>OX439485.1:108433619-109056619 GCA_949320155.1 Melangyna quadrimaculata
AAGATAACTGATTTTTTACCATTTTAAGGATTCGGTTTAGATGTCTGAAATTTTGGATGATGATCAATAATAGTCATATTGATTTGGATTTTTTGGTGAAAAAATTGAAATTCATATTTTACCGTATAGCAAATAAAGTTAAATTTTTATATATGTTTAACCAAAAATAACTTCCATTAGAAATATGAACATAAATGATGAATTAACGGTCAATTTCTTGACAAAGTTCTAAAATCAATTTAAAACTTGATCTTGTGACTCTCGGTTTATGTTTAGAACTTAGTTTTAAAAATATTTAGAGCTCGATCATTCCTTCACTTCTAATCATTTCCTTTAAACTCGGTGTCAAATCATTATTGAGTTTTAAGGACTTTATAGGTCCGATCCTTTACTTTGTGCACAGAAAATCACAAACTGTCAGATCTTGGAGAGCAACGTTGATATATTCTCAAAAATATCAAAACTGTGCCAAAGTACGGGAACGCGAATTTAACCAAATTCCGTATTACCTAATGTGCTGGACAAGTACGGCACGATGTTTTGCGTTCATTCTTTTGCTCTCAAATTGACATTTTTGCTGTGCTGTGATTTTTCAGTCCGAAGACATTTCTCGGACTGAAAATCACAGGTAGAGGAAATTATTTAATTTCTCGTGAGCGTTGTTTTTTGTAAAAAAACTGTCAAATTATTGAGTACGGGAACGGCTTTGGACTGAAAATCACACAAATGCACAGAAAATCACAGAAATTTAAAGTAAAGGAACGGACCTTATATTTCGCTTTAATGAAACGAAATTCTAACCTATATTCTATTTGTTTCGTAGCAACCAGTAGCTAGTAGCCTCTTTGACCATGAATTTCTGACATATAGTAAATAAATTACAAAAAATATATTTCCGTTTTGTTTTGGCGCTAACCTATTTTGGAATACATTTCTATCGTTCTGTCTTTAATTTCAAATAAATTGTCATTTTCGTTTTAACTTCTTTATTTTAATTTCGATACTTTTGATTCTTTTTCGATACTTTTGATGTTTTTCATGAGAGATTGCAGCCGATTTTATGAATTGAATGGAAATTAAAACTATATTAACTCTGTGCATTTTTTAACACATGCACAGTTATCAGTGCATCAAAATTGCAATTTTCAGAAAATAAAGTTAGTTATAGTATTGGCTTAAAAGTCCTTGGAACATGAATATACATTGTATGTAAGGCCCCAGTTATAGCTATCATTGAAAATCATCATTGAAAAAGTTAGATGTTGGTTTTCAGGCCCTTCGAAAGTTTAATCATTGAATATTTAAAAACAGAAATAAATCTTACGACTCAAAATCATTTTGACCTGTATCTTCCCCATAAAGAAACTTTAAATTTTGTTTCAATGATCATTGGTAAGGTAGTTCATTATTGAAAAACTAAAAGTCATTTTATGAGAAAAGTTATGCCAAACTGAATTTTGTTTTACCTAGAAATAATTATTAAGTCAAATAGCTTTACTTTGGCATCAAAATAATCATTTCTTTTTTCTTCAAAATCTCTTAAAATTGACAATTAATATTTTCAATTATGGTTTTCAATGATAGCTATAACTGGCCCCTAAGTGTGGATGTTTTTTTTTTTTTTTTTTTTAAGTCATCATTTCGGCTTGCATGTAGTTGGCCCACCAACTATTGAGTTGAGCAAAACTGTTAATTGCAATCGTTTTGTATACGTTTGTACCAGTTTTAGATTTGTTTGTACCATCAACGTTTTTTTTTTATATATGCACTTCAAATAAATTTACGGAGTTTGGTCCACCAACTATAACGCTCGAAATCTAAAAATGCAGTTCGATAGAAAAAAAGTACAAACGATTGCATACATGTCAAAATTTTAATAACATTTGGTTTAAAAAAAATATTTGTCAACAAAATTTTGGGACGTATACAAACGGAAATAAAAAAATTCAGAGGGTACAAACGATTTTTTATCGAACTGCGCTTTTAGATTTTTCGAGCGTTATAGTTGGTGGGGCCATTTACATGTCCCAAATAGAGTAATAATTAATTAAAAATAGAAATAAATAAAAAAAAATAAAAAATTAACACGATGAAAAATCATCATTAAAAAAGTACAAACGATTGCATACATGTCAAAATTTTAATAAAAATTTAGTTTAATAAAATGTTTGTCAAAAAAATTTTGTGACGTATACAATCGAAAATAAAAAATATTCCAGAGGGTACAAACGATTTTCTATCGAACTGCATTTTTAGATTTTTTCGAGCGTTATAGTTGGTGGGCCAACTTCATGTCCCAAAATAAAGTAATAATCAATTAAAAATAGAAATAAATAAAAAATTTAAAAAAACTAACACGATGAAAAATCATCATACAAAAAGTACAAACGATTGCATACGTGTCAAAATTTTAATAAAATTTTTGTTTGAAAAAAAAATGTTTGTTAAAAAAAATTTGGGGACGTATACAAACGAAAATAAAAAAAGTACAAAACGATTGAATACATGTGTTTGTAATTTTTTTTTTAAACCAAATTTTATTAAAATTTTGACACAATGTATTCAATGATTTGTACTTTTTTTTATGATGATTTTTCATCGTGTTAATTTTTTTAAATATTTTTAATTAATTTTTTAAATTTGTATTTATTTTCTATTTTTAATTAATTATTACTTTACTTAGGACATGAAGTTGGCCCACCAACTATAACGTTCGAAAAATCTAAAAATGCAGTTCGATAGAAAAGCGTTTGTACCCTCTGGAATTTTTTTATTTTCGTTTGTATACGTCCCCAAATTTTTTTTGACAAACATTTTTTTTTTTAAACCAAATTTTATTAAAATTTTGATATGTATGCAATCGTTTTGTACTTTTTTTTGTGATGATTTTTCATCGTGTTAATTTTTTAAATTTTTTATTTATTTTTATTTTTAATTAATTATTTCTTTATTGAGGACATGTAATTGGCCCAGGAACTATAACGCTCGAAAAATCTGAAAATGCAGTTCGATAGAAAATCGTTTGTATACGTTTGTATTTTGTTTTTGTTTGTATATGTCTCAAATTTTGTTTGACATACATTTTTTTAAACCAAATTTAATCAAGATTTTGAAATATGTACATAGTTTTTTTATAACGATTTTTTCATTGTCTTAATTTTATGAATTTGTATTTCTTTCTATTTCTATTTACTGAAATAATTAAGTTTTCATGAAGTTGGCCCACCAACTATATTGCACTAAATCTGGAGATGTAGTTCTATAGAAATTTTTTGTATACCTTTTTTTGTTTGTACTTGTCCAAATTTATGTACATATACAGTCTGCCCCCGTAAGTAATGGATAACCCTGAAATGCCTCATAGTAGACCTTATGACCGTCCTGAAAACTGGCCTGAAAACTGGTTTAAAAAATTCTTTACCAACCACAAGAAAAGATAAATGCATTTTTTTGTTCAGTGTATTATTTTTTGGCTACTTTACATTTTTGAATACCATGACTACAAGTGAAATTTTTTTTTTCGTAGCAATATTTTACATTATCTGTGCCAAAATATTGGTAGAAGAAAATTATAATAACTGTTGGACTTCTTAGAGAAATAAATTATATAACTTTGATTTTCAATGCAAAATGTGAAAGGAAATAATTATTGGAAAAGTTAAATCATTTCTGGTATAAGAAAAATGCATGAATACCTAAGTGGCCAACTATTTGAAAAATATGCGCGTTAAATGCGGATTTTAAATTGGTTTAACTTGTAATTGTATCTTAAGTCAATAGCAAGTTATTAGTAAAAGTCTGCAATACTAAAGTCAATTTAAGAAAAACAAAAGTTTTCAAAATTAGCACAGTAGACGTGAAAATAATGACATGCGTTGAACATGGTAGATTTTTGATTGATTGCCTGTTCTTATGATGTTGTCCTTATGATGAATCCAAGCTTTTAACTTCCAGGGCCGAGTGCAACATTACTAAAAATGTCAACAAACAAAGTGCAAAAAATGGATTAATTTTTGAGGTTGTTTTGATTTATACGTAAACCTCTTCAATTGGGCTTTAGCAAAACCATCAAATATTTTGTTTGATGCAATTAGTGTACTTGTTATTATTTTCTAAAAAATAATTTCAGTCAATTTTCAATTGCCCTTGGCCACTGAGATAAAACAAATCAACATTTTTAATTTAACGTAAATAGTCTAAGAAAAAAAGGATCTGACCGAGAACAAATTAATTCATGAAATTTTATTGCTGGTATCGACGCAGAATTTTATCCTCAACAACATATCCAAAGTCACCCAAAATCCCAGCATTGGTTTTTTGTATAGACGCATTTAAAGAGGTGGGGAGAGATGGGAGGTGTGAGTTTATCAAGCTGAAAATATTGTTATAATACCAACTTATCATATGACACATGTTTTTAGGGTGCTTTAAAACGCTGAGTCTAAAGAGACCAAAACTGAAAAGATACATGTATCCTGTAGAAAATTAAAGTCGTTTTAATGGAATGATTTCTTTTTTTCAAATACAACAAGTAAAATATTACCCAAAACCATTTTGAGATAATGGGATATTAATGAAATTTGGTATAAATGTTCCATTTGCCATGTTTACCAAGAATCAAAAGAGTCCCCAAAAATATCTGTGGTGCAAGGGTGTTTTTTTGAGGGCGAGATGTTAGTGCGTCATTCTATTAATATGTTTTGACACTGATGAAATTTGCTAAATATATTGAAAACAACCTCAAAAATTCAACCATTTTTTGCACTTTGTTGTTATTTTTAGTAAGTTGCACTCGGCCCTGGAAGTTAAAAGCTTGGTTCATCATTAGGACAACATCATAAAAACAGGCAATCAAGAATCTACCATGTTCAACGCATGCCATTATTTTCACGTCTACTGTGCTAATTTTGAAAACGTTTGTTCTTGTTAAATTGACTTTAGTATTGCAGACTTTTACCAATAACTTGCTATTGACTCTAGATACAATTACAAGTTATACCAATTTGAAATCCGTATTTAACGCGCATATTTTTAAAATAGTTGGCCACTTAGGTATTCATGCACTTTTCTTATACTAGAAATGATTTAACTTTTTCAATAATTATTTTTCTTTCACATTTTGCATTAAAAATCAAAGTTAAATAATGTTTTTCTCTAAGAAGTCTAACAGTTATTATAATGTTCTTCTACCAATATTTTGGCACAAATAATGTAAAATATTGCTACGAAAAATAAACGGTAGAATTCATTCACTTGTAAAGTAAGCCAAAAAAATAATGCACTGAACAAAAAAATGCGTATATCTTTTCTTGTGGTTGGGATAGAACCTTTTTTTATCAGTTTTCAGGACGGTCATAAAGTCTACTATGAGGCATCTCAGGGTTATCCATTACGTACGGGGCAGACTGTATATATGTACATAAATTCGGACAGGTACAAACAAAAAAAGGTATACAAAAAATTTCTATAGAACTACATCTCCAGATTTTTGGGTGATATAGTTGGTGGACCAACTTCATGAAAACTTAATTATTTAAGTAAATAGAAATAGAAAGAAATGCAAATTCATAAAATTAACACAATGAACAATCATTATAAAAACTATGCACATATTACAAAATTCTAATAAAATTTGGTTTAAAAAATGTATGTCAAACCAATTTGAGACATATACAAACAAAACAAAATATAAATGTATACAAACGATTTTCTATCGAACTGCATTTTCAGATTTTTCGAGAAATAAATAAAAATTTTAAAAAATAACACGATGAAAACTCATCATACAAAAAGTACAAACGATTGCATACATGTCAAAATTTTAAAAAAAATGTTTGTCAAAAAAATTTGGGACGTATACAAACGAAAATGAAAAAATTCCATAGGGTACAAACGATTTTCTATGGAACTGCATTTTTAGATTTTTCGAGCGTTATAGTTGGGTTATATATATGTCCAAAATAAAGTAATAATTAATTAAAAATAGAAATAAATAAAAATTTAAAAAACTAACAGGATGAAAAATCATCATACAAAAAGTACAAACGATTGCATAGATGTCAAAATTTTAATAAAATTTTGTTTGAAAAAAAAATGTTTGTCAAAAAAATTTGGGACGTACACAAACGAAAATAAAAAAAATTCCAGAGGGTACAAACGATTTTCTATCGAACTGCATTTTTAGATTTTTCGAGCGTTATAGGTGGTGGGCCAACTACATGTCCCAAATAAAGTAATAATTAATTTAAAATCGAAATAAATAGAAATTTAAAAAACTAACACGATGAAAAATCATCATAAGAAAAGTACAAACGCTTGCATACATGTCAAAATTTTAATAAAATTTGGTTTAAAAAAAAATATTTGTCAAAAAATTTGGGACGTATACAAACGAAAATAAAAAATTTCCATAGGGTACAAACGATTTTCTACGAACTGCGTTTTTAGATATTTCGAGCGTTATAGTTGGTGGGCCAACTACATGTCCCAAATAAAGTAATAATTAATTAAAAATAGAAATAAATACAAATTTAAAAAATTAACACGATGAAAAATCATCATAAAAAAAGTACAAACGCTTGCATACATGTCAAAATTTTAATAAAATTTGGTTTAAAAAAAATTGGAACGTATACCTACAAACGAAAATAAAAAAAATTTCAGAGGGTACAAACGATTTTCTATCGAACTGCATTTTTACATTTTTGGTGCATATATAAAAAAAACGGTGATGGTACAAACAAATCTAAAACTGGTACAAACGTATACAAACGAAGTTCAAACGATTGCAATTAACAGTTTTGCTCAACTCAATACTTGGGGAGCCAACTACATGCAAGCATCATTTCGATGCACTTTGCTAAACCATTCTTTCAGCTACGATCTTCAAAAATCCTAACAGTCGAGTGTCGAGATACACCCAATTGCCATAGGTTATCCCGAAATAAGAAAATGCAACACAAAAACAACGACGACTTTGCAACATTGGTATCTTTTGGGTTACTTTCATACGAAAGAGCTGTCCGCCAAACATAGCATTTTGCGATCTGGTTGCGCCATGACTTTTTTGAGACACCACGAGCTGTATTTTGTACCTACGTATATGTATATAATCAATCAATCTAAACGTATACAATTTTTTTCCCAAAATTTCACCTAACTGATTTTTTTGGAATTTAAAAACATTCCACCGTCTTTGGATACATAAATATGACCTATATGCAGGGCCGGCCCCTGCCAAACTTGCTCCCTGTGCAAGATTTGTAGAAAGCGCCCCTTTTTTATATTTTCACACATACACTGATTCACATGCAAAAGCCTTTTCTACATTAACCAGGAGGTAGACTTTCAATGCGTTTTTTATTAGGGTATCCTAATATCCTCAGTAACAAACAAATATGTTTATATACAAGTATAATGTATGTATCAAATGTAATAAAAGTACATATTTACAAAAAAAATAGTAATAAATAAATTTAAAACAAAATAAAATAAAAATATATATACATACATATATCTATACAATACATATATAAAATAAAAATGTATAAACTTCATTTAAAAAAAAAATAAATTAATTAATTAATTTAAAAACAAAATAATATAAAAATATATACATACATATATAAAAAGCTATTTTTTTTTGTAAAAAAGTTATTTTTTTTTTTTGTAAAAAAGTTTTTTTGTGTAAAAGTTTTGTTTGTAAAAAACTTAATTTTTTTGTAAAAAAAGTATTTTTTTTTTTTTGTAAAAAAGTTTTTTTTTATTTTATATTTATTTTAATACTTACATTTTCCCCATCTGCGTTTTAAAAATTTTGCGATATTCTTGCTCTGTTCTTTATTTTCGGCCTCAACAAGCCTTCGCCTTTTTCTAAATTCTGCCCCGAAGGCTTTTTTTATCATAAACACTTTCACAAAATACGTCACTTCTATTAAAAGCTATCTATTTAATTAATCTTAACCAACTTAACCTTATCCATTCTATTAAAATGACCATCTTCTGTGTAAGCAGGCACTTAATCCTTACACAGTAGTGTGCAATAAGAAAACCTGCACGCTCTGACACATATGATTCCGTATAAATATTTTTTTTTTTTTAATATTTTCCCATGTTAGTTTCGATACTCAGTGTGTACCAAAAAAAACATCCATTGTCTTTTGTAGTAGTAGGTATCACAGCAACCTCTACCTGTTCTCTTTTTCGGAGACTTTTTTTGTTGTTTTTTTTTTTCGTAGATGAGAAGTCACATACAGAGGTACGGTCCATAATACAAAACCTGCACGTTCTAGCCCACAGATTCAGTATGAATAAGTATTTTTCGTTGTCATATTCTCTATATCAATTTTGGGACTCAGTGTGCATGAAATAAATCTTGCACATATGAGGTGGCATGGAACTTTTTTGTGTTGAGATTTTCTTTTTTTTTTCTTTTGTACGAACAGGGTGAAATGTTTGGAAATTAGGTAGGTGGGATTGAAGTTGCATGGGTCTAGTGGGATTTTTAATTCTACGATAACTTCAGTTAAATATTCCTTGAATGCAACAGTGAAAGTGGTGTTAGTTAGTGTGCAAGAAATAACTTTTAGCACGGTTGTGCAGGATGTTATTTTGGGATTATTTGAAGAATGTTTGTGGTTAAAATGCAAATGGCAGTACATATTTGCTTACGCAAGATCAGATTACATTTTCTTGCTCCTGGTAATGCGCCCCCAGAATTTTCCTTTTCCTTTTTCAGCCTTTGGCGGGGGTGGGGGTATGAAAACATCGAATTTCCAATTTATTTTGTCAGAGATATTACCACTTCAATAAATTAAAAAAAAATATATGCCGTGATGCTCTGTCATCTTCTTTAAGTCAAAACGTCATAATCTTGGCAATCCGACCAATAGTACAATAGAACTCAAGATTTTTTTCGAGAGATGTTTTGTTGATTTTTTGTGTTATATAATTCTCCAAGACAAAATCGATACTGTCCTCTTAAAAAGCTTGAGTTCTATTGGTCGGATTGCCAAGATTATGACGTTTTGACTTACAGAAAATGACAGAGCATGACGGCATATATTTTTTTATATTTATTGAAGTGGTAATACCCAGACAAAACAAATTGGAAAATTGCTGTTTTCAAACCCCCACCCCCGCCAAAGGCTGAAAAAGGAACCTGTCAGACGATTTTTTTCGATACCAAGATAAATGCACCTCCAAACCCTCATACTTATATTTTGGTTATCAATCCACTCCCAAAATTTGCTGTGAGCTCTTAGGCTATAAATTTCTATCAATATCAATTTTTTGAAGAAATGAAAACGTTCTTAAAACGAGTTCTAAGCTCCTAGACCCTTAAATTTGGGCATCCAAAGAAATCGAAGTTTTATCTCAAACTGAGATCTAAATCAGAATTCTAAAGCGTTAGAACTTTAGCCGCACTATCGCAGCCAGGTTCTTGCAATGTAGTTTGCACAGAGAAGAGCATTTTTCATTTTGAAAGTGCATTTCGATGGTCTTAGAGCTGAGGCTCTCATGATGGTTAAACAAATATAATAGCACAGTAAATATACCCCTCTTCCCCTTTTGGTGGAACGATATACAGGTAAACTGATTTTTTCATATCTGATAAAAGGCTTAAAAAAAATCTTCAGTTCGAGTTTTCGGAATGCCATGACAGTGGGGAAATTCGGCATTTTGGAAAATTTGAATCGATCTATGTATGTATATCTCCAAAACTATTGGTCTTCGAGCAGAAATTGCACGACAAAAGTTGTAGACAATGACACCATCTTTCATTCATATATTTTTTTTTTATATACAATATTTTTAAGGCTATGTCTTCTCTTTTTACGTTTCCACATTTTTTCGTTCCGCAAGAAACGATACTGCAGGCCACAGTTATAGCTTTAGAAATTGTGCCACGTAATTAGGTTTACAACTAAAACACATCCGCCGCCTCACAAACTACGTAGACATGTTTTTTTCTTTTGCATAAAGATCAATGGCATAAATATAGCAGCGATAGAGTTAACTGCTACAAATATATTTGTTACATTGTTAGTATAAAATTTCAATCAACAGCAAGTTGCGATTTTTGATGGATATCCTGAAAATGTTGAGGACAGGAGCACTAAATCTCTGGAACGAAAACGGAGAAACCGACAACATGGGTTTACCGAAATTGATAACACACTCGCAGTTAGGCTGCATAGCTTACGCTCCGTCATTATATTAATTATGAATGCTTGAATGGTCAACAACCACTTGAGTGGGCTATCACCATTACATTTGGCTGAAATTATTGCAATTTCATGGCTGCCACACCAATCATCAGATGCCCTTAGTGGTGCTTAGTATTTTTGTTCAATTTATAATTTATAAAATTATTGCCGTCAACTGGAATTTAACATAGACCAACTACCTCTGAGGCCGATGCATTGCGTATTGCGCCACCACCGGGGTCACCTGATCATGCCCATCCAATGTAGTGTTTTGTCTTTATAAATTGCATTTTGAGACAACTAGCATTTTTACTACCCGCACACAAGTTGGTTGTTTATCATTCGGGTTCTTTCTCTTTTTCTCCGTATACGATTTACCAACCAACGATTCGTTGGACAATTGTAAGGTGGGACATTGTATGAAAAATTTGACGCTGATTATTTTATTCAATTGGGTTTTGTATGATAACACACTCGCAGTTAGGCTGCATCAGGCACGAACGCAGGTAGGGGTTTTAGGGGTCCAATCCCTCCCCTTAGTCCGAAATGTATAAAATTATTGGTCTTCGAGCAGAAATTGCACGACAAAAGTTGTAGACAATGACACCATCTTTCATTCATATTTTTTTTTTTTTTATACAATATTTTTAAGGCTATGTCTTCTCTTTTTACGTTTCCACTTTTTTTCGTTCCGCAAGAAACGATACTGCAGGCCACAATTATAGCTTTAGAAATTGTGCCACGTAATTAGGTTAACAACTAAAACACATCCGCCGCCTCACAAACTACGTAGACGTTTTTTCTTTTGCATAAAGATCAATGGGATAAATATAGCAGCGATAGAGTTAACTGCTACAAATATATTTGTTACATTGTTAATATAAAATTTCAATCAACAGCAAGTTGCGATTTTTGATGGATATCCTGAAAATGTTGAGGACAGGAGCACTAAATCACTGGAACGAAAACGGAGAAACCGACAACATGGGTTTACCAAAATTGATAACACACTCGCAGTTAGGCTGCATAGCTTACGCTCCGTCATTATATTAATTATGAATGCTTGAATGGTCAACAACCACTTGAGTGGGCTACCACCATTACATTTGGCTGAAATTATTGCAATTTCATGGCTGCCACACCAATCATCAGATGCCCTTAGTGGTGCTTAGTATTTTTGTTCAATTTATAATTTATAAAATTATTGCCGTCAACTGGAATTTAACATAGACCAACTACCTCTGAGGCCGATGCATTGCGTATTGCGCCACCATCGGGGTCACCTGATCATGCCCATCCAATGTAGGGTTTTGTCTTTATAAATTGCATTTTGAGACAACTAGCATTTTTACTACCCGCACACAAGTTGGTTGTTTATCATTCGGGTTCTTTCTCTTTTTCTCCGTATACGATTTACCAACCAACGATTCGTTGGACAATTGTAAGGACATTGTATGAAAAATTTGACGCTGATTATTTTATTCAATTGGGTTTTGTATGAAAACACACTCGCAGTTAGGCTGCATCAGGCATAAATGTATAAAATTAAGTTCCTCGCATAAGAATTTCATTCTTAATTTTTGAGTTTCCAGTTTACTCAAGAGTTAAATGTTGAATAAAGAGATGACCTTTAATATGTAACTTTAGTAGATATCTATGTAGTTATAATGTACCTACTACATATCTCTTTTTCCCTGAAAATATTTCACCCAACAACGTTGGCGAAGACATAGACACATTGGATTTTTTATGCTGGTGGAGTCAAGCGCGAACGAAGGGTTTTGGGGGTTGATACAGATTTTGAATAAACTTGGTGCCTGAAATTAATAAAGTAATTTTAATTAAACTGGATTGAAATTGACTCAAACAGATTGGAAGCAGGGTTTTTGGGCTATCCCCGCATACCTATCACTGTTTTGTTAAAAAAAAATAAAAATAAATCGGGTGGCACAACGGCTCATGAAGAACCAGGGCCTAGTGACTAACAACTCGCAACCATTCCTGTGTGCGCCTGTCGACAGGAATGGAAGGGACCTACAATTTGTATGCCGAATCCCAACGGCTAGACGAGCAGCACTTATTCGTGACAAGTGATACTCTTGGAGGATTTGTCAATTCCTCGCAAGAGGCAGTAGCCCTGAAAAAAAACTTTTTAGTTTTTAGGTGGACGAGGCTGGGATCGCTTCCCAGACCTCCAGCGTGACAGTCGAACGCACTAACCATTACGCACGGGCTACTACTCACTGTTTTGTTGACAATTCTAAAATCTAAAAACTCCTTACCGCTGGCTGGTGGGGGGAAGTCAGAAAAAGAATTAATTGGTATGATTGCCGTTTTACAAACAAGTAATTATATTATTATCAATTTTCTTCTTTTATACAAAATATATGCTTACTCTTCAATAAATAATTCTAAGGTGAATTTACAATATGATACAAAATAAAAAGTGCAATCTTGCACAAAGGGTTTCATGGGAATGAAAATAATTTGTTGTTATGCTGATGGTGGTGATATTTTGTTGTTGGTAGCATTACTGTTGTTGTTATGTGTTGATGTGCTGCTTGTTGGAGGCGATGTGCTGCTTTTTGGCGGCGATGTGTTATTGTTGTTGTCACAACATGCTGGGCCCCTCAGATTGAAGAGACGCAGAAGTCGATGTCTTCAAATGAAGTTTGGGAGTTTCGTCGCTTGTTGAAAGTCCTCATTGGTATACTTGTTGCTTTAGTTGGTGGGTTGAAATTTCTCATCGGTATAGTTGTTTGTTTGATGATGAAGACAATAGTAATTATGTCAACTATTATGATGATACAACCATTGGCTCCAAACAGCGAACATTGGTGTATTCGATGGGTTGTGATCTCGTTCAGTATGTAATCTTGGCTTTTTTGAAGCTTTATTGTGTTTTCTAATGAAGAAATGTCCAATGAAGCGTTTGATGGTAAGACTGATTTGGCGTTAAATGCTGTTAACTGCACAGAGAGATTAAATGATGGTAAGAAAGATGATTTGAGTGTGCTTTTCATCGTTTGTCTTCCCACAACTATCATGCTTTGGTCATGTACTATGCACCTGGCTGGCAATTTTAACGTTCCGATGCCACTCAATGTTACGGGTACAGTATCACAGTTAATTTTGACTGTTGTCGATTCTGGAGTACTATAAATCCATGCTGATACATCTTAATCCAGTATAGCATTGCTGGAATATCCTTTGTCGTGCATGACAGTTCATGATTTCCTTATGCTGAATATTGTTCATCTCACAGACACTAACTGAAGCACCGGTTGTGTATAGTGGATATTGGGTGAACTCATTTTGCAAAGTGAAAACTCGTCTTTTTTCAGCGGATAATAGTGGTTGACTTGTAGAATAACCATTAAGTATTCCGATGATGGAACAATACTCGTAAGGTTCCCATTGTGTTGAGTTGGAACTGGTAGGACCTTGTAGAGTTCAAACTCTTCGTTATACAGCAAGGGTAGACTAATAATAATAATATTATGTTGTTGCCAGTCACTCTAGCTCTTGGACTTAGGATTTTGTATAGTTGCAGGATTGACTCTTGATGTCTTCCTCCAGAGATCATTAATGATTTTTGAATATTTTTGTGAATTCTATTTAATTCAACCTTGAATTGTTGCACCGAAAGTATAAGTGGGTGTTTTCTTCCTGTGTGTGTTGATAGCAAGATATCGAGTAGTATACTCTGAGTTGCCTTGTAATTTATCATTAAGAGTACGGCATTCAGAGCATTTTAAGAAAAAATCTTCATGTATTCGTATTTGTTGGTGTCGTCTTATAGTTTTGTTATAATAGAACTTAGTAACTTGATTTGTTTGGTATTTTCCAATTGCTCTTTCTTGAAAATATTGACCGTAGAATCAACTATTGTTGTTTGATTTTGTATAAGTTGTAACAATTGACTCTCATTTTCTTGAACGGATTGAATTGTTTGTTCATACCCTTCTGCAAATCTTTGATCCAGTATACCGAACAATTCGTTGGTGATTGTTCCGATAAAATCAAACAGTGATCGTCGTTGTTTAGCTGAATTTGTTGAATTTGATGTTGGAATTGGTTCAGTATTTCTTCGCACATGACCGATTTTAGTTCCTTTAATTCAGTTGATGAGCATCTTTTTTCCATTTGCAGAACTAGTCTTTTGTATGTTTCGAACTCTTGCCAATAGTTCGTCAAATTGAAGAAAACAATGGTCTTCCATGAGCTCGAAATTAAATTTGCTTGTCCCACATTTTCGAAGTATATTCAAGGGTGACTTTCGAATGGGAATATCTCAACATCGTGTTATCGGGGGACTGTAGTGGAGCCAACTATGTTCAGTAAGCCAAATAAAATGCACATTCAAAAGAATGGTTGTAAATGACTTATTGATGCATTGACTTGTCGTACTTCTTTTTCTGGTGTTTCATTTTCTATAGGTAATTTACATAGCTTGGTTATTGGTCGCTTGAAATGTTTATTGTTGCTGAAAACTGTTGCGGCTCGAATGGCTTTGTCGTTACCAGAGTGTACCTACTTCAGATATTTTTCCGATCATCCAGGTTGTTGATACTAAAAAAAATGTCAGCAACTTTTATGTTGACTTCCTTTTGCTTCCATTTGGGCAGCTGCTGGAGTTGTGACAGGTATTCAGAAGACCAGACCTTCCAAAAGTCTTGATTCATTTTTTGGATTAGGTGCCACCGAGATCGAAATGTTTTTGTTTCATTTATAGTAGGTACGGGTACAGCATTCAGAGCACTTCCAATTAAAAAGTGACGAGGGGTTAGAATGGAGGTGTCATCAACATCTTTTTCGATTGCTGTGAGTGGTCGAGAGTTTAAGCAGGCTTCTATTTGTGACAGTAAAGTTGACAGTTCTTCAAATGTCAGCATAGTTTCACCAATTATTCGTTTGAGGTGGTATTTTGTGGACTGTACGCATGATTCCCATAGTCCACTGAAGTGAGGAGAGGCGGGTGGTATAAAGTGCCATTGGATTTCCTCTTGTATTAGCTTTGATGATGCATCCTCTTCACAACGTTTTATAATTGTTCGCATCTGCTGTTGGATTTCTTCGTTCGTTCCAACGAACGTAGTTCCGTTGTCACTGTGGAAATGCGAACACATTCCTCTTCTTGAGGTAAATTGTCTTAAGGCAGCTAGGAATGCTGCTAAGCTAAGGTCACTCACAAGTTCTATGTGAAATGCCTTGGTGGCGAAGCAAACGAATATGGCGATGTAAGCTTTAGTCGATCGGTAACCTCGCTCTTTGGAGATTAATACTTTTGGTCCAGCATAATCAACACCTGTGTGGGTAAAAGGTCTTGATGGTGTTACTCTAGCTGCTGTAAGGAGTCCCATTTGTTGAGTACATGGTTGTGCAGTAAAACAAAAGCATCTTATACACTTATTTATTACTTGTCGAACACATCGTTTTGCTTGTATGATCGAATAGCGTTGTCTTAGTTCTGCAATTGTAAGTCGAACACCACCATACAACGTGCGTTGATGGGCATCTTCGACTAATAATTTTGTGAACCACTCTTGGTGAGGTAGGATGACAGGATGTTTTTCTATGCTAGTAAGTTTCGCATTTTGTAGTCGGCCGCCCACAACAAGAATATTCTCGTTGTTTTGGAATGCTTTCAGGGATAGTACCTTACTTCTTTTGTTGATTTTTTTGCTATCTCGAAGGCATTTGAGATCTTTGAAATACACTTTTTCTTGAATGTATCGTATGATTCCTTTTTAAAAAAGTAAAGCCCAATGTTCTGAATCAAATTGTAGCCAGCCTGGTCCATTCCACCATAATTGATTGTTTATTATCTGTTCTGGTAGACAGCCTATCGAACCATAATCAGCCGGATTGCATGATGACCGTACATGTCTCCAGAAAGTTGGTTCAGTTGCTTCTTGTATTTCTGAAACACGGTTTGCATCAAACGTCTTCCAGGTAGATGGAATCCAGGCCAATGTAATTGTAGAATCTGCCCATGCAAATATTTTTCCGATTTGTGAGGCAAAGGTTTCCACTGTTTCTGCTATAAGTTATGACAGAAGGTGAGCACCACATAGTTCTAATTTTGGAAGAGAAAGCTTCTTTCTAATTGGTGCAACTTTGGTTTTTGCTGTTAACATTGTTGTAGCATGAAACCCATTTGGCAGAGCTACTCCGGGATATACTACTGCTGCATACGCTGCTTCAGAAGCATCACAGAACCCATAAAGTTCAAATTGTCGATGCTTGTTAGTCTCGATCCATCTGGGTATTCTGATGTTTTCAACTGCAGCAAGATTCGCTTTCAATTTGTTCCATTGGTTTTGTAATTCAAATGGGAGTGGATCGTCCCATTTGATGTCAGCTTTCCAGATGCGCTGCATTAATATTTTTGCACTCACAGTTACTGGTGCCAGCCATATAGAGCTGGGCTATCTCGGATAAGGTTTGTCTTTTTTTTAGTATGATATCATTGTTGATATCTTTGTCGAATTGAACCTTGAATTGAAATGTGAATGAAATGTTTTCTATTATTAGCAGGCCATTTTCGCAAATGAAAACCTACCCCCTTTAACATTTCATCTAGTTCTTGTTGGGCTCTTCGGCATTCTGTTATTGTGCCACCACCGGACATAACATCATCTACATAAAAGTCATGTTTCACTATTTGTGAGCCGACTGGATACTTCAACTTGTCATCTTAAGCTAGTTGCTGCAGAGTTTTAGTGCCAGGAATGGCGCTGATGATGTGCCTTTAGTGACATTAGTAAGTTTGTATTCTTTGATGGGTTTGTATCTGGAGCTGCGCTATAAAATTCTTTGGTGTCTTGATTATTTTCATGCAGTTGGATTTGGCGATTCATTTTTCAATATCTGATGTGAAAACGTATCTGTACTTCCTCCAACGGGTCAAGATGGTTGTTATATCTATATATATATATATTGGAGTTTTGGGCCTACTAACATCAACTGGTTAAGACTTACGCCTGTTGATGATTTTGCTGAACCATCAAATACAACTCTAAGCTTTGTTGTTGTACTTTAAGGTTTAATGACGGCATAATGAGGCATGTAGAATATGATGTTCTTATTCAATGTGGTGCCAGTGACTTCTACCATGAGTCCCAGGTTTAGAAACTCGTTAATAACTTGTGTATATTCGCTTTTTAGGTTTGGGTATTTGTTTAGTTGAAACTCAAGCTGGCGAAATCTGGCTATGGCTCTATTTTTTGATTCACCCAGTTGGTTTGTTTGTGTCAGCTCTTCGTTAAAGGGGATCTTTACGACATATCTCCCATTATCCTTTCGGTAGTGTGTATCTTCAAAGAGTTTTTCGCACTGGAGTACAGGCAAATTAAGATAAAAATTGATTAAACGCGGGCAAAATTGCAACAGAAGCTTTTTTAATTGATATTTGATCAGTTACCACTACTGAACAACATATCCACAATCGGACAAAATCGGTCCATGGGAACACCCCGAAAAACGGGTTTTAAAATGGCGGATTTATTGGTATCTTGTTTTTGGTTGTTATTTTTATTACGGTGCGGAGAGTCAAAGGAGATGATGTTCGCATCTTTGTAAAGACGCTCGTTGATGTTTTGGCTCATTCGCTGCCGGTCAAAATATATTCCGGTGCAGATCCTTAGTAACATTCTTTCGAAATTTGAAGTTCCTTCATAGCTTCGTGATGTAGAACCAAACTCGGAAGGAATAGCTGATGACAGGCCGCAGGAATTGCTTTTACATTACGTTGTAGGGCCTGTAGCTCACTTTGCAGC
The DNA here is from genome assembly GCA_949320155.1 of Melangyna quadrimaculata. Classification (NCBI taxonomy): domain Eukaryota; kingdom Metazoa; phylum Arthropoda; class Insecta; order Diptera; family Syrphidae; genus Melangyna; species Melangyna quadrimaculata. Next base: position 108,451,609 of record OX439485.1, read on the forward strand.
TTCGAAAAACCTGTATTCGCTGCAGGAACAAAGCAACAGTGGAAAAAAGGTAAAACAACACCGGTTTTCCTGATATTGTCCTTTATAACTTATGGGAATATGCAATTTTAGTTATAAATTTGTTTTTTATAAATTTTTTTACAAGAACACACTAGTTTATGGTGCATTTATCATTTTATCTTACCATAAATTTGAAACATAATTATGAAAATCGAAGTAATTTTATAAAGCACTCAAAAAACAGGTACAAAATTGTCCAATGCAACAAATTCGGAATCTAATATTACAAGGCAAAATTCCAAAATCCGATCCAAACCGGACTAATGGCTTTGCCAAGAAACATGTTGTAAACTAAGTGCAGCGAGCAATGTTTGCAACAGTGCTGTGGTCAAAGTAGGATATTTAATTTGGATCTGATTTGCTTACAACTTCTTGGAACTAAGGGCCAGTTCGTTCACAGCTATACATCTTTAATCCATGATTAGTGGATGTGTTTGTTGATCAATTTTTTTAATTCAAAGTATGAGTTGCTAATCATGAATTTCACTAATCAGCCATTTTTGGTTGATTAGCGTCAGTTTAATTAAAGCTTATAAAGGTCACATACTAAATTTAACCCACTTTGAACAAACTGGCCCTAAATATCATAAAATATCATTATATTATTAATTTTTGTTTCCATCAACCCTGTAAGCGATTTTTACTGTTCGAAAAATGTTCGCAAAAATGGTTCACGAAATCATTTTCTACTTATAAGGTATACTTAGATTTTCTTGTGTCTATTATTGCATAATTAAATAGTTTGAAGTTAAAACAGTTTTTGTCTGAGCTCCTTCATACCTTGAAGAATAAAATTGTTCAGGTTGGTATAGCTACATTATGAGCGATAAGAAGATTTTTGTAGGAAATAATTAAGTATGACTATATCTTAACTGTATGTTAAAGTACTTTTCGAATTAAAACGGAAGAATTAACGGTCCCGACTTATACCCTTCTCGGTCCGGATTTGGCCTCTTATAACCGATCCCTGCTCTAGAGTACTTGATTCCAAATGTGTTGCAGAATTGGACAATTTCTTCCTGTTTGTTGAGTGCTTTTAAATTACTTTATAAATTTTGTTTAGATGTATAGTTAGATAGCAATAGAATAAATCATTGGTACGGATATGTGCCAAAACGTCGGCAGAAGTCACGGCTGCCGGCGCGGGCTTGGCTCCTTCGTTAACCGAAGGAGATAAGTCGCCAGTGACAAAACTTTCCACACGTAACATCGACGACGAACACATGAACATAAACGAAACTGACAAGACATTGACAGAGGAGGAAGAAGACCTTCTTCTCGACCCCTTTGTGAACCTTGGAGTGAGAGATGGAACTAATGTCAGAACAATGGGCATAGATGATATCAGCGATTGCTGTTCCGAGGCTAGCTGCAATATTTCAAGATTGTCTACTACCTCGAGGCAGACCGCCAACAGTAAAAAGACAATCAAGCGACTTGGTTCAAGGAGGTCGATTGACCTGACTGAACTGAAACGGAAACGACTACAAAACGCGCAAGACTTTCTGCAACAGCAGCGTACAATGATGAACGGGCATCACGCCTGTACATCAGAGGAGGTTTCTGTTGCGAAGGCCTTGGGCGTAAATCAGTTGATGGGACCACCCAACACTTACGAAGGGAAACCTCAACATAAGAGGAAGGTGAAACCATCAACCGGACAATCGACAGTCATACATAAACCTAAGCCAGGGGAATCGGAGCAATCAACCAGTCGTTGCAAGGAGCCTCACGCTCCTACGGGACTGGGAGATGCATCGAGTAACTCGGGTGGGAATCTCGGAGATTTCATGCACCAGGAGAACGTGCGGGGCCATAGCCCCTCACGCAACCCAAAGGCTTTAAATCCCCCGAATCCCGTAGGAAGTATCGACACCAAACAATTGCGCATCAGTGATTCAACCAAAAATAAAGGAATGGTTACAATTAAAGTTTTGGAAGAACAATTGGCCTGCCTCTCAAAATCCCTGCAAAATACCATCGTCGATGAAATTGACAAAATGCGATCAGAATTTGTTATCAAAATTATAGAAGTTAAGAAAAGCTTGGAAAAACGATTTGAGTCCATCAACAATTCTCTCTTCAACCTAGCTTCTCACGTTGATAAAATTGAAAACGATGCCAATACTTCAACGCATTTGCATAGTGCTGAGATCTTGGCCCTTCGCAAACAAATAAACATTTTGGAGAGAAAAGAAGGTGCATGTGATGCCGTTCTTTCTTGCGTTCCTGTGCTGCCTGATGAAAACCTCCCGCAAATAATCCATAACCTATGTACCACAATAAAATGCAATCCACCTTCATAAGTTAATGCTTTTCGTACGAGAACAAAAAACGATAACAAAAACAAATCCCCGCTTACCACCCCACCGTCGATTGTGTTAAAATTTAACTCTACACATGATAGGAACTCTGTTCTCGTTGCTGCTGCCAATTATCGCAGAGAGAACAACAAGATGCTAAAGTTGAGTGACATTGGTATTGCTTCAAATGAAAACGATTACCTGAATGAGAGCTTAACCAAACACTCCCGCTTTCTTTTACAAAGTGCACTTAGTTTGGAGAAAAAAAAAACAATTTTTTTCTGTATATATTAAATCGGGCATCGTGTATGCAAAAACCAACGCAAATGGGAAAAGTTTTTCTATTGAATGCCCCGCTGATCTCCACTCCATTGCTACTGGTGCTGCTGTTACTCCTGCTGTTCCTGCTGCTGCAACTCATCAATTAATTGTATTGTACCTATTTCTTATTTATTAAATAATTATTGTTATTGTAATTTCTTCTTCTTCTTTCTTTCTCTTTTATTTTCTTTGTATTCTCTTTTAATTTTTCTATCCACTGTAAAGTCTTTGGCATTGTTTTTGTTTGTTATTAATTATTTGATTAAATATGAGTGTTGAATTTTCTGATTTCAGTGTGAATGAAAAATCAACGCACGCTATGATAAAAGTTCTTTCTAATTATCGTGATGGTCTTAAAGTTTGTCATTTAAATGCTCGTAGTCTAAATCAGTATAAATTGGATTATTTGAAATATATATTTTCGGGTTCTGGTGTCGATGTACTTTGTGTTTGTGAGACATGGTTTAAGCATCATATTTGTGATATGCAGTATAATATACCTAATTATTTTATCTCTAGAAATGACAGAGTAACAAGTACATGGGGAGGTGGGATAGCAATTTACTGCAGATCTTCACTTAAATGCAAAATAGTAAGCAGTTCGGTAGGTTTAGACGTTGAGTTTTTAATTGTTGAAATCCATGATGGTTGCACTAAATGCTTGGTCGCTTGTGCATATGTTCCGAACAGAAGTTGTTCTCCTCAATCATTTTTTTCTGATCTTTCGCAAGTCGCACATTTATATGAATATGTAATAGTTCTAGGTGATTTCAATGCAGACTTGCTAAAAAATGATTCTCGAGCTTTCCAAATAAATGAGTTTGTCTCTTCCTTAGGACTTCAGATATTTAATACTACTTATCCAACGAGATTTGCAAAAGATAGTACTCCTAGCCTTCTTGATTTGTGCTTTTTGTCTGATCCATCATCTGTTCTTCTTTTTGACCAACTATCTCTCGACTGTATCTCTGATCATGATCTCCTGTTTTGTACACCCAATATTAATTTTAATCACACTATTGCCCCTTTATCATTCACTTTTAAAGTTTTCGGTCAATAAATGTAGATGCACTCCAATACGCCGCTCTTACAGCCCCTTGGGATATATGTCATTTTACTTCTGACCCCGATTCCAAGCTGAACTGTTTCCAACACATACTTCTTGGATTATTGAACGATTCGTAACAAAAGCTGCTTGGTTCACTTCTGATGTTGCCAAAACTATTAAAGTTCGCAACAAGTTTTATAGAAAAGGGAAACATTTTCCATCTAATTTGAATTGGATTTCTTACAAGGCAGTAAGAAATCATTCCACTGTGGTAATACGTAACTCCAAAAGAAATTATTATGCATCCAAACTTAAAACAACCCTTCCCCCTAAGACTCTTTGGATAATTTGCGACAGATTGGTATATCCGGTACAAGAAATGCTTCTAAGTGTGAAATTGATCCTGATGTGCTAAATAATAACTTTCTCGAAAATGATGCCCATCAGGAGTTAAGTTTAAGCTTCTCAGAAAGGATTAATTCACACATGCAAACACTACGGAATTTTGAAATTGAAACGGTTGACTAGAATGATGTCATTAACTGTATTGGTTTGATCAAATCAAATGCTGTGGGTGAAGATGGGATACCACTTCGATTCATCAAATTAATTCTACCATATATAACATCCAGCTTGACTCTCATTATTAACCACTGTATCACAACATCAACCTTCCCCAAGTCATGAAAAATAGCAAGAGTTGTGCCTGTTGCAAAAAAAATCCCACCCATTGTCTGCTTCTGATTTTAGACCTATAAGTATTTTACCATGTTTGTCGAAAGTCTTTGAGAGATTAATAGCCAAACAGATCCTTCAACACTTGTCTCAGTATAACCTTCTCTATGCTGGACAATACGGTTTTAGATCTAACCATAGTTTTCTACAGCCATGGTAAAAATATTTGACGATATTAGACAAGATAACGATAAGAGACATGTTACGCTTCTTTGTCTTCTTGATTTCTCAAAGGCTTTCGACAAAGTTAACCACAAGATTCTGTGCCTGAAATTGAAACATCTTTTTGGTTTCAATTCTGCAGTGACTCTAATTGAAAGTTATCTCTCCGACAGACTGGTGTTCCACAAGGATCAATCCTAGGCCCTATCATCTTCTGTATGTTCATAAATGATTTACCTTCTGTCTGTAAACATACTACAGTTCACCTCTATGCTGACGACGTTCAGTTGTATCTACCTCGGTCAATTGACAACATAATTGAACTTATAAGCAATTTAAATGAGGACCTACGTGAAATTTACTCTTGGTCTATAAAAAATGGTTTGCTACTAAATCCCATAAAATCTCAAGTTATTCCAATTACTAAAAAGAAACTGTCTCTTAATACTCTACCCGATATTTTATTATCTGTAGACAAACTAAACATTGTTCAAACTGTGATAAGTCTGGGATTTGTTTTGAATTCTAAACTATCAGGATACGACCATACAAACTGTGTTATAGGTAAAATATATGGATGTCTTCGGAAATTATGGATGGCTGCAAGTTTTACTCCACAAGATACCAGACAAAGGCTTGTTAAAAGTCTTATCCTACCGCTTATTACTTATTCTAAAGTCGTATACCCTAATTTAGATTCCTTATCACAACAAAAACTTCAAGTTCATGGTGTCCACTATTTTTCAAAATAAATTTCCCTGACTTTCCCTGACCAATTTCAAAATTTTCCCTGACTAAAAAATCATGACTAGGTACGTATTAATATCGCACAAATATTGCAAAAAGTGGTAGAAATGGTACGTGTTTGAATAAAGTTAATTAAACCTTAGGCAAAAAGAATTCACCTTGTATTTTTCAAAGATCTATCTGAAGGAAAACATAACGGATTGCATTTAAAGTGAAAAACAATAACTGCATGAATTTAAAAAAAAATTGTTTTGCTTAACAAAAGGGACGACTATACCTATGCAATGTAGTTCATAGTAATGAATGACCATTTAAATGAAATGCTTTTAAATCATATGTATATATCGTTGCGATGTTAAAATTTAACAGTTTATTTTTTTTTTAAATAAATCAAAATGTATTAATTCAGGTATGCAGAAACAGTATGAAGAAATAAGTAAAAAGAAATTATCGTACTAGAAATATAAACTTGAACGCATTGGTTGAACCTCACAGTCAAAGGACAATGGGCAAATTGGGCCCAGCACTAATAAGAACGGCCTTCAAATCATATAAAGGTATTTTTTTTATGCATTCCTTATCCGTTAACCGTTTTTCCAAATTCGCTGTGTGACAAGTTATTTAATTTTGATTAAAATGAGTTTTAGGGTAACAAATCCTTTTTTCCTTTGTTTTTCTTTAATATTTTGTGTATTTTTCACTCGATTTAAGCCATTTTTGGAATTAAGTTCTTTAAACCCATTTATGTTTAGGGGTCGCAAGCATCAATTGTATGCAAAAAGCAGTTTTTGGAGCATTTAATTTGTAAAAAAAAAACAAAATTTTTAAATAATATTTTTGGTGTCAAAACCATCTCTGAAAAAAATCAAAACATGTCAGTTTTAACCTCATTTATCAGAATAAAAATAGGTATTGTGTTTAATCTTTTGCAATTCGTAAAAGTAAGACCAAACAACTTACAAAACGACCCTCAAAACCACCATTATATATTATTATAAGGGGTTGAAATATTTTAAGCTTATTCCTTATTTAGTATTGAAAAAATTGGTATTACATTTATAACGGGCTGACGCACAAAATATTAAAAAAAAAAAATATAAACAAAAAATTTAATATTTTGTTCGTTTGGTACCTACTAAAAGATTTTTAACTCAGTCAGTTTCTTACCTATTTTAAGTTAGTCTCTTTTTTATCATATACAAAAATCACAAATTCACGTCCTTGTTTTACACAAAAATTACTTAATAGTCCAAAATCAAAGCCAGGTCGTCGTTTTTGAACGAGTAGACAAAAAAACCATGTTTGCACTAAATCTTCGTTTTCATTATCGTTATTTTAGATAAACTTTTAAACTTGTACTTGATTTTGTAGCTTGAGCAAAAATTGTTTGTTTTCTGAAATGTTATTCTTCTATGAAAACCACAAAGACACTTAAAATCGGTAAAAAACTGACTGAGATAAAAAGTTTTTAATACCATAAAAACAAAAAAATATTCTATTCTTTGTTAATATTTTTTGATTGATCTATTTAGGAATCATTTCGTAAAAAATGTACAATCATTTTCTTCATTACTAAATAAGTTATTAGTATATATAAGGGTGGTTTGTGGGTGGTATTGTGGAATGTTTTGTCCAATTTTTACGAATTTCAATTTAAATCCTTGAAAATAATACCCATTTTTATTACGTTAAATGAGATACAAATTGATGTTTGTTTGTTGTTTTCCAGAGAATAAAAACATAAAAACTATTATTTAAAAGCCAATATTTGTATTTTTTACAAATTAAATACTTCAAAAAATGCTTTTTGCATAAAATTGATGGTTGGCGTAAACATAATTTTAAAAATCTGAAAAATTTCAGGTAATGTGTCATGGGTCTAAAGAATTTAAATCAAAAAAATGGCTTTAATCGAGCGAAAAATACACAAAATATTAAAAAACGACTATGGAAGAAAATAATCGTGACCCTAAAACTCATTTTATTCAAAATTAAATAACACACAGCGTATTTGTACAAACGGTTAACGGATAATGAATGCATAAACATGTACCTATATACGATATGAAGGCCGTTTTTATTGGTGCTGGGACCACGCTCCATACATCTTTGCGCATTGTCCTTTAACAGTTAAGTTTTTTATGTTATGCCTCTTATTGGCCGCTATCTAAAGGTCGATTCACAATGGAACGAGTAAACGCGACGAGAGCGTGACTTGATTCGCTGTCATTTTTTTTCTAGTTATAAAATCGTTTCCCAATTCACCATGCGACGAGTTTCTTGACGACGAGTTTTTTGGTAGCATTAAATTATTTATTCTTTTTCTTCTTGCTGAGCAGTGTGGTTCAAAATAATGAAAAAATCAAACTGAAATTATTTTTATTATTTGAATATTATGTTAACTGTGCCCCTTATTTATAAAGAAAAAATGGATATTTAATCTTCCGTGTTTAGGAAAACTACACCATGGAACTAGAATGTTCCGGACTCAAATGGAGCAGTAAGCAATTGCCTTTAATTTGAGTCCACAAAATTCTTATTCCATGGTGTAGTTTTCCTAAACACGGGAGCTGAAATAACTATTTTTTTTTTCGTCGCATTGTAAATCGATCCTAGTAGCCCGTAGCGTAATGGTTAGTGCGTTCGACTGTCACGCTGGAGGTCTAAGATCGCTTCCCAGCCTCGTCCACCTAAAAACTAAAAAAAAAAGTTTTTTTCAGGGCTACTGCCTCTTGCGAGGAATTGACAAATCCTCCAAGAGTATCACTTGTCACGAATAAGTGCTTCTCGTCTAGCCATTCGGATTCGGCATATAATTGTAGGTCCCTTCCATTCCTGTCGAAAGGCGCACACAGGAATGGTTGCGAGTTGTTAGTCACTAGGCCCTGGTTCTTCATGAGCCGTTGTGCCACCCGATTTATTTTTTTTTTTTTAATCGATCTTAGGATAGTTTCGTATCCATATAGGTTTTCGAACGGATTGGGCCTTTTTACATTTCGCTTGGGATAGAAGCGTACATATATCTACCAATATATTTCTGATAGCATGGATAGCTATCCAACATTTAAAGCTGTTTTGTCATCAGCTGTTTTTCACACGGGATTCCAACAACACGAACCTATCTGGATAGCTCTACATAGGTTTTCGATCGCGGCCATTACTGCACGAAATAACACAAAATGCAGTTAGTTGCGTTTCACTCATTTTTTTTTGACATATTCACAGGTATGACAAAACATACGAAATGAATAATTTTAAACAGAGATGTAATCAAAACGAAATGTTCGATCAGAAAAAAGTTTCTTATGAGAGAAAGTGAAAAAGGAGTTCAGTGAATTTTCAAAAATTGATATCGAAAAAATTTTCCCTGACCGCTTCCCGAATTCCCTGACTTTCTCTGCCCAAATTTTGTTCCCTGACTATCCCTGACTTTCCAGTTTAGCGGACACCATGAAGTTGCATTTAATAATTCTTTAAGATATATTCATGGTCTCCGTAGAAATGACCATATTTCTCACCATGTGAAAAACTTTTTGGGAAGAACTTTAGACAACTACATTGATGCCAGAAATTGTATATTCTTGCATAATCTTGTTAATAGTAATAGTAATAATAGTATTTATGTGATAAACTTAATTTTGCTCGCTCCCTTAGAACTTTTAGTCTAATTCCACCACGCATCACTATCTCAATTCATCTAGTTTATTTTTTATTCACGCCATTAAGTTATGGAATTCTTTACCATTAAGCATAAGATCTATCTCTAATGCCACTCGCTTCAAAAGTGCAATCTTCCTTGACTTCACTTCAACCTAATCTCAGAGCTACTCTTTTTCCTCACTCTTTTCTTTTTTTTTCTTTTTTTTTTTTTTCTTCTGCTTCAATTTCTTTTTCATTTCTTCATTTTTAAATTCTTCTACTTCTTTGCTGCTATCTCTCACATAAAACTTTAGAATTTTGTAAATATAAATTTAGTTTTAAGTTAGGTAATTTAAATTGAATACATAAATAACTAAAGTAATACCTATTTATCTTATCTCTAAGTACTACAAAAGATATTAATCTTAATGTAGAAATGTTTATAATATGTATCCAATAAATTGAAATGAAATTGAATTGAATTGAATTGATTCGTCTCTCTCAAGGACAAGACAAAGCATGGAGCCTCTTGCTCCAACTTGTCTGCAAGGTGAGAAGACAATCGATGATGTGGCCAGAGGGAAGGAAACGCAAGGGGGAAACATTATGGGCCAAAGCCCTAAATGGAATCCAAATGCGGGCAATTTCCTCGAACCAAGCAGAACGACCAAAGACAAAGCTGTATCTGTAACACAAGTGGGACTTAAGGCAGCGAAGACAAAAACGAAACGCTGAGAAGATCATTCGGCGGCTCAGGAGAAGGAATCTGGAGTCATTAACGACAAAGGAAAAGCAAGCCCTGGACAGATCGTATCAGCGGGTACAGGACGCGACTACGAACACGACAAGCAACACATTCCAAGGTTACCCAAAGGACGGTGCTGGGGAAAGTGCAGTCGGGCCTCCCGCCCCTCTCTGACCCACAGCCTACTGCAGGGTCATCCAAAAAAGTAAGGAATTAATGACACGACATCACAAAAGAACTCCTCACCACAAAATAAGAGGAAAAAGGCTAGGTTTTCGAAGGTGCATGGCTCCAAGACTTCGTGAAGAAAACTAATGTTCCCTGGCAAAACGCTGAACTCCGCCTTATTAATAAGGATGAGATCAGGCACATTCCTAGGCCTAAGGCGAAATTGATGATTAAAGGACATGTAATCCCGAGGGACCGTATTGAAAGATATCTCAGATCCCTAAACACCGAACAACTCAGCCAGAACTGGAATGTTGTGGGAGATCCATGTGGGAGAACATACCTCCGAAGGGACAGAAGTGACGGTGCTACTTAGCCAAAAATCGTTGCCACTTCTACGAAAAATTGGTTTCAAGGTTCGCATTGGTACAAACCGATTCAAACTTTGACTAGTAGCCAATCAGAACAAAAAGAAGGTAAATGAGGGGTCGGTAGTTAAAAACTAATCATGAAATTTTATCAAATAAATCTTCACTACAGTAAAGCTGCCAGTGCCAACCTAGTCTATCTCTTGGAGACTAGACAAATTGATGTCGCCCTCGTGCAAGAACCCTGGTTAGCAGGAGGCAAAATCAGAGGGCTGAACACAAAAGAAACTATACTGTACAAAACTGCTCAGGTGGGAAGAAACAGTAACTTAGAACATGTATTGTAGCTAGAAAACAGTTTAACCTTTTTCTTCTATCCAAATACAGTAATTTAGATCAAACGGCCGTCAAGTTGGAGAGAGAGGGGCTGCCACCGCTTATTTTAGCTTCATGCTATATGCCTGGGGACGGGACGGAAGGGCCACCAGCTGAACTAACATGCCAGTAGTACTTCATGCTGAGGAAACAGGACACGACTTAGTGCTAGGAGTCTGTTTTTGAATTTATTATTAAGAACAATTTATTAATAGCAAATAGGGGTAGAGAACCAACTTTTGTTACAAAAAATTGTAAGGAGGTGCTTGATATTACCGTAACAAACAACTCAGGCACAATACCAATAGAACAATGGAGGGTGTCAAAATAGCTATCTTTCTCTGATCACAAAATTATTGAATTTCTCATACCAGACACAATAGCATCCAAGAAACCATTTAGAAACATTCGTAATACGAACTGGGACACTTTAAATAGGGAATAAGAGACTAGGATTAACTCCTTAGAAATTGATTCAATAATTGGACCTGAATCCTTAGATAGAGCCACCACAGAATTCACAGAAATTCTAAATAAGGCTTTTGAAAAAGGATGTCCCCTTAGACAGGTGAGGAAAGGCAATAATAAACCACCTTGGTGGACACACGAAAATGGCTTTATCAGAAAAGAAACACGAAGACTTTTCAATGCAGCCAAACGAACTAGAAATGAATTAGACTGGGAAGCATACAAAAACAGTCAAAGAAAATTCAAAGCTGAAACACAACGGGCGAAACGCAGCTCGTGGCAAACCTTCTGCACCCAAATTGAAGGAACAAACGAATCAGGAAGACTTAGAAAAATTCTAGCAAAAGAACCAGTCCCTAGGGTCCTTAAAGGCCCTAATGATCAATGGACTGAATCATGTGGAGAATCACTGGAGCTCCTTATCAAAACTCATTTCCCTGGTTGTAACTTTGATGTTAATAACACAGAAGATGCAGCACAAACGGAGCACCCGGTACCACCAGATATTATAACGGAGGATAAAATAAACTGGGCGATAAACTCGTTTTCACCCTACAAATCTCCGGGAACAGACGGCATCTTCCCCTTGATGTTAAAGAAGAACACTAAACATGTCACCCAATATCTCAAGCGCTTCTTTGTAAGCAGTCTTAAGTGGGAATATATTCCCTTGGCATGGCGTGAAGTAAAAGTAGTCTTCATACCGAAAGCTGGAAAACCAAGCCACACGGAAGCCAAAGATTACAGACCCATTAGTCTAACATCGTTTGTTTTAAAAACCTTCGAACGACTAATAGATATACACATACGAAGTACTCTTAAACCGAATGTGTTGTCACCTGTCCAACATGCTTACACGAAAGGAAAAAGTGTTAAAACAGCACTCCACAACTTAGTAGGCAAAGTAGAAACAACACTCAAGAACAAAGAGTACACTCTAGCTGCTTTTCTGGACATTGAAGGAGCTTTCAACAATGTACAAAATGATGCGGTAAAAAGAGCACTTGTAAACCTTGAAGTAGATAATTCCCTCATAAACTGGATTATCTGTATGTTAAAATACAGACGGATTAACTCAGAACTAGGGGATGCACAGATCAAAGTACCCACATCTAGGGGGACTCCACAAGGAGGTGTTCTCTCACCACTATTGTGGATATTGGTTATGAACGAAATCCTGATCGAACTGGAACACAGCGGTGTCAAAGTAGTTGCATACGCAGACGACCTGGCGATGTTAGCGACTGGTAAATTTCTTTCCACAACCAGTGATCAGATTAACTACGCTCTGTCAAAAGTTTGTAGCTGGACGAGGAAATGTGGACTCTCGGTCAACCCGCAAAACACCGAACTGGTACTTTTTACTAACAAAAGGAAAATACCAGAGTTTGTCCTACCATCAATAGAAGGAACCCAACTTAGTCTTTCAGAAAATGCCAAATATCTGGGCGTAATTCTTGACAAAAAGCTAAACTGGGGTTTGATTGAACATCAAAGAAAGAGCTAAGAAGGCCACGATCCATTTTACTCCTGCAACAGGATCTTTGGTAAGATCTGGGGTCCAAACCCTAAGATCATAATGTGGATTTACACGGCCATTATAAGACCGATCCTTACATATGGTAGCCTGGTTTGGTGGAGCGCGATGGACAAAGAAACTAATTGCAAAACGCTAAATAAAGTTCAACGACTAGCGTGTATAGGAATTACAGGGGCAATGAGATCCACACCCACTGCGGGAATGGAAACGATACTCAACCTAAAGCCCATAGATCTACTTGTACAAGAAACCGCGGCCTACAGTGCCCTAAGACTAAGCCAAACCAATAACTGGAAAAGGAACTCTGTAGGTCACGCACAAATTATCAATAAATTTACGGAAGGGTATGTATGCACAGACTACACAACACCCCGTACAGATTTAAAAAAAAACTGTTTTCTGTCTCCATCTTCACAAGAGAGGAATGGGATGCTGGTTTACAACAATCAGATGAACAGGTGGTAGAAATATACACCGATGGCTTGAAGATGGATATGGGTGTAGGTGCGGAATTCTTCTCAGAAACTCTCAATTAAGCCAAATCTTATAGACTCCCCGATTACAGCAGGGTCTTCCAAGTGGAGGTTCTGGCAGTAATTAAGGGCGCAGAACAAAAACTTATGATGGCGATACCACGGGCTGATATCACTTTTTACATTCCACAGAAATAAAATCCAAAGTGGTTTCATGCTGTCGTGAAGAGCTTAAAGTTCTTGCCACACAACATAACATCAGAGTCTGTTAGGTCCCTGGACACTGTGGAATTGAATGTAATGAAAAGGCAGATAAACTGGCAAGGACTGGTTCATCGTTAGATCCAAGCCTAACAGAATCCAGTGTTAAAATTCCACCCTGTGCCGTTGAACAGACGATTAGTAAGAAGATAGTGGAACTTACCAATGACAGGTAGAACTCACTTGTAACTTGTACCACTACAAAGAATCTGTGGCCCAGCTACAATAAGAGAAAACAGAGAAAATTATGAACCTGAAAAAGAGATCCCTGCATCCGAATGACTCGATACTCCATAGAATTTCATAGGATATATATTTTAAAGGGATGGTCCAATCCATCGGGGTATCACAAGGGATTAACATTGATCTAAGTGTGACGGGAACAAGATCTACCGGCAGCCCATCAACCTTACCTAACCTAACCTAGATAGCAACAAAAATATATCATGCATGAATTTAAAGCTAATGTGGTCTTGTAGAAAATTTTATAACCAAAAAAATATGATAGATTGTTTTTTTCCTTAATTGCATATTTCCAAAATTTTAAGGGAAAATATCAGAAAAACTGGGTTAATTTTAGCTTTTTATTTACTGCTGCATTTTTGCTGCACAAGTTGGTACAGGTTATTGAAGCTACAAATTATAAGCTACAGAATTACATCCCGCTTTTCGAGTTTACTGTCGATTGACTGGCCTATATGCAAATAAATGCATTGGGGGAGTTATCAAAAAATGGGGGGGGTCATAATTGGGGAGTGTTTATTTGTGAAAATTGGTCGCCGCTATCATTTTCTCTAGGTCTCTGAACAGTTTGTGACTTAGGGGAGTGGGTCATGCATGGGGGGAATCATGAATGAGAGAGGGGGTCATGGACCATTCCCATTATATACCAGTGATAACTTTTTACATAGAAAAAAGGAAAAATTGCATCGTAATAAAAATAACAACCAAAAACAACATACCAATAAATCCTCCATTTTTTCGGGGTGTTCCCATGGACCGATTTTGGATATGTTGTTCGGTAGTGGTAACTGATCAAAAATCAATTAAAAAAGCTTCTGTTGCAATTTTGCCCACGTTGAGTCACCGATTGCCAGGACTACTGATTATCTTCTTTCTTTTGATATTATGGTTGATTTTCTTCTTCTATCTCCCAAAATTTCTCTAACTGCTTTTCAACCGAAGTTTGTGCTACCAGTCCAGTGACACTGTAATTTTGATTTGGTTCGGTTGATTCTTGTTCAAACAGGTTTTCTTTCTGTATCAAGTGCCTTCGTTGTCATGAGCACTACCATTGGGTCCCATGATGAGGTGTCGAAGCCCAAGTTCCTTAGTGCTGCTAGTCCTTCTTAAATGGCATCAAAAATGTTTTTTATTGAAGTCTCACTGATGGGATAATACTTGGCTGCCCAGCTTTGAACATTTTTTCGATGTGCATTGACACAATTTTTCTTCATTGTTGTATCGTCCTTTTAGTATCTCCCACGCACTATTGTAATTCTCACTTGAGAACGTAAGGGGCTTTATTAAATGGAGCGGTTCCCCCTCTAGGTGAGTCTTGAAATACTCCATATTTTCTGTTGTGTAGAGGCTACTTTTGTTGTGGATTATGGTGATAAACAGATCGTAAAACGGTTGCCATTCCAATAAATTTCCCTTAAACGTTGGGATTTTGAGTCTTGGAAGCATTGACTTGTTGTTGCTTGTAATAGAAAGCTTTGAAATCATTTGGTGCAGGAATCTGTTGATGTCCTGTCTTATTCCCTTGAAGTCGTTTTGCACCACGTACGGTTCCTTGAGATCTTCTTGAGAGGCATTTGACATAAAGTCTTCATGATGGTCCGTAATGTTCCTTAGCTGTTCCATGAGCATCGTTTTTTGGTACTCGTACACTTCTTTGGAGTAATCTGAGAATGTTTCTTCAAATTCTTCTAGATTATCCACAATGGCGATGATCTTTAGTGACTCAATATAGCTTTTAACGGCCTTTAGTCCATAAAAATTGGCGTTTCGTCCCGGCGTTCTCACTTGGACTCTTCAGTTGACAGTGAGGGCCTTGTCAAGACGCAATTTGTATTAAGTCCAGTCCAGCTTACATCAATTTTACAGCGAAAATCGATTGTGAACTATATCCCAATTAGAATTTCTAATCAAGAATTGTTGGAATTTTTGTCACCCGTGGCCTGGCAGTGTTTACATATGAGTGTTTTTTATAATACAAATTCTATATACTACTGAAATACATCAGCCAAGAAGAAGACTTAGCATTATTTAATTGGACTTGTTGAATTATTATTATTATTATTATTGATTCAATATAGCTTTTAACGGCCTTTAGTTCATAAAAATTGGCGTTTGGTCCTGGCGTTCTCACTTGGACTCTTCAGTTGACAGTGAGGGCCTTGTCAAGGCCTTGTGAAGGCCCTCACTGTCAACTGAAGAGTCCAAGTGAGAACGCCGGGACGAAACGCCAATTTTTATGGACTAAAGGCCGTTAAAAGCTATATTGAATCAATAATTCAACAAGTCCAATTAAATAATGCTAAGTCTTCTACTTGGCTGATGTATTTCAGTAGTATATAGAATTTGTATTATAAAAAACACTCATATGTATATGTGCTTTATTTGTGGTTTCTTTTCCTTTCGAAGGACCAATGTTTTGTTGCCAATTCGAAAATTTAAAAACTCCTTACCGCTGGTGGGGGGAAGTCAAAAAAAGAACGAATTGGTATGATTGTTCTTTTACAAGCAAGTGATTTTATTATTATCAATTTTCTTCTTTTATACAAAATATATGTTTACTCTTCAATAATTAATTCTAAGGTAAATTTACAATATGACACAAAATAAAAAGTGCAATCTTTCACAAAGGGTTTCATGGGAATGAAAATAATTTGTTGATATGCTGATGGTGGTGATATTATGTTTTTGGTAGCATTACTGTTATTATGTGTTGATGTGCTGCTTGTTGGAGGCGATGTGCTGCTTGTTGGCGGCGATGTGTTATTGTTGGTTGCGCTATGATTGTTGTTGTCAGAACAATCACGTAAACGTCTAAGAATTTTTCGCATCACTCAGGTCCTTTTAAGAAGTAGGTACATACTTATCATATTTAATTCCAAATATTTTACAAAAATACATTTTTTATTAAAAAAGCTAAATAAGTGTAAATTCACAAACGCATGATGCGCAATCACTTTCTACAAAACATTCATAAAATGCATCGGTTTGATAATTTTTTGCATAAGTATTCATGGCCTCAGGTCCTTTATCTACATTTTTGAAAAAGTTGACCTGCTCACTTGACGTCAAGAGGTAACTCTGTATCTCGCAAACGAAACAAAAGAGTAATATTTTTTCTTAATTAGCAATTACTCATTTTTAAACATTCATCCACTCCCGGGTCGTTTATCTACATTTTTGAGAAAGTTGGCCTGCTAACTTGACGTCAAGTTAGCAGGTACCCTGTATCTCGCAAACGAGACAAAAAAGTTATATTTTTTCTTTGTTACTAGCAATAAATTATTTTTTAACATTTATCCACTCCCGGGTGGTTTATCTACATTTTTGAGAAAGTTGACCTTCTAACTTGACGTCAAGTTAGCAGTTAACCCTGTATCTCGCAAACGAGACAAAAAAGTAATATGCTGCTAACTTTATACACATACAACTTTTCCGAAGTCTTTTGATTACCTTAAACCGGCCTTCATATGGCGGTTTAAGACCAGGGCGAACAGCATCTATGCGCCTGAAAACCCATTCGAAATCGTTTAAACGTTTTGGAAAATAGGTTGGAGAGTTAGGTCGGAAAGGATTAAGTTTGTCTCTTAAAATTTTACCTAACCCTTCGAGAACGATTCCTTTGTCATCACTTTCTGAAGTACAACACTCTGCAGGTAATTTGACCGGCTGACCGTATACAAATTCAGCTGGAGAACACTCAATTTTGGTTTGAAAGCACTACGGATTCCTACCAAAATTATAGGGAGATCATCATTTCTCTCCACTTTCTTTACATATTAAAGATGGTTTTAACTGTCTGTAAAACATTTCTACTATTCCTTTTTTGGCATTGAATGCAATTTTCTTCCCAATTCTTATAATCTGAGTTAATTTTCGGCCAAACCCTGGGTGACCGAAAAACTTCCTTCCATGTTCGCTAGATTCTTGACAAACGATTATAATAATTCACCATGTCTATAAATCTTTGGAGTTGTTTAATCGAAGCTGGTGAAGCTAAATTTGTAATGGCCTCAACACTTTCTTCCGCTGGTAAGATACCGTTTTTATTGATTTATGACCTTAGAAATCTAATTCGGGTACTACGAAAACGCATTTATTGACGCATTTCGGAGGCCGTAAGGCATGTGCTGAAATTCCAACATACACTCTGCTCCACTGGAATAGAAACATTCTTTTTTTTTACTATCAGAGCGCGAAGCTCTGATTCACCTTTAAATTTTAATTCCTAAAAGAGGGATCTATTGCGAATAAAATTGCAGGGACATAACCATTAGGTTATTTTTACCACTTTTCTAATTACTGCATTGAATACACTGTTTTTTTTTTTGCACCTCTTGAAACAGTGTGCGTTTTGTCTCTATAAATTACGGTAAGAAGAAAAAATATTGTTCTAATAATGAAGTGTAGATTAAAAATAATATTTATTTTATCAAACAAAATATCGGCCGCAGAAAACAATTAAACCCTGCAGAAAAACCAAAATAGAAAATACACGCGGAAAATAAGCGTCCCCTACGCACAATTGCCAAACAAATATGTAGAAGTGTGAAAATTGTTTGGTCGAACCTTAGAAATAAAGAAAACTATCAAAAAAATGTGTAAGTAGGCAATCAAGAGCTACAACAGAAGCAGAACGAAGAAAGATAACTAGACTGGCTTCAAATTTAAGCGACTCTGCTGCTAAAATCAAGGCGAAGAGTGGTATTACAGCGAGTCTTAACACTATAAGACGTGTTATTCGTTGGTTACAACATTTAAAGCGCCTAAAATTGAAGAAAAAACCATCGTTAAATCCAATACGAAGACACAATATAATAGATTTTTGCAAGAAGAATATGACGTGGAAGGAAGAGTGGACAAAAGTGGTATTTTCTGACGAAAATTGAGATGGCCCGGACGGATACAATTATTATTTTTATGCTATGAGGAAGGAACCCAGGTTTCTGGAGCGCCACCATATCCGAGAAGGCAGTATAAGGCGTGGGGTGCGATTTTCTGGTTTAGAGCAATTGATCTGGAATTTCTCTAGCTAAAAATGACGGAAAACTCCTACAAAGAAGTATTTGCGAGAAGCTTTTTCTAAGTTTACCGATATATTTGGATCAATACAATGGACATTTCAAAAAGACCACGCGCCAATCCTCAAGGCAAGGATCATTAACAGTTGGATATCCGAGAAAAATATTACTTTACTTCAATGGCCACCGTATTCTTTGGACCTAAATATTATTGAAAACGTATGCGGATGGGTAGAGTTTACGATTCTGACCGACAATATTTTGAGCTTTTCACTGAGTTAAACCAACTAACTCATCTTGTTGACGAGCTAACTCAAATACCGGACGATGCAGGTCAATCCGCCAATACTCTAGACTTGTTTCTTACCTCTGACCCTAATAAATCCACAATTTGTATTAAAGTCTTGAACAGAAACTTTTTTAGCACGTGCTTTACACATCAATATTAAAAAAAAAAAAACTTCAGTGGTGACGTATACTTTTTTTAGCACCACCAAAAAGCTATTTTTGAAAATTTTAATTAAATATATAATAGGGTGTCCTTTGCTCAATAAATACCTGCTGTTAATGCTAACGCAACCTTAATGTAGTTTCGTAAATTAACTGTTGAGTGGAGCTACCTACCACACCAACATAATCGTCAAAATTTCCATTCTTGAATTTCCATTTCCTACTATAAAAAAAGACTAAGTAAGTTTGCAAATGTACATATTTAAATGCATAGTTATAATTAAACTTAATTTGAATTAATTTATTTAATAAAGGTTTTGAAACCAGCGTATTTTGAACCAATTCGTTTAATTCGTGCTAGTTTAGCAAAACGGTCTTTGGTTGCGACCGAATTTGTCGCAACATTTTTTAAAACTTATGTGAAAGCAGCGTTGCTGCTGCGATAGAAATATGCCACCTAAAAAGCCATCAAGAACACCTGCTAAGAACCTGAGCCATAAAGAGGGCTATAATTGCCATAGTTGTGAAAAACATGATGCCGCCGATGATATGGTCCAATGCGACGAATGTAATGCCTGTAACCAATTTGGTTGTGCCGGAGTAAACAAAAATATCAAAGAAAAATCTTATTTATGCCAAGATTGTACAGGTAAGAGTAGGTATCTATCTAGCTTTTCAGGTGCGAATTTTGCATCTGCTGTGGGGTTGGTCCTTACAGAAGCCAATGAGCAAACCCAGTCAGCGCAAACACAACTAGCAACAAATACTGCTACATTTTCTCAAAATATTCTTACGTTTTCTGCGCCAAGTGCGGCGGAAGTCGCCCCTAAGTGTGGAAACCCTGCTCCTGTATATAATCCGTTGAATCTCCCAATATCGGCGGCAACTACAGCCACTGGACATGTTCAGAGTTCCGCGGCCGAGGTTACCGCTAAGTGCGGAAACTTTAGCACAGAATTTAACACGCTGCATTCACAATCACCGGTAGCATCAACAATTGCTGCGATTGTTCAAAGTTCGGCAATAGTTCCTGCAGCATACTCAACAGTCCATACTCAACTTTCCACGACAGATTCTGCGCACAATGCGGCCGAAGCTGCCGCTATGTGTAGACATTTTGTTCCCGCAGTTCCAATTGCGAACTCCACTCTATCATATCCTCTTGCCGCCACAGCAACTCAAAGTTTTTTCGGTTTGCCAAATCATTCACAGTGGGCGCCGATGCTTATGTCCAATCTACAAAACTTTAAAGATAACCCGTCTCAATTTTCACCTCACGTTCAAAACCGAACACAACTCATACATTTCTACATAGAAACGAAAATATTTTGCCGTCCACTCAAGTTCCAAGATCCAAATGCTCAACCAGTTCAAGGTCATACAAGTTTGCATCGAATAAGCTCCGAATAGAACTACAGAAAATAAAGGAAGAAAGACAGCTGAGGGAAGATCTTGACAAGGAGGGGCTCAGAATGAGAAAAGAAAGGGAAGCCGAATACCTGAAGAAAAAATATAGCATCACGAGTCAAGCTGCTTACTCCTCCGAGTAAGATGACGCCCACGAGTTACAAAATACAAAAGCTGCCAAGGAAAATATAGATAAATGGGTTGCCGACACACTAGTACCAAAAGAAAACTACTTGCACTCTACGACCAATGTTGAAACCAATACACCAGGATTGATGCCCACCACCAGTACTTCACGCATCAATACAACATGGAGTATGGGTGCTGGAGAACCAATTTATTCAACGGGGCTACCAAATGCTTGTATATTTTCTAACTCACAGAGCAATGTTGCGAAACTAACTCTAACGAAATACCAACAACAGTTCCCGTGCGTTCCACCATCTAACGAGAATCCACCAACAGTAAATTTCTTGATGTTGATGCCACCACAATTAAATGTAGGACAACAACAGCCAATTGCACATTCTTTTCGACATTTACCATCATTTTACAATATCCAATCACAAACGCCCTCAATATTTTTTTAACAAAAAATCATTTAGCAGCGCGCCATTTAATCCGAGACTTGCCAGTTTTCGATGGAAATCTCTCGGAATGGCCACTCTTCATAGCAAGTTTCAATCGAAGTACAGAACTAGGTGGTTTTAGTAATTAAGAGAACCTTTTACGCTTGCATAGAGCTCTCAAAGGTGACGCATTAGAAGCAGTGAAAAGCCTGATAATACAACCAAACTGTGTGGGGCGGGTAATCGAGACCCTGAGAATGTTGTATGGAAGACCGAAGCTCATTATCAACACCTTGATTCGAACTATAAGTGCTACACCCTCTCCAAAAGCAGACAAACTTGAAACTATCGTTACCTTTGCCATAGCAGTGCAGAACTTGTGCGCTACATTTGAGGTTTCCGGCATCTTTAATAATCTCAACTATCCTATGAATCCTATGCTGCTACAAGAAATAGTCGATAAGCTTCCTCCAACCTTGCGTCTCAGCTGGGCAATTCACAAGCAATCGTTACCAACATGTACGCTCGCCGATTTCAGTATGTGGATGTACATTATGGCTGAAGCTGCCAATGGAGTCCTTGTTTCAGACCCTTCTTCATCTTCTGAGGAAAAGAAACTACGAAACAAAGGTTGGAAAAATAAAAGTATCGTAAACGCTCATTATAAAGACAGTGAACAACTTTCTAAGTCGGAAAACAAGTGCTGTATTTGAAGTTGCAACTGTGCTTAGGTAGCAGTATGTAAGCAGTTTCTACAGCTCAACCGTACAGCCCGATGGGCAGAAGTGAGGAAGCATCAATTATGCAGAAAATGTCTAAAAAGACATTCGAAATTCAGATGTAGGTCAGATACTATTTTTGGAAAAAATAACTGCGCCCTAAAACACCCTCAGCTCCTCCATAACGATAAAACACAAACCAAAACTCCTAATGCTGGCACAGGCACTCCTTCAGGCATTTATTTTTATTATTTATTAATATGATAATGCCTGTGAGAGCAATCTCATGTAGGCTGTTTACATGTTTCCAATTTTAGATCATGAAAATGTTGTCAATTTAAAAAAAATTAACTATGTATGTATGTGCCAGAAAAAGTAAATTGGCGATAGACAATAGCAAAAAAGGATATAAAAAAAATATGTTAAAATGGACAATTGAGAAAGCAAATAATTTGAGAACAATAATAAAGAGATATTTTAAGAAATATAAACATGCAAAATTGCACTATTTGACATAGTATAAATAGTCTTTTTTGAGTCGTACCGGTATTCCTTTATGAAAAAGGAGTTAAAATTAAAGTGTATGCCTTTCTGGACGATGGATCGTCCATTACCCCGTTAGATGAAGAAGTTTTGAGATAGATCAACGTACGGGGAGATAAATGACCATTAATGCTGAAGTGGACGGGAAACACCTCGCGTTTGGAAAGTCGGTCCGAACTGATCAACTTGGAGATATCTAGCACAAAAGAGAACGCAGACAAATTCCAGCTCACTAATGTTCAAACTGTGCAGAAGCTTGCTTTACCAGCTCAAACCATCAATCAAGACGAACTCCAAACACCTAAAAGGTCTTTCCTTTGAGTCCTATAATAAAGCAATTCCTCGACTACTAATTGGCGTTAACAATGCTCAACTTGGACACACGCTTAAGTCGAAAGAAGGAGCTTGGAACGAGCCTCTCGCGACCAAGACTGGTCTTGGTTGGGTCGTTCACGGAATTTGCGTGGAGGAAGTTAAAAGTCACAGTAAAGCTCACAGTTTTCATATTTGTGACTGTAACGACATAGATCTCCGTCGAATAATAAGTGAGTTAATTTGTGATGATAATTTTGGAACTTCAGAGTCACACAGCACCATGATGTCACAAGACGATGCTCGAGCCTTAGAGCAACTAAACACCCATACGGTTCGAAAAGATGGCAAGTACGAAACGACACTCCTTTGGAGATTTTATGATGTGCAACTACCAGATTGTTACCCTATGGCCGAGTCACATTAGATTTGTGTCACCCGCCGTTTTTTCTGGTCGGACTCCAAAACTGTCCTGTGTTGGTTTCGATCTGACCATCGCCATCGGAGGTATCGTCAATTTGTAGCTTTCCACGTCAGCGAAATTTTGGACCTTAGCGAAATCCACTAGTGGAATTGGACCCCTACTAATATGAATGTAGCCGATAAAGATACTAAATGGCAAAAATCTCCAGATCTCAAACCCGATAGCAGATGGTTTAATGGCCCAAAGTTTATGAAGCTTTCCCCAGATAAATGGCGTTAAGAAAAAGTCACGGGTTCAACAATTGAAGAGTTGAAAACGAATTTCCTAGACATTCATTCTTCCGGACAAGAAAACATATACCGGTCCAAGGAATCATCCACATTGAAATAGCTTCTTATGAGTACAGCATGCGTCCGTCAATTTATTCATAACGAGCACAAAGAGGATCAAGCTACCCAAGGTGAGTGGGCCTTTCTCACACAAAGAATTACAGATTGCGGAAAACAACTTGCTGAGAGAGTCATTAAACAGCACTTATGCTGGAGAGATCGCTGACCTAACAATGAACCGAGGTATCCAGAAAAGAAGGCACATTCTTCACTTGTATCCATTAATTGTTTAGTTCGGGTCAATGGAAGAATTTGTTTAGCGGAAGTTACCGGCGAAGATGTTAGGCAACCGATTATCTTCCAAGATGGAACAAAAATTATATCACTCATTATCGATGACCTCCATTGCCGCTATAAACACGAAAACGATGAAACCGTTGTCAACGTCTTACGTCAAAGATTTTACATCTCTCATATGAGATCTGCCATTAAGGCCAAAAAAAAATTGTGTCAAAATACAAAAAAAAATAAAGCCCGTCCACGTCCACCAATAATGGCACGACTTGCGTCATTTTTCGACCATTTTCCTACGTCCGTCGGGGTTGACTACTTTGGCCCAATCACAGTCAGGTTAGGTCGAAGAATCGAGAAACGTTGGGGAGTCCTCTTAACTTGTCTTACCATAAAAGCCGTCCATATTGAGGTTGCTCACACTCTGACGACCGACTCATGTATCCTCTGTCTTCGAAACTTCATAGCCAGAAGAGGCACAGCCATTGAGTTTCATAATGACAATGAGACCAGTTTTCACGGTGCGGAGCGGGAGTTACGGGAAGCGGCTGCTACTATCCAGAAAGACTGATAAGTAGCTGTGTGAAGTGGGAACCCCGAAGTTAAAATATTTGGGTGGGGTTTATCAGAATCGTTTGTCCATCGTTTGTCCACGTTTGTCCAACTGAAAAAATCGTTTGTCCACCCTCAGGAAAAAAGTTATTAAGCTTTTCTTTTTTATAGCAACTCCCCAAAATCTAAGAACTCATCTACTGCCCCCAATAGATGACTTAGGAGGATGAGACTAAGTGTGTTCGTTTGTCCACCGGCTGTTTAAGATTATCCATACAAAATAATCGTTTTTCCATCTTTAGTTCAAAAGTTATTCAACATTTCTTTTTTATAGAACACCAAAAAATTTATTTTTATTAAATTTTTTTTACCAAAATCGTTTTAATCCCAATAGTTTTGTCCACCGCTTGTCCAGGTTAGTTCAGCAAAAAAAAAAAAAAATTTAGACCTTCGTTCAAAAGTTATTCAACATTTCGTTTTTATAGCAGAACCCCCAAAGTCAAAAAGCTTGACCAACACCCCAAATGATAACTTACGCGAATGAAATTGAGGGCATTCGTTTGTCCACCGGCTGTTTAAGATTATCCATACAAAATAATCGTTTTTCCACCCTTAGTTCAAAAGTTATTCAACACCCCAAATGATAACTTACGCGAATGAAATTGAGGGCATTCGTTTGTCCACCGGCTGTTTAAGATTATCCATAAAAAATAATCGTTTTTCCACCCCTAGTTCAAAAGTTATTCAACATTTCTTTTTTATAGCAGCACCATAAAAATTTATATTTGTTTTATCAAAATAGTCTCAATCCCAACCGTTTTTCCACCGTTTGTCCAGCAAACAGTGGTTGTGAGCCTTCGTTCAAAAGTTATTTAACATTTTTTCTTTATAGCAATCTCCAAACCCAAACATTTATCCATCCAACCTTTAGCCAACATAAATAACATTTTTGTTAGAACTTATGTTTAAAAAAAAAAACATGCACGATTGGATCGTGCAATTTGATTAGGAATCAAAGAATTAAGGAAAAACTCAAAAATGTTGATAAAAAAAAAATATTAAAATCTTCAATTTAATTTGATACCAATCAATCTATTTAATGAAGACAAACTAATAACAAAAAAAAAAATATTATAGTTAGGCAGGTTACCCTGTCCGTCTGGTTTGGTTGTTGCTACAAAAGTGAATTTACAATAATTCCAAATAAAAATCATACACCACTTGCCTAAATCAGTATTTGCACACGTCACCAATAATCGGCAAGTGCCGACTGCCGATGCAGATCATAATAACGATGACAAAAAAATAACGAATATATTAACATAGTCTAACAGATAATACTAATGTTAAAAAACAACATAGCGAATTTGATATCATCATAATAGGGTATTAACATTAATGTTTGGCAAAATATGAAATGAGAAATTATTTAATAAATGAAATTTAAATAAATTTAAGCGAAAGTAAATTACAGAACATTAACAAAATAAAATTAAATAAACTTTGATAAATAATAACTGCACTCATCAACACCATTAGTGAGAGAATATAAAAATTAAGTTTAAAAAAACAACAATTAATACAAACAAGAAGAAAATGTGGACAAAAGTCAACAAAATAGTTAGCATTCCATTAGAATAATGTTTATTTTGTGTTCTATTTTTATCTTTCGGTTGGTTTGCCGTGTGCATACACTTACTCGTCAACACGTGGAGATGACCGATTTGCTGCTCCTTATGTGCCTTTAGTATAGGAACGGAGTGAAAGGTATCAACTTTTGAACGAAGGCTGACAACCACTGTTTGCTGGACTAAAGGTGGAAAAACGGTTGGGATTGAGACCATTTTAATAAACAGATATAAATTTTGATGGTGCTGCTATAAAAAAGAAATGTTGAATAACTTTTTAACTAGGGGTGGAAAAACGATTATTTTTTTACTCAATTTCATTCGCGTAAGTTATTATTTGGGGTGTTGGCCAAGCTTTTTGACTTTGGGGGTTTTGCTATAAAAACGAAATGTTGAATAACTTTTGAACGAAGGCCTAAAAAAACGATTATTTTTTTACTCAATTTCATTCGCGTAAGTTATCATTTGGGGCGTTGGCCAAGCTTTTTGACTTTGGGGGTTTTGCTATAAAAACGAAATGTTGAATAACTTTTGAACGAAGGCCTAAATTTTATTTTTTGTTGCTGGACTAACCTGGACAAACGGTGGACAAACGATTGGGATTAAAACGATTTTGGTAAATTTTTTTGGTGTTGCTATAAAAAAGAAATGTTGAATAACTTTTGAACTAAGGATGGAAAAACGATTATTTTGTATGGATAATCTTAAACAGCCGGTGGGCAAACGAACACACTTAGTCTCATCCTCCTAAGTCATCTATTGGGGGCAGTAGACGAGTTTTTAGATTTTGGGGAGTTGCTATAAAAAAGAAAAGCTTTATAACTTTTTTCCTAAGGGTGGACAAACGATTTTTTCGGTTGGACAAACGTGGACAAACGATGGACAAACGATTCTGATAAACCCCACCCAAATATTTTAACTTCGGGGTTCCCACTTCACACAGCTCTGATTAGTTGAGACTTTCACTACAACAAACACTGAATGCAAATTCATATCACCAGGTTCTCTACACATGGGAGGTAGCTGGGAGCGTTTCGTACGCTCCATTAAAAATGTTCTTTACGCCAATCTACCAACACGAAATCCCAATAATGAACTGCTGCGAAGCATGCTCATAGAAACAAATAATATTCTCAACTCACGGCCTTTACATATATTCCAATAAACCCCGAAAATCCGGAGGCTCTCACGCCTTATCACTTTTTATTGGGATCGGCCTCTGGTTCCAAACCATTAGTGCATTTCCAAGATGACGTTATATTTCATAGGAAAAATTGGCTTATCTCACAGCAGTTTGCGGACCGCTTCTGGCAGCGCTGTGTAGCAGTATACCTACCTACGCTTACCCGACGCACTAAACCCCTAGAGGTTGGCGACATAGTCTTGGTCGTTGATCCACAAAGTCCCCGAAACAGTTGGACTAAAGGGCGAAGGGTGAAAGTAAAGTTACCAAGTAAAAAGTGCCATAATCCAAACTCAGACCGGAGTTTACGAACGACCCGCAGTCAAATTGGCGGTCCTTGATGACAAAGCTCCAGAAGACACCAGGCCACAAGCGGAAATACCAAGGGGGAGTTTTGATGCTAACACACCTTAAAAAATTTCCATCCTTGAATTTCCATTTCCTACTTTCTTTTTAACCTTACTCGCTACGAGGTGATTTTTAAGCTAAGGAAATCAAATTTACATTTTGTATATAACTAACCTTAACTTATAATAAAAAAAGAACTATAGCCCAATCAACGAAGACTCAAAATTATAAAATAATTGTAAAAAATAAGGCCCTCTGGATTATTTCTTTATATGGTAGGAATATACCCCAGCTATAACATACCCAAAGTCCCCAGCCCAGGGCCGCGAGCTAAACTTAGGAGGGGGGTTAAAGGTGCTCCTCTTTAGATTTTCGTGAATATTAGCACCACCTAGCGTGTAAGCGGAAAAGTCTAACTACTTAATTAGAGACAATTAAATTGTCCATAAAAAGGTATATTCAAATTTTGCCTAGGGTCAATAGTAAAGGAGATGCGGGGTGTACAAATGTTAACAAATTTGAAAAACCTGTTATTGTCTTAGATAATGAATGTTTTCTGACCAATTTACCTGGAAAAAAACAAAAAAGGCAAATACACATTCATTCACTGTTATTTCATCATGACGTGAGCTTAAGAAAGGAGTTATTATTTCCTTTCTACAGGGTGTCCCGTAAGTAATGGATAACCCTGAAATACCGCATAGTAGACTTTATGACCGTCCTGAAAACTGATAAAAAAAAGTTCTATCCCAACCACAAGAAAAGTTATATGCATTTTTTTGTTCAGTGCATTATTTTTTTTCTTACTTTACATTTTTGAATACCACGACTACAAGTGAATGAGTTCCATCATTTTTTTTTTTGCAGGAATATTTTACATTACTTGTGCCAACACATAAGTAGAAGAAAATTATTATAACTGTTGGACTTCTTAGAGAAAAAAATTATTTAACATTGAATTTCAATGCAAAATGTGAAAACAAATAATTTTTGAAAAAGTTAAATCACAGCTGGTATAAAAAAAAATGCATGAATACCTGAGTGGCCAACTATTTTAAAAATATGCGCGTTAAATGCAGATTTCAAAATGGTATTTCTTATTATTATATCTAGAGTCAATAGCAAGTTATTGGTAAAATTCTGCAATACTAGAGTAAATTTAGCAAAAACAAAAGTTTTCAAAATTAGCACAGTAAACGTGAAAATAATACCAAGCGTTGAACATAGCAGATTTTTGATTTATTGGCTG
This sequence comes from Melangyna quadrimaculata, assembly GCA_949320155.1. Taxonomy (NCBI): domain Eukaryota; kingdom Metazoa; phylum Arthropoda; class Insecta; order Diptera; family Syrphidae; genus Melangyna; species Melangyna quadrimaculata. The sequence goes on from OX439485.1 coordinate 108,480,287, forward strand.
TTTCTACGATGTTGTCCTAATGATAAATCCAAGCTTTGAACTTCTAGGGCCGAATGCATTATTGATAAAAATGTCAAAAAAGTGCAAAAAACGGTTACATTTTCGAGCTTGTTTTGAATTTTACCTGTTATATTGCGCTTTAACAAACCCATCAAATATTTTGTTGGTTACTATTAGTTTATTTGTTATTTTCTCTAAACAAAAAGTTTTTGAGCCAGCTTTTAATCACATGATCACTTAGTTAGAAAACAAAAACAAAAATAGATAATTGTTAATTTTTTTTTATTTAAAGCAAATGCTCAAACTGTTTTCCACCCACTCTTATACAGGTTCTGCACCTCCGAATAAATGAACGTCTTAGTGAACGTGCAAGGTTTTGCTCAGAAATTTGTAATGCAGCTGCCTCCACACGATTTCTTAGCTCCTCTAAAGACCTGATCGGCTTGCTGTATACGATTTCCTTAATGCATCCCCAATAAAAAAAATCAAGTGGATTTAGGTCTGGTGAACGGGGTGGCCATAAAATTGGTCCCAGACGTCCTATCCATCTGCCTGGATATCTGGCATTTAAATATGCCCGCACAGGCACAGCATAGTGTGCTGGACAACCATCATTTTGAAGCCAATGGGATTCCTTTAGTTCTTGAGGCACTTCTTCCAGCAAGGTTGGGAGATCATTTTGGAGGAACTCCAAATAACCTTGGCCAGTTAAAATCCCCGGCAACTCAAAGGGTCCAATTATTTTCCCATTGAGAATCCCAGTCCAATAGCTTATTTTGAATTGGTACTGGGACCTGTCTTCCCTCATGATGTTTGGGTTTTGTAGTGCCCAGAAGTGGAGATTATGGAGATTAGTGTAGCCATCTCTTTTAAATGTCGACTCATCGCCCCAAAGAATTTTGTCAAAAAACTGCGGATCTTCTTCAATTTTCATTATCATTTGTCGACAAAAACTCATTCTCGTTTCAAAATCTTGCGGCTGGAGAGTTTGCACCCGTGTTAGGTGAAAGGGATGATATTTATATTTACTTAGCACATTATGCGCAGTCGTCTTTCCGATCCCAGTGCGTCGTGCTATTGCTCGGATTGATACTGTAGGATCTCGGTCAAGTTCCGCAAGCACTAAGTCTTCGGTATCTCCTCGAGGGGGTCGTCCCACGCCAGCACCACCAACACCACCACCAGGCAGCCTTCCTTCCGAGAAACAGCTATGGACTCTAATAAACACTCGATAATACGGTCGAAGTGCGTTAGGGTGCCTTTCCCTATACAGAGTCGCAGCTTCGTTTGCGTTGCCTTTGCACTCTCCATAAATGAAATGCATGTTTGCATATTCTTGTGCAGAATACAGAATACATGGCATCGAAAAAGTTCAATCAAACGTCTTAATTATCAAAAAGCTGGTTCAGGAAAACAGCTATTTAGACCGTTAATTTTTCTGAAGAATGAACAATAAAAACGATACAAATAAGTGTTCGTCGTGGTCTTAATCTTATGAATTAAAATCAAATTACAAAAACTTTAATTCAAAATTTAAAAAAACTTACGATTTTATGCGTTCTCACTTTCTCAGGATCTTACAATTTACTATTCAAAAAACACAATTAAAATTGAATCAGAAGACTTTTTGTTTGGAGAAAATAACAAATAAAAAATAGCAACCAACAAAATATTTGATGGGTTTGTTAAAGCCCAATAGAATAGGTAAAATTCAAAACAAGCTCGAAAATGTAACCGTTTTTTGCACTTTTTTGACATTTTTATCAATAATGCATTCGGCCCTAGAAGTTCAAAGCTTGGATTTATCATTAGGACAACATCGTAGAAACAGCCAATAAATCAAAAATCTGCTATGTTCAACGCTTGGTATTATTTTCACGTTTACTGTGCTAATTTTGAAAACTTTTGTTTTTGCTAAATTTACTCTAGTATTGCAGAATTTTACCAATAACTTGCTATTGACTCTAGATATAATAATAAGTAATACCATTTTGAAATCTGCATTTAACGCGCATATTTTTAAAATAGTTGGCCACTCAGGTATTCATGCATTTTTTTTATACCAGCTGTGATTTAACTTTTTCAAAAATTATTTGTTTTCACATTTTGCATTGAAATTCAATGTTAAATAATTTTTTTCTCTAAGAAGTCCAACAGTTATAATAATTTTCTTCTACTTATGTGTTGGCACAAGTAATGTAAAATATTCCTGCAAAAAAAAAATGATGGAACTCATTCACTTGTAGTCGTGGTATTCAAAAATGTAAAGTAAGAAAAAAAATAATGCACTGAACAAAAAAATGCATATAACTTTTCTTGTGGTTGGGATAGAACTTTTTTTTATCAGTTTTCAGGACGGTCGTAAAGTCTACTATGCGGCATTTCAGGGTTATCCATTACTTACGGGACACCCTGTATATATCCGAAACCATACGAAAAAGTTGATGTATACTAAATTATGCAAAATTAAAACAGCAAGAGTTGGTTTCATATGGGGCCAAAAAATGATAACGTTTTTTTTAAAGGAACACAATACAAATTTTGTTTCCATAGAGTGGGGTTCTTTCCCCCCCCCCCCTTTAGAGAGGAGTGGCATTTTTTAAAAAATAATATTAAAATACAACGGCCACACTTACAACAAAAAAATTTACCTTTTTTGAAAGCCAGAACTTCGTTCTTTTATTTTGTTTTCAAATCAAGTTATTGATGTACATAGTTTTTATAAAAATTACTTTCAAACTCAAAATAAAAAAAAAAATTGAAAATTTAGTTTTTGATTTTTTTTTTTAATTGGGAAAAAAGATGCTGAATTGGCTTTTATTATTCACTACCCCTAAGAACTCTTAATTGAAAACTGAAAACTAAATGGTTCTATGTCTCCTAGTTTTTGAGAAAATTGAAAGTTGCGACGACAGTTATTGTTGATGTTTTTTTTTTATAATTTTTGTTATTATTATAGTGTGTAGTATGTGATAGAAGTGTTTCTTTGAGCTTGAGGTTGAAGAATGAATGCATTCTTTGAACCTGCAAAGCAATCCACCCAATGTACTGTGTGAGTGGAAGAGCTGATCCTTAAGTACAACATACTCAAAGTCCCCAGCCCAGAGCCGCAAGCTTTGGACAACTAAACGTAATAAAGGCAAAGTTTGTATAACAAAGAGAGAAATAAAATTCCTTACAGATAAAAGTTATGTTTAAAGTTTTGCTAGAAGCAATTCTTAAATTAAAACAATTCATCAGTATGATCAATTACTGCAATTTCCACTCAAGTCGTCATCACTATAATGGTCTTCTGAGTCGTCGTGCATGTCTTGTACAGGAGGGCCATTCGTGCAAGCACCATGGCAAGTGCCGCAAACAATGCCTGCTTTTCGACAGCCGCAACGTCCTCCGCACCCTGTTCTACAGGCACAAAAAATATTATTTATAATTTTTTTCCGGAGGAGAAGTAGGATGTTTTCCGCAAATGGCAGATTTCTCAGGTTTACAGTTGAGAATACTTTTGACCCCAGCCTTCCTTTGCCAGGCTTCATAAAAAACAGTTTCTGTTAGAAGGTACCATAGCCAAGAGTAATACCAAGAAGTCTGTGTCCTCTCCTACTATTGTCATGGTCGGGTGTTCAGCAGCTTTATGCAAGCCATGTCTTACAATAGTCGTATCAGCATCACCATCTGCGATTATGTTGTTTTCATTTCCAAGAAAATGCTCTTGTTGAACGGTATTGACCATGGTTTCATTGAACTGAATATCAACTGGCGTTCTTGTAAGCCCTCTTCGCTTCTGCTCTGCTCGTTTTGTGCTGTTAACGTTACCGCATCCATCAAATACGACTGCACAATTTTCGCCGTAATGTTTCAGTACATTGCTTATGTATTATTGGCAGATGTCTGAAAACTTTGTGCCAAGCAGCGATTTCGAACGATGAAGGAGGAAGCCACCGTCAATTACATTTATGTCAAGCGTTGTTGGGTCATCCAACGGTAAAGAATCATAAAGACAAGACTTATTCCTTTTTCTGAGACCTCCTTCAGTGAGAGTGAGAGAGGAAACGGAGACAATTCATATTTCAAGAGGTCTGCTATATCCTCATCGCACATCTTGAATATGAGCGTTCGTTGAAAAATTATCAAAGGGTCAACTGTAACCGTTTTACCATGAACTTTAATGGAATTGTTAATACTGGACAAGGACAGCACTACATTAGCTCTTGATTGTTTTATATCACTAAAATTACAGCCTACGATACTGTTCATAGTCATCGTTCCAATTTCAAAGAAAAAATTGGAAAAGGATGGTGGTTTCTAAACCAATCATACATTTTAATCCGGTGGTCTGTATCTTTAATTTTCCTTGATACCCGGAAATCAACATTCTGCTCCCCCATTTGCGTAACTGTCGCACCAGCAAAACCTTCCCATGTTAAACAGATGACTGCAGCTCCACTGAACGCACCAATCCATTTTGAAAGTACTGTATCGGTGAATCCTCTTCTTACCAAGCCACCTGAGGTTTTCATGGAGCGCATCAATCTCTGCTCAATAGTCATATCGGAACAAAACCCTGCCCAACGTGAACCACTTCGGTTGATAGTGAAATACCCTTTGTCTGCATACACCTCGAATATATCTGGGTGGCTGGATTGCAATGCAATCATGTCTTGGACATAAAGTTGAGCACATTTTGCATATTGGAAATGACCACTGGCGTGAAAAAAATGGAATCATTTGTTGAACGCAAGCTAAATGGCAACCCCAATCACCGCGACGTTCCAATCTATAAACTTTTTCATCAAGGTTACCATGTTGAAGTACTTTATCCACATGGCAGCTGTAGGTCCCTTCTCCTTTATGTGCTCCGCCTCATTGTTGAATTTTTCCAATATTGAGCCCAAGGAAGAATCCTCTTCCACCTTTTCTGATGTCAGGTTTTCCATTGTGTCCAGAAGACTCTTGATTTCTTTTTTTTCTTCATCCGTGATGCTGGCATGCTGTAGAATAATTTGGGCTAGCACTGCTTGCACAAGCAAATGCCCTCGAACTGCACGAGCGTATGCATGGCCAGTTAACATTTTATCGACTGTATTTGTTGCGTATACTAGAGAGAGCACATCTTTCAGACCAGAACCAGCCATTGTCTGCCCAATGCACCCCATGTATGACATCATTGTGTGGAAACCTCCTAACCGCACAGCTATGTTCTTCGGTTTAATTTCTCTAGCCTTTATATAGAGAGGTTGATCGAACGTCACAAAACACAAGTTTGATCCTTCTTCATTGCTCTTTGAGCTGCATACTGTAGAGCAGTATGCACCGTGTTATAGTCACTGGGAGGAGCATTAATGAATGGGAGGATCGTGACTGCACTCCTTTCACAATTTATTATGGTGGTATATTGTTCCATAAACCCTTTCCATTTTGGAATTTCAATCACCTCATAAGCGGGGTTGACGCCTTGCAGCCATTTGCTAGACATCCAAAGCATATCTTGTAGCGTCGGGGACTGAAAAAACCTTTCTCTCGAAATCGGGTGGATCTTACTCAAATCTTCTACAGGTATGTAACAAAGCACATTGCATGAGCATTGTTCATACGTCTGCAACTCTAAGTCTCCGCGGTGGATAACTTTTTGACCTGAAGGGGCACCTTTGATTCTTCGTATCTCCTTTAATGATGGCAGTTCTGATGCAGTTGTGACACACTTGATGCCTCCCATGCTGTGAAAAGTATTCTTACCATCTATTGTCGCAATATTGAAATCAGCATTCTCAAAAACATACTGGGAGAATGTTCCCTTCGGTACCACTTCCTCAGGATGGTGTACAATAGACATTTCTAGTTGTTGTGCCTCATGGTATGTTCCAGTAAACCCTAAAGTTGAAAGGAGTTGTACCAAGCCCTTTGCACCATACTTCCTGTGAATGAGTAGAGTCAACCCATGTAGAATAGGCGAAATGAATGATCTTGGCCTAATGGTAGCAATAATTGCATGGGAAATGGCTGTCATTTTCTTTTCCAATTTTTCTCGTCTTTTTCTTCGTTGCCAAGGTGTCCATAAGTTCTTCAGCATCAGTAGTAAAATGATCAGCAGGAGGATACTTTGAATTGTCATAAGCCATAGCCTGAACAACTTCCAATATTATTTTTGCAGCAGCTTCAACTATTCTTGCCCTTTCTGCATGCTCACTCTTACACCTTGAGGAGTGATTAATTGCGTCGTTGACTCCTACAAGAGCCCGTTGGTGTACTGTTTGACCCCATTCATCCCCTCTCTGCAATCCTCGGAGAGCAATCGCATTACTACTATCCAAATCTCGAATTTTGAAAACCTTTTTAATAATAATATTTTTTTTAAATAATAACAGTAATAATAAATATATGTTCATGTATAAATATAGTTATAATAGTAACCTTTCGACGTAAATGTAGGTTTTTTCGTTGTTTATCTTGGAAATCATCATTAATGGTTTCCCCACAAAACAAACAGTGGGTCTTATAATTAAATGTTCTATTATGTAATAGACAAAATGGCCCAGTATCTCTTGATGGTAAAACATCTCTCAGCTTGTTGCTTTTAATTGTTTGAGGCCTGGTATACTCCTTCCTGCATTCCTTCGCTTCGCTCCTCTCATCATTTCTTATAATACTGGCTTTAATAATACCTGTAATACATTATTTTTAATCAAAAACTGACCTAAAGCCCACTAGAGAAAACTCTTACCTATAATGCCCTTATAAGTGACCTGTGGTCTATTTCAGCAACTTACAAATTGTAAATTACAAGTGCTTTTTTAACAAATTTGTAGATAAATTGATTAATTCTGTTTCACGAGATAATTGTTTTACAAAATTGTAGTTGTAGATTACAAAGGGAAGTTTGTAGAAATTTCATTATTTTCGTTTCACCATAACAATTTTTTTTTTAAGTTTACAATTACAAATTTGTAAAATATAATTTTTTGTTGTAAGTTTGTGTTTCACCAAATCAAATAACTTTACAATTTTGTAGATTTGATTACAATTTGTAAAAAAAAAAGAATTTCGTTTCTAGTTTAAGAATGTCGTTACGTCGTAGGCATAGTAGCACCGATAGTGATATAAGCGACCATTTCGTGCTTAATAGACGTAGACAAATTTATCGAACGCGTATAAATTACGAAATTTCTGATACTTATACATGTAACGAAAAGTTTCGCTTGAAACGTGTTAAGGCAGAGGAAATAATAGGACAAATTGGACCACGGATTGCAAATGAGACTGAAAAAAACTTTTCATCGACACCGATGCAGCAATTTCTTACAGCTTTACACTGGCTTGGAAATGGAGGACAGTATCATGGGATCGCAGACATGGACGGTATATCTAAATCTACAGTTTGCAGATCGGTACATCGTGTTTGTGAAGCCATTGTTGATGTTTTTTTGAAAATACTGTACATTGGTCACAAGGAATACGAAAGCATTTGTGAAAGGTTCTATAACATTGCTGGTAAATATAATCTACCTTACAAACTTATGTATTTGAAATAAACATGTGAGATTTTTTAAAGGTATGCCATTTGTTTATGGATGTATCGATAGGACTCTTATTAAAATTGATTCACCTAACGAGTTTGAATCAGCGTATGTCGATAGACACGGTAACCACTCGATTAATTGTATGTTGGTTTGCGGTCCCGATTATACATTTTATAATTCCTATGTTAATTGGCCGGGTAGTGTCCATGATGCGCGAGTACTCCGAAGAAGTCCGTTGTATTCAACTTTTGAAAACGGTTTTCTTCCTTTTCCTCATTGCGCTTTACTTGGGGATACGGGATACCCGTTAAAAGATTGGCTGATGACAGTTGTCACGAGAACCCCATCTCCAGTGATCAAACGTTATTATAGAGCGCACAAATCAACTCGAAGAATAACAGAGAATGCGATTGGTATTCTAAAAATAAAATTTCCTTGCCTTAACAATTTGAGAGTGCAACCACGACAGGCAATTCAAATTATAAAGTGCTGTATAATTTTGACCAACATTTCCCGACAAGATGACACAAATAGCAGCTTTGAAGTGCCAACAGTAGAAGAAGACTCAGATAACCTTTTTGATAACCTTGACAACTCAGATGGCCAAAACGCATTGCAATATTTTTTAAACTGTTTTTCTAGAAATTAAAAACAAAAAAACAGCTTCAAAATTTAACTTAAGTTTTTTTTTTTTATTTTCGGTTTTCTTGTTTCAACACATAGGTATCTACATGTTATGAAATTCGATGATGGTTTCGTTTTCACTTTCTGATGATTATCTGCACTCGTTACTCTTTTCATTGTTATTGTATATTTCTGATGTGAAGTGACTACTAGGTAAGCCCATTTCCATTTCTTTCCTAAGAGCATCTAACTGCAGATTGTAAATCTCCAGCTCCAACCTTATTTTTCTAAGAGAGACAATAACGTCTGCATCGTCACGTAGATTTTCTGCCCTCCTCTTTCGGCTGGGTTTTGGTGCTTTTGGTCTGACATGAAAAATAAAATCAAACATATACACATTGTACATAAAAATAATGTAAATACAAATGTGTGTAACATAACTGAATTGACAAAAAAAAAATCAAACATACTAATTCTTTACTTACGGCTTCTTACTCTCATCAGCACCCACAAATGTTTGTTCCAAAGAATCATCTTCGTCACGGGGCTGCTCATCTTCGATACCTTCGACAGTAGGCGAATCCTTACCAATAATATCTATAATGATATTATCCAGATCCGTCAACTTTGCCTGAGCGCCACCAGCTGCACCGGTTTTTTTACTGTTGTCAACTTTGGCCTGAATATAATGTCAACAAATTTTTTAATGACTGCATGCTGTGCAACGTATTTAAACATATTTTAGACTTACCACTGTTATTCGCCTTAAATTTTGCCAAACAACATCCCGTAGGTATTTCCAATCCTTCTCTATTAAAATTCCATGTGATCTTACATTTTCAAATATTTTTTGCCACTCCATAACCTTGGCATTATGTGTAATTAGATTTGAAAATTTACCAAATAATATATCTTTTTTTTCAGGTATCAAGCTGGCAACAAACATTTTATTTTGCTTATTCATAGCTGTTGATGTTTTCTATCGGACGACTTACAAATTTGTGAAAAAAATTGTAGTCTACAAGTCTGCAAATTAAACGGTGAAACGGTTTTTTTTGTAATTGTAAATTACAATTACAATTTCCCCTATTTCTTGTCTCTTTTTTTACAAATTTGTTGGAATTATGTTTGTCGTTTGTGAAACAGAAAATCAGTTTACAAATTTGTAATTGTAGGTTACAATTACAAATTTGTGATTGTAATTGTAACTTGGTGAAACAGATCACTGACAGGCATCATCAGTGTCTCCCACTTCCCCATCGCAAATCAAGCACTTATACAAATCATCCATCGTTAAAGCTTATATACTTTACTTGATAAAAATAAAAAAAATCACGAAAAGCCGGGATAAATGGAATGCCCTATATATTTTGCGTTTTATGTTTAAAACTCACTTCCGAAATTATTATTGTGATTATAAAAACGAGATTGCAAGCAAATACAAAATTACAGAAAAAACAAATAACGACGAAGGTATTAGTTTGTCACGAAACTGCTCTTTCCTTTTGTAAAGTGGTTATGAGTATTTTTGAATCCTCAATTTCCACTTAAAATTATCCTTGGACATCAGCCTATAAACCTACACTCAATTTTCTGTATTTTATCTACATACTTCTTAGCTGCAAGGAAAAAGTATATTTGATTAAAACATAAACACTGTATCACATAAATTAAACAAGCAAATTAAAACTCTCAACAGTGGAGGAGAGTATCTTTTCTTTCATCCCGTTTTTGATTTCGTTTTGTGATATAGACTTTGCCTTTATTACGTTTAATTGTCCAAAGATTGAAAAAAAAATACAAAGGGGGACATTTACCCCCCCCCTACCCCCTCCTGCCTAAAGCTTGCGTCCCTGGGCTGGGGACTTTGAGTATGTTGTACCTAAGGGTCAGCTCTTCCACTCACACAGTACATTGGGTGGCTTGCTTTGCAGGTTCAAAGAATTTATTCATTCTTAAACCTCTAGCTCAAAGAAATACTTCCATCACATACTACACACTATAATAATAACAAAAATTATAAAAAAAAAAAACATAAAAAAAACAGTCGTCGCAACTTTCAATTTTCTTAAAAACTAGGAGACATAGAACCATTTAGTTTTCAATTAAGAGTTCTTAGGGGTAGTGAATAATAAAAGCCAATTAATTAAAAAAAAAAATCAGAAACTAAATTTTCAATTTTTTTTTTTTAATTTTGAGTTTGAAAGTAATTTTTACAAAAACTATGGACATCAATAACTTGATTTGAAAACAAAATAAAAGAACTGAGTTCTGGCTTTCAAAAAAGTTACATTTTTGTTGTTGTAATGTTTGCCGTTGTATTTTAATATTATTTTAAAAAAGAATGCCCCTCCTCTCTAAAGGGGGGGGAGAAAGAACCCCCCTCTATGGAAACAAAAAATTTGTATTGTGTTCCTTTAAAAAAACGTTATCATTTGTTGGTCCCATATGAAAACAACTCTTGCTATTTAAATTTTGCCTAATTTAGTGTACATCAACTTTTTCGTATGGTTTCGGATATATAGAAAAAAAAAAGGAAATAATTACTCCTTTGTTAGCCTCACGACATGATGATATAACAGTGAATGAATGTGTATTTACTTTTGTTTTTTTCCAGGTAAATTGGTCAGAAAACATTCATTATCTAAGACAACAACAGGTTTTTCAAATTTGTTAACTAACACCCTGCATCTCCTTTATTATTGACCCTAGGCAAAATGTGAATATACTAGTCCAGTCGAATCGTCATTTGACCTTGCGTTGAGCCGCACGGTCTGTTTTTTTTTTTTCATGCATCGATAGGGGCTTACAAGAAAAGCTTAACCCTAGATATGCACCACCTGACAACTTTTTTTACCAAAGTTATTCGTAAAAACGTACTTTTTGACTTTTTTTGGATTTTTGCAAATATCTCGGCTCCAGTACAGCACAGTAAAAAATTTAAATAAGTTTCGTTTGTAAAAAAATTATCTAGCATGTGGTGTTAAGTTTTTTCTGTTTGCACAAATAAGTAAAAAGTTACCGTTAGTTTTAGTAATTTTCTTTTGATTTTTTGACGGTTTTTATTTGTTTTTTTTTTATAGCTATTGCTATTTCCTACAATTGAGTTCTTAATTCCAAACGGGAGCCTAGAAATCTATGAATGAACACAGGCAAGTCGGAGCCCCCTAAAAAAGATAATTTCTGTTTTTTACGAATATCTTGGCTTCAGTATATCGCAAAGTAAAAAATGAAAAAAAAATATTACTAACTAGAATATTAGCTATTGTTTACACAAAAAAATATTTTTTTTTAAATAAATACAAATTAACAGCTAATTTTATTCAGTTTTATTAATTTTTTTTGTTGAACTTGTGAATCGGCTTAATTAAAAACTAATTTTTAGTCCTTATAATTTTTTAAAATTAAAAAAATTAAAACAAAAATAGCTCCCTACGACACATACTAGAGCTGAGTAATGAATGAATGAATAAAGGCAAGTCATAAAAAAAAACCTTTTCTGCATGATAAATAAATAGAAAAGTAACTTTATATGTACATTCACGTATGCATCAAAGCTGGTATTTCAGTTTTCAGGATATTGGCCTAGTAAATAACCTAAGTTTTCGACCTCGAGCGGCGCACTATGGGCCCAAATGTGTTTTTGCGTCTCAAAAATCCGTAACTTTTTTTCCTGTTCGCTGAAATTTTGCACACATAATCTTGAAAATACAAGCAATACAATAGGTGAAGTTTTGTAAGTCTTAACTTATTTGAGTGATACTTAAAATATAATCAAAAATGTTCTTGTGTTAAAATTAGGTATACAACAATTACTTCTGTTTTAATTTTGATTAAATTATTTTTTTTTTTTTTTGAATATGCATATCCCTAATAAATTCAAGAATAAAAATATACATATTTACATGTTTAAAAAATTTTATCAATTTAATAACATATTAAAAAAAATCAACTCCTTGTCAATACTTTGTCTATACTTTTCTCTCGCTATTGTTCTTTTTTAATTTTTCATTATGGAAATCTTATGTTCAGAATGTAATTTCTTAAATTCCAAAAGTGATTTGTTTCTTTGCGTAGTTTGTCTTTCCGGTTTTCATTTTGAATGTACAAAACTAAATGAAACCATACGGGCTACGCTTGAATCAAATGAAAATATTGTTTGGAAGTGTGGTACCTGCACAAACATTTCTTTCTTAAGTTGCATACAGAAAATAAAAGAACTATATCGATTCTTTGTTGATAATAAATCGGAGTTCGATACTCTTGTGAAACCCCCGCGCTTAACTCGGTCTCAAACAACAATAAACAATTACAGCTGTTTACAGGAGAAAGCATTCCTTCTTATAACCGATCTCTTTAGTCGCCTTTGCTTAAAAACACCCTCGCTTCATCTCCTGCACTTAAAAGTGGTAACAACAAACCTCTTATAAAAAATAAAAAACCGATATCCATGTCTAAGCAAAGCACAAAAACAACAAGCAAGCCACACTCTTCCATCACACACAGTGTTGATTCTACTAGTGCTGCTCTCAGTGCGAAGGCTTCCACTTCTAAAGGGTTTGTTGCGACTGCTGCTGGTGTGCTGCCTACTTTTCCATCCACTCTGTCCGCTGGTGGGAGTTTGATTAGGGAAAGCAACCAAGAAGGTTGTGCTCTGGGAGCGCAACCTTTTACAGTTTTATTAAATTAAAACAGAAAAAATAAATTATTTTTTAATAATAAATTTTCCAAATCCTAGGTTGGAGCCCTATAAAGGTCTACGGGATTCCACCTGGATATTTCGGAGACGCAACCGCTCTCCAGCAACCGATCATCTAGCTTTCTAGCGTAATTGCTGGAACTAGATTTGAACAAAAAAAAAAATCCCGTTATAACGAACGTCCAGGCTATACCTAATTACTGACCAACCATTGTTTTATGGTTGAAACCACGTGAGACGCAACGGATAGGACCTCGTTAATCAACACGCAACAGTAGTGACAATACCACCATCCAAGATGAAGAAATAGTCCCAAGCCTTGCTTGGAAATAATACTAACCAGCAACCGACATCCGTACCTATATGGATTATGGAGATTCCAGTAAGTTAGGAAACACACAAAAGAGACAGGTGATTTCTTAAATCATAGCCGAAAACTTCAAGCTGAAAATGCAACTTTCTATCATAGTGACAAAAATAATAAAAAAAGAAACATTTCAGAAAAATTGTTATTTTCGTGTAAATTACTATTGTAAAATCAGTGTAAATTTTATTTGTATGAACAAATTATCTGCCTACAATCAAAGTTAAATTACTGTTCATTTTTCTATTTTTGCCTACAACAACTATAAATTAATTAATTTGCCAAAGTAACAAAAGAAAAATGTTTGTTTGTATGTATGTAAAAACTCGAATGTGTATTTCACAAAATGAATCCGTGTACAATTAAATAGAGTGTTCTCGCTCTAAGAAGATATTCTTTTCATTCTGTTTTGTCTAAACATCAACATGATTTTTTATGTTCAAAGTAACGAGCGTACTCCCTCTTAAAACACAATATGAAAAATGTAATTATGTATCATGTATGTATATAATTTTATTACCAAGAGGCGTTAAGTAAAGTATTTTAGTTTTTAAGTTTTTGTATATATGTAAATTCTTCCGTTGCATCCATAAGCCAACACCGATACCGATATAAAGCTCCGAGAGCAAGAGCAAGCATCATCTTAAAACCACAACACAAGCTATGTTGTCATTTAACTTGAAAGCAAAAGAACAGGATGGCCATACATTACAGCCTCCGATATGTAAAACATTAAATAAAATATAGTTATATAAGTACTCCATGTATTATTCAATAGGAAAGACTCAATAAAAATACATACATACATCTGTCCGCTGGTGCTGACAGAACTGATATTGAAACTGATTTATGTCTCGCTGATCGAAGTGAGGTTGTTGTTGTCGATGATGATGATGTTCCTGCTATAAAGAAGTGTGTTGTTGTTGCAAATGGTGATGCTACTGTGAAAGAGGTTGTTGGTCCGGTTTCGGACGATGCTGTTGCTGTTTGGAATTTAAGAAATTACATTCTGAACATGAGATTTCCATAATGAAAAATTAAAAAAGAACAATAGCGAGAGAAAAGATTTTTTTTAATATGTTATTAAATTGATAAAATTTTTTAAACATGTAAATATGTATATTTTTAAATGTGATTTTTTTTTTTACTTAGAGCACTTTTTCACGGAATTTGGAAACGACCTTGAGATGCTAGCATTGTTTTGGGAGTTCCAGCACATTTATCAATCTCAACATATAGATATAATGTGTAAGTAGTATACAGGGCGATTGGGCACGGGAACCAATTTTTTGTCAACTCAGCAATATTTGTTTACAGAGGACAAATGAAGGTCGTGGTGACACGCGGCGGTGGTGTCGGTGCGTTTTGATGTAGGTGGCGGCGGTGCGGCGCAACGTCGGCTGATGTTGTGTGTTTGGACAACTGAGTATCGTTGGAGATTGTGCAGCTGGTGAGGTTATTGTTTTGTTTGGGAGATGTGGATAATACAAAATTATTTGGACTGTAGGGCGATTAAGCCAGCAGCGATCATGTTAATTACTTTTGTTTTTATTGATGGTTGTTCGATTTGTGTGCTATTGAAGAAAATGGAAAATATGGAATCGTCATTGTTGTCATAGAGTCGGTGGCTTTTGATGTTGGTGGCGTCCGGGGGCAGTCGGGGGACGGGGGTGATGTTGTGTGTTTGGATAACTGAGTATGGTTGGAGATGGTGGTATGTGGTGAGGTTATTGTTTCGATTGGGAGATGTGGAAAATAAAAAATGATTTGCACTGTAGGGGCGACTCAGTCAGCAGCGATCGTCTTAATTACTTTTGTTTTTGTTGATGGAATCGTCGTCGCTATCGTTGTCATAATGGTTGGCGTCGTTGGGGTCTATGTAGAGTGATGCTGTTATCTGTATATTTATGTTAAGTGAATGGTCAGACGTTTAGTCTGGGGGGACAAGGGTTATAATGTGATATGTGAGGATGGATTGTTTGGGAATATCAAGCTTTCCTCACTTCAAGTTCAATAAGAGCTAGTTAGTATCATTGTTAATTTTGCCGTGATCAGAAAAGTTTAAAACTCTTAAAAAAAATGATTTCATCATTTGTAAATAAGCTTAACAATTTGGGGATGGTTAAACCATTGAAAAATCTTAATGAACTTCACCCCACAACCTACTCAATTCATAGTGCAATTTGAGTACAAACAAAGTACGGGAGCAGAATACTCCTGGAGTTAGAATCTTCGAAGGTGTTTTTAGCGTCTAATTTTGACGCCCTCTCAAACGATGAAGTGGCGCAGTTTCCTGGATTTTGATGAAAGTATCCAAATCATCAAATTCATGGAAGTCAGTGGATATTGAATTCCTTTCCCCAGTAGAAGAAAAGGTAAAAAACAATTGAAAGCATTTATGTAAAAAACAAATATTAATAATTTGATTGTGTCTTATTTAATAGGAATTTGAGGTCATTTCTTTGAGTGAGACCATAGTGAAGCTGTTCAACTTAAAGGCCAACAAAATTGCGTTTAAAATAAAACCAATTCCTGAGGGAGCTGAACCAACAACTTGTGTGAGAAAGGGGGTTAACGAGGCAATAAAATTTGCATTTCAGTGGTTAAGAGCTATGGATAAGGTAGGCGTGACCTTTCATGGCAAAGGATTTTCCAAGGAGCGTGGAAGTGGTTGGATCAACTTCAAGAACGCCTCAGAGTTTAAGGCAGCCTATCTTTGGGATATGATCGAAAGAATATTCCAAAGCAACTCTGAAGGCTTTAGTTCGGATACCTTTGAATTAACCGTGACATATATACAACTACCATTTGGCAGCGGAAATCGTCCTAAGGAATCCCACTACAACTCTTATGACGAGGAATGTTTGAAAAGGCGTGGAATAATATCTATCAAAAATAAGGACAACATGTGCTTACCTCGTGCCTTAGTTGTGGCTATAGCATATGCGGATAAGCTGGACAGTGCTAAGAAAATAAGAAATGACGTAGGCAAACTTCAGACACAAAAATTTATTGCATCATAAAAATCATTTCAATGTAATTATTTCATTGACTGCTGCCTTTTGTTGTTCCTATTACTGTGAAGACTGCCATATTCCATACAATGACTTAAGGTATCATAGATGTTTTAAATCATGCCCACAATGCCAAACAACACCAGCTTGTAGGACCACTTCTAATGAGATTCTTTGTGGAGATTGCAATCGCAACTTTCGAGGAAATATATGTTTCGACTATCACAAATCGTCCAGTTCAGGAAAACAATCTGTATGTGAGAAAGTAAGACGATGTACTAAATGCTTGAAAACAGTGGGTAACAGAGAACACTTCTGGGGAGAATACTTTTGCCAGATATGTAAAATATACGTAGCAGCAAACCACCAATGCTACATATTACCCGATAGAAGGACTCCAAAGCTTAAAAATCATCTGTACATTTTGTACGATTTTGAGAGTCGTCAGGAAAGAGAAGTAAGATCGGAATCAAGTGACACCACAACTAAAATACAAGAACCGAATCTATGTGTTTTTCAACAAAGATGTGACGCATGTATCGACGTTGAAAACTTACATTTTTGCCAAAAATGCAAATTTCGAAATCATGTTTCAACAAGCAATGTTGCATTGAGTTTTATAGACTACATCTTGAAAATCCGACTAGTGTTTAAAAATGTCACTGTTATTGCTCACAACGGACAGGCTTATGATCACCAATTCCTTATAAACCATGTCATCGAAAATACCAACTTAAAGCCAGAATTGATTATGCGGGGATCCAAAATTATTTTGATGCAAATTGGTAATGTGAAGTTTATTGACTCACTTAATTACTTCCCAATGGCGTTATCAAAATTACCAAAGGCTTTCGATTTGGGACCAGAACTTAAGAAGGGTTATTTCCCACACTTCTTTAACACATCAGAGAATTCATCATACTTGGGAAAACTACCACATTGGAAATATTATGGGTCCGACACAATGAAATCAGCTGAGCGTGAGGAATTTTTAATTTGGTATGAAGAGCGTAAAGATGATGAATTTAAAATGGAACGTGATCTGATAGCATATTGTACTAGTGATGTTAAAATCTTGACTGACACCTGTTTGAAATTTCGGAATTTGTTTCTTGTTCAGTGCAATGTTGAACCATTTTTGGAGGCCACAACAATAGCATCCGCTTGTAATGTCGTGTTCAGACGTATCTTCCTAAAAGAAAACACAATTGCAATTATACCTAAAAACGGATATAGAAATGTTGATAATCAATCAAAAGTAGCTCTTAAATGGTTGATTTGGGAAAAGAAAAGAGAGGCATTCATATTGTTCACGCAGCTAATGGAAAAGAAGCAGTTATCGGCGGAATAAAAGTTGATGGGTTCTGTGGGGAAACTGGGCAAATATTTGAATTTCATGGTTTTTATCATCATGGACATCCTGTATGTCAAAGGTATAAACGATATGAACCTTTATATTTTGACACATATTACACCTTAAATCAAAGACATGAAAGAACAATAGCTAAAACACAGCGTTTAAAGTCCTTCAAATATGGTGTTATCGAAATATGAGAATGCGATTTTCAAAAGCAAATGTCGTTGTTGAAAGAAACCCATCATGAATTCTTGAACAATCATTATCTTATCGACAAATTACCACTTGATCCTAGAGATGCATATTATGGTGGTCGAACTGGTTACATCTTTAGCTACTATAAATACAAGGAAGGGGAAAAGATAAAATATATTGATGTTTGTTCTCTGTATCCTTCGGTCTGTAAGTACGGAAAATTCCCCATCGGACATCCAAAAGTTCATACTGATTCTACCATTTGTTCAAGCTTAAATCTTGAAAACATCACTGGAATAATTAAGTGTAGAATATTACCTCCAGATAAATTATTTCATCCTGTACTACCAATGAAGCAAAACAACAAACTGATGTTCACGCTGTGTAGAAAATATAGTGAAAAAGGGTCCAATTGTGATGAGATTTGTCCCCACTCCGAAAATGATAGAGCAATTTGTGGAACATGGGTTATTGAAGAAGTAAGGAAAGCCATGATGAAAGGCTACAAATTTCTTTCAATTTTCGAAATTTGGGAATATGATGTGGTGCAGTATGAAACAAATTCGGACAAAACGGGGTTATTTAATACTATGATGGATAAATTCTTGAAAATCAAACAAGAAGCATCGGGATGGCCTTCAACCCGTACATCGGAAGAGGAAAAGAAAAAATATATATCAGATTTTCTGAAAAACGAAAATATTCTGCTTGACTATTCAGAAATAAGCAAAAATGAGGGCAAGAGATCGTTAGCTAAACTCATACTCAATTCGTTTTGGGGAAAATTTGGCCAAAGAGAAAATCAACTGAAAACATTGATTTTAAATAACCCCGCCCACTTGTATCAACTACTTACAAATCCTTCCTTAATCGTTTGTTCCATATTTCCCCTAAATGAAACGAAAATAGTAGTGAATTTCAAGTACAAAGAAGAAAGTGCCAAGTCGTTGCTGCATACACAACAATACAAGCCCGACTTAAGCTCTACGAATATTTGGAGAAATTAGACAGGCGGGTATTGTATTATGACACAGACTCTGTTATCTACGTAAGTAGAGAAGGAGAAAGTGACCCCGAAACAGGAGACATGACCGGTGATATGACCGATGAACTTCAATGCTTTGGGGAAGGAAGCTACATAACAGAATTTGCGAGTGGCGGACCTAAGAATTATGCCTACAAAGCCTTTTGTACCAATGATAACGCGGAAAAAGTCATATGTAAGGAAAAAGGAATATGCCTAAATTATTCAACCTCGAAAAAGGTAAATTTTGAGGCAATAAAAGAAGCTGTTCTAAATGCCGATTCGGACAACGATATACAGATTATATCCGAAAATATTCGCAGAACTCGGGATCATCAAGTGGTTACAAAAACGGAGTGTAAAACATACAGATCCAGATCGGAAAAACGCCAATTTTTTGCTGATCAAGCTCTCTCCCTTTCGGATTTTATCGCCAAAACAACCCTTAACTACATCCGTTCTCTCCTATATCAATAATGTGCTTCATTATTGGCTCTTACTGTAAATAAAATATCCAAACATGAAATAAAAATATTAAAAATTCAACATTGCTTATTTGTTTATTTATTTGAAGTTGTTACATAATCACACAAAACATTTGAGTATACCAATAGATTTGTACATTAAAAATCATTTCTTTTGATTAGATTCATTAATGAACTTATGTAAAAGATACACATTTTGAAGGGCGCAATATTTTCCGTGACTCTGACATTTTATTTGATTGGGATAAATATTTCTAAGTTCTTTTAAATTTGGGCAGCTGAAAATATCTTCTAAGTTAATTCTTAATATCTTCTCTAAGCCAGTGCGCTTTTTCAGTTCCCTTAACATAAACAATGCCATTTTGGAGATTTTTTCGAAGAAATACCTTTACTTCAGCAAATTTTGTAAATCCGCCCTTCCAGGTTTAACCATGATAATTTTCATACAGCCAACGAGCTTGTTTTGTAAATGATGCAGACATATGACCGAATTCAAAAGGAGGTGTAACAATAAAATGATGATGATGGTCATCATGAAATACGGCCACTTCTTTAACGATGGAGTTGTTGTTAAATCCTCCATACCCTTGAAAATCCATAATATAAGTATTCATGATTCAGATATGTTCTCGTCAAACTCACTTCTTTTACTGGTTAGTTTTCACCGTGAAATTCAATTTAAGTGCGCTTAGTAACTTCTCCAGTTACTGGATTATATTCAATTATTCGATCATGAAGAATTAGACAATATGCAGTAGTTAAAGGTGGAACTGAAACTGATGTTTTGAGTTCAATTTTCACATCCACAGGTCCGGTTTTAATAGATTCATTCTGGCGGGAGCAATCAATTACTATCATTGGGGCGATATCTTTAAACTCTTGTCTTGATAAGAGCGGTAGTGATTGTTTCTGATAATATGATTCTTGAAATTTACTGTACATTTCATAGAGAATAGCATATCGATCTACATTATATTTTAGATTCAAATCTTCACGAGGATAGGATTCAGAGTTTAAATGTACTTTTACATTGCTTACATCACAGTGATCGAATTTACTAGTATCTTTATCCCTTTCATTTTTTCTAGCGATTTGTAGAGCAATAATAACAAATCTTGGATTCTCAAGTTGAGTTGAAGTCTTAACAGACCATACATGATCGGTGTTGGTTGGAAGTGTTGGCTTTTCGTACATTTCCCAATTTCGAAAGTGAATGTGAATTGGTTTTGATTGTATTTGTTTCAACAATGTAAGTTTATTTGAATCGGATAAGGTAATGTGTGGAACTCTCCACTGCAATTTAAAAATTGAAAGATTTAATTCCTACTTTTCTTTTGAATAATAGGTATTCTCATTAGTTCGAGTACGAATTAGAATTAATTCATGTCTTGCATTTGTTATGATCTTTTTATAGTCTTCAGCAAAACCCAATAGAAGTTTTAGAGGTATACAAAAATTAAAAATACCAAATGGAGGTGACATTGTGGAGTTTGCACACCACGAAGCATTTTCAAACCTCTTACTTTGATTCTCGGTAAAAGATAAATAATTTTTTAATGATGTTGTAATTCCCAGATTTTTATTACTATCGATTTCTACGCCATTGAGTTCATAATGTATTTCCTCAAATAGAAAAGCCATAGCGTTATTAGATCGTTTTCCGGAAGAAGACACCGTTCCATATCCCTTTGTTAGGCTTCCTTCTATATAGATGTAGCGTTCACTGGGTAAAATGCACAAGTCCTGATGTTGTATGCCAATAGGGATTTCATCGCTTGGATTGAAAGACTGAAGAAATGGTGAGTAACTATGTTACTCAAACTTAGATATGCTGTTATCATAGTTTGGTCCATGAGTAATATCCAATATATCGTTCATGTTGTTTTTATTTTAATTTAAATCTTAATGTAAGAAGATAGGTTTTATTTTCATGTGCCAATTAAGGTGTTGCCAGTTTTGATGTTCCATTAGAACTAATTAAATGATTACTTTTGATACCTGTTAAATAATTGTTATAGATTAACATTATTCTGATTTTGGGGTTAAATGCAACCGCACTGTTATTTTGTCTCCTCTAAAATTAATTAAGTCTCCGCCCTGGTCCACAAGTTTTAATGTTATAGAACTTATTCGTTTGACATTCACTGGTAAATAGATGTAATTTTTTGTGACTTCTATGATTTTATAGCCTACCCCTGTCTCAGGTGAAAATTCATGTATTGTATGCACAGGAGTATTATTAAAATAAGATCCAGTAATGATATTACACTCGACTCGTATTACATTTACCTTGTTTATGTAAACAGGTAAATCTGAGAAGTGAGTCTTATTCTGTTCAAGAACACGTTTACTGAATCCCAATAAATGTCCGATGGTTTTGTGCTTATTGAAATATATTTTCTCGCTGCAGTGGATCTCACATTCCGTTGTGTTATTATTTGCTTCTATTGCAATAAGAATGGTGGAATTTCGCAAAATTAATTCTTCGGATATATATGCTGCAATAGCTTCAATTTCATACGATCCTACAGGAATTTCAATTTCATGTTTCCCCACATGAAACAAATTATTACTCTCATCAACATTCGGTATAGAGTTGTACGTTTGAAAATCAATCAATCCACAAACATAGTCTTTGTTCAAGTTCAGAGGTGGACAATATTCGGCTGATAGAAGGGAAGTTCTCCCGCTCAGTGTTAGTGTCATTGCCATGATGATAATTAAATACACAATGAAAGCATTTGTTTATAAAACTCTTTATTTATTGAAAATAACAATCATATAAAAATCTTAAACATAAATGACCACAATTAAAAGAGTTATAATCTTGATATTTTGTATAATTATAATTAATTTTTTCACCCAAATAATTAATAATTTCAGTAGGAGGCTAAAGATTTCCAAAGCTATCAAAATATTCAATTTGATTGCCTTTTTTATTATACGCTACCCAGTGCGTTCCAGGACCAATTGAGGAATCAAGATTTACAATTCCACACTCATTTTTCATAGGTTTAGTTTTTGGTAAATTATCTCGCATGAAAACACCTCGGAAATTAAGGATTTTCTTTGCCAAATTTTTCAAATCTATTTCGTTTAACGCACGATTGGGTAGCGAATTTAATAGTTTTTTGGCTGTGGATTTAAATAAAGCCCAAGCCCTTTTCTATAAGGTTTAGGGTACAAGCCTTGTCCGACTGCAATTGATTCCATTTTTTCGTTATGGCGCTTCTTCTCTTCCAGGTTCTTCTTAGCAATGCTTATATCGTTGACAGCTTTGGCAACTCCTGCAGCGCCTCCCGTTAAAGCTCCAAGAGCTGAAAGTCCAGCAAACGGCGGAATGAGGAATGGTATTGCTCCACCAATTTCCGGTACTGAAATAACTCTGGGTGTCTTAATGTTAGAACTGTTTTTCCTAACAGTTTTCTTTGCAGATAGTATTGCAATTTTGATTGCTTTTTCCAGTTTAAATGGTTTTTTTACGTTTGAGATTATTTCCAATTACTTTCATTACTTTTAGGTTAGCTTAGCCTTATTATCTGTTTCGGACATTTTATCTTTCGATCTATTCCTTGGCTTTTTATCATTATTCTTAGTGCAACCCATACCAAATTTTGTTTTTGCCTTCATAAGATTGGTAACCAGAAGTGCGTTGGCTCGCTCAGCTATACTAGCGTCTTTGGATTTAACTATTTGCCAAGCTTTTTCAGATAAAATTCTATCGGCTATATGTCGATCAGATGTATTATTAAATTTTGAATAAGAGATATCGTGTGAGAAGTGCGTTGGCTCGCTCAGCTATACTAGCGTCTTTGGATTTAACTCTTCGCCAAGCTTTTTCAGATAAAATTCTATCGGCTATATGTCGATCAGATGTATTATTAAATTTTGAATAAGAGATATCGTGTTGTTTATCTTGCTTGATCAAGCAAGTTAATTCCAGGATCACCTCGAATTTAGCTTTTTAGGAGTTTTGTTCCTGGTCCACAGTACTGATAACCAGGTAAATGTAGTTCAATAGGAAGTTTGTTTATTACAGAATTTAGTAAACCTTTTCCTTTAACAATGTTTCGTTGACTGATGGGATTTTTCGAAAAATCAAACATTTTTTTTGTTGATGATAATGTTTGCATTAGAACGTCTAGAAATGAAATGACACTTTTGAATATAAACCATGAATTTATAGGAAATTATTTAGTTTTCATTACTATGCGTTTCGTTAAGCAACAATACCAGCTACCAGTTAAAAATATGGAACTGGCTACAAATATTGAAAGAAAAAAACATGGCAAACTTTTCCCCAATAGTATAAGGGCTATAATTACAGGACCCTCAAACTGCGGAAAAACAAATGTCATGATGAGTTTATTACAACATCCCAATGGATTAAAATTTTTACAAAAAGCAATAAGACCCATACAAAATATGGGTCTTTTTACTTTTTCCAATAACTGTGATGTTATTCCACTCGAAGAGGCTAAGCCAAATTCTATATTTATTTTTGACGACGTTGCCTGTGAAAAACAAAATACAATTAGAGTATACTTTAGTATGGGGCGACATCATCACATCGATAGTTTTTATTTGTGCCAGACGTATACAAGAATACCCAAACACCTAATTCGAGACAATGCGAACTTTCTCATCATCTTCAAACAGGATGATATGAATTTAAAACACATATATAATGATCATGTTAATTCGGATATGACATTTAATACATTTCAAAAGGTATGTGCAGAATGCTGGAACACAAATTATGGTTTCATGGTTATTGACAAGGAAAGTTCTTTGAATGAAGGACGTTATAGAAAAGGCTTTGACTTCTTTCTCAAGTTATAAAACAGATAACACTTTTTAATTTCATAGCATATGTAAAGTGATGTTCTATGATAGCAGTACAGAGCAGTTCAGTGAGCTGATAAAAGCAGTTATAAGCGGTTTTTATCAGTTTGAGAGCAGTGCAGAGCAGTTCAATGAGCAGATAAAACCAGTTGTAAGTAATTGTTATCAGTTTGAGAGCAGTACAGAGCAGTTCAATGAGCAGATAAAAGCAGTTCTAAGCGGTTGCAATCAGTTTGAGAGCAGTACAGAGCAGTTCAGTGAGCAGATAAAAGCAGTTATAAGCGGTTGTAATCAGATTGAGAGCAGTACAGAGCAGTTCATTGAGCAGATAAAAGCAGTTATAAGTGGTTGTAAACAGTTTGAGAGCAGTACAGAGCAGTTTAATGGTCAGATAAATGCAGTTAGAAGCGATTGCAATCAGTTTTGACAGCAGTACAGAGCAGTTCAATGAGCAGATAAATACAGTTATAAGCGGTTGTAATCAGTTTGATACCCAGTATTCCACAGTTAATATAAGTAACCTCAATATTCAAATCAGTTTAAAACCACTTGAACGCTTTTTCCAACAACTGAGAAATGTATTCACCACCTGTATCTGTAAGAAATAATAATTCTGACATTATGATGAATATTGATGTTAAACTAATTAAAACCACCGATACTCTACGAAAGAAATACAAACCTCTTAAGACTGACAGGGAAGCTTACGAAAGTCACCTTGAAGATACTTTTAAACCACTTACAAAACCACTAAACGAGTTAGTAAACAAAAAATCAGACAAAATCCCTTTAAAGAAAATAAAACTCGATTTTGAACAGCATCAACCACAAGAAGATAAATTTGATAAAAACAAATATTTACATGAGGAATTTACTACTCCAAATTCTTCTATTGATGATTCACTCATTTTGGCTGATGGTAATACCCCAAAAAGAACAAAGAAAAGCTTAATCTATAACGCTAATCATCGCAGCTTCGCGGAACGATTGTCACAGATAGAAATTCATGACACGCCTAAAAAATATGTAGATTTATTTATTAATAATTCCAGCTCTATTGATAAAACGTATGGTATTTATTCAAAAAAAGGAAAGTGTTACATCGGTAATGCTGAGTTCAATATTCTCGGTAAAGATATAGAAATTAAAAATAAAACTTTCAATGGAACAAATGGGTTATATGAGCTTATATTTAAGAAAAAACCCGATAAAACCATTTACACTAATGAAGATTTAAAAAACTACAAGACCATATTACATGACACCAATGCGCATAAAATTGCTCATGATTCACAAAGACAATTTCGAGGCAATCGGGGTTATAAGTATAAAAAAATAATAAGTAAATTATCTGAATTGACATCAAATACTCCTACTACGTTGTCACCATCCCCACTATTACAATTTTCAGGAAGTGGATTAATGCAATTATCAAAATTGAAAAAAGACTATATATTTTGGGATAATCCTAATGAACTCGTAGATCGAATGAGACTTCTTATTTCTTCACAACAAGCTGGAAACAACAATCATTCTAACGAAATTGTGTCAATCATTGAAGAACTTAAAGAAGCCAATATCATCGAATAAAAAAAAAAAGATGACTGTTGATAAATTTGGTCGCTTTTCAAATAGGGCTTCACCCAGAGGACCAAGAGGTGGACAACGACCGCCAGGGGCGTCAGGTGCACAGGGAGAGCCAGGACCTCCAGGTAACGGATTTTTTAAAACAGAAAGCGGTGATTATGACATAATCTTTAAACGACTCAAAAATGTCCAAGATCCGCAAGATAATGGAGACGCTGCTTCCAAAAAACATGTTGATGAAACAAATGAGCAACTTAGAAAATACATTCAAAATGAAATTGTTGAACAATTTGAGAAACTCTTGTTTGACACAATTAGTTCAAAAATAAGATTATAACTCGAGGGAAAACTACTATTTTACTTAAAGCCAATCATTACTTTACTTCAGTCTTTAAGATAGATACTTTATTAATTGTTGATGAAGTTTTGCAATTTTTGAAAACAAATCATCATTATATGCTATGTAGAAGAACATCATAAGGAGCTGTTGAATAATGTAATCTTCTTGAAAAGCTTTAATAATGTATCTAACACAACATCAAAGCATGGTTGCCATTATGATAACTGTCCATGGTCTTCAAACTTATGTAAGGCTGGACCAGACCCATGCGCATGCTGCTTGATCGAAAATAGAATATTAAGAATACAAAAATTGCTGTTACTGTATAAGAGGTTAAAATAGTATACCTACATTATGTAATCATTTATAAATACATATATTTTAAATTAATAAACATATATAAAAAGAATACACACTTTGTTTTTATCATTCAATAAAAAGATGAGTCAAATAAATGTTGTCGAAGAACTACATAAGCCTGCTCGCAGGAATTTTCCAAAAAGACGAGTAATTAGTAATGGTCTGGATGATTTATGGCAAGCTGATCTAGTCGAGATGGGCGCGTATTCCTCAGATAACAAAAATTATCGATATCTTCTCACAGTTATTGACACATTTTCTAAATTAGCTTGGACGACTCCTATTAAAAATAAAACTGGAACAATGGTTACTATCAAGATACATGCAAGATATATTCAATAAAGGTCGCTGGCGTAAGAACTTACAAACAGATGATGGAAAAGAATTTTACAATACGTCATTTCAAACTTTAATGCAGGATTACCCTCTTCTACCAAAATGTAGGAGGGGCTTCGCGGTAAAACCGCTGATATCTACATAAACTCCCAAGCATTGTCACATGACATCTTTGTTTTGACGGAAACTTGGCTTAGTTCCAGTTTTTTAGACACGGAACTCTTTAGTCAAGAGTTTTTAGTATATAGAAATGATCGTCATGTTGAAAAACTAAAAGAAGTGGGAGGCGGTGTTTTGATTGCAGTTCGCGATAAATTTATGTCTTTGTCTGTTTCATTCCCTTTTAATCTTTCTATTGAATTAGTCTGTATTAAGGTCAACATTTGTTTATATTTTAAATGTCTACATACCTCCAAAAAGTCCACACGTGGCTTACGTTGAACTTTCTAGGGCCTTAGATTTTGTTGTTGACTTGTCTTGCTCTAACAGCAACATTTTACTTCTCGGAGATTTCAATTTACCACACATTGATTGGGTATCTTCAGAAGACGAATCTTATCAAGAAGCTTCTTTAACTTCTTCCCAAACTGAGCTGCAGTTTCTTGATAGGATTACCTCAACTGACTTGCAGCAATTTAGCTGTATTAAAAATTACAAAAATCGAATTCTCGATTTAGTTTTTTCCTCAGACGCTGTTAGTACCGGTCCCGGAATTACTAATATAGATAGCTATCATCCTCCTTTGGATATTATTTTTGACTTGAGCAGTCACCTTACTGAAAACAGTAACACTTATGATTTGTTCATATACTTTTGACTTCAGGAAAGCAAATTTCCAATTGCTTTCAGATGAATTAACTAGATCTGGAATTGATAGTATATTAGTGTCTAACAATATTGACGAAGCGGTTAACAGCTTCTATACCATCGTTTTATATAATATAACTGCAGAATAATACTATCCCCATAAAAATTTCGAAAAATTCGAACGCCTGCTTCTCATGGTATACGAAAGAGCTGAAATTACTCAGAAACAAAAGGAACAAAGCATGGAAGTTATATTTAAAAACCCTTTCGTCTTTCGACCACAACTCTTACATTGCATTATTTGAAGAATTTAAATCCCTTTCGAAGACTCTCTTTACAGATCATATTTACGAAATGGGTAGATCTTTAAAGGATGATCCTAAGAGATTTTGGAAATTTGTTAATTCAAAGAAAAATTCTGACGTTTACCCGGCAAATTTCACATACGAGAACTGTTCTTTGCAAAAACCCATTGATATTTGCAACGCTTTTGCGAAAAATTTTCAAAATTCATTTGTCGACACATCTGTTGATGTTGATGAAACTTATTTTAGAAATTTACATATCTATGCCCAAACAAGTTTCAGTAATATACCGGTGCAACAAAGTTCTATTTTAGAGGTTTTCTCATCGTTAAATGATGATTACTCATATGGGCCAGATGGAATTCCTCCAATACTTCTAAAAAATGTAAAAATATACTAGTTGATCCCATTAAATTTTTGTTTGAGTTTTCTATTAAATCAGGAAAATTTCCTTGTTTTTGGAAAAATGCATTTCTTACTCCAGTTTTTAAAAAGGGCGACAAAACTGATATCAAGAATTATAGACCTATATCCAAACTTTCACGCATTCCAAAGCTATTTGAGCAAATTGTTTGTGAAAGTTTAGCATTTTATACTAAGAATATAATATGTGAACAACAGCATGGCTTTGTGAGAAGGAAATCGGTGGTAACAAATCTCCTTACTTTCTTGCACAAATGTTCTAATGCATTGGAAAATAAAAGTGAAGTGGATTGCATATACACTGATTTTTCAAAAGCATTCGATCAACTAAGTCACAACATTATTATATTTAAACTCCAAGCTTTTGGTTTTCCGAATATTGTTATAGAATGGATAAGGTCATACCTTGAAAATAGGTCTTACCAGGTGAAATTTAGAAACTGTCTTTCAGATTCATTCAATGCCCACTCGGGTGTACCTCAAGGAAGTCATCTTGGCCCACTTCTATTCATTCTGGCTATAAATGATGTTAAGTCATGTATACACTATAGTGATATTCTTATATATGCTGATGATATGAAAATTTTTAAAACAGTAAAATCTAACAGTGATCGCATTCTCTTGCAAGCAGATGTTGATAATTTTAATGTTTGGTGTGACAAAAACAGTCTTTCTCTCCAGTTAAATGCCAAACTATTACTTTTTCTAGAAAACGAGTACCGAGTGCTTTTGATTATTCCATTTCACAGCACTCACTATTTCGTGTTCTAAGCTTCAAAGACCTTGGTGTTCACTTTAGTTCTAATCTAGAATTCACAGAGCATATTAATTATATTGTAAAAAAAAGCAAGTTCCATGCTTGGTTTTATAAAACGGTGGGCTAAGGAATTTAACGATCCGTATGTCACCCTCTCCTTATACAATTGCTATGTACGACCCCATCTTGAGTATGCCTCACAAGTTTGTTCTCCTTTTTACGTTATTCATAAACACCGTATTGAAGCAATACAGCGTAACTTCATTCGATTTGCTTTAAAAGGGTTACCCTGGACTGATCCATATAATCTGCCACCATATGAACATAGGATCCAGCTTCTGCAGGTCCAAACTTTATATCAGAGGCGGGTTAATAATGATTTAATATTTGCTCCTGATTTGCTATCCTGTATTGGCTTGAACTACCGCGGGGGTTCTCACCACCTGCGAGAATTTGAACTTTTTCACGTAAATTTTCATAGAACTAATTATGGCATGCATGAACCTCATAACCGAATGAGTAAACTCTATAATTTAAATGTTTCCTCAATTGATTTTAACATGTGTAAAATAGGACTTGTTTTTTAAATAGTTTTATTTTTTTTTTTCAATTTTAAATTTTTCGACTGCTTGCATTAAGCAGACCTAATCTCTTTTAACTTCCGTTGATACCTACTCGTTTTGCTGTAAGACAAGTTGCTGTGTTATTGTTAAACATAACTAAGTAACGATTTTTTTTTTATATTATTATCTAAAATCAAATAAATATTATAAGTGCCGATATGACTTGCAATCGTAGTTGCTGTCGTACTTGGTGCAAATGGACCCCAGCGTGTGCGGTATCTGGGGGGGGGGAAGAGGTGTGGGCTTTGTTTTATTAAAAATAAAAAAAAAAAAAAAAAATAAAACATCAAAAGCCAGAGACACCACCGACTCTATGACAACAACGACGACGATTCCATATTTTCAATTTTCTTCAATAGCACACAAATTGAACAACCATCAATAAAAATCGCCCTACAGTCCAAATCATTTTTTATTATCCACATCTCCCAAACAAAACAATAACCTCACCAGCTCCACCATCTCCAACGATACTCAGTTATCCAAACACACAACATCAGCCGACGCGCGCCGCCGCCACCAACATCAAAACACACCGACACCACCGCCGCGTGCCACTACGACCTTCATTTGTCCTCTGTAAACAAATATTGCTGAGTTGACAAAAAATTGGTTCCCGTGCCCAATCGCCCTGTATACTACTTGTGTTTACAATTAATCCGCGGAGTTCCCGTTTCTAACGCTTTTCTAACAAAAAATATGATTTTTTTTTATTTAGAGCGCTTTTTCACGGATTTTGGTAAATGACCTTGAGATGATAGCATTTTTTTGGGAGTTCCAGCCCATTTATCGAACTCAACATATAGAAATAATGTGTTTACAGTATAATCCGCGGAGTTCCCGTTTCTAGCGCTTTTCTAACACAAAATATATTTTTTTTTTAATTTAGAGCACTTTTTCACGGATTTTGGTAAACGACCTTGAGATGCTAGCAGTTTTTTGGGAGTTCCAGCCCATTAATCGAAATCAACATAGAGATATAATGTGTTTACAGTATAATCCTCGCAGTTTAACAAAAAATATGATTTTTTTTTATTTAGACCACTTTTTCACGGATTTTTGTAAACGATCTTGAGATGCTAGCAGTTTTTTGTGAGTTCCAGCCCATTTATCGAACTCAACATATAGATACAATGTGCTTACAGTATAATCCGCGGAATTCCCGTTTCTAACGCTCCCAAAAACCTGCTAACATCTCAAGGTCGTTTACCAAAATCCGTGAAAAAGCGCCCTAAATAGAAAAAAAAATCATATTTTTAGTTAGAAAAGCGTTAGAAACGGGAACTCCGCGGACTGTACTGTAAACACATTATATCTACATGTTGAGTTCGATAAATGGGCTGGAGCCCCCAAAAAACTGCTAGTATCTCAAGGTCGGTTACCAAAATCCGTGAAAGTGCTCTAAATAAAAAAAAAATCATATTTTTTGTTATAAAAGCGTTAGAAACGGGAACTCCGCGGATTATACTGTAAACACATTATACCTATATGTTGAGTTCAATAAATGGGCTGGAACTCCCAAAAAAATGCTAGCATCTCAAGGTCGTTTACCAAAATCAGTGGAAAAGCGCTGTAAATAAAAAAAAAAATTATTTTTTGTTAGAAAAGCGTTAGAAACGGGAACTCCGCGGATTATACTGTAAACACATTATATCTATATGTTGAGTTCGATAAATGGTTTGGAACTCCCAAAAAAATGCTAGCATCTCAAGGTCGTTTACCAAAATCCGTGGGAAAGTGCTCTAAATAAAAAAAAAACATAGATAGATAGATAGATAGATAGGTGATTTATTATTTCTCAAATTAATTACATGTTTAACTATTTATATACTTAAATCTTTAAAGGCATGGGCAAAAGGGCCGTCAGCCAGATGATAGCTTGTTTGTTACAATTTCAATTATTTTAAGTTTGTCAATTTCTATTGATTTGATTTTAAAAATCTTTTCTCATTATTTTGTTTCTATATATTAAAGCATACTTTATAAATTTCATAAGTTTTTGCCAATCCTTGCCATTTAATATTTCCATACATTCTGTCTGGTTTAAAAAGTTTTCCTGCCATATCTGTCGCCGTATTTCCACCAGCATTGTACATTTTCCAATGAAATGTATCACGTTTTCTCTTTCTTGGGTACATGCACATGGAACAGTGAGTAGTAAATCATTTCGGTGCGGTATAAAGTTTAGGGGTAGCAATTCTCCTCTGGCTCGAAAGATCATTGATATTTACTCTCCATTTTGGTGGTCATTTAAGTAATTTGTTACGTCAAGATTGTATTTGAAATTGGAGTACGTTTCCCTGTACATTCAGCTCTTTGCCTGTTCGATACTGCCTTGCCTTATTTTTGAGTGTAGCTTTTGTAACAACTCATCCAGGTATGGTTTCCAAGTTGGTAGGTTTTCTATAGTTAGAATCAAGGGGAGCGCGCACTCATCAGCTAACATTTTCCATTCTTCAAACCAAGCTATTTTTGATTTAATCACTGCAACAGCGACCCTTCGAGCAATTTTTTTTCAGTTGAGCTATACATTAGTTTAACAATATAGTTGAAGTGGAGTTTTAAGAAAGTGAGGTAGAGAGGTGATAGGCCTGTTTCGATTAGGAGCATGTAGTTTGGTGTTGTGTCAGTGAGTTAAAATTGGCGTTTTAAGTAGAATCGCAGTAGTTTTTCGGTGGTATCATACTGACGCCATCCCCAAGATTGAGCTGCATAGAGCATTATTGCTTCGGATGTTGCGGTAAAAACCTTATATTTTGAACTAAAAGAAAGATCCTTGTGTCCATATACGTTTTGCCAAACTGTTCCTATTGCGTTTTTGGCGGTCAATAATTTCTTGCTCAGGTGCTTTTCTAAGTTGAGGTTGCTTGTTATAGTGAAGTCTGAGTACGGGTATTCCCTTACAGTCTCGATTTGATCAGCTCCATAGAACGATCTTTCCGCTGCAGCTAAGCGTCCTGTCCCTTTGCGGAAAACCATTGCTTTTGATTTGTCAAGGTTGACAGTCAAATTCCATTCCATACAGCAGTAGCCACGCAATCTGTTGATCATCAACTGTAATGATTCCGGAGACTCTGCCAAAAGAAACAGGTCGTCAGCATACATCAGGATCTTAATCTGAAGTCTGTTTACTGTGATTCCACAAGGCATGATTTTGTGCAGGTCTTCAATATATAAAGCAAAAGCTGGTGGGCTTAGATTGCATCCTTGTTTTAATCCTACTATAGAAAGAAAGAATTTTGCCATTCTAGACCGCGTTTAATGTTTGACTATAAATGCCTTCAATTACACTGCCAAACTTTAAAGACATTCCCTCCCTGTTTAGTTTATACATTAGAGCCTTTCTGTTTATAGAGTCAAATGCTGCTCGGAAGTCCACGAAGAAGATATACAGTTTTTGGCGCCTACGAAGGTATGCATCTGCAATATTTGTCAGGCTGAAGATGTAGTCCACAGTGGAATATCCTTTCCTAAAACCAATTTGGTATTCGCTTAGGATATGAGAAGTCTCAATCCAATTCGTCATACGGCACCTCAATATTTCCATAAATATCTTTAGCGATGAGTTTAGCAATATTACGATAGTTTGACGGGTCCATACTGTCTCCTTTTTTGAAAATCGGAAAAATGACGGATTTCTTAAAAGCCTCGGGTATTTCTGCGGATTTAAATATACTGTTGTATGCAGTTGCGAGACATTTCAGGAAGCCTTCCGTTGCATTTTTAAAAAACTCGTTGAGAATTCGGTCACATCCAGTTGCTTTATTATCTTTCAATCGGCAGATTGTTATCTTTACCTCCGAAAGTGTTATATCACAGTCTAAGATTTCGTTTTGAAATGCGGGTCTGGCATACTGCATTTCTTGTTCTCGGACTTCTCCATTTACTTGTTTCTCAAAATGATCTCGGAGCGACGATGTAGGTAGAAGAGTACTCACATTGAATTGCTTTCCCTTGATATTTTGAACAGCTTTCCAAAAATCTGAGGGATTTTTACAGTTAGTTAAGTTCTCCGCCTGTTTTCTTATAAAGTTTCCTTTTTTCAGCTTGCACAAAGTTTAGTATGCCCGGTTTGCTTCTAAGTACACTTTTTTCAAACATTCGGAAGCATAATTTTGGAATAGCTTCAAAAGGGCAAGTGATCTTTTTCTACATGATTCGCAATCTCTATCGTGAAATGGTGAATGATATTTAGCTGATACTTTTTTCTGCTTGATGGGATTGCTGACAATTCTATAATTTGCTGTAGGTCTTTTATTGTAATTTCAGATTCATTTAAGATCT
The DNA here is from genome assembly GCA_949320155.1 of Melangyna quadrimaculata. NCBI lineage: Eukaryota > Metazoa > Arthropoda > Insecta > Diptera > Syrphidae > Melangyna > Melangyna quadrimaculata. The sequence continues at coordinate 108,514,230 of OX439485.1, forward strand.
GCGCTGCAATGCTGTTATTTAGGTTCCGTTTATAAACTTCGAATTGATTTTCTCGTTGTGATCAGAGGCATATGGTCAGAGTATATCTGACTTTCCACCTCAAAATTTGAAAGTAGCGAGTAACAATCTAAGGACATAAATAAGTAATCAATTACATATTGCCCTGGATTTCTTACAATAGTCAGATCTCCTTCCTCGTCTCCTTTTCCTGTTCCGTTTATTATGGATAGATCTAATGCACTTCCCATTTTCAATATGGATCGTCCTCTGGCATTTACTTCAAGGTCTTTTGATTTCCGTGCTAAATGATTGTGGCTTCCGAAAGTTTCACATTGCTCCTTCCCAGTACGAGCATTGAAATCCCCAACGAGTAAACAGTGTTTCTCCCCTATAGTTTGCATGGCGCCGGATAATCTCGGAAAATCGACTTGCCAATGAGAACAATTTAAATACACTGGAACGACATTTAAAGTTTTTTTGTTCAGAACAATCTCTATAAAGGTGTAACCACCCATTTCCTTGAATCTGCATTCTTCGTGTGAGAATGTTTTTTTGATACCATACAGTGATCCATCAGATGCTCTAACGCTCGTTGCTCCATTCCTTTTTTTAGCTGCTATCCAACAAAGTTTGAAATCTTTGAAGTTTTCTTTGAATTGATTTTGGTATTAATATAGTAAATGAGTTTTATAAAGCATAAAAATATCAAAAGTATTTACAAAGTTAAAAAAGTCACAGTATAATTTTTTGTTTGACAATCCATTAATACTGTAGCTCAGTATTTAAATTCTCTTAAATCTAACTAAATTTTTGATTTTCTGGCTGACTTCGGATTCCTAGTGTGAACCTGTCCTTAAGTCGACTACATTGCCGACTCCCAGTTCAAGTTCATGTTCATTTGCATTTTGACTGCTAGATGGCAGTAGCCCATTTGCAGCTGACATTTGTGTGGCGTTTTGAGTTGACAGGTTGTTGTTTATTGTTGCAAATTTTTTTCGCTGCAAATTAACATTGTATTTTACCAAAAGAGTTTGAAATCCATCGTTTTGACCACACATCAAACCCGTTGCATCATTCCACGTAAAATAATGATCTTGAACATGCAATTTGTCACTACGCTAAGATCTGCATTTTGAGTCTTAACCTCCCTTCTCACTTTCAGCAAAACAGTTCTTCTATGGCGCATTCCAAGTGGGAAATCTTTATGCATGGATATGCCTGTGTTTGCTAACTTCTTCCCTTGGCTTAGGATTTCGCGTGCCAGCTGTCCATTTGTCACCTTAGCTCGATAAGTTTTGCTATTTCTAGCTCTTGTATTAAGCTCCTGAAAGTGTTCAAAGGTGATCGCTTTTTTGGCGTTTATAATGCTCGAGCAAGTGTTTTGGAGGTGCTCCTTGGGGTTTTGGTCGTTTGTTGATGGGAGATGAAATATTATATTTCGATCTCTTTGCTGTAGTTCGGAGACTTCAAATCGCCACTCGAGTTGTTCACATTTTAGCTCAAAAGCTCGTACCTGTATTTGCAAATTTTCATTGCTTGTACGTAGTGTTGTTATTTCGAGTAGCACCGGCTCGAGGTATTGCTTCGTTGGCAGATCTTTAAAGCGGTCATCCAGAATCCTGTTTAATTCTTCTAATGAAATGTTGGATAGATTCATCTTTTTATACTTTGTCACCTTGCGCTCTTCTTCGGGTGAGGTTTCAAATACTTTGCGCTTTTTTAATGTCGGGGTACTCATGTGTAGAGTGTGGGTTGTGTTTTAGCTATAGTTTAATCTTAGAGCTACAACTTACGCAATTTTGAATTTCTGGCAATACACTAGTGTTTTCTTAACAGTTATGGGTATTTTCACAACTTTTTTATTTTTTATTTTCGCTAATTTAATTTATTTTATCAGCACTCGATAAAAACTTGACTAGTTTGACAGATCGTCGGCCATTATCAAAAAACATATTTTTTGTTAGAAAAGCGTTAGTAATGGGAACTCCGCGGATTATACTGTAAACACATTATATCTATATGTTGAGTTCGATAAATGGGCTGGAACTCCCAAAAAAATGCTAGCATCTCAAGGTCTTTTACCGAAATCCGTGAAAAAGTGCTCTAAATAAAAAAAAACTCATATATATTGTTAGAAAAGCATTAGAAACGGGAACTCCGCGGATTATACTGTAATCACATTATAGCTATATGTTGAGTTCGATAAATGGGCTGGAACTCCCAAAAAACTGCTAGCATCTCAAGGTCGTTTACAAAAATCCGTCAAATAGTGTTCTTAATAAAAAAAAATCATATATTTTGTTAAACTCCGCGGATTATACTGTAAACACATTAAATCTATATGTTGAGTTCGATAAATAGGCTGGAACTCCCAAAAAACTGCTAGCATCTCAAGGTCGTTTACCAAAATCCTTGAAAATGTGCTCGTAATAAAAAAAATCATATTTTTTGTTAGAAAAGCGTTAGAAACGGGAACTCCGCGGATTATACTGTAATCACATTATATCTATATTTTGAGTTCGATAAATGGGCTGGAACTCCGAAAAAAATGCTAGCATCTCAAGGTCGTTTACCAAAATCCATGAAAAAGTGCTCTAAATAAAAAAAAAATAACATTTTTTGTTAGAAACTCCCAAAAACCTGCTAGCATCTCAAGGTCGTTTACCAAAATCCGTGAAAAAGCGCTCTAAATAGAAAAAAAAATCATATTTTTAGTTAGAAAAGCGTTAGAAACGGGAACTCCGCGGACTGTACTGTAAACACATTATATCTACATGTTGAGTTCGATAAATGGGCTGGAGCCCCCAAAAAACTGCTAGTATCTCAAGGTCGGTTACCAAAATCCGTGAAAGTGCTCTAAATAAAAAAAAAAATCATATTTTTTGTTATAAAAGCGTTAGAAACGGGAACTCCGCGGATTATACTGTAAACACATTATACCTATATGTTGAGTTCAATAAATGGGCTGGAACTCCCAAAAAAATGCTAGCATCTCAAGGTCGTTTACCAAAATCAGTGGAAAAGCGCTGTAAATAAAAAAAAAAAAATCATTTTTTGTTAGAAAAGCGTTAGAAACGGGAACTCCGCGGATTATACTGTAAACACATTATATCTATATGTTGAGTTCGATAAATGGTTTGGAACTCCCAAAAAAATGCTAGCATCTCAAGGTCGTTTACCAAAATCCGTGGGAAAGTGCTCTAAATAAAAAAAAAACATAGATAGATAGATAGATAGATAGGTGATTTATTATTTCTCAAATTAATTACATGTTTAACTATTTATATACTTAAATCTTTAAAGGCATGGGCAAAAGGGCCGTCAGCCAGATGATAGCTTGTTTGTTACAATTTCAATTATTTTAAGTTTGTCAAGTTCTATTGATTTGATTTTAAAAATCTTCTCTCATTATTTTGTTTCTATATATTAAAGCATACTTTATAAATTTCATAAGTTTTTGCCAATCCTTGCCATTTAATATTTCCATACATTCTGTCTGGTTTAAAAAGTTTTCCTGCCATATCTGTCGCCGTATTTCCACCAGCATTGTACATTTTCCAATGAAATGTATCACGTTTTCTCTTTCTTGGGTACATGCACATGGAACAGTGAGTAGTAAATCATTTCGGTGCGGTATAAAGTTTAGGGGTAGCAATTCTCCTCTGGCTCGAAAGATCATTGATATTTACTCTCCATTTTGGTGGTCATTTAAGTAATTTGTTACGTCAAGATTGTATTTGAAATTGGAGTACGTTTCCCTGTACATTCAGCTCTTTGCCTGTTCGATACTGCCTTGCCTTATTTTTGAGTGTAGCTTTTGTAACAACTCATCCAGGTATGGTTTCCAAGTTGGTAGGTTTTCTATAGTTAGAATCAAGGGGAGCGCGCACTCATCAGCTAACATTTTCCATTCTTCAAACCAAGCTATTTTTGATTTAATCACTGCAACAGCGACCCTTCGAGCAATTTTTTTTCAGTTGAGCTATACATTAGTTTAACAATATAGTTGAAGTGGAGTTTTAAGAAAGTCACATTGAATTGCTTTCCCTTGATATTTTGAACAGCTTTCCAAAAATCTGAGGGATTTTTACAGTTAGTTAAGTTCTCCGCCTGTTTTCTTATAAAGTTTCCTTTTTTCAGCTTGCACAAAGTTTAGTATGCCCGGTTTGCTTCTAAGTACACTTTTTTCAAACATTCGGAAGCATAATTTTGGAATAGCTTCAAAAGGGCAAGTGATCTTTTTCTACATGATTCGCAATCTCTATCGTGAAATGGTGAATGATATTTAGCTGATACTTTTTTCTGCTTGATGGGATTGCTGACAATTCTATAATTTGCTGTAGGTCTTTTATTGTAATTTCAGATTCATTTAAGATCTGCGCTGCAATGCTGTTATTTAGGTTCCGTTTATAAACTTCGAATTGATTTTCTCGTTGTGATCAGAGGCATATGGTCAGAGTATATCTGACTTTCCACCTCAAAATTTGAAAGTAGCGAGTAACAATCTAAGGACATAAATAAGTAATCAATTACATATTGCCCTGGATTTCTTACAATAGTCAGATCTCCTTCCTCGTCTCCTTTTCCTGTTCCGTTTATTATGGATAGATCTAATGCACTTCCCATTTTCAATATGGATCGTCCTCTGGCATTTACTTCAAGGTCTTTTGATTTCCGTGCTAAATGATTGTGGCTTCCGAAAGTTTCACATTGCTCCTTCCCAGTACGAGCATTGAAATCCCCAACGAGTAAACAGTGTTTCTCCCCTATAGTTTGCATGGCGCCGGATAATCTCGCAAAATCGACTTGCCAATGAGAACAATTTAAATACACTGGAACGACATTTAAAGTTTTTTTGTTCAGAACAATCTCTATAAAGGTGTAACCACCCATTTCCTTGAATCTGCATTCTTCGTGTGAGAATGTTTTTTTGATACCATACAGTGATCCATCAGATGCTCTAACGCTCGTTGCTCCATTCCTTTTTTTAGCTGCTATCCAACAAAGTTTGAAATCTTTGAAGTTTTCTTTGAATTGATTTTGGTATTAATATAGTAAATGAGTTTTATAAAGCATAAAAATATCAAAAGTATTTACAAAGTTAAAAAAGTCACAGTATAATTTTTTGTTTGACAATCCATTAATACTGTAGCTCAGTATTTAAATTCTCTTAAATCTAACTAAATTTTTGATTTTCTGGCTGACTTCGGATTCCTAGTGTGAACCTGTCCTTAAGTCGACTACATTGCCGACTCCCAGTTCAAGTTCATGTTCATTTGCATTTTGACTGCTAGATGGCAGTAGCCCATTTGCAGCTGACATTTGTGTGGCGTTTTGAGTTGACAGGTTGTTGTTTATTGTTGCAAATTTTTTTCGCTGCAAATTAACATTGTATTTTACCAAAAGAGTTTGAAATCCATCGTTTTGACCACACATCAAACCCGTTGCATCATTCCACGTAAAATAATGATCTTGAACATGCAATTTGTCACTACGCTAAGATCTGCATTTTGAGTCTTAACCTCCCTTCTCACTTTCAGCAAAACAGTTCTTCTATGGCGCATTCCAAGTGGGAAATCTTTATGCATGGATATGCCTGTGTTTGCTAACTTCTTCCCTTGGCTTAGGATTTCGCGTGCCAGCTGTCCATTTGTCACCTTAGCTCGATAAGTTTTGCTATTTCTAGCTCTTGTATTAAGCTCCTGAAAGTGTTCAAAGGTGATCGCTTTTTTGGCGTTTATAATGCTCGAGCAAGTGTTTTGGAGGTGCTCCTTGGGGTTTTGGTCGTTTGTTGATGGGAGATGAAATATTATATTTCGATCTCTTTGCTGTAGTTCGGAGACTTCAAATCGCCACTCGAGTTGTTCACATTTTAGCTCTAAAGCTCGTACCTGTATTTGCAAATTTTCATTGCTTGTACGTAGTGTTGTTATTTCGAGTAGCACCGGCTCGAGGTATTGCTTCGTTGGCAGATCTTTAAAGCGGTCATCCAGAATCCTGTTTAATTCTTCTAATGAAATGTTGGATAGATTCATCTTTTTATACTTTGTCACCTTGCGCTCTTCTTCGGGTGAGGTTTCAAATACTTTGCGCTTTTTTAATGTCGGGGTACTCATGTGTAGAGTGTGGGTTGTGTTTTAGCTATAGTTTAATCTTAGAGCTACAACTTACGCAATTTTGAATTTCTGGCAATACACTAGTGTTTTCTTAACAGTTATGGGTATTTTCACAACTTTTTTATTTTTTATTTTCGCTAATTTAATTTATTTTATCAGCACTCGATAAAAACTTGACTAGTTTGACAGATCGTCGGCCATTATCAAAAAACATATTTTTTGTTAGAAAAGCGTTAGTAATGGGAACTCCGCGGATTATACTGTAAACACATTATATCTATATGTTGAGTTCGATAAATGGGCTGGAACTCCCAAAAAAATGCTAGCATCTCAAGGTCTTTTACCGAAATCCGTGAAAAAGTGCTCTAAATAAAAAAAAACTCATATATATTGTTAGAAAAGCATTAGAAACGGGAACTCCGCGGATTATACTGTAATCACATTATAGCTATATGTTGAGTTCGATAAATGGGCTGGAACTCCCAAAAAACTGCTAGCATCTCAAGGTCGTTTACAAAAATCCGTCAAATAGTGTTCTTAATAAAAAAAAAATCATATATTTTGTTAAACTCCGCGGATTATACTGTAAACACATTAAATCTATATGTTGAGTTCGATAAATAGGCTGGAACTCCCAAAAAACTGCTAGCATCTCAAGGTCGTTTACCAAAATCCTTGAAAATGTGCTCGTAATAAAAAAAATCATATTTTTTGTTAGAAAAGCGTTAGAAACGGGAACTCCGCGGATTATACTGTAATCACATTATATCTATATTTTGAGTTCGATAAATGGGCTGGAACTCCGAAAAAAATGCTAGCATCTCAAGGTCGTTTACCAAAATCCATGAAAAAGTGCTCTAAATAAAAAAAAAATAACATTTTTTGTTAGAAACTCCCAAAAACCTGCTAGCATCTCAAGGTCGTTTACCAAAATCCGTGAAAAAGCGCTCTAAATAGAAAAAAAAATCATATTTTTAGTTAGAAAAGCGTTAGAAACGGGAACTCCGCGGACTGTACTGTAAACACATTATATCTACATGTTGAGTTCGATAAATGGGCTGGAGCCCCCAAAAAACTGCTAGTATCTCAAGGTCGGTTACCAAAATCCGTGAAAGTGCTCTAAATAAAAAAAAAAATCATATTTTTTGTTATAAAAGCGTTAGAAACGGGAACTCCGCGGATTATACTGTAAACACATTATACCTATATGTTGAGTTCAATAAATGGGCTGGAACTCCCAAAAAATGCTAGCATCTCAAGGTCGTTTACCAAAATCAGTGGAAAAGCGCTGTAAATAAAAAAAAAAAAATCATTTTTTGTTAGAAAAGCGTTAGAAACGGGAACTCCGCGGATTATACTGTAAACACATTATATCTATATGTTGAGTTCGATAAATGGTTTGGAACTCCCAAAAAAATGCTAGCATCTCAAGGTCGTTTACCAAAATCCGTGGGAAAGTGCTCTAAATAAAAAAAAAACATAGATAGATAGATAGATAGATAGGTGATTTATTATTTCTCAAATTAATTACATGTTTAACTATTTATATACTTAAATCTTTAAAGGCATGGGCAAAAGGGCCGTCAGCCAGATGATAGCTTGTTTGTTACAATTTCAATTATTTTAAGTTTGTCAAGTTCTATTGATTTGATTTTAAAAATCTTCTCTCATTATTTTGTTTCTATATATTAAAGCATACTTTATAAATTTCATAAGTTTTTGCCAATCCTTGCCATTTAATATTTCCATACATTCTGTCTGGTTTAAAAAGTTTTCCTGCCATATCTGTCGCCGTATTTCCACCAGCATTGTACATTTTCCATTTCATTGGAATCACGTTTTCTCTTTCTTGGGTACATGCACATGGAACAGTGAGTAGTAAATCATTTCGGTGCGGTATAAAGTTTAGGGGTAGCAATTCTCCTCTGGCTCGAAAGATCATTGATATTTACTCTCCATTTTGGTGGTCATTTAAGTAATTTGTTACGTCAAGATTGTATTTGAAATTGGAGTACGTTTCCCTGTACATTCAGCTCTTTGCCTGTTCGATACTGCCTTGCCTTATTTTTGAGTGTAGCTTTTGTAACAACTCATCCAGGTATGGTTTCCAAGTTGGTAGGTTTTCTATAGTTAGAATCAAGGGGAGCGCGCACTCATCAGCTAACATTTTCCATTCTTCAAACCAAGCTATTTTTGATTTAATCACTGCAACAGCGACCCTTCGAGCAATTTTTTTTCAGTTGAGCTATACATTAGTTTAACAATATAGTTGAAGTGGAGTTTTAAGAAAGTGAGGTAGAGAGGTGATAGGCCTGTTTCGATTAGGAGCATGTAGTTTGGTGTTGTGTCAGTGAGTTAAAATTGGCGTTTTAAGTAGAATCGCAGTAGTTTTTCGGTGGTATCATACTGACGCCATCCCCAAGATTGAGCTGCATAGAGCATTATTGCTTCGGATGTTGCGGTAAAAACCTTATATTTTGAACTAAAAGAAAGATCCTTGTGTCCATATACGTTTTGCCAAACTGTTCCTATTGCGTTTTTGGCGGTCAATAATTTCTTGCTCAGGTGCTTTTCTAAGTTGAGGTTGCTTGTTATAGTGAAGTCTGAGTACGGGTATTCCCTTACAGTCTCGATTTGATCAGCTCCATAGAACGATCTTTCCGCTGCAGCTAAGCGTCCTGTCCCTTTGCGGAAAACCATTGCTTTTGATTTGTCAAGGTTGACAGTCAAATTCCATTCCATACAGCAGTAGCCACGCAATCTGTTGATCATCAACTGTAATGATTCCGGAGACTCTGCCAAAAGAAACAGGTCGTCAGCATACATCAGGATCTTAATCTGAAGTCTGTTTACTGTGATTCCACAAGGCATGATTTTGTGCAGGTCTTCAATATATAAAGCAAAAGCTGGTGGGCTTAGATTGCATCCTTGTTTTAATCCTACTATAGAAAGAAAGAATTTTGCCATTCTAGACCGCGTTTAATGTTTGACTATAAATGCCTTCAATTACACTGCCAAACTTTAAAGACATTCCCTCCCTGTTTAGTTTATACATTAGAGCCTTTCTGTTTATAGAGTCAAATGCTGCTCGGAAGTCCACGAAGAAGATATACAGTTTTTGGCGCCTACGAAGGTATGCATCTGCAATATTTGTCAGGCTGAAGATGTAGTCCACAGTGGAATATCCTTTCCTAAAACCAATTTGGTATTCGCTTAGGATATGAGAAGTCTCAATCCAATTCGTCATACGGCACCTCAATATTTCCATAAATATCTTTAGCGATGAGTTTAGCAATATTACGATAGTTTGACGGGTCCATACTGTCTCCTTTTTTGAAAATCGGAAAAATGACGGATTTCTTAAAAGCCTCGGGTATTTCTGCGGATTTAAATATACTGTTGTATGCAGTTGCGAGACATTTCAGGAAGCCTTCCGTTGCATTTTTAAAAAACTCGTTGAGAATTCGGTCACATCCAGTTGCTTTATTATCTTTCAATCGGCAGATTGTTATCTTTACCTCCGAAAGTGTTATATCACAGTCTAAGATTTCGTTTTGAAATGCGGGTCTGGCATACTGCATTTCTTGTTCTCGGACTTCTCCATTTACTTGTTTCTCAAAATGATCTCGGAGCGACGATGTAGGTAGAAGAGTACTCACATTGAATTGCTTTCCCTTGATATTTTGAACAGCTTTCCAAAAATCTGAGGGATTTTTACAGTTAGTTAAGTTCTCCGCCTGTTTTCTTATAAAGTTTCCTTTTTTCAGCTTGCACAAAGTTTAGTATGCCCGGTTTGCTTCTAAGTACACTTTTTTCAAACATTCGGAAGCATAATTTTGGAATAGCTTCAAAAGGGCAAGTGATCTTTTTCTACATGATTCGCAATCTCTATCGTGAAATGGTGAATGATATTTAGCTGATACTTTTTTCTGCTTGATGGGATTGCTGACAATTCTATAATTTGCTGTAGGTCTTTTATTGTAATTTCAGATTCATTTAAGATCTGCGCTGCAATGCTGTTATTTAGGTTCCGTTTATAAACTTCGAATTGATTTTCTCGTTGTGATCAGAGGCATATGGTCAGAGTATATCTGACTTTCCACCTCAAAATTTGAAAGTAGCGAGTAACAATCTAAGGACATAAATAAGTAATCAATTACATATTGCCCTGGATTTCTTACAATAGTCAGATCTCCTTCCTCGTCTCCTTTTCCTGTTCCGTTTATTATGGATAGATCTAATGCACTTCCCATTTTCAATATGGATCGTCCTCTGGCATTTACTTCAAGGTCTTTTGATTTCCGTGCTAAATGATTGTGGCTTCCGAAAGTTTCACATTGCTCCTTCCCAGTACGAGCATTGAAATCCCCAACGAGTAAACAGTGTTTCTCCCCTATAGTTTGCATGGCGCCGGATAATCTCGCAAAATCGACTTGCCAATGAGAACAATTTAAATACACTGGAACGACATTTAAAGTTTTTTTGTTCAGAACAATCTCTATAAAGGTGTAACCACCCATTTCCTTGAATCTGCATTCTTCGTGTGAGAATGTTTTTTTGATACCATACAGTGATCCATCAGATGCTCTAACGCTCGTTGCTCCATTCCTTTTTTTAGCTGCTATCCAACAAAGTTTGAAATCTTTGAAGTTTTCTTTGAATTGATTTTGGTATTAATATAGTAAATGAGTTTTATAAAGCATAAAAATATCAAAAGTATTTACAAAGTTAAAAAAGTCACAGTATAATTTTTTGTTTGACAATCCATTAATACTGTAGCTCAGTATTTAAATTCTCTTAAATCTAACTAAATTTTTGATTTTCTGGCTGACTTCGGATTCCTAGTGTGAACCTGCCCTTAAGTCGACTACATTGCCGACTCCCAGTTCAAGTTCATGTTCATTTGCATTTTGACTGCTAGATGGCAGTAGCCCATTTGCAGCTGACATTTGTGTGGCGTTTTGAGTTGACAGGTTGTTGTTTATTGTTGCAAATTTTTTTCGCTGCAAATTAACATTGTATTTTACCAAAAGAGTTTGAAATCCATCGTTTTGACCACACATCAAACCCGTTGCATCATTTCACGTAAAATAATGATCTTGAACATGCAATTTGTCATTACGCTAAGATCTGCATTTTGAGTCTTAACCTCCCTTCTCACTTTCAGCAAAACAGTTCTTCTATGGCGCATTCCAAGTGGGAAATCTTTATGCATGGATATGCCTGTGTTTGCTAACTTCTTCCCTTGGCTTAGGATTTCGCGTGCCAGCTGTCCATTTGTCACCTTAGCTCGATAAGTTTTGCTATTTCTAGCTCTTGTATTAAGCTCCTGAAAGTGTTCAAAGGTGATCGCTTTTTTGGCGCTTATAATGCTCGAGCAAGTGTTTTGGAGGTGCTCCTTGGGGTTTTGGTCGTTTGTTGATGGGAGATGAAATATTATATTTCGATCTCTTTGCTGTAGTTCGGAGACTTCAAATCGCCACTCGAGTTGTTCACATTTTAGCTCTAAAGCTCGTACCTGTATTTGCAAATTTTCATTGCTTGTACGTAGTGTTGTTATTTCGAGTAGCACCGGCTCGAGGTATTGCTTCGTTGGCAGATCTTTAAAGCGGTCATCCAGAATCCTGTTTAATTCTTCTAATGAAATGTTGGATAGATTCATCTTTTTATACTTTGTCACCTTGCGCTCTTCTTCGGGTGAGGTTTCAAATACTTTGCGCTTTTTTAATGTCGGGGTACTCATGTGTAGAGTGTGGGTTGTGTTTTAGCTATAGTTTAATCTTAGAGCTACAACTTACGCAATTTTGAATTTCTGGCAATACACTAGTGTTTTCTTAACAGTTATGGGTATTTTCACAACTTTTTTATTTTCGCTAATTTAATTTATTTTATCAGCACTCGATAAAAACTTGACTAGTTTGACAGATCGTCGGCCATTATCAAAAAACATATTTTTTGTTAGAAAAGCGTTAGTAATGGGAACTCCGCGGATTATACTGTAAACACATTATATCTATATGTTGAGTTCGATAAATGGGCTGGAACTCCCAAAAAAATGCTAGCATCTCAAGGTCTTTTACCGAAATCCGTGAAAAAGTGCTCTAAATAAAAAAAAACTCATATATATTGTTAGAAAAGCATTAGAAACGGGAACTCCGCGGATTATACTGTAATCACATTATAGCTATATGTTGAGTTCGATAAATGGGCTGGAACTCCCAAAAAACTGCTAGCATCTCAAGGTCGTTTACAAAAATCCGTCAAATAGTGTTCTTAATAAAAAAAAAATCATATATTTTGTTAAACTCCGCGGGTTATACTGTAAACACATTAAATCTATATGTTGAGTTCGATAAATAGGCTGGAACTCCCAAAAAACTGCTAGCATCTCAAGGTCGTTTACCAAAATCCTTGAAAATGTGCTCGTAATAAAAAAAATCATATTTTTTGTTAGAAAAGCGTTAGAAACGGGAACTCCGCGGATTATACTGTAATCACATTATATCTATATTTTGAGTTCGATAAATGGGCTGGAACTCCGAAAAAAATGCTAGCATCTCAAGGTCGTTTACCAAAATCCATGAAAAAGTGCTCTAAATAAAAAAAAAATAACATTTTTTGTTAGAAACTCCCAAAAACCTGCTAGCATCTCAAGGTCGTTTACCAAAATCCGTGAAAAAGCGCCCTAAATAGAAAAAAAAATCATATTTTTAGTTAGAAAAGCGTTAGAAACGGGAACTCCGCGGACTGTACTGTAAACACATTATATCTACATGTTGAGTTCGATAAATGGGCTGGAGCCCCCAAAAAACTGCTAGTATCTCAAGGTCGGTTACCAAAATCCGTGAAAGTGCTCTAAATAAAAAAAAAAATCATATTTTTTGTTATAAAAGCGTTAGAAACGGGAACTCCGCGGATTATACTGTAAACACATTATACCTATATGTTGAGTTCAATAAATGGGCTGGAACTCCCAAAAAAATGCTAGCATCTCAAGGTCGTTTACCAAAATCAGTGGAAAAGCGCTGTAAATAAAAAAAAAAAAATCATTTTTTGTTAGAAAAGCGTTAGAAACGGGAACTCCGCGGATTATACTGTAAACACATTATATCTATATGTTGAGTTCGATAAATGGTTTGGAACTCCCAAAAAAATGCTAGCATCTCAAGGTCGTTTACCAAAATCCGTGGGAAAGTGCTCTAAATAAAAAAAAAACATAGATAGATAGATAGATAGATAGGTGATTTATTATTTCTCAAATTAATTACATGTTTAACTATTTATATACTTAAATCTTTAAAGGCATGGGCAAAAGGGCCGTCAGCCAGATGATAGCTTGTTTGTTACAATTTCAATTATTTTAAGTTTGTCAAGTTCTATTGATTTGATTTTAAAAATCTTCTCTCATTATTTTGTTTCTATATATTAAAGCATACTTTATAAATTTCATAAGTTTTTGCCAATCCTTGCCATTTAATATTTCCATACATTCTGTCTGGTTTAAAAAGTTTTCCTGCCATATCTGTCGCCGTATTTCCACCAGCATTGTACATTTTCCAATGAAATGTATCACGTTTTCTCTTTCTTGGGTACATGCACATGGAACAGTGAGTAGTAAATCATTTCGGTGCGGTATAAAGTTTAGGGGTAGCAATTCTCCTCTGGCTCGAAAGATCATTGATATTTACTCTCCATTTTGGTGGTCATTTAAGTAATTTGTTACGTCAAGATTGTATTTGAAATTGGAGTACGTTTCCCTGTACATTCAGCTCTTTGCCTGTTCGATACTGCCTTGCCTTATTTTTGAGTGTAGCTTTTGTAACAACTCATCCAGGTATGGTTTCCAAGTTGGTAGGTTTTCTATAGTTAGAATCAAGGGGAGCGCGCACTCATCAGCTAACATTTTCCATTCTTCAAACCAAGCTATTTTTGATTTAATCACTGCAACAGCGACCCTTCGAGCAATTTTTTTTCAGTTGAGCTATACATTAGTTTAACAATATAGTTGAAGTGGAGTTTTAAGAAAGTGAGGTAGAGAGGTGATAGGCCTGTTTCGATTAGGAGCATGTAGTTTGGTGTTGTGTCAGTGAGTTAAAATTGGCGTTTTAAGTAGAATCGCAGTAGTTTTTCGGTGGTATCATACTGACGCCATCCCCAAGATTGAGCTGCATAGAGCATTATTGCTTCGGATGTTGCGGTAAAAACCTTATATTTTGAACTAAAAGAAAGATCCTTGTGTCCATATACGTTTTGCCAAACTGTTCCTATTGCGTTTTTGGCGGTCAATAATTTCTTGCTCAGGTGCTTTTCTAAGTTGAGGTTGCTTGTTATAGTGAAGTCTGAGTACGGGTATTCCCTTACAGTCTCGATTTGATCAGCTCCATAGAACGATCTTTCCGCTGCAGCTAAGCGTCCTGTCCCTTTGCGGAAAACCATTGCTTTTGATTTGTCAAGGTTGACAGTCAAATTCCATTCCATACAGCAGTAGCCACGCAATCTGTTGATCATCAACTGTAATGATTCCGGAGACTCTGCCAAAAGAAACAGGTCGTCAGCATACATCAGGATCTTAATCTGAAGTCTGTTTACTGTGATTCCACAAGGCATGATTTTGTGCAGGTCTTCAATATATAAAGCAAAAGCTGGTGGGCTTAGATTGCATCCTTGTTTTAATCCTACTATAGAAAGAAAGAATTTTGCCATTCTAGACCGCGTTTAATGTTTGACTATAAATGCCTTCAATTACACTGCCAAACTTTAAAGACATTCCCTCCCTGTTTAGTTTATACATTAGAGCCTTTCTGTTTATAGAGTCAAATGCTGCTCGGAAGTCCACGAAGAAGATATACAGTTTTTGGCGCCTACGAAGGTATGCATCTGCAATATTTGTCAGGCTGAAGATGTAGTCCACAGTGGAATATCCTTTCCTAAAACCAATTTGGTATTCGCTTAGGATATGAGAAGTCTCAATCCAATTCGTCATACGGCACCTCAATATTTCCATAAATATCTTTAGCGATGAGTTTAGCAATATTACGATAGTTTGACGGGTCCATACTGTCTCCTTTTTTGAAAATCGGAAAAATGACGGATTTCTTAAAAGCCTCGGGTATTTCTGCGGATTTAAATATACTGTTGTATGCAGTTGCGAGACATTTCAGGAAGCCTTCCGTTGCATTTTTAAAAAACTCGTTGAGAATTCGGTCACATCCAGTTGCTTTATTATCTTTCAATCGGCAGATTGTTATCTTTACCTCCGAAAGTGTTATATCACAGTCTAAGATTTCGTTTTGAAATGCGGGTCTGGCATACTGCATTTCTTGTTCTCGGACTTCTCCATTTACTTGTTTCTCAAAATGATCTCGGAGCGACGATGTAGGTAGAAGAGTACTCACATTGAATTGCTTTCCCTTGATATTTTGAACAGCTTTCCAAAAATCTGAGGGATTTTTACAGTTAGTTAAGTTCTCCGCCTGTTTTCTTATAAAGTTTCCTTTTTTCAGCTTGCACAAAGTTTAGTATGCCCGGTTTGCTTCTAAGTACACTTTTTTCAAACATTCGGAAGCATAATTTTGGAATAGCTTCAAAAGGACAAGTGATCTTTTTCTACATGATTCGCAATCTCTATCGTGAAATGGTGAATGATATTTAGCTGATACTTTTTTCTGCTTGATGGGATTGCTGACAATTCTATAATTTGCTGTAGGTCTTTTATTGTAATTTCAGATTCATTTAAGATCTGCGCTGCAATGCTGTTATTTAGGTTCCGTTTATAAACTTCGAATTGATTTTCTCGTTGTGATCAGAGGCATATGGTCAGAGTATATCTGACTTTCCACCTCAAAATTTGAAAGTAGCGAGTAACAATCTAAGGACATAAATAAGTAATCAATTACATATTGCCCTGGATTTCTTACAATAGTCAGATCTCCTTCCTCGTCTCCTTTTCCTGTTCCGTTTATTATGGATAGATCTAATGCACTTCCCATTTTCAATATGGATCGTCCTCTGGCATTTACTTCAAGGTCTTTTGATTTCCGTGCTAAATGATTGTGGCTTCCGAAAGTTTCACATTGCTCCTTCCCAGTACGAGCATTGAAATCCCCAACGAGTAAACAGTGTTTCTCCCCTATAGTTTGCATGGCGCCGGATAATCTCGCAAAATCGACTTGCCAATGAGAACAATTTAAATACACTGGAACGACATTTAAAGTTTTTTTGTTCAGAACAATCTCTATAAAGGTGTAACCACCCATTTCCTTGAATCTGCATTCTTCGTGTGAGAATGTTTTTTTGATACCATACAGTGATCCATCAGATGCTCTAACGCTCGTTGCTCCATTCCTTTTTTTAGCTGCTATCCAACAAAGTTTGAAATCTTTGAAGTTTTCTTTGAATTGATTTTGGTATTAATATAGTAAATGAGTTTTATAAAGCATAAAAATATCAAAAGTATTTACAAAGTTAAAAAAGTCACAGTATAATTTTTTGTTTGACAATCCATTAATACTGTAGCTCAGTATTTAAATTCTCTTAAATCTAACTAAATTTTTGATTTTCTGGCTGACTTCGGATTCCTAGTGTGAACCTGTCCTTAAGTCGACTACATTGCCGACTCCCAGTTCAAGTTCATGTTCATTTGCATTTTGACTGCTAGATGGCAGTAGCCCATTTGCAGCTGACATTTGTGTGGCGTTTTGAGTTGACAGGTTGTTGTTTATTGTTGCAAATTTTTTTCGCTGCAAATTAACATTGTATTTTACCAAAAGAGTTTGAAATCCATCGTTTTGACCACACATCAAACCCGTTGCATCATTTCACGTAAAATAATGATCTTGAACATGCAATTTGTCATTACGCTAAGATCTGCATTTTGAGTCTTAACCTCCCTTCTCACTTTCAGCAAAACAGTTCTTCTATGGCGCATTCCAAGTGGGAAATCTTTATGCATGGATATGCCTGTGTTTGCTAACTTCTTCCCTTGGCTTAGGATTTCGCGTGCCAGCTGTCCATTTGTCACCTTAGCTCGATAAGTTTTGCTATTTCTAGCTCTTGTATTAAGCTCCTGAAAGTGTTCAAAGGTGATCGCTTTTTTGGCGCTTATAATGCTCGAGCAAGTGTTTTGGAGGTGCTCCTTGGGGTTTTGGTCGTTTGTTGATGGGAGATGAAATATTATATTTCGATCTCTTTGCTGTAGTTCGGAGACTTCAAATCGCCACTCGAGTTGTTCACATTTTAGCTCTAAAGCTCGTACCTGTATTTGCAAATTTTCATTGCTTGTACGTAGTGTTGTTATTTCGAGTAGCACCGGCTCGAGGTATTGCTTCGTTGGCAGATCTTTAAAGCGGTCATCCAGAATCCTGTTTAATTCTTCTAATGAAATGTTGGATAGATTCATCTTTTTATACTTTGTCACCTTGCGCTCTTCTTCGGGTGAGGTTTCAAATACTTTGCGCTTTTTTAATGTCGGGGTACTCATGTGTAGAGTGTGGGTTGTGTTTTAGCTATAGTTTAATCTTAGAGCTACAACTTACGCAATTTTGAATTTCTGGCAATACACTAGTGTTTTCTTAACAGTTATGGGTATTTTCACAACTTTTTTATTTTCGCTAATTTAATTTATTTTATCAGCACTCGATAAAAACTTGACTAGTTTGACAGATCGTCGGCCATTATCAAAAAACATATTTTTTGTTAGAAAAGCGTTAGTAATGGGAACTCCACGGATTATACTGTAAACACATTATATCTATATGTTGAGTTCGATAAATGGGCTGGAACTCCCAAAAAAATGCTAGCATCTCAAGGTCTTTTACCGAAATCCGTGAAAAAGTGCTCTAAATAAAAAAAAACTCATATATATTGTTAGAAAAGCATTAGAAACGGGAACTCCGCGGATTATACTGTAATCACATTATAGCTATATGTTGAGTTCGATAAATGGGCTGGAACTCCCAAAAAACTGCTAGCATCTCAAGGTCGTTTACAAAAATCCGTCAAATAGTGTTCTTAATAAAAAAAAAATCATATATTTTGTTAAACTCCGCGGATTATACTGTAAACACATTAAATCTATATGTTGAGTTCGATAAATAGGCTGGAACTCCCAAAAAACTGCTAGCATCTCAAGGTCGTTTACCAAAATCCTTGAAAATGTGCTCGTAATAAAAAAAATCATATTTTTTGTTAGAAAAGCGTTAGAAACGGGAACTCCGCGGATTATACTGTAATCACATTATATCTATATTTTGAGTTCGATAAATGGGCTGGAACTCCGAAAAAAATGCTAGCATCTCAAGGTCGTTTACCAAAATCCATGAAAAAGTGCTCTAAATAAAAAAAAAATAACATTTTTTGTTAGAAACTCCCAAAAACCTGCTAGCATCTCAAGGTCGTTTACCAAAATCCGTGAAAAAGCGCCCTAAATAGAAAAAAAAATCATATTTTTAGTTAGAAAAGCGTTAGAAACGGGAACTCCGCGGACTGTACTGTAAACACATTATATCTACATGTTGGGTTCGATAAATGGGCTGGAGCCCCCAAAAAACTGCTAGTATCTCAAGGTCGGTTACCAAAATCCGTGAAAGTGCTCTAAATAAAAAAAAAAATCATATTTTTTGTTATAAAAGCGTTAGAAACGGGAACTCCGCGGATTATACTGTAAACACATTATACCTATATGTTGAGTTCAATAAATGGGCTGGAACTCCCAAAAAAATGCTAGCATCTCAAGGTCGTTTACCAAAATCAGTGGAAAAGCGCTGTAAATAAAAAAAAAAAAATCATTTTTTGTTAGAAAAGCGTTAGAAACGGGAACTCCGCGGATTATACTGTAAACACATTATATCTATATGTTGAGTTCGATAAATGGTTTGGAACTCCCAAAAAAATGCTAGCATCTCAAGGTCGTTTACCAAAATCCGTGAGAAAGTGCTCTAAATAAAAAAAAACATAGATAGATAGATAGATAGGTGATTTATTATTTCTCAAATTAATTACATGTTCAACTATTTATATACTTACATCTTTAAAGGCATGGGCAAAAGGGCCGTCAGCCAGATGATAGCTTGTTTGTTACAATTTCAATTATTTTAAGTTTGTCAAGTTCTATTGATTTGATTTTAAAAATCTTCTCTCATTATTTTGTTTCTATATATTAAAGCATACTTTATAAATTTCATAAGTTTTTGCCAATCCTTGCCATTTAATATTTCCATACATTCTGTCTGGTTTAAAAAGTTTTCCTGCCATATCTGTCGCCGTATTTCCACCAGCATTGTACATTTTCCAATGAAATGTATCACGTTTTCTCTTTCTTGGGTGCATGCACATGGAACAGTGAGTAGTAAATCATTTCGGTGCGGTATAAAGTTTAGGGGTAGCAATTCTCCTCTGGCTCGAAAGATCATTGATATTTGCTCTCCATTTTGGTGGTCATTTAAGTAATTTGTTACGTCAAGATTGTATTTGAAATTGGAGTACGTTTCCCTGTACATTCAGCTCTTTGCCTGTTCGATACTGCCTTGCCTTATTTTTGAGTGTAGCTTTTGTAACAACTCATCCAGGTATGGTTTCCAAGTTTGTAGGTTTTCTATAGTTAGAATCAAGGGGAGCGCGAGTTAAGGTAGGAAGTGTAGCGCTTAATAAAAAAAATCAACCTTTGTTTTATGAACAGCTCAGTGCTGTGTTTATTATCAAACTCAAACTCTTATGCTATGCATTACAATTTTTATATCAATCAAATGATGAATCGGCTATTTTACAAACAGAAATACGTTTAAGGAAAATGTGAAATAGAATTGCAAATATGAAATAAAATGAAATAAGATCTTATGAAATGCTTTTATAAATTAATTGTGGGAAACTGCTGATGATGGTTGTTGGTGCCGTTGGTGCCGATGACCTGGGTTGAGGCATGTGTCGTCTGAGGTATGTAACTCCTCCCGCCCTGGAGAGAGCTACGGTCGAAGAGGCTGTATGCGTCTTTAGCCGGAGCTATCATTAGGTTTATTGCTGGGGTATGTTGACTATTGTTATCGAGTATTGAGTGTTGTTGTTGGGGTTGGTTGGCCCTTCTATGTAGGTGTGTGAGGTATATTATGATGACAAGTCCGATTAGCGTTGATATTGTCGAGATGATGGTGTAGTTAAGGATTATATGTTTGTTGGTGCGTCTTTCCAGATAACGTATTGCCTCTTTGTTTTCAAAGTGGAAGTTTTGTAGCGATTGGAGGTTGATTGTTTGGATCGAAGATATGTTAATTTTGTTGATCGAAGTGGGATAAATGTGGACGTCTTCATAATAAACTCTGCTCGTGCTTTCGTATGTCACTTGGTTGACGTTGACGCTGCAGTTTGAGAAGTGAATGATAAATGTACCCTTCAGATTTTGAACCTGGGGGCCACAAGTTGATGTTATTTCTGTCTCTGGACTGTTTATGAACAGAATGTAGTTAGGTTCTGGCTGGTATATTTGTTGTTCTTGGGTTACATCTGAAGTTTTACATTGTGCCGGTTTGTTGTTCATTAAATTGGCGATGCAGCTTGTTTCCATGTAAGAGTTTTGGCTCGTTTCTTCTTTGCAGTAGAATGTTTTTTCTATTTGTTCACATTTCTTGTCAAAACATTGAATTTCGTTTTGGTTAAGGATACAAAAGGGTTTAATGTGAAGTAATTTACTTTTGAGTGGGATGGGTAATAAATGGAAAAAGGAAAATGATTCATTTTTTAAGGAAGGAATTTGTATATTAAATATTATATCTGAATGGTTATAGTAAGCCTGAAGCTCCAATAATTCGTATATGTTTTCGTTTGAATTAATTTCTACAGACTGATTTTTTAAGGAACTGTAAATGAATGTTAATTCATCAGAGTTTAAAATGTGTTTTGAGATGATATTTAATTTGGCAAGAATAATAGATTCCGCGATATTGGTCAAATGGTTGTTTAAAAGTTCTATATTGAAGTTTATTTGGTTTAAATATTGAATATATCTGATTGAGTTTTCCTCTGATCTGATTCTGTTTCCTAATGTCTTTTCAGTATTAATTAAATATTTTTCAATAATCTTCTGCTGCGTGTTTATGTGGTTTGTTATATTGTCGAATCTTGCTATCATTTGTTTGTTAAGTCTAACCTGGTCGTCTTCCTGTGTCTCGATGTCATTTTGTCTTTCTGATAGCATTTCTATTTTTTTATTTATATCCAGAGCATCGTCAGCATCCAAATTTCCTGTTATGCTCTTTACAACTGTTCCTAAACCGTTGATAAGTCCTCTTTTTTGTCTGAAATTAGGTGTTAGCGTTTGGAGTTTGTCTTGCAGCTGTTCATATTTTATTTTAATGATTTTAAGGGAGTCATTAAAACCGTCTATTTTATTGAAAATTGCCAAAGAGTTGCCTATAGCGTTTACATTTTCTTGGTATTTTTCTAATCTTATGATGTGAATCAGGCTTTTGTATGCCTTAATCATCCTGCCCGTTCCCAGTTTCAATGTTAGGAGGCCATGATTATTCGTCAGATCGTGTACTTCGATCGTCTGTTCTGTGGTCATTGTTATTAGAAGGGTGAGAGTTGTGAACCTGAAATTTACGTCTTCTTTTTATTTTTGATTTATGAAGTTTTTGATTGTTAGTAGTAAGGACTGTTATATCCCTATTAATTTTAACTTTATGTTTACTGAATCTTGGTGTTAATTTATTTCTTCTATTTTCTTTTCTATAAATAAATGATCCTGTCTTTATACTACATGGTTTTTCCCTGTTCTGATTTAATTTGCTTAAATTTTTTTGTATCTGGTTTCCTGTTTTGTTTTTAATGGATGGGAATAATTCTGCCTGAAACTCATTTAGTCTATTGAGATAGTCATGCACGTTGCTATAGCTAATATTCTTAAATTTGTAGGTTCTACCGTAAAAAAGTTCGTAAGGTGTTAATTTCGTAGCAGAGTGTATAGAGTTATTATAGGTTATCATAGTTTCATTGAGTATGTCGTCATGATCTCGGTCGTTATGTTTTGTAAAAATGATTCTGTATGTTTCAGTTAGTGTGGAGTGGAGTCTTTCAACGGGAGAATTGCTACTTGATTGTTGAAGCGATGTTATGTGTTGGTTTATATTGTATTGTTTAACGAAGTCTTTGAACATAGAAGAAGTAAATTCTGCGCCTTGGTCTGATATAATTTTGGTTGGAATGCCGTGGAGGCTCATAAAATGCAGAAGGGATTTTATTATTGTTAGGCTATTTCTAACTGGAACTGTGTACGCTGCTGCGAATTTAGAGAATTTGTCTATAATCGTGAGGATTTTTTGATTATTAATACTATAGATGTCGATATGTACGATATCTAAAGGTTTTTCAGGATTTTCTGGGATTCGAAATTCAATTTTTTGGGGTTTCCTGTCGTATTTGAGTTTCTGGCACAGTTCGCAGTTATTTATAACTGTAGTGATTTTGTTTTTCATAAATGGGAAAAAGAATTCACGCTTAAGGTGAAGAAGTGTCTCGTTTATGCCTCTGTGGTTGTTTTTTAAATGGTAATCGTTTATCAGTTTATCTTGATCATCGTTCTCAAGTATATCTTTTAATATTTCTGTGCAACGAATTACTTTGAAGGCTTTGTTATTTGAAAAGTAATTTGAGTAGACACTTTGGATGGTCTTGAATGTATCGTCATCGGTATAAATAGCGCAATATTTATTTGGAGGAACATAATTTTTGAAAATGGTAATAATATCATTCTCTGAAAAACATTGTTTTTCTAAAGTTCGTCTTTGTTTGTTTTTAAATGGCATTTGTAATTGTACTGGTTTGTCTCTTTCAGTTTTCTTAAGTACGAGCTGTATGCTAAATTCATTTAAGGGACGTTCAGATATATATATGTGATCGTTCATATTTTCAAGAGCAGAGTGGATTGTAGATCCACTAGAACTGGGATTTGTGTGGTTAACCTCGTTTATATTTAATTCAATTTTCTCATTTTGACTTTCGGTTTTTATTCTGCTGAGTGCATCAGCATTCAGGTTTAACGTTCCTTTTTTGTAAACGATTTCATAGTCGAACTCTTCTAACTTGAGTCGCCATCTAACTAGTTTTGAATTCGGATCTTTAAGATTCATCATCCATTGCAATGGTCTGTGATCGGTCACGATTTTGAATTTGTGACCAAACAGGTAGGGGCGGAAATATTTCGTTGCCCAAACAATCGCTAAAAGCTCTTTTTCAATGGTAGAGTAACCACATTCCGAATCAGTTAGGGTTCTACTAGCATAGCAGATTGGTTTGTCGCTACCTATGGTGCCTTGAGATAGGACTGCACCTATTGCGTAGTTACTTGCATCCGTAGTTAGTACGAACGGTCGAGAGAAATCGGGGTATTGAAGAATTGGGTCGTTAATCAAGAGATCTTTACACATCTCGAAAGCTGTGACGTACTTTTTGTCGAGTGTTATTGATTTTCCTTTCTTCAAGCACTCTGTAAGTGGTTTTGTTAGCCTTGCAAAGTCCTTAATGAACTTGCGGTAGTATCCAAGGAGGCCTAGAAACGATTTTATTTCTTTTTGCGTCTTTGGGATAGGGAAATTTTTTACAGCTTTGATCTTGTCGGGATTGGGTTTTACTCCGTCCCTGGAAATTATATGTCCAAGAAATGCTGTTTCTTTGTGAAGGAATTCAGTTTTTTCTAGCTGCACTTTAAAATTGAATTCTTGTAATCTTAAAAAAACTTTCTTCAAGTTTTCAAGATGTTCTTGTAGAGAGGTTGAAAAGATGACTATGTCATCTAAATATACCAAACAGACTTTTCCCACGAGACCACTTAGTACATGGTCCATCACTCGTTGAAAAGTGGATGGAGCATTTTTAAGTCCGAACGGCATTCGTACGAACTCGAAGTGACCTCCTTCGACTGTAAATGCCGTTTTAGGTATATCTTTTGGGTCCATCTCTATTTGGTGAAACCCACTCGCTAAATCTAGAGTGGAGAAATACATGCATTTCCCTAATTTATCCAGGATCTCCGTTATGTTCGGGAGTGGATATTTGTCGCTAATTGTCTTTTCATTTAGACGACGAAAATCAATGACAAGGCGCCACTTTTTCGTGGGTATATCTTTTCCTTTCGGAACCACCCATACCGGGGAACTCCACGGCGAATGGCTTGGACGAATTATTCCTTGTCTGAGTAGTTCTTGTATCTGTTTTTGAACTTCCATTTTATGTACAAATGGGTATCTGTATGACCTGGTATATATAGGGACATCGTCGTTAGTTGGTATTTTATGTTTGACAGCGGTAGTGAAAGTAAGAGGTTGGGTTTTTTGAAAAAAAATATCTTCAAATTGTTTGCACAATTTGATTATGGATCTCTTTTCTTCAGAGTTCAGGTGGTTAAGTTTTAATGAATTTACTATTTCAGTATCGGGTATTTTCCTGTCATGCGATTGTGAGTATGTTTCTGTTATATTAATCTCGCAAAATTCAGTATTTGAATATGGACAGACTTTCATGGGTCGCTCCAGAAAAATAGTCTGTTCTTGGTTTGAAGTATTAATTACTTCAAGGATGCTATACCAATCTTTAGCGACATATATTCCCTCTGAAATGGAAACGCCTGGTTTGATTTCTGTTGGTCTTATGAAAATATCACCATTTCGTATGCTTACTGGGAGGCGACATATCATTTTTGAGTATGGGGGAATAATGTATTGCGATGATGTAGAATTTGGTTTAAAGAGTAGAGAAATACTGGAATTTTCTGTTATCAATTTTCGTTTTTCCAAGTCTATTTTTGCTTTAATTTGTGTCAAAATGTCTAAACCGATAAGGCCATCGAAGTATCCATGGAATTTGAATATTAAGAATCTAAATGTACCATGTGTTTGGAATTCTGAAAAAGAGTTAAATGTTATCGCTCTATTTATTGTGTGTTCTTTAAAAATTGTTTTTATAACTGTATTATTGATGGGGATTTGAAGTTGAGGGTCTGCAAACTCAGGATTAATGAAAGATGAAGACGCACCGGTATCTATTAGGAATCTGAGTGGTCTTCCAAAAGGTGAAGAAATATTTACATATGGTAAAATATTTCCATGTTTATTGATGTTTATATATCCGATTGGTTCCCAGAGGCTGGTTCGTGAAAATTTTCGGTATCTTCTGGGTGGTTAATTTCTTGGAACGTCTCGAGGTCTTGTTGAAACTGTTCGTTATAATACCTGTCCAGATTTTGGTATGGGTTTTCGATCTCCAGGTCCAGGTTGTCAAAGGGCTCGTACGGGTTCCCATATTCAGGATGTATTGAAGTACCTGGGTGTTCTATGTCGATGTTATGCAGTTCTCTAGAAGGACCTGCTTGTTTGAAAAAGTTGCTGGGTGTTCTGGTGTTTTGTAGACCTAAACTGTGTTGTGTTGGGGATTGGAGTTTGGAGTACGTGGTACTTGCCTCCATAGGTTCTTGTGGAGCTATATGTTGTCTATGTGAGAATTGGCCAGAGCCGGGGTTCGTTTTAAAAGGTCTGTTAAAATGGTGGTTACCTTGTCCTGGTATAGGATTTAAGTGATGTTGATTTTGTCTTGTTTGTGGGTTAAAAGGGTTAAGAGAATTATACATTTGTTGCCCTGGTCTATAACGTGAGTTGAAGTTAACGGTGTGGTTTGGTGTCTGTGGTTTTCTGAGAAAGACTTGAGGTTGTGGATTGAATTGGTAAACGGGGGGCACAAATTTCTTTTGTTGTTGGAAATATAATGGTTCGTGTTTCATATATGAAATGTTCTGTTCCTTTGTGCAATAAGCAAAGGCTTCTGATAGGGTTGAAGGTTTCATTGCCCTCACTGTGGAACCAAGAGGTTCTCTAAGTCCTGCAAGGAAGGTATTTAAACACATTTCTTGGTATAGTTTATTTTTTGCAATTATCACGTTGAGTTCTTTTTCATGTATCTGTATATGATTATTCATGGATGCTTGTATTTCCATAACTTCGCTGAAAAAATTTTCTAAGGTTTTGCTATTTTGTTTTAAATTGTGAAGGTCGCGTATGAGCGACGTTTCGTTCCGTTTGTCCGAATAGTGATTTATGAGGTTCGTTTTAATAGAGACCCAAGATAACGTTGTCCCGTACACGTTGAGGACTTCGTTGGCTGGGCCAACGATTTTATTCCTTATGGCTCGGAGTATGACCCTGCACAAATTTGTGCCATCGATACCCTCGAGAAGAGATAATATCTCTTCAACGTTTTTAATAAAATCGAAGAGAAGTCTTGGATTTCCATCGAAGGTTGGAATGTCCTTGACTATCTCTGGAACTCTAAGTGAGTTCATGAGTTCTATTGCTGCTGATGCAGCGACGGCTGCTGCTGCTGCAGCGGCTGCTGCTGCTGCTGGGTCTTCTTGTTGACCATTCAACATTATAGTTCTCTTTATGTTTAGATTAATTCTACTTTCTAAATAAGTTTCACTATCACTATCTAAATGCTTGCTAATGTTTTTAGTTAAATTATCTCTTTCAGATTTTTCAATATTTAAATTTATATTTTCAAAGTTAAATTCTTTATTTATTCCTATGCTTAAATTATTGGAGTTGACTAACTTTTTCCTTTGAGGTGGATAAGGATTATTTTTAATTTTTGGGATTTTAAATGGGAGCATGGGATGAAATTCGTTGTTTCGACTTACGTGATATAAAATTTCTTATTGTTCATACTGTTGAGCTGCTCCTCCAGGTTTTTGTTTGCACTTTTAGATGTCTCGATGAGTGTCTATGTATCGCACTGATATTATTTTCACAATATTCGGTTTGCTCCCGAAAAAAAAAATATTATCTTTTATCTCGTTGACGTTTTAGATTCACTCTCGGAGAAAAAAAAAAATTTTCCTCGTATATTAGTGTTTATTATCTCGATTTGCTCTCAAAAAAGTTATCCCGTTACACTTATTTCGATTTGCCTTCGAATTTGCTCTCAAAAAAGTTATCCCGTCACACTTATTTCGATTTGCCTTCGACAGTGTTTTTATCACTTGCACTGAACTGTTGAAAGATTGACTATATTTTTTTTTTTTTTTTTTTTAGCTATGGTATATTTTTCCGATGAACCTTCGAATTTTTCTTCCGTATACACTTGTATTATATTAGAGTTCTTTTACGAGTTGGATTTTCCGATTAACCGTCGATATAATCTTAACTCGTTCCGTTCGACTGCGCCAGTTAAGGTAGGAAGTGTAGCGCTTAATAAAAAAAATCAACCTTTGTTTTATGAACAGCTCAGTGCTGTGTTTATTATCAAACTCAAACTCTTATGCTATGCATTACAATTTTTATATCAATCAAATGATGAATCGGCTATTTTACAAACAGAAATACGTTTAAGGAAAATGTGAAATAGAATTGCAAATATGAAATAAAATGAAATAAGATCTTATGAAATGCTTTTATAAATTAATTGTGGGAAACTGCTGATGATGGTTGTTGGTGCCGTTGGTGCCGATGACCTGGGTTGAGGCATGTGTCGTCTGAGGTATGTAACTCGCGCACTCATCAGCTAACATTTTCCATTCTTCAAACCAAGCTATTTTTGATTTAATCACTGCAACAGCGACCCTTCGAGCAATTTTTTTTCAGTTGAGCTATACATTAGTTTAACAATATAGTTGAAGTGGAGTTTTAAGAAAGTGAGGTAGAGAGGTGATAGGCCTGTTTCGATTAGGAGCATGTAGTTTGGTGTTGTGTCAGTGAGTTAAAATTGGCGTTTTAAGTAGAATCGCAGTAGTTTTTCGGTGGTATCATACTGACGCCATCCCCAAGATTGAGCTGCATAGAGCATTATTGCTTCGGATGTTGCGGTAAAAACCTTATATTTTGAACTAAAAGAAAGATCCTTGTGTCCATATACGTTTTGCCAAACTGTTCCTATTGCGTTTTTGGCGGTCAATAATTTCTTGCTCAGGTGCTTTTCTAAGTTGAGGTTGCTTGTTATAGTGAAGTCTAAGTACGGGTATTCCCTTACAGTCTCGATTTGATCAGCTCCATAGAACGATCTTTCCGCTGCAGCTAAGCGTCCTGTCCCTTTGCGGAAAACCATTGCTTTTGATTTGTCAAGGTTGACAGTCAAATTCCATTCCATACAGCAGTAGCCACGCAATCTGTTGATCATCAACTGTAATGATTCCGGAGACTCTGCCAAAAGAAACAGGTCGTCAGCATACATCAGGATCTTAATCTGAAGTCCGTTTACTGTGATTCCACAAGGCATGATTTTGTGCAGGTCTTCAATATATAAAGCAAAAGCTGGTGGGCTTAGATTGCATCCTTGTTTTAATCCTACTATAGAAAGAAAGAATTTTGCCATTCTAGACCGCGTTTAATGTTTGACTATAAATGCCTTCAATTACACTGCCAAACTTTAAAGACATTCCCTCCCTGTTTAGTTTATACATTAGAGCCTTTCTGTTTATAGAGTCAAATGCTGCTCGGAAGTCCACGAAGAAGATATACAGTTTTTGGCGCCTACGAAGGTATGCATCTGCAATATTTGTCAGGCTGAAGATGTAGTCCACAGTGGAATATCCTTTCCTAAAACCAATTTGGTATTCGCTTAGGATATGAGAAGTCTCAATCCAATTCGTCATACGGCATCTCAATATTTCCATAAATATCTTTAGCGATGAGTTTAGCAATATTACGATAGTTTGACGGGTTCATACTGTGAAAATTGTGAAGGTCGCGTATGAGCGACGTTTCGTTCCGTTTGTCCGAATAGTGATTTATGAGGTTCGTTTTAATAGAGACCCAAGATAACGTTGTCCCGTACACGTTGAGGACTTCGTTGGCTGGGCCAACGATTTTATTCCTTATGGCTCGGAGTATGACCCTGCACAAATTTGTGCCATCGATACCCTCGAGAAGAGATAATATCTCTTCAACGTTTTTAATAAAATCGAAGAGAAGTCTTGGATTTCCATCGAAGGTTGGAATGTCCTTGACTATCTCTGGAACTCTAAGTGAGTTCATGAGTTCTATTGCTGCTGATGCAGCGACGGCTGCTGCTGCTGCAGCGGCTGCTGCTGCTGCTGGGTCTTCTTGTTGACCATTCAACATTATAGTTCTCTTTATGTTTAGATTAATTCTACTTTCTAAATAAGTTTCACTATCACTATCTAAATGCTTGCTAATGTTTTTAGTTAAATTATCTCTTTCAGATTTTTCAATATTTAAATTTATATTTTCAAAGTTAAATTCTTTATTTATTCCTATGCTTAAATTATTGGAGTTGACTAACTTTTTCCTTTGAGGTGGATAAGGATTATTTTTAATTTTTGGGATTTTAAATGGGAGCATGGGATGAAATTCGTTGTTTCGACTTACGTGATATAAAATTTCTTATTGTTCATACTGTTGAGCTGCTCCTCCAGGTTTTTGTTTGCACTTTTAGATGTCTCGATGAGTGTCTATGTATCGCACTGATATTATTTTCACAATATTCGGTTTGCTCCCGAAAAAAAAAATATTATCTTTTATCTCGTTGACGTTTTAGATTCACTCTCGGAGAAAAAAAAAAATTTTCCTCGTATATTAGTGTTTATTATCTCGATTTGCTCTCAAAAAAGTTATCCCGTTACACTTATTTCGATTTGCCTTCGAATTTGCTCTCAAAAAAGTTATCCCGTCACACTTATTTCGATTTGCCTTCGACAGTGTTTTTATCACTTGCACTGAACTGTTGAAAGATTGACTATATTTTTTTTTTTTTTTTTTTTAGCTATGGTATATTTTTCCGATGAACCTTCGAATTTTTCTTCCGTATACACTTGTATTATATTAGAGTTCTTTTACGAGTTGGATTTTCCGATTAACCGTCGATATAATCTTAACTCGTTCCGTTCGACTGCGCCAGTTAAGGTAGGAAGTGTAGCGCTTAATAAAAAAAATCAACCTTTGTTTTATGAACAGCTCAGTGCTGTGTTTATTATCAAACTCAAACTCTTATGCTATGCATTACAATTTTTATATCAATCAAATGATGAATCGGCTATTTTACAAACAGAAATACGTTTAAGGAAAATGTGAAATAGAATTGCAAATATGAAATAAAATGAAATAAGATCTTATGAAATGCTTTTATAAATTAATTGTGGGAAACTGCTGATGATGGTTGTTGGTGCCGTTGGTGCCGATGACCTGGGTTGAGGCATGTGTCGTCTGAGGTATGTAACTCGCGCACTCATCAGCTAACATTTTCCATTCTTCAAACCAAGCTATTTTTGATTTAATCACTGCAACAGCGACCCTTCGAGCAATTTTTTTTCAGTTGAGCTATACATTAGTTTAACAATATAGTTGAAGTGGAGTTTTAAGAAAGTGAGGTAGAGAGGTGATAGGCCTGTTTCGATTAGGAGCATGTAGTTTGGTGTTGTGTCAGTGAGTTAAAATTGGCGTTTTAAGTAGAATCGCAGTAGTTTTTCGGTGGTATCATACTGACGCCATCCCCAAGATTGAGCTGCATAGAGCATTATTGCTTCGGATGTTGCGGTAAAAACCTTATATTTTGAACTAAAAGAAAGATCCTTGTGTCCATATACGTTTTGCCAAACTGTTCCTATTGCGTTTTTGGCGGTCAATAATTTCTTGCTCAGGTGCTTTTCTAAGTTGAGGTTGCTTGTTATAGTGAAGTCTAAGTACGGGTATTCCCTTACAGTCTCGATTTGATCAGCTCCATAGAACGATCTTTCCGCTGCAGCTAAGCGTCCTGTCCCTTTGCGGAAAACCATTGCTTTTGATTTGTCAAGGTTGACAGTCAAATTCCATTCCATACAGCAGTAGCCACGCAATCTGTTGATCATCAACTGTAATGATTCCGGAGACTCTGCCAAAAGAAACAGGTCGTCAGCATACATCAGGATCTTAATCTGAAGTCCGTTTACTGTGATTCCACAAGGCATGATTTTGTGCAGGTCTTCAATATATAAAGCAAAAGCTGGTGGGCTTAGATTGCATCCTTGTTTTAATCCTACTATAGAAAGAAAGAATTTTGCCATTCTAGACCGCGTTTAATGTTTGACTATAAATGCCTTCAATTACACTGCCAAACTTTAAAGACATTCCCTCCCTGTTTAGTTTATACATTAGAGCCTTTCTGTTTATAGAGTCAAATGCTGCTCGGAAGTCCACGAAGAAGATATACAGTTTTTGGCGCCTACGAAGGTATGCATCTGCAATATTTGTCAGGCTGAAGATGTAGTCCACAGTGGAATATCCTTTCCTAAAACCAATTTGGTATTCGCTTAGGATATGAGAAGTCTCAATCCAATTCGTCATACGGCATCTCAATATTTCCATAAATATCTTTAGCGATGAGTTTAGCAATATTACGATAGTTTGACGGGTTCATACTGTGAAAATTGTGAAGGTCGCGTATGAGCGACGTTTCGTTCCGTTTGTCCGAATAGTGATTTATGAGGTTCGTTTTAATAGAGACCCAAGATAACGTTGTCCCGTACACGTTGAGGACTTCGTTGGCTGGGCCAACGATTTTATTCCTTATGGCTCGGAGTATGACCCTGCACAAATTTGTGCCATCGATACCCTCGAGAAGAGATAATATCTCTTCAACGTTTTTAATAAAATCGAAGAGAAGTCTTGGATTTCCATCGAAGGTTGGAATGTCCTTGACTATCTCTGGAACTCTAAGTGAGTTCATGAGTTCTATTGCTGCTGATGCAGCGACGGCTGCTGCTGCTGCAGCGGCTGCTGCTGCTGCTGGGTCTTCTTGTTGACCATTCAACATTATAGTTCTCTTTATGTTTAGATTAATTCTACTTTCTAAATAAGTTTCACTATCACTATCTAAATGCTTGCTAATGTTTTTAGTTAAATTATCTCTTTCAGATTTTTCAATATTTAAATTTATATTTTCAAAGTTAAATTCTTTATTTATTCCTATGCTTAAATTATTGGAGTTGACTAACTTTTTCCTTTGAGGTGGATAAGGATTATTTTTAATTTTTGGGATTTTAAATGGGAGCATGGGATGAAATTCGTTGTTTCGACTTACGTGATATAAAATTTCTTATTGTTCATACTGTTGAGCTGCTCCTCCAGGTTTTTGTTTGCACTTTTAGATGTCTCGATGAGTGTCTATGTATCGCACTGATATTATTTTCACAATATTCGGTTTGCTCCCGAAAAAAAAAATATTATCTTTTATCTCGTTGACGTTTTAGATTCACTCTCGGAGAAAAAAAAAAATTTTCCTCGTATATTAGTGTTTATTATCTCGATTTGCTCTCAAAAAAGTTATCCCGTTACACTTATTTCGATTTGCCTTCGAATTTGCTCTCAAAAAAGTTATCCCGTCACACTTATTTCGATTTGCCTTCGACAGTGTTTTTATCACTTGCACTGAACTGTTGAAAGATTGACTATATTTTTTTTTTTTTTTTTTTTAGCTATGGTATATTTTTCCGATGAACCTTCGAATTTTTCTTCCGTATACACTTGTATTATATTAGAGTTCTTTTACGAGTTGGATTTTCCGATTAACCGTCGATATAATCTTAACTCGTTCCGTTCGACTGCGCCAGTTAAGGTAGGAAGTGTAGCGCTTAATAAAAAAAATCAACCTTTGTTTTATGAACAGCTCAGTGCTGTGTTTATTATCAAACTCAAACTCTTATGCTATGCATTACAATTTTTATATCAATCAAATGATGAATCGGCTATTTTACAAACAGAAATACGTTTAAGGAAAATGTGAAATAGAATTGCAAATATGAAATAAAATGAAATAAGATCTTATGAAATGCTTTTATAAATTAATTGTGGGAAACTGCTGATGATGGTTGTTGGTGCCGTTGGTGCCGATGACCTGGGTTGAGGCATGTGTCGTCTGAGGTATGTAACTCGCGCACTCATCAGCTAACATTTTCCATTCTTCAAACCAAGCTATTTTTGATTTAATCACTGCAACAGCGACCCTTCGAGCAATTTTTTTTCAGTTGAGCTATACATTAGTTTAACAATATAGTTGAAGTGGAGTTTTAAGAAAGTGAGGTAGAGAGGTGATAGGCCTGTTTCGATTAGGAGCATGTAGTTTGGTGTTGTGTCAGTGAGTTAAAATTGGCGTTTTAAGTAGAATCGCAGTAGTTTTTCGGTGGTATCATACTGACGCCATCCCCAAGATTGAGCTGCATAGAGCATTATTGCTTCGGATGTTGCGGTAAAAACCTTATATTTTGAACTAAAAGAAAGATCCTTGTGTCCATATACGTTTTGCCAAACTGTTCCTATTGCGTTTTTGGCGGTCAATAATTTCTTGCTCAGGTGCTTTTCTAAGTTGAGGTTGCTTGTTATAGTGAAGTCTAAGTACGGGTATTCCCTTACAGTCTCGATTTGATCAGCTCCATAGAACGATCTTTCCGCTGCAGCTAAGCGTCCTGTCCCTTTGCGGAAAACCATTGCTTTTGATTTGTCAAGGTTGACAGTCAAATTCCATTCCATACAGCAGTAGCCACGCAATCTGTTGATCATCAACTGTAATGATTCCGGAGACTCTGCCAAAAGAAACAGGTGGTCAGCATACATCAGGATCTTAATCTGAAGTCCGTTTACTGTGATTCCACAAGGCATGATTTTGTGCAGGTCTTCAATATATAAAGCAAAAGCTGGTGGGCTTAGATTGCATCCTTGTTTTAATCCTACTATAGAAAGAAAGAATTTTGCCATTCTAGACCGCGTTTAATGTTTGACTATAAATGCCTTCAATTACACTGCCAAACTTTAAAGACATTCCCTCCCTGTTTAGTTTATACATTAGAGCCTTTCTGTTTATAGAGTCAAATGCTGCTCGGAAGTCCACGAAGAAGATATACAGTTTTTGGCGCCTACGAAGGTATGCATCTGCAATATTTGTCAGGCTGAAGATGTAGTCCACAGTGGAATATCCTTTCCTAAAACCAATTTGGTATTCGCTTAGGATATGAGAAGTCTCAATCCAATTCGTCATACGGCATCTCAATATTTCCATAAATATCTTTAGCGATGAGTTTAGCAATATTACGATAGTTTGACGGGTTCATACTGTCTCCTTTTTTGAAAATCGGAAAAATGACGGATTTCTTAAAAGCCTCGGGTATTTCTGCGGATTTAAATATACTGTTGTATGCAGTTGCGAGACATTTCAGGAAGCCTTCCGTTGCATTTTTAAAAAACTCGTTGAGAATTCGGTCACATCCAGTTGCTTTATTATCTTTCAATCGGCAGATTGTTATCTTTACCTCCGAAAGTGTTATATCACAGTCTAAGATTTCATCTTGAAATGCGGGTCTGGCATACTGCATTTCTTGTTCTCGGACTTCTCCATTTACTTGTTTCTCAAAATGATCTCGGAGCGACGATGTAGGTAGAAGAGTACTCACATTGAATTGCTTTCCCTTGATATTTTGAACAGTTTTCCAAAAATCTGAGGGATTTTTACAGTTAGTTAAGTTCTCCGCCTGTTTTCTTATAAAGTTTCCTTTTTTCAGCTTGAACAAAGTTTAGTATGCCCGGTTTGCTTCTAAGTACACTTTTTTCAAACATTCGGAAGCATAATTTTGGAATAGCTTCAAAAGGGCAAGTGATCTTTTTCTACATGATTCGCAATCTCTATCGTGAAATGGTGAATGATATTTAGCTGATACTTTTTTCTGCTTGATGGGATTGCTGACAATTCTATAATTTGCTGTAGGTCTTTTATTTTAATTTCAGATTCATTTAAGATCTGCGCTGCAATGCTGTTATTTAGGTTCCGTTTATAAACTTCGAATTGATTTTCTCGTTGTGATCAGAGGCATATGGTCAGAGTATATCTGACTTTCCACCTCAAAATTTGAAAGTAGCGAGTAACAATCTAAGGACATAAATAAGTAATCAATTACATATTGCCCTGGATTTCTTACAATAGTCAGATCTCCTTCCTCGTCTCCTTTTCCTGTTCCGTTTATTATGGATAGATCTAATGCACTTCCCATTTTCAATATGGATCGTCCTCTGGCATTTACTTCAAGGTCTTTTGATTTCCGTGCTAAATGATTGTGGCTTCCGAAAGTTTCACATTGCTCCTTCCCAGTACGAGCATTGAAATCCCCAACGAGTAAACAGTGTTTCTCCCCTATAGTTTGCATGGCGCCGGATAATCTCGCAAAATCGACTTGCCAATGAGAACAATTTAAATACACTGGAACGACATTTAAAGTTTTTTTGTTCAGAACAATCTCTATAAAGGTGTAACCACCCATTTCCTTGAATCTGCATTCTTCGTGTGAGAATGTTTTTTTGATACCATACAGTGATCCATCAGATGCTCTAACGCTCGTTGCTCCATTCCTTTTTTTAGCTGCTATCCAACAAAGTTTGAAATCTTTGAAGTTTTCTTTGAATTGATTTTGGTATTAATATAGTAAATGAGTTTTATAAAGCATAAAAATATCAAAAGTATTTACAAAGTTAAAAAAGTCACAGTATAATTTTTTGTTTGACAATCCATTAATACTGTAGCTCAGTATTTAAATTCTCTTAAATCTAACTAAATTTTTGATTTTCTGGCTGACTTCGGATTCCTAGTGTGAACCTGCCCTTAAGTCGACTACATTGCCGACTCCCAGTTCAAGTTCATGTTCATTTGCATTTTGACTGCTAGATGGCAGTAGCCCATTTGCAGCTGACATTTGTGTGGCGTTTTGAGTTGACAGGTTGTTGTTTATTGTTGCAAAATTTTTTCGCTGCAAATTAACATTGTATTTTACCAAAAGAGTTTGAAATCCATGGTTTTGACCACACATCAAACCCGTTGCATCATTCCACGTAAAATAATGATCTTGAACATGCAATTTGTCATTACGCTAAGATCTGCATTTTGAGTCTTAACCTCCCTTCTCACTTTCAGCAAAACAGTTCTTCTATGGCGCATTCCAAGTGGGAAATCTTTATGCATGGATATGCCTGTGTTTGCTAACTTCTTCCCTTGGCTTAGGATTTCGCGTGCCAGCTGTCCATTTGTCACCTTAGCTCGATAAGTTTTGCTATTTCTAGCTCTTGTATTAAGCTCCTGAAAGTGTTCAAAGGTGATCGCTTTTTTGGCGTTTATAATGCTTGAGCAAGTGTTTTGGAGGTGCTCCTTGGGGTTTTGGTCGTTTGTTGATGGGAGATGAAATATTATATTTCGATCTCTTTGCTGTAGTTCGGAGACTTCAAATCGCCACTCGAGTTGTTCACATTTTAGCTCTAAAGCTCGTACCTGTATTTGCAAATTTTCATTGCTTGTACGTAGTGTTGTTATTTCGAGTAGCACCGGCTCGAGGTATTGCTTCGTTGGCAGATCTTTAAAGCGGTCATCCAGAATCCTGTTTAATTCTTCTAATGAAATGTTGGATAGATTCATCTTTTTATACTTTGTCACCTTGCGCTCTTCTTCGGGTGAGGTTTCAAATACTTTGCGCTTTTTTAATGTCGGGGTACTCATGTGTAGAGTGTGGGTTGTGTTTTAGCTATAGTTTAATCTTAGAGCTACAACTTACGCAATTTTGAATTTCTGGCAATACACTAGTGTTTTCTTAACAGTTATGGGTATTTTCACAACTTTTTTATTTTTTATTTTCGCTAATTTAATTTATTTTATCAGCACTCGATAAAAACTTGACTAGTTTGACAGATCGTCGGCCATTATCAAAAAACATATTTTTTGTTAGAAAAGCGTTAGTAATGGGAACTCCGCGGATTATACTGTAAACACATTATATCTATATGTTGAGTTCGATAAATGGGCTGGAACTCCCAAAAAAATGCTAGCATCTCAAGGTCTTTTACCGAAATCCGTGAAAAAGTGCTCTAAATAAAAAAAAACTCATATATATTGTTAGAAAAGCATTAGAAACGGGAACTCCGCGGATTATACTGTAATCACATTATAGCTATATGTTGAGTTCGATAAATGGGCTGGAACTCCCAAAAAACTGCTAGCATCTCAAGGTCGTTTACAAAAATCCGTCAAATAGTGTTCTTAATAAAAAAAAAATCATATATTTTGTTAAACTCCGCGGATTATACTGTAAACACATTAAATCTATATGTTGAGTTCGATAAATAGGCTGGAACTCCCAAAAAACTGCTAGCATCTCAAGGTCGTTTACCAAAATCCTTGAAAATGTGCTCGTAATAAAAAAAATCATATTTTTTGTTAGAAAAGCGTTAGAAACGGGAACTCCGCGGATTATACTGTAATCACATTATATCTATATTTTGAGTTCGATAAATGGGCTGGAACTCCGAAAAAAATGCTAGCATCTCAAGGTCGTTTACCAAAATCCATGAAAAAGTGCTCTAAATAAAAAAAAAATAACATTTTTTGTTAGAAACTCCCAAAAACCTGCTAGCATCTCAAGGTCGTTTACCAAAATCCGTGAAAAAGCGCCCTAAATAGAAAAAAAAATCATATTTTTAGTTAGAAAAGCGTTAGAAACGGGAACTCCGCGGACTGTACTGTAAACACATTATATCTACATGTTGAGTTCGATAAATGGGCTGGAGCCCCCAAAAAACTGCTAGTATCTCAAGGTCGGTTACCAAAATCCGTGAAAGTGCTCTAAATAAAAAAAAAAATCATATTTTTTGTTATAAAAGCGTTAGAAACGGGAACTCCGCGGATTATACTGTAAACACATTATACCTATATGTTGAGTTCAATAAATGGGCTGGAACTCCCAAAAAAATGCTAGCATCTCAAGGTCGTTTACCAAAATCAGTGGAAAAGCGCTGTAAATAAAAAAAAAAAAATCATTTTTTGTTAGAAAAGCGTTAGAAACGGGAACTCCGCGGATTATACTGTAAACACATTATATCTATATGTTGAGTTCGATAAATGGTTTGGAACTCCCAAAAAAATGCTAGCATCTCAAGGTCGTTTACCAAAATCCGTGAGAAAGTGCTCTAAATAAAAAAAAACATAGATAGATAGATAGATAGGTGATTTATTATTTCTCAAATTAATTACATGTTCAACTATTTATATACTTACATCTTTAAAGGCATGGGCAAAAGGGCCGTCAGCCAGATGATAGCTTGTTTGTTACAATTTCAATTATTTTAAGTTTGTCAAGTTCTATTGATTTGATTTTAAAAATCTTCTCTCATTATTTTGTTTCTATATATTAAAGCATACTTTATAAATTTCATAAGTTTTTGCCAATCCTTGCCATTTAATATTTCCATACATTCTGTCTGGTTTAAAAAGTTTTCCTGCCATATCTGTCGCCGTATTTCCACCAGCATTGTACATTTTCCAATGAAATGTATCACGTTTTCTCTTTCTTGGGTGCATGCACATGGAACAGTGAGTAGTAAATCATTTCGGTGCGGTATAAAGTTTAGGGGTAGCAATTCTCCTCTGGCTCGAAAGATCATTGATATTTGCTCTCCATTTTGGTGGTCATTTAAGTAATTTGTTACGTCAAGATTGTATTTGAAATTGGAGTACGTTTCCCTGTACATTCAGCTCTTTGCCTGTTCGATACTGCCTTGCCTTATTTTTGAGTGTAGCTTTTGTAACAACTCATCCAGGTATGGTTTCCAAGTTTGTAGGTTTTCTATAGTTAGAATCAAGGGGAGCGCGCACTCATCAGCTAACATTTTCCATTCTTCAAACCAAGCTATTTTTGATTTAATCACTGCAACAGCGACCCTTCGAGCAATTTTTTTTCAGTTGAGCTATACATTAGTTTAACAATATAGTTGAAGTGGAGTTTTAAGAAAGTGAGGTAGAGAGGTGATAGGCCTGTTTCGATTAGGAGCATGTAGTTTGGTGTTGTGACAGTGAGTTAAAATTGGCGTTTTAAGTAGAATCGCAGTAGTTTTTCGGTGGTATCATACTGACGCCATCCCCAAGATTGAGCTGCATAGAGCATTATTGCTTCGGATGTTGCGGTAAAAACCTTATATTTTGAACTAAAAGAAAGATCCTTGTGTCCATATACGTTTTGCCAAACTGTTCCTATTGCGTTTTTGGCGGTCAATAATTTCTTGCTCAGGTGCTTTTCTAAGTTGAGGTTGCTTGTTATAGTGAAGTCTAAGTACGGGTATTCCCTTACAGTCTCGATTTGATCAGCTCCATAGAACGATCTTTCCGCTGCAGCTAAGCGTCCTGTCCCTTTGCGGAAAACCATTGCTTTTGATTTGTCAAGGTTGACAGTCAAATTCCATTCCATACAGCAGTAGCCACGCAATCTGTTGATCATCAACTGTAATGATTCCGGAGACTCTGCCAAAAGAAACAGGTCGTCAGCATACATCAGGATCTTAATCTGAAGTCCGTTTACTGTGATTCCACAAGGCATGATTTTGTGCAGGTCTTCAATATATAAAGCAAAAGCTGGTGGGCTTAGATTGCATCCTTGTTTTAATCCTACTATAGAAAGAAAGAATTTTGCCATTCTAGACCGCGTTTAATGTTTGACTATAAATGCCTTCAATTACACTGCCAAACTTTAAAGACATTCCCTCCCTGTTTAGTTTATACATTAGAGCCTTTCTGTTTATAGAGTCAAATGCTGCTCGGAAGTCCACGAAGAAGATATACAGTTTTTGGCGCCTACGAAGGTATGCATCTGCAATATTTGTCAGGCTGAAGATGTAGTCCACAGTGGAATATCCTTTCCTAAAACCAATTTGGTATTCGCTTAGGATATGAGAAGTCTCAATCCAATTCGTCATACGGCATCTCAATATTTCCATAAATATCTTTAGCGATGAGTTTAGCAATATTACGATAGTTTGACGGGTTCATACTGTCTCCTTTTTTGTAAATCGGAAAAATGACGGATTTCTTAAAAGCCTCGGGTATTTCTGCGGATTTAAATATACTGTTGTATGCAGTTGCGAGACATTTCAGGAAGCCTTCCGTTGCATTTTTAAAAAACTCGTTGAGAATTCGGTCACATCCAGTTGCTTTATTATCTTTCAATCGGCAGATTGTTATCTTTACCTCCGAAAGTGTTATATCACAGTCTAAGATTTCGTTTTGAAATGCGGGTCTGGCATACTGCATTTCTTGTTCTCGGACTTCTCCATTTACTTGTTTCTCAAAATGATCTCGGAGCGACGATGTAGGTAGAAGAGTACTCACATTGAATTGCTTTCCCTTGATATTTTGAACAGCTTTCCAAAAATCTGAGGGATTTTTACAGTTAGTTAAGTTCTCCGCCTGTTTTCTTATAAAGTTTCCTTTTTTCAGCTTGCACAAAGTTTAGTATGCCCGGTTTGCTTCTAAGTACACTTTTTTCAAACATTCGGAAGCATAATTTTGGAATAGCTTCAAAAGGGCAAGTGATCTTTTTCTACATGATTCGCAATCTCTATCGTGAAATGGTGAATGATATTTAGCTGATACTTTTTTCTGCTTGATGGGATTGCTGACAATTCTATAATTTGCTGTAGGTCTTTTATTTTAATTTCAGATTCATTTAAGATCTGCGCTGCAATGCTGTTATTTAGGTTCCGTTTATAAACTTCGAATTGATTTTCTCGTTGTGATCAGAGGCATATGGTCAGAGTATATCTGACTTTCCACCTCAAAATTTGAAAGTAGCGAGTAACAATCTAAGGACATAAATAAGTAATCAATTACATATTGCCCTGGATTTCTTACAATAGTCAGATCTCCTTCCTCGTCTCCTTTTCCTGTTCCGTTTATTATGGATAGATCTAATGCACTTCCCATTTTCAATATGGATCGTCCTCTGGCATTTACTTCAAGGTCTTTTGATTTCCGTGCTAAATGATTGTGGCTTCCGAAAGTTTCACATTGCTCCTTCCCAGTACGAGCATTGAAATCCCCAACGAGTAAACAGTGTTTCTCCCCTATAGTTTGCATGGCGCCGGATAATCTCGCAAAATCGACTTGCCAATGAGAACAATTTAAATACACTGGAACGACATTTAAAGTTTTTTTGTTCAGAACAATCTCTATAAAGGTGTAACCACCCATTTCCTTGAATCTGCATTCTTCGTGTGAGAATGTTTTTTTGATACCATACAGTGATCCATCAGATGCTCTAACGCTCGTTGCTCCATTCCTTTTTTTAGCTGCTATCCAACAAAGTTTGAAATCTTTGAAGTTTTCTTTGAATTGATTTTGGTATTAATATAGTAAATGAGTTTTATAAAGCATAAAAATATCAAAAGTATTTACAAAGTTAAAAAAGTCACAGTATAATTTTTTGTTTGACAATCCATTAATACTGTAGCTCAGTATTTAAATTCTCTTAAATCTAACTAAATTTTTGATTTTATGGCTGACTTCGGATTCCTAGTGTGAACCTGCCCTTAAGTCGACTACATTGCCGACTCCCAGTTCAAATTCATGTTCATTTGCATTTTGACTGCTAGATGGCAGTAGCCCATTTGCAGCTGACATTTGTGTGGCGTTTTGAGTTGACAGGTTGTTGTTTATTGTTGCAAAATTTTTTCGCTGCAAATTAACATTGTATTTTACCAAAAGAGTTTGAAATCCATCGTTTTGACCACACATCAAACCCGTTGCATCATTCCACGTAAAATAATGATCTTGAACATGCAATTTGTCACTACGCTAAGATCTGCATTTTGAGTCTTAACCTCCCTTCTCACTTTCAGCAAAACAGTTCTTCTATGGCGCATTCCAAGTGGGAAATCTTTATGCATGGATATGCCTGTGTTTGCTAACTTCTTCCCTTGGCTTAGGATTTCGCGTGCCAGCTGTCCATTTGTCACCTTAGCTCGATAAGTTTTGCTATTTCTAGCTCTTGTATTAAGCTCCTGAAAGTGTTCAAAGGTGATCGCTTTTTTGGCGTTTATAATGCTCGAGCAAGTGTTTTGGAGGTGCTCCTTGGGGTTTTGGTCGTTTGTTGATGGGAGATGAAATATTATATTTCGATCTCTTTGCTGTAGTTCGGAGACTTCAAATCGCCACTCGAGTTGTTCACATTTTAGCTCTAAAGCTCGTACCTGTATTTGCAAATTTTCATTGCTTGTACGTAGTGTTGTTATTTCGAGTAGCACCGGCTCGAGGTATTGCTTCGTTGGCAGATCTTTAAAGCGGTCATCCAGAATCCTGTTTAATTCTTCTAATGAAATGTTGGATAGATTCATCTTTTTATACTTTGTCACCTTGCGCTCTTCTTCGGGTGAGGTTTCAAATACTTTGCGCTTTTTTAATGTCGGGGTACTCATGTGTAGAGTGTGGGTTGTGTTTTAGCTATAGTTTAATCTTAGAGCTACAACTTACGCAATTTTGAATTTCTGGCAATACACTAGTGTTTTCTTAACAGTTATGGGTATTTTCACAACTTTTTTATTTTTTATTTTCGCTAATTTAATTTATTTTATCAGCACTCGATAAAAACTTGACTAGTTTGACAGATCGTCGGCCATTATCAAAAAACATATTTTTTGTTAGAAAAGCGTTAGTAATGGGAACTCCGCGGATTATACTGTAAACACATTATATCTATATGTTGAGTTCGATAAATGGGCTGGAACTCCCAAAAAAATGCTAGCATCTCAAGGTCTTTTACCGAAATCCGTGAAAAAGTGCTCTAAATAAAAAAAAACTCATATATATTGTTAGAAAAGCATTAGAAACGGGAACTCCGCGGATTATACTGTAATCACATTATAGCTATATGTTGAGTTCGATTAATGGGCTGGAACTCCCAAAAAACTGCTAGCATCTCAAGGTCGTTTACAAAAATCCGTCAAATAGTGTTCTTAATAAAAAAAAATCATATATTTTGTTAAACTCCGCGGATTATACTGTAAACACATTAAATCTATATGTTGAGTTCGATAAATAGGCTGGAACTCCCAAAAAAACTGCAAGCATCTCAAGGTCGTTTACCAAAATCCTTGAAAATGTGCTCGTAATAAAAAAAATCATATTTTTTGTTAGAAAAGCGTTAGAAACGGGAACTCCGCGGATTATACTGTAATCACATTATATCTATATTTTGAGTTCGATAAATGGGCTGGAACTCCGAAAAAAATGCTAGCATCTCAAGGTCGTTTACCAAAATCCATGAAAAAGTGCTCTAAATAAAAAAAAAATAACATTTTTTGTTAGAAACTCCCAAAAACCTGCTAGCATCTCAAGGTCGTTTACCAAAATCCGTGAAAAAGCGCCCTAAATAGAAAAAAAAATCATATTTTTAGTTAGAAAAGCGTTAGAAACGGGAACTCCGCGGACTGTACTGTAAACACATTATATCTACATGTTGAGTTCGATAAATGGGCTGGAGCCCCCAAAAAACTGCTAGTATCTCAAGGTCGGTTACCAAAATCCGTGAAAGTGCTCTAAATAAAAAAAAAAAATCATATTTTTTGTTATAAAAGCGTTAGAAACGGGAACTCCGCGGATTATACTGTAAACACATTGTACCTATATGTTGAGTTCAATAAATGGGCTGGAACTCCCAAAAAAATGCTAGCATCTCAAGGTCGTTTACCAAAATCAGTGGAAAAGCGCTGTAAATAAAAAAAAAAAAATCATTTTTTGTTAGAAAAGCGTTAGAAACGGGAACTCCGCGGATTATACTGTAAACACATTATATCTATATGTTGAGTTCGATAAATGGTTTGGAACTCCCAAAAAAATGCTAGCATCTCAAGGTCGTTTACCAAAATCCGTGAGAAAGTGCTCTAAATAAAAAAAAACATAGATAGATAGATAGATAGGTGATTTATTATTTCTCAAATTAATTACATGTTCAACTATTTATATACTTACATCTTTAAAGGCATGGGCAAAAGGGCCGTCAGCCAGATGATAGCTTGTTTGTTACAATTTCAATTATTTTAAGTTTGTCAAGTTCTATTGATTTGATTTTAAAAATCTTCTCTCATTATTTTGTTTCTATATATTAAAGCATACTTTATAAATTTCATAAGTTTTTGCCAATCCTTGCCATTTAATATTTCCATACATTCTGTCTGGTTTAAAAAGTTTTCCTGCCATATCTGTCGCCGTATTTCCACCAGCATTGTACATTTTCCAATGAAATGTATCACGTTTTCTCTTTCTTGGGTGCATGCACATGGAACAGTGAGTAGTAAATCATTTCGGTGCGGTATAAAGTTTA
Organism: Melangyna quadrimaculata; assembly: GCA_949320155.1. NCBI lineage: Eukaryota > Metazoa > Arthropoda > Insecta > Diptera > Syrphidae > Melangyna > Melangyna quadrimaculata. The sequence continues at coordinate 108,558,477 of OX439485.1, forward strand.
GGGGTAGCAATTCTCCTCTGGCTCGAAAGATCATTGATATTTGCTCTCCATTTTGGTGGTCATTTAAGTAATTTGTTACGTCAAGATTGTATTTGAAATTGGAGTACGTTTCCCTGTACATTCAGCTCTTTGCCTGTTCGATACTGCCTTGCCTTATTTTTGAGTGTAGCTTTTGTAACAACTCATCCAGGTATGGTTTCCAAGTTTGTAGGTTTTCTATAGTTAGAATCAAGGGGAGCGCGCACTCATCAGCTAACATTTTCCATTCTTCAAACCAAGCTATTTTTGATTTAATCACTGCAACAGCGACCCTTCGAGCAATTTTTTTTCAGTTGAGCTATACATTAGTTTAACAATATAGTTGAAGTGGAGTTTTAAGAAAGTGAGGTAGAGAGGTGATAGGCCTGTTTCGATTAGGAGCATGTAGTTTGGTGTTGTGTCAGTGAGTTAAAATTGGCGTTTTAAGTAGAATCGCAGTAGTTTTTCGGTGGTATCATACTGACGCCATCCCCAAGATTGAGCTGCATAGAGCATTATTGCTTCGGATGTTGCGGTAAAAACCTTATATTTTGAACTTAAAGAAAGATCCTTGTGTCCATATACGTTTTGCCAAACTGTTCCTATTGCGTTTTTGGCGGTCAATAATTTCTTGCTCAGGTGCTTTTCTAAGTTGAGGTTGCTTGTTATAGTGAAGTCTAAGTACGGGTATTCCCTTACAGTCTCGATTTGATCAGCTCCATAGAACGATCTTTCCGCTGCAGCTAAGCGTCCTGTCCCTTTGCGGAAAACCATTGCTTTTGATTTGTCAAGGTTGACAGTCAAATTCCATTCCATACAGCAGTAGCCACGCAATCTGTTGATCATCAACTGTAATGATTCCGGAGACTCTGCCAAAAGAAACAGGTCGTCAGCATACATCAGGATCTTAATCTGAAGTCCGTTTACTGTGATTCCACAAGGCATGATTTTGTGCAGGTCTTCAATATATAAAGCAAAAGCTGGTGGGCTTAGATTGCATCCTTGTTTTAATCCTACTATAGAAAGAAAGAATTTTGCCATTCTAGACCGCGTTTAATGTTTGACTATAAATGCCTTCAATTACACTGCCAAACTTTAAAGACATTCCCTCCCTGTTTAGTTTATACATTAGAGCCTTTCTGTTTATAGAGTCAAATGCTGCTCGGAAGTCCACGAAGAAGATATACAGTTTTTGGCGCCTACGAAGGTATGCATCTGCAATATTTGTCAGGCTGAAGATGTAGTCCACAGTGGAATATCCTTTCCTAAAACCAATTTGGTATTCGCTTAGGATATGAGAAGTCTCAATCCAATTCGTCATACGGCATCTCAATATTTCCATAAATATCTTTAGCGATGAGTTCAGCAATATTACGATAGTTTGACGGGTTCATACTGTCTCCTTTTTTGAAAATCGGAAAAATGACGGATTTCTTAAAAGCCTCGGGTATTTCTGCGGATTTAAATATACTGTTGTATGCAGTTGCGAGACATTTCAGGAAGCCTTCCGTTGCATTTTTAAAAAACTCGTTGAGAATTCGGTCACATCCAGTTGCTTTATTATTTTTCAATCGGCAGATTGTTATCTTTACCTCCGAAAGTGTTATATCACAGTCTAAGATTTCGTTTTGAAATGCGGCTCTGGCATACTGCATTTCTTGTTCTCGGACTTCTCCATTTACTTGTTTCTCAAAATGATCTCGGAGCGACGATGTAGGTAGAAGAGTACTCACATTGAATTGCTTTCCCTTGATATTTTGAACAGCTTTCCAAAAATCTGAGGGATTTTTACAGTTAGTTAAGTTCTCCGCCTGTTTTCTTATAAAGTTTCCTTTTTTCAGCTTGAACAAAGTTTAGTATGCCCGGTTTGCTTCTAAGTACACTTTTTTCAAACATTCGGAAGCATAATTTTGGAATAGCTTCAAAAGGGCAAGTGATCTTTTTCTACATGATTCGCAATCTCTATCGTGAAATGGTGAATGATATTTAGCTGATACTTTTTTCTGCTTGATGGGATTGCTGACAATTCTATAATTTGCTGTAGGTCTTTTATTTTAATTTCAGATTCATTTAAGATCTGCGCTGCAATGCTGTTATTTAGGTTCCGTTTATAAACTTCGAATTGATTTTCTCGTTGTGATCAGAGGCATATGGTCAGAGTATATCTGACTTTCCACCTCAAAATTTGAAAGTAGCGAGTAACAATCTAAGGACATAAATAAGTAATCAATTACATATTGCCCTGGATTTCTTACAATAGTCAGATCTCCTTCCTCGTCTCCTTTTCCTGTTCCGTTTATTATGGATAGATCTAATGCACTTCCCATTTTCAATATGGATCGTCCTCTGGCATTTACTTCAAGGTCTTTTGATTTCCGTGCTAAATGATTGTGGCTTCCGAAAGTTTCACATTGCTCCTTCCCAGTACGAGCATTGAAATCCCCAACGAGTAAACAGTGTTTCTCCCCTATAGTTTGCATGGCGCCGGATAATCTCGCAAAATCGACTTGCCAATGAGAACAATTTAAATACACTGGAACGACATTTAAAGTTTTTTTGTTCAGAACAATCTCTATAAAGGTGTAACCACCCATTTCCTTGAATCTGCATTCTTCGTGTGAGAATGTTTTTTTTGATACCATACAGTGATCCATCAGATGCTCTAACGCTCGTTGCTCCATTCCTTTTTTTAGCTGCTATCCAACAAAGTTTGAAATCTTTGAAGTTTTCTTTGAATTGATTTTGGTATTAATATAGTAAATGAGTTTTATAAAGCATAAAAATATCAAAAGTATTTACAAAGTTAAAAAAGTCACAGTATAATTTTTTGTTTGACAATCCATTAATACTGTAGCTCAGTATTTAAATTCTCTTAAATCTAACTAAATTTTTGATTTTATGGCTGACTTCGGATTCCTAGTGTGAACCTGCCCTTAAGTCGACTACATTGCCGACTCCCAGTTCAAGTTCATGTTCATTTGCATTTTGACTGCTAGATGGCAGTAGCCCATTTGCAGCTGACATTTGTGTGGCGTTTTGAGTTGACAGGTTGTTGTTTATTGTTGCAAAATTTTTTCGCTGCAAATTAACATTGTATTTTACCAAAAGAGTTTGAAATCCATCGTTTTGACCACACATCAAACCCGTTGCATCATTCCACGTAAAATAATGATCTTGAACATGCAATTTGTCATTACGCTAAGATCTGCATTTTGAGTCTTAACCTCCCTTCTCACTTTCAGCAAAACAGTTCTTCTATGGCGCATTCCAAGTGGGAAATCTTTATGCATGGATATGCCTGTGTTTGCTAACTTCTTCCCTTGGCTTAGGATTTCGCGTGCCAGCTGTCCATTTGTCACCTTAGCTCGATAAGTTTTGCTATTTCTAGCTCTTGTATTAAGCTCCTGAAAGTGTTCAAAGGTGATCGCTTTTTTGGCGTTTATAATGCTCGAGCAAGTGTTTTGGAGGTGCTCCTTGGGGTTTTGGTCGTTTGTTGATGGGAGATGAAATATTATATTTCGATCTCTTTGCTGTAGTTCGGAGACTTCAAATCGCCACTCGAGTTGTTCACATTTTAGCTCTAAAGCTCGTACCTGTATTTGCAAATTTTCATCGCTTGTACATAGTGTTGTTATTTCGAGTAGCACCGGCTCGAGGTATTGCTTCGTTGGCAGAACTTTAAAGCGGTCATCCAGAATCCTGTTTAATTCTTCTAATGAAATGTTGGATAGATTCATCTTTTTATACTTTGTCACCTTGCGCTCTTCTTCGGGTGAGGTTTCAAATACTTTGCGCTTTTTTAATGTCGGGGTACTCATGTGTAGAGTGTGGGTTGTGTTTTAGCTATAGTTTAATCTTAGAGCTACAACTTACGCAATTTTGAATTTCTGGCAATACACTAGTGTTTTCTTAACAGTTATGGGTATTTTCACAACTTTTTTATTTTCGCTAATTTAATTTATTTTATCAGCACTCGATAAAAACTTGACTAGTTTGACAGATCGTCGGCCATTATCAAAAAACATATTTTTTGTTAGAAAAGCGTTAGTAATGGGAACTCCGCGGATTATACTGTAAACACATTATATCTATATGTTGAGTTCGATAAATGGGCTGGAACTCCCAAAAAAATGCTAGCATCTCAAGGTCTTTTACCGAAATCCGTGAAAAAGTGCTCTAAATAAAAAAAACTCATATATATTGTTAGAAAAGCATTAGAAACGGGAACTCCGCGGATTATACTGTAATCACATTATAGCTATATGTTGAGTTCGATAAATGGGCTGGAACTCCCAAAAAACTGCTAGCATCTCAAGGTCGTTTACAAAAATCCGTCAAATAGTGTTCTTAATAAAAAAAAAATCATATATTTTGTTAAACTCCGCGGATTATACTGTAAACACATTAAATCTGTATGTTGAGTTCGATAAATAGGCTGGAACTCCCAAAAAATTGCTAGCATCTCAAGGTCGTTTACCAAAATCCTTGAAAATGTGCTCGTAATAAAAAAAATCATATTTTTTGTTAGAAAAGCGTTAGAAACGGGAACTCCGCGGATTATACTGTAATCACATTATATCTATATTTTGAGTTCGATAAATGGGCTGGAACTCCGAAAAAAATGCTAGCATCTCAAGGTCGTTTACCAAAATATCTATATGTTGAGTTCGATAAATGGACTGGAACTCCCAAAAAACTGCTAGCATCTCAAGGTCGTTTACCAAATCCGTGAAAATGTGCTCTAAATAAAAAAAAAACATATTTTTTGTTAGAAAAGCGTTAGAAACGGGAACTCCGCAGATTATACTGTAAACACATTATATCTATATCACAGATAAGCAATACCTAGATGGGAATCTACGGCTGTCAATTCGGTTTGCCTACAAGCTCAAACGTCAAATGGCCGTGGTGAACATCGGATTTTTGCACTAGTGTACGTGCAGACGACCGTGGTGAAAATCGGATTTTTGCACTAGTGTACGTGAAAAAAAAATCCGAGTTTCACCTCGGTTCGTGAACAAAATGGCGGATAATTTAAAAATCCAAGGGTTTGTTTAAATGTGCTAGGTTCTTGTATGCCGATTTCCTTTCGACGATTGCAGATTAATTTTTTTTGTTGTAAGGAAGTCGCAAAAAAAATCGTGTAGCCGGTGTAAATTTTGATTTTTGATCTTTTTTTCTAAACAAATCAAATTTTTCTATCACAGACTTGATTTTTTTGTTGAAATGAAAGTTACATTTAGGTTTAACTACATATACCTACCTACTTTTGCAAAAAAGTACAATGGCTGTAGAGCTACTAGCGATGTTGTATTTGTAATGCCTGTAAAATCGTACTGTACTATGGATGGCTTTTGTGATAAAACACGCCTATTGTGTTTTTTCCTCAATCAGAATTGACTTTATTGCAGTTTTTGCAATTAAGAACAGATGAGATTCACACCATTGTGGGTGCTTTCTTTTATCCCCATACAAATTAATTCTGGCAGATGAAGGTTTTGTTGGTATTCCAAATGTTTCGCATCGGCTTAGGAGACCATTTTTGTTGCAACACAATTTAAATTGTGTAAAGGATCTTTCAAATCAACGTTAAAGGCTCTTCCAAACCAATGCGAAACATTCGTTGAGGGGAAGAAACATTCGCATGTCAAAATTTATTTACATGGTGATAAATGAGAGTGCTCACACCAACGCGGCGGAGAAACATATGAATTAATTTTGACTGACGAATGTTTCTTCGCCGCAACGAATGTTTCGCATTGGTTTGGGTGAGCCTTTAATCGGAGCGAAACACTCACGACAACAAAACATTCACTTTTTAAAATTAAGTTACATGAAAATAATTGAGAGTAGGTACCCACAATGAAAGCGGTGCGATTTTCCATATGAACCCGATGACTGACAAAAATGTTGTCCACGCATCGGTTTGGGGGACCTTAAATTAATTTCTAAAAATTTACGTCGGAATTTGACCATGATGCAATCCAACCCCTTACGTATAAATTAAAATAATTTCATATATTAAGTGTGTCTGTACCCTAAAACTAAGAATATAGTAGTTGTCAAATTTGCCATGGTGAATTTAATTTTTGTTGATTTCTCGAACCTTATTATTGGTTGGCGAGATTTTTTTTATAATTATTGTGCTGTAGAGCTGAAAAAAAATTGAAATTATGTTTTTAAATTTCATAAACATAATTAGGTCTTTTGCCCTTTGCTATACTCTGCTCAAACAGGGCCACTTCGGAGGCGACAGAGTTCTACAAAAAGTTCTCATCGCGCATCGTCTGCCCAAGTAGCTTTTTGGCGAATTGGAAGAAAGAAACATGAAAGCACCAAAAGATTTTTCATTGAAATTGAAGGACTCGTTCAAGTTCCGCTTGCCATGCGGGCATTGTGCTTGGTGAAACAATTATTTTTTTGTTAATTTATTTTTTAATGAAAATCACAAACACCGGAATAAAAATCTTCGCACAGCACATTTATGAAAAAAAAAAAAATGAACTGTCAAACAAATCAAATTCACCGCGTTAAATTGTTGTTGCAGTTCACATCTATTCATCGACACGAAATGAAATTACAAAAACAACAATGTAAACAAATGGGTTTTGGGGGGTGATACGAACGAAAGATTCCTATCTAGGTATTGCTTATCTGTGATCTATATGTTGAGTTTGATAAATGGGCTGGAACTCCCAAAAATATGCTAGCATCTCGAGGTCGTTTACCAAAATTTCTATAAGTAAGTAAGTAAAATTAAAAAGTAAAATTTCTATATGTTGAGTTCGATAAATGGGCTGGAACTCCCAAAAAACTGCTAGCATCTCAAGGTCGTTTACAAAAATCCGTCAAATAGTGCTCTTAATAAAAAAAAATAATCATATATTTTGTTAAACTCCGCGGATTATACTTAAACACATTTTATCTATATGTTGAGTTCGATAAATGGGCTCCCAAAAAACTGCTAGCATCTCAAGGTCGTTTACCAAATCCGTGAAAATGTGCTCTAAATAAAAAAAAAACATATTTTTTGTTAGAAAAGCGTTAGAAACGGGAACTCCGCAGATTATACTGTAAACACATTATATCTATATGTTGAGTTTGATAAATGGGCTGGAACTCCCAAAAATATGCTAGCATCTCGAGGTCGTTTACCAAAATTTCTATATGTTGAGTTCGATAAATGGGCTGGAACTCCCAAAAAACTGCTAGCATCTCTAGGTCTTTTACAAAAATCCGTGAAAAAGTGCTCTAAATAAAAAAAAATCATATTTTGTTTTAGAAAAGCGTTAGAAACGGGAACTCCGCGGATTATAATGTAAACACATTGTATCTATATGTTGAGTTCGATGAATTGGCTGGAACTCCCAAAAAACTGCTAGCATCTCAAGGTCGTTTACCAAATCCGTGAAAATGTGCTCTAAATAAAAAAAAAAATCATATTTGTTGTTAGAAAAGCGTAAGAAACGGGAACTCCACGGATTATACTGTAAACACATTATATTTATATGTTGAAGTCGATAAATGGGCTGTAACACCTAAAAAAATGCTAGCATCTCAAGGTCGTTTACCAAAATCCGTGAAAAAACCGCTCTAAATAAAAAAAAAAAATCATATTTTATGTTAAAAAAGCGTTAGAAACGGGAACTCCGCGGATTATAGTGTAAACACATATGTTGAGTTCGATAAATGGGCTGGAACTCACAAAAAAATGCTATCATCTCAAGATCGTTTACCAAAATCCGTGAAAAAGCGCTCTAAATAAAAAAAATCATATTTTTTATTAGAAAAGCGTTAGAAACGGGAACTCCTCGGATTGTACTGTAAACACATTATATCTATATGTTGAGTTCAATAAATGGACTGGAACTCCCAAAAACTGCTAGCAACTCAAGGTCGTTTACCAAAATCCTTGAAAAAGCGCTCTAAATAAAAAAAAAATCATAGTTTTTGTTAGAAAAGTGTTAGAAACAGGAACTCCGCGGATTATACTGTAAAGACATTATATCTATATGTTGAGTTCGATAAATGGGCTGGAACTCACAAAAAAATGCTATCATATCAAGGTCATTTACCAAAATCCGTGAAAAAGCGCTCTTAATAAAAAAAAAATCATATTTTTTGTTAGAAAAGCGTTAGAAACGGGAAGTCCGCGTTTTATACTGTAAAGACATTATATCTATATGTTGAGTTCGATAAATGTTCTGGAACTCCCAAAACAATGCCAGCATCTCAAGGAAGTTGATCAAAATTCGTGCAAATTCCCTTTTAAAATTAAAAAAAATATTCTTTATTTTCGTTAGAAAAGCGTTAGAAACAAAATAACTTAAGGATTATATTGCAAACGTTTTCAGTCTACCTATTAAATTCGAAAAATTGGATTTTACCATCACAATTTGCGTTATTTAGCATTTTTCGTATTGAAAGTACTTTATTTTTAATTCAATTTTTTTTAGTTTTAATTTTTTTTCTGGCTGACCGTCATAGAGCTATTTTTTTTAGGTATGAGGAACTCTTAGGAAAGGTCTCTTACACCCGAAAAAATATTTTAATATGATATTTCAAAAAATGATATGCTGGCGTGAAGTTAGCATCTCACTTTTTAAAATCAATTTTGTCGGTGAAATCAAACAGAACTATTTTGGAAAACTATCAGGAACTATAGAACTCAGGTGAGATGCTGACACTTGGTATGCTAACTTCACGGACATACTGAAGAGCCAAACTTGGCGCACGATTTTAAAACTCCATTTGAAATTTAATAAAACATTAAAAAACATGTTTTACAAAAAAAAATTATCAGATACATACCTGTTTTTAATTTTTTTGTTTAAATTTGAATAATACTTAAAACAAGCTTTTCAAAAACATATCATACTTGTGTTAATACATCACCAATCACTTTAAACGAATCACTTAAACATAAGCTTCAAAATTTATAGCATGGATAGTTGTTAAAAAGTCCATATTTCAGAGAGAGGTAATCGATAGTAGGACTCATTTTAAAAATCCAATTTTTATGAAAATATGTGATTTGACTATTGTTTAAGAATTAATGGACTGTATTTATGTCGTTGAATAGTGTCTTATGAATTGCAGATAAAAAAAAATGAATAACATACCCAAGGATTTACTGTATGTGTTATATGTGTATTTATTAATATAATATAATATGATACGATAATTATATTACCCAGGCCTGCACAGCTTGACGATCGAATTAACAAGAGATCGATGCTTAGAAAAATTCTTATAGCAAAGCAAAGCCAAAGAAAATCAACACAAATGGAATTCAAAACAATTGAGTGCAAATATGTTACTGTGTTGACAATAACTTCTATGCATCAAATAATAATATAAGAGCAAAAAATACATAGGGTATAATTCGCCATGTTTGGCAAGTTTATAAAATATTTTACAAAAAATAAATTTGATCAAAATGAAAATTATTTTAAATGCAATTTTAAAGAAATTAGTTTGTTAATTATTTAAGTATTCGTGAATGAATGTTTGAATTAAATTTAGGTTGATTGATCCTGAACATCCCGGCCCCCCTGTAACGAGTTTCAGGACATGGGTAGTAGGGGCAAGCTTGGTGATTGGACGAACAAATGTTCCACCGTTCGTTTTAACATTAGCAACTCGTACTCGACCATCAGTCCCTTGGGTTGTTGCTTCGATTTAACCAAGAAGCCACTTTGTTGGCGGAAGATTTGGCTCTTTAATTATCACCAGGTCCCCTGGTTTGAGATGCGGAGTTGACGTCTTCCACTTCGGTCGTTCTTGTAGGGTGGTGATATACTCCACATGCCACCGTTTCCAGAAGCCTTGTACCATATTTTGTAGGTGGTTCCAGTGCGACAAGCGATTCAAAGGCGTGGACAGCGTTGTTGGCTCCGGGACAGCAGTAAATGGTTCACCTATAAGAAAGTGTTAGTGGATTTAAGTCGTTATCTGAGATAACACTAAGAGGACGAAAATTTAAAACAGCTTCGATTTGAGTGAGCACCGTATACAATTCTCGAATGAAAGGATTGTTGATCCAATTAATCGTTGCAAATGAAATTTTACCGACTTTACCCCAGCCTCCCATAATCCGCCAAAGTGAGGGGACGATGGAGGGATAAAGTGCCAGGTTACATTGTCCTTCGAAAGTGATGTAGCAACAGCCTCGTTGTATGCTTCTGAGATGACCAACTTGTGCATCTTGGAAGTTGGTTCCATTGTCCGAATACACATATGAACAAAACCACGTCAAGAAACGAATCGACGAAAAGCTGCGAGAAATGCGTCAGCGGTCAAGTCATTCACTAGCTCGAGGTGTATAGCCTTCATAGCCATACACACAAAAAAACATATGTAAGCTTTTGACGTTCTGGGATTACGACCTCTGGATAGTTGTATGCAAAACGGCCCAGCATAGTCACAACCAGTGTTTGAAAATGGACGGCTTTGTGATATTCGTTGCGATAGTAAGTCACCCATTAGCTGCGCAGTAGTGGATTTTCGCAACTTAAAGCATGTAGTGCACTTGAATACGATCTTTCTGGTGAGATTTCGAGACCCAAGTATCCAATACTGCTGCCTTACGATTGCGAACGTTGCGGAGACCCCAGGATGTAGATTAATCTTGTGAATGTCTTCTATAATAAGATAAGAAAAGTTATTATTTGGAAGAATATATGGATGTTTAATGTTAAAAGATATATTAGCATTTTTAATCCTTCCTCCTACTCTTAGAAGGCCTTTATTATCAAGAAATGGAGAATATTTTAGCAGTTTGGATTTCAGGAGCAATTGACTTTTAGTTTTAAGGGCACGAATATCGTCACTGAATGATTTTAGTTGGATAGATTTAATGAGAGTTGTTTTGGCGATACATAGTTCTTTTGTTGTAAGGTATGAGGTTCGACGATTGGATTTTGCACTGAGATAGTTGAAAATGAACCGAATTACATAAGCGAGAATTCGTTTCATGCGATCCCACGACGAAGTTTTGCTGATAATGTGATCGATAACATCAAAATTGTTGGATTCGGTAAGAAGAACTTGTCGAGGTAATTGTCGTGTTTCGAGAAGAAGTTCACTGTCATCCGATTTAAGCATGGTGAATTTCGATTTCGGCCACTCGCATTCTTCCAGCGATAACCAAGATGGACCAGTCCACCAGAGATGATGATTTGGAAGTTTAGATGGAAGCACACCACGCGAAGCACAATCTGCGGGATTCGACTCGGAAGAAGTATGACGCCAGCAAATTCTTGGAGTGGTTTCAAGAATAGCTGCAGTTCTGTTGGCGACGAATGTAGTCCAGCGACGAGGAGGGGATGAAAGCCAGTGTAAAACGAATTCAGAATCGCACCAAGCTACCGTTTTTGTGAATTTATACGAAAACGACGATTTTACAAGACTAAACAAGCGATTCAACAGCAAGGCCGCACACAGCTCTAGACGTCGAATAGAAACCGGTTTTAACGGAGCAACTTTGGTCTTGGCTGCGACATTCGTTGTGTTGTACTTTCCACCAGCGACTTTACAGCGAGTGTATATGACGGCACCATAAGTGAGTGTGGATGCATCGCAGAGCCCATGAAGCTCAATGTCGTCGAACGGAGAGGCGAACATGTTTCTGGGTATTCGAACATGCTCAAAAAACGAGATCTCCTTTCGATACTTATCCTAACGATCAGCTAATTCTGTAGGCAACGGGTCGTCCCATCCCAACTTTAAATTCGATGACCAGACTTCCTGAAATAGCATTTTGAAAAGTACAACCAATGGTGCCAAAAGTCCTAACGGATCGAATATTCGTGATACCTCCGATAACAACGAGCGCCTAGTTAATGAAATGGTTGGAAGAGAATTCGACAGGCGAAACGAATATACGAATTTGTGCGTTCAGTAACATAGAAAGAGTATTCACATTGTTCGTTAGGAAGAGAAGCTAGCAGATGCCAACAATTAGAGCTCCATTTTCGCAGCTCAAGTTTGGCCATGGAAAGAAGAGTAACTAATTCGGCTTGCAATTCGATTAGGTCTTTGGTTGATTTTGCTCCCGTCATAACATCATCCACTTATACGTCTTCCAATAGGACACGAGCTGCGTTTGGGAATTCTGATTTATAGTCCTCAGCGTGCTGTTTTAAGACCCGAACTGACAGAAACGGAGCGGAAGCTGTACCGTATGTTACAGTACGTAAACGAAAATGTTCGATTTCTTTCGATGGAGAGTCGCGCCAAACGATACGTTGGTAATCACAATCGGAGTCATCTACCCAGATTTGATGGAACATTTTAACGACGTCTGCCGTAAAAACGAAAGGATGTTGTCGAAACCGCAAGCAAACACCTATCAAATCCCGTTGAATAGGAGGGCCGATCAATAACGTATTGTTCAACGACTTTCCAGTGGAGTCTTTGGCAGAACCATCAAAAACGACACGGAGTTTTGTAGACGAACTGTCCGGTTTTAGTACTGCGTGATATGGAAGGTAAAAACATCTGCCATTAGGACTCTTAATTTCATCACGAGGAATTCGAATCATGTGGCCTACGCCGATATATTCTCGCATGAAATCAGAATATAAGTCTCGCAATTTCGAATTTTGAGAGAACCGACGTTCCATTGCAAATAAGCGAGAGAAAGAGTATTTTTGAAAGATAGATTTGGAGTTTTAAAAGGAAGAAGAACAACATACTTCCTGCCAGGAGACCGAGAGAAAATCTGTTGAAAATGTTCTTCAGCTTGGTCGAAAACAACTGAATTGTTTGCTGGGAGAACCTCCTCAAGTTCCCAGAAACGTTTTAAGAAAGCATCTGTGTCGAGCAACGAGTAAAATGTTGTAAAATGGTTCGATTCTTCTGGTTCAAAAAATTGTCCGGTTATGACCCATCCAAACGAAGTGCTTTGTGCGCTTGGGCATCCATTAGGACCTCGAATTTGTCCGTCTTTGAGAATGCTCCAAAGTTTGTCACCGCCGAGAAGAACATCCATTGGGGCAGCGACATTGAAATTAGGATTAGCAAGTTCAAGGTTTCGAATATGAGACCAGGAAGAGATATCAATGAATTTGGTTGGTAAGTTTGAAGTTAATTTATCGAGTATAAAGACATCAACGAATAATTGAGAAGAATTGTTGTGAAATTTATAAACGCGATTTTAGGATGAATTCAACAATAATTTTATGATGGTGGATTTACTATCCACGAAACTCAAATGGATTTCCGAATCCAAAACAAATTTTCACAAACGAGTGTATAAAATTAAAAATGCACTAACCGGCGTGCGTCGCGAACAAAATGAAATGACAATCTGTCAAACAGAATGAAATGGGTGCGTTTAATAACTCACAACCAATAACACATATGTAGTGATGTCACCCAGTAGCTCAGCAATGGGGTGGGTTCAGTAGAAAATGATTTTAGTAATCGAATTCGATTAATAAAAGTATAAAAAATGTAAATTGAAAAAAAGGTAATGTGCAGTACAAGGTGTACTTGCACAAAATAGGCGCCAGTGATTTTTTTTTGAAAGAAAGGAAATCACAAACCTTTTGAAGCAAACAACAACGACGAATTTTTAAATTGAAATTAAAGAACAAATTTTTTTTAATAAAGCTAAATTGCTTGGGAAACCTTTACGTGTAGGATTAAAACCCAAGATCTTTTCAGTTAAAATTAATATACACGAATAATTTAATAGGCTTACGGAGAACTGTTTAGCCACAAAAGAACAAGGTAAAACTGGGCCGTTAACACCGAACAAAAGAAATAAATAACGCGTCCCAAAAATGTATTGAGTTCGAAACGAAATTTAACCGAACTATAATTTAACCGGGCTAAAACTATATCAATAAAAGAACACTATCGGAAATTTATTCAATTTAACAATAATTAACCAAAATAATTTTATCAAATCTCTAGCTCTACTTATCTGTCTTTTACTCCTCTATCTCCTCGCAATTTTCCACTTAGTTTCTTCGCACCTCGAATCCCTATTCTTCTAAAAATATTTCCAAACTTGGTCCTTTAATTTCCGACTTTCCTTTTTAATAATCTTCAATCTTTTTCTCGATCTTTTTCCTTTCTATTTTCCTCGAATCTTGCACAACTTGTTGCTGAGTTAGCTCTCAACAGAGTGCCTTTTCCCAGCTTATAAAACTTTCTTCCCTCGACCATTCCATTCACCCACACATTCATACATTCAGCCATACGTTTTCGTGATTGTCGGTCACGGGACACCGGCTTTCTGGAAAGCTCCTCGCTTCCAGAAAACCTCCTTTGTTGACTCTCAGCGAAACTTTACACTCACGCTCACATGCACGGATTCAGCAAGTTGTTGGATGTTATTCCAAAACTTGCCGAACCTTAAAGGCCGAGTTCAGACCCATCCCAAAACTATATTTTTCGAGAAAAATCAAAAGAATTAAAATCAAGATGAAGCTTATTCTGAGCATTTTCTCAGTTACCAAAAAACTATACGCGCGTGATTCGAAGCGCGATTGAAACAATTCTACATTTTTTTTTGAAGAGATAAAGGGAGGCATATTTTTCAAAATGTGAACCCTACTCTATTAAATAACTTCCGATAGTTGTTCTATAGACAATTCAATACTTTAAAACTAGAATTAAGAATTTCAAAAGTTAGACACTAAGCGTTAATGACCCATATTACCATACATTAGTTAAGTTAAATTTAGGATGATATTGTGTTTATTAAGATTTAAGTAAGAGTCCGCCTGACTTGCTTACTTCTTCAGCTCATCCGCCGGCACATCAACATGAGACCGTCCGTCTGCATGGAAAACAAAGTCTCGTATTTTGGAACCGACTGTTCCACTTAATTTCGATCGAATACCTGTGTGTATTGCTTTTCCAAAATACTTTTAGAGCAGGTCTCTGGTTGATGGAACCCAGGTATCTACTGACTCTTAAGAGCATTTTGGAGCCACAATAGAAAATGAATGTTAAATGGATTATGGATACAGAAATAGGCCAGTGAAACTTGTTGTGGTAAAATTTACCGCAACAGAATTGACACGGGAACGAAGATTTAATGAGATGAGGCCTTTTGTATATCCAACTTCCGATAAACCGAAGATAGGAATTCTTTAATGTTTACGATGATAACCGAGTCTTTGAGCGAAAGATTCAACAATGAATGTAGATTTTGACCCGGAATCTAGAAGCAAACGACAGTCAATAAGATTTCCTTGAATGTCTTGAATTTTAGCCAAGAGAGTTGGTAAAAGAGTTTTCTTACGACAACTAAAATCAAGCGAATGATTACTAACGAGCGATTCGGTGGTGTTGGATTTAGCGAGGTTTGATGACGAAGATTGAGTTTGGCTCGAAGAACCCGACAAAGAACCTTGATTTTTCTTTGCTGCATCATCAGAAAGCACCAGCAATTCAATTCAATTCAATTCTTTATTGAGGCTTTTTGAAAAACATACATTTTGTAACATTAATTGTTTAACATAAGTAGATAGTATAGCTGACTTATAAATTATGCCTGGCAAAGCAATTCAAAGAAATTATTTTATTTAATAACTTACACAAATTTGGTGGATACTTATTATATTTTGTAAAGCAAAAGTTATCTTGTATGCTTGCTCCCGGCATACTTTACTATATATTTTATTTAAAAATACTTAAAAACTATGACTAGACATACATTATACAAAAAAAAGATGGCTTCGATGCCAAACTAAATATTTTCGATTCAAAAGGATTTTTGCAAACAAAAGAAAAAAGAAAACAAAACTAAAATTCTAACAGGAAGAGAGCAAAATATAGCTATATAATTCGAGTGCGATATGCTAGTATGAGTTAAGGAACTTTTACTATCCTCTCAGGTTATGGCTTGAGACTCTCTCATAGAAAGGAACAATTGAGTCTCCCCTCAAATCAGGTACAATAATTGACCGAGATCTATCGTTAAGCATATTGAATGGAGAAATATAATAATTATTTAACAAGCAATCTGTTATGTTAGAATCAAACAAGGACCTTATTAAGGGATTCGAATGATGTTCGACTCGCTGGAGTTTATTTGTTGTGAGGTTTATTAAATATGATAGAAGCGGTGTTACTCTACATGATTCATAAAGTATTTTATTCGAGTAGTATTTTTTGTTTGCCCTTCTAAATTTTCCGCAACATAATCTCAAAATTTGTCTTTCAAATTTTTGTATCTCTTTGGCTATTGTAGGAGAAATAGAAAACCATGTGCAGAACCCGTATGCCAAAATTGGACGAATAAGAGTTTTATATAATAGTATTTTTGTATTCTTTGACATTGCCCTTGAGTGCAAGACTGGTTTCAATGTAGCGGTTACAGCTTTAGCTTTAGTTAATGTTTTACGTGCATGCTTATTAAAAAGGAATCTATTATGAAAGTTAATCCCTAGGTACTTCATTTCAGAGCTAAGAGGAATAGGACTGTTATTGATTGTTAATGCAAGTGTTTTACTTTCCTTTACAGCCAGTCGATGACCTTTCCCGCTTGCATTTCGAAAACATGTAAAACTACATTTTTCACAGTTAATATTCAAAGCCCATTTTTGTAAGTAATCAACTAGCAAAGGAAGTTTTCGTTCTATTTTCATTAAAGCTTTATGTGGTCTCACATCGCTAGCTGTTATCAGAGTGTCATCTGCAAAAAGAATGGCTTCCGGTTCGTCGACTTCAAAGTCTTGGAATGGAAAATCATACATGTATATGATAAATAAAATTGGGCCCAAAATCGAGCCTTGAGGAATTCCCGACGATATTGAAAACAAATCTGATTGTTCAGATTGTATAAATATTGAGGAAAATCGATTTTCGAGAAAGTTTGAAACAATTCGAATAATCCACTTAGGAAACTTAAGTTTTATTAATTTGTATAACAGTCCCGTGTGCCATAGGGAATCAAATGCCTTCTCAAGGTCTATTTTAACACAGAGAGTACATTTCTTAGATCTCAGGTTATGAACAATTTTGTTGCTGAGGAGAAGTGTGGCGTGTTCTGTAGAGTGTTCTTTTCTAAATCCAAATTGGTTTTTAGGTATTATATTCATGTTTTCGCAAAATAAGTTTATGGGCTCTGATAGTATTTTTTCAAAAAGTTTTCCAATGTTTGAGAGCAATGATATAGGTCTAAAACTTTGAATTTCTTTAGTGGATTTGTTTTTTGCAATTGGTAACAATTTTGCTATTTTCCAATTCGAGGGAAAATAGCCATTATTAATGCAATGATTAAATATAGATGAGAGAACTGTATCGAGAGAAAGGCAGCATTTTCGCAAGATAAAATTTGATATCCCGTCAATTCCTGACGATTTTTTATTTTTAAGGCTAAATCTGCAAATTTGAACCTGCTGTGGGGTAGTAAAAGGAGGGATTCCAGGATTATAAGAGGGGTTGATTGTTGAAAAGGTCATGATGGGTGTGTTGGGAACATATGAACAAAATTGCTGAACCGTGGAGCAAACTTCGTTAGTGAAATTGCTATCAACATTTGGAATCTTTTCTGTATACAAATCTGAAAAAAAGTTTTGGAAGGCATTCATTTTTGACTGGATATCAACTAAATCAAGGCCATTGTGGGTAAGAACATCTTTAGAGATGTCGGTACCAAAGAATTTTCTTCCAGTAATTTTGTCAATTTCTTTGAATGCTTGTGGGGAAGGACGTATTTCTTGAAGCCTGTTTTTAAACGCGTTATTGAGATCAATATTAACTCTTTGATTAATGAGCTTGGTAAGACATGCAATTCTGGATGAGAGTTCTCGGTACTCAAAATTAACTTTGTTTAAGTACTTATGGAATATTCTTTTTAACCGTTTTAGCCAAGTGCTCCTCGTTTTCATAAGTTGTATGGTTAATTCAGAAACATCTTTATATTTATGGTTTTTAAGTTCACACATGACTGAGTTGGATTCTACCACTGTTGTTATTTTTGAATTAAGTTTGCATATAAAACCATCGATTTCAGGATTAGTAATGTTTCTATCGCAAGGTACATTTAAGCGAGAAATATTGTTATGAAGGCTCAATCGAAACGCTTCCCAATCCGTGTTTTTGAAGCTTCTATACGCTTGAGGTGACGATAACAAGAGAGGGGTATAATTGTTGAGCTCTACAATAATGGAAACACCAAAATGATCCGAAGGTGTTGCAAATGTTGAACATATATCAGAGGTGGCATCGTTTTTTAGCTTTGTAGAAAGGAAGAAAAAATCAATAAATGAAGAGGAGCGTGGAAAGGTTGGTCCATCAGATGGGATAAGATCAAGGTTTAAGTAAGCCCCATTAAAGAACCAGTCGTGAATTAAATTCACATTTTTGTTTTGAACACTATCCCCCCATTGAGGATGGCGTGCATTAAAGTCTCCACCGATAATTATAGCATCAAAAGAATTTGATATCGAAAAGAGTCTATCGAGATCCCTTTGTAGATTATGACCACAGTTTCCAGGTATGTATATGCTTCCCAACAGTAATCGAAGATCTGAGGTCCTTGAATTTTGAAAAGTAACCGATATTAAGCATACTGAAAAAATATCGCTGTGAAAGGGAACAGCTTGAAATGAAAAGTTTTGTCTAATAAGTACAGCGGTGCCTCTCCCTGAATCATTTCTTATGATATTATACCCTTCAAGAGATGGTCTGTGTCTCCTACAAAGTCTTGTTTCGGAGAGAAAACAAATGTCTGGCTTGCTACTTTTTAAAATGTTCAAAAGAGCAAGTCGTCGTTCATGGGAAATTATAGAATTAAAATTCATAGATTTTATATTTAGTTTTGTTGAGGCCATTATACAACTATAGAGGCTACGAACTCTAGGTACGTAAACATTTTTTCTTCTCGAGATTGAATTTTTTGATATTTTGGCCAAAAGAGCCGGATTTTAATTAAAAGGTCTTTAAACGGAATGTTAAAAAGTTCTTTAGATTCGTTGAGAAAGTCACCGAGTCCTGGTTGTGATGTTTTTTTATTCGAAGGAGGAGGTTTACCTAGAGAATCTCTCGCAATATCTGCAAAAGAAGTATTTGGGTTGGCCAATTGGCTAAAATTATCTTGGACAACTCTTTTGTTATTAAGAGCTACAAAAGTTTCTTTTTGGGAGGCTTGCCTTCTTTCCCTGTATTTTAAATAAGATGGACAACTCTGGGAGCTAGCTGCGTGACCAACTTCGTTGCAGTTAATGCATTTCGGGGTTGGAACTTCCTCGTTTGCTTCTTTTTTATTTTTGCACAATTGAATACAGCGTTCAGAGGCGTGATTGTCTCCGCATACAACACAGCGATCGTTGTATGCGCAGCAATCACCTGTATGTCCGAATCTTTGACAACGGTAACATCTCATCACAAGCTTACTATTTTTTTTTTTCCCAATAAACTCTTTGGTGAAGTAAACTTCGAATACATAACAAATCCTTGATTGATTCACCCACATCTAGTTGGACAGCAAAAATATTGAGTTTAATGTTAAGTTCTTTTGTTCTCGCGGTAGAAAATTGAGACACTTTGCTAATTCTTACGTTTGGTACAGACTCTCTGAGAGCTTTCATAATTATTTCAATTGGTGTATCACCATCAAGACCTTTGAGTAAGATAGAGACCTTCTTTGTCTCCTTTGGAGAGAAAGAGTAAGCACCTATACCTGTTTTACGAAGTTCGTCAATTATTAATCTATGCACACTCGAATTATTTACATATGCTTTGGTTTTTTGATAACCAATGTTAACAAATTTATACTGAATGTCTGTTATTTTACAATGTGTAGCAGCAATCTTAATTAAGTCAGAAATTAATGTGCAATTGGCACCGAAAATGAAAATTGGGGGACAATAAACAATTTTATTATCTGTGGGTTTATTTAAATTGTTTTTTCTTATAGAATTACTTGCACGTTCGTTGGTATTATCATCTTCATCAGTTATGTTATGGCTGGTTTCCATTTGCTCTAAGTCCGCAAGTGGTCCGAACGGATTGTTGTTTAGATTAGGTTCATGTTCGATAATGTTGTGAGAGACATGAATTGGCTCTTCATGTTTTCGTTTTCTCTTAATGTTGTTCTCATAGTTATTCGCTGATCGATTTAATTTATTGATAACAGTAGTCCAATCGTTGTCGTTTGACATGTTCTCAGTGTTTTGGTCTTGAGTATTATTTACTCTCTTAGAATCGGTTTTGGGTAAGCTCTTAGAAATTGAAATTGGCGGGATGTTCCCGCGTGTTAAATCAAATTGATAAGAATTGTCACTTATTAATGAATTCACATGTGTAAACTGATTATTATTATATTCCAGCGGAGCTGGAATATACTTATTGTTTTCTTCACTTTTTTCCACTTTTTGAGTCTATATCTCACAGGGGAAGATAATTTAAATCAAAGTTTTTATTTAGTTTAATTTCTTATAGCTGCGGTTGAACCGCGTAGGTAAATTGAGAGGTAATCCACACACACGTCTGTTCAGGTCAGCGATCTAAAGTCGAATCGCAAAGCACCAGCAAATGATGGCGTGATCTACACACCCGACAGCGAAAAGTAGAATAACACAGCTTTAAGACAATTAAAACATAGCGAATTTGTCTTGGCATACTTCGACGAGAGTCAATGTCTAACGCGACGAATTTTGTACACTGGGAAAGAACATGATTGTCTTGACACATTGGGCATTTTTGAGACGAAGTTGAATCTGAAGGCCCTGCAAGATGAGCTCGAATATTATTTGATTGTTTTGTACGCGATGTACCCGACCGACTGGTAAGCGATTGACATGCCTCAAAAGTATCGCACCGCTGTTCTAAAAACTCCAGTAATTCAACTATAGTAACGTCTTCCCGAGAAAAAAAACTCCAGTAATTCAACTATAGTAACGTCTTCCCGAGAACCGATATGTTCTGCCCAAGCTTGTTTTGGTGTCCGAATCAAGTTTGTTTAACAATAAGTAAATGAGCCAAGGGTCAGGACCGGTCTTTTCCAAAGCACTAAGACCACGCACAACTTCATCGGCACCGTCCGGAATTTTTCTTAAAGTTTAAACATTGGGGTTTTGGGAAATAGGAAGCGACAAATAAGTTTCAATTAACGATTGAACTATCAATTGGCTACGATCGTATCGTCTTTCTAGGCGATCCCAAGCTTCCGAATAATTTGCGTCATTTATTTTTAAATATTTTATAAGGTTAGCTGCGTCATCACGCAGATAGGATTTCAAATAATGAAATTTGTGGGTCGGACTATGATTCACCTTAGTGTCCACTGAACCGAGAAAAATGTCCCGAAACGAAGGCCAATCTTAATAACTTCCACTAAATGGTGGCACAACGATTATCGGAAGTTTAGAAGTATTGGCATTATTTGACGATGGTGAAGACGAATTAATTATTTCGAGAAGGGCTGAATGTTGCTCAGCTAAGCGATGTAACGCTGAAGAATTATCGAGAACTTCCACAGGTTTGGTGGAAGATTTTTCCCTATCGCGAATGGCCTTAACGAGCTTTGCATTTGAAACTAAATATTTTAATTCGTATTCTGAAAATTCAGTTTCTAATTCATTAACTTCTTCCTTAGCATTTTCAAGAAGTTCGTTTTATAGAGCTGAGAGACCATGTGGTCTCGAGTATATTTAGCCGTACTTCAAGCATTTCGATTGATGTAGATTCATCAATTGCCTCTGCAAATGCTGCCGCCCGAGTTAAGCGCCCTTTTGTATTACCGCACTTAGCTTTTAAATCACCTGCCATCGCAGTTATAATTAGGTTTTGGATTAAATTATTTAGAACAAAAAAAAATAATATGTTCGTATGTGTTCGTAGGTATGTTTATGCAGAAGCGTGTACAAATCAGTTTTAATTAAACTGTATACCGATTTTTTTCAATGTTCGATAAATCGTAATTAATTAAAAATTAATGCATATAATTAATAGCACTATCAAGTATTATACTACGGATAACATATATATAACCATTACACCATATCATCCATACATATATGTATGTGATTCGACGTAGTCTTTAACACTTTTTTATAGTTCTTATTTTAAACACGAATTTGAGTTTACCACGATTGTCTTTAAATTAATTGTTTAATAAATTTGGCTTAGAAGGATCACGAATATGTTTCAGAATTAATGGACTGTATTTATGTCGTTGAATAGTGTCTTATGAGTTGCCGATACAAAAACAAATGAATAACGTACCCAAGGATTTACTCTATGTGTTATGTGTATTTATTAATATAGTGCTTGGATGTATTTATATCAACCATTCCTTATTTGGCACTGTTTGATAACACTACTTTTTGTATACATTTTTTTGTCGGTGAATTTTGAATTGTTGTATTTTGGAAACCATTGGGTCTAGAGAGTTGGTTTTGGTCTCGGAATGAAGCAAATTAAGATACTTTGAAATCGTAGAACAATGCTTTTATTTAAAATTTATTATTTAGGACTAAAATCCCCAATAACTGAAAAAAGCGCGAAAAAAACCTGTTTTTTCTGATTTTTGACCATGAAGCGGTCACCGCGCCGCCGCTCGAGGTCGAAAACTTAGGTTATTTACTAGGCCAATATCCTAAAAACTCAGTAAAAAATCAGAAATACCAGCTATGACGCATACGTGAATGTACATAAGTTACTGTTCTATTTATTTATCGTGCAGACAAGTTTTTTTGTATGACTTTCCCTTATTCATTCATTCATTGCTCAGCTCTAGTATGTCGTAGGGGGCTATTTTTTTTTTAATTTTAAGAAATTAACAGGACTAAAAATTAGTTTTTAATTAAGCCGATTCACAAGCCTTTATCAAAATTATAACTCAAAAGTATTGGTTCAACAAAAAAACTGAATAAAACTGAATAAAACTAGCTGTTAATCTTTATTTATTTTTTTGTTAAAACAATAGCTAATATTCTTATCAGTAATTTTTTTTTCATTTTTTACTTTGCAATATACTGAAGTCAAGGTATTCGTAAAAAACAGAAAATATTTTTTTTAGGGGGCTCCGACTTGCCTGTGTTCATTCATAGATTTCTCGGCTCCCGTTTTGAATCAAGAGCTCAATTTGTTTTTTTTTAATTGTAGGAAATAGCAATAGCTAGACAAAACACAAAAAAAAACTAACCAAATTATAAGCTTTATCGAAATAATAATGAATAACCGTCAAAAAACCATAAGAAAATTGCTAAAACTAACGGTAACTTTTTACTTATTTGTTCAAACAGACAAAACTTAACACCACATGCTAGATAATTTTATTACAAACAAAACTTATTTAAATTTTTTACTGTGCAATGTATTCGAGCCGAGATATTTGCAAAAATCAAAAAAAGTCAAAAAGTACGTTTTTACGAATAACTTTGGTCAAAAATGTTGTCAGGTGGTGCAAATCTAGGGTTAAGCTTTTCTTGTAAGACCCTATCGATTCATGAAAAAAAAACAGACCGTGCGGATCAACGCAAGGTCGAGCCCTTTTTTACGACGGTTCGATTGGACTATACCTTTGTATAGACAATTTAATTGTCTCTAATTAAGTAGTATATACTTTTACGCTAACATGCTAGGTTGTGCCAATATTCGCGAAAATCTAAAGAGGGGCACCTTTAACCCCCCTCCTAAGCTTAGCTCGCGGCCCTGGGCTGGGGACTTCGGGTAAGTTATACCTGTGGGTTACCCCTACCATATAAAAAAAAAATCCAGAGGGCCTTATTATTTGCAAGCAAAATTCCTTCGTTGACTGTACTACTAATTAAGTTTGCAAATGTACATATTTAAATGCATAGTTATAATTTAACTAAATTTGAAATAATTTATTTAATAAAGGTTTTTGAGTTTGCCTGTCATATACTTTATTGACAATAGCCAAATTGGGGAAAAGGAAAAATAAAATAAATAAACGAAGTTTAGAAGTATGGGAATGAGGTTCAGATGGGTGAATGTCAATAGTGACAGGTAGGTCTGGGGTATGTTTGACAGTGGTGTCTGGAGCTGTAAAATCATATTAGTGGATAAGTTGGTGGGTTATTGTGGTGAAATATGTGGAACGGCAGTGACAGTTGCCTGGATACCTACTGGCGTGTTCTGTGTTGTTATGGTCGAGCATAGACTCCTTACGGGTCCCTGAGGTCGTCTCGTGTAAACTCGCACTGGACCGAAAGAAATTTAAGGAAAAAATTCAATGAAGATTAAAGTTCTGTGCGGGAAGTGTTCATTAAAATCTACATAAATTTCATTTTTTTAGTGTGGTCTCAGGCAAGAGTGCCCAAAAATCCAGTTGGGTTAGTTAGTTTTTCCTCGTGCAGAGAACAAAATCTACAACAATCTAATACAATAATTAAGAAAACAAAAAAACAAGAGAAAGGTGAGTTTTGATGAAGTGGTATAAATTGAAATGTGATTTGGTGTTAATTAGGTGATTAATTTGGTCAGGTTTCGTTTGGCGGTCGTAGGCTGCCAAGAAGGTCGGGGCCGCCAAACCTTTTTTATCGAGCCGCCTTTCTATTTCCTGGATGAGGAGTTTCCCTGAACGGGTTAGCTATCAAGTTCCCCGACTTCATCTGGCAACATAAACCGATCTTCATATTCATTCAAGAACCCATCAACCCAGAGACAAAGAAAGTGCGCAATTTTGAAGTGATCCCCTGAGACACCAGGAAAACCATACATACCTACTTAGACAGGGACAAGATAAGTAAAATCTATGATCATAAGGATAAAAGTTAAGAAGAACAAAATACAACCTAAAACTAAATCTATAATAATTGCACTTATATAAAAAAAAGTGTTAAATTTAACGTAAATCCACCTTCTCGATTACAATATTTACAACGAGAAACAAAGTTAAATTACCTTCAAATATTGAAAACTTAAACTTACTTGTAGTGCAGCGGCTTAGCAATATAATTGTGCACTTTGTGATACAAGCATGAAATTTTAACTATAGTTGGTACCTTGCTAAAACATGATTTTAAGAAATTGGGCCACTTGATATGTCCGCCCCTTTAGGTGGGCGGGGCAATTTTGTTAGGAAAATTACTTAAAATGGAAAAAAAAAATATAAAAAAAACGACAATACCTACAAAATTGTGTTATAGCTTTTTTTTAAAACTAATAAGTCATTTTCTTATATTGTATTTAAATAAAGTTTATTCAATGGTAAGTTTTCGAAATAAATTTTTTCAAAGTCAAAATTTTGAAAAAAAAAAAAAGGTGAAAAAATATTGTAATGATTTTTTTTTTAATTTTACGTAATTAATTACTTATTTTATTTTAATTTTTTAAATGGTAGGAACTAGATGGTTGTAAGTTTTCTAGTTTTTGAGAAAATTTAAAATTACCAAAACCACTTTTCTTATAATTTTTTTTTTGTTGATCTTTATGTACATGCAAACCGTCATCTTTGATCTAAAAACACACTGAATTTTTATTTTTTTGATTGTTCATTTCAATCAATAGCATAAAATAGATTCCCCAGGAGCCTTAACTATCTCCCTTATTTTACACCGTTTTTTTAATAGATTTATTTCGTGTTCTTTTGTAGGAAAGAAAAAGTCAGTAGACAAAAATGCATTTTAATTTTGTTTGTACATAATATGTATATACAAATTTTATATTCGATGTTCATTTAATTCCCTTCCGAATGATTGTGCTCTAGCTTTGGCTTTGGAGCAGGGCATTTGCAGAGGAAATGAACTACTGGTCCCCACAGCTCCGACAGTGAGTATTGTGAGGTAAGCCCAGCTTCGCTGCATGCTATCCTATTGGCCAGTGTCCGCTACAGGTTGCAATGACCCTGGGTACGGGTCTGCGTATTAGGCTGCGCGTACAGTAGTGCGACAAAGCGATGCGATGCGAGAAAAATATTTACATTTATTCTTATAAACATGGGCACAATGAAGCGATATTTGCTGCGAGTGTTGCGATTTTTTCACATACTTATCGCAAGCATCACGTTTACAAACTCTTTTTACCACTTTTGCACGAATCTCGAATACCTTCTCGTATCGCATCGGTTCTCGCATCGTTTTGTCGCGCTACTGTACGCGCAGCCCTAGTTCAATTTGTTCGGGCTTTATCATAGGTGGGCCAGATCTTTCTAGAAATAATACAGTTTAAAAACTGTTCCACCTGCGGTTCGACTCAGTAAGAAAAATTGAGAAAATATTGTCCTTCATAACTCCGAGCAGAATGTTGACTCTTTCCGCAAGTGAGCCATGAAGGGCTGATGCTTCCCTGTCCAGCTCGTCAGCCCGTTCATTGCCCTCAATGTCACTGTGACCCGGAACACAGGTAACAGTGACACCGAGCTCATTGTTCAGACTTGCAAACTCATCCAGGCATTGCTGGACCAATTTGGGGATGATTTAGATGAATTAATGGCTTTAACTCCCGCCTGACTGTCTGTAATAATAGCTGCATTACGGTCCTGGTTTGGATCTTCTTTTAGTAACTTGCATGCTTTCCTGATTGCTAGTAATTTAGCTTGAAAGACACTAGCAAAGTCTGGTAGCCGAAAGGACCTAGAGACATTTAGAGACTCAGAAAAAATTCCTGCACCATTACTTCACTCGATCTTTGAGCCATCAGTGAAGAAAGTTGTGTCCTGTTTTTTTGGACATAGTAAAGTGAAGTGGCATCGAACTCTAAGTACTCACAGAAGCCCTAAAGAATTTGAGCTGCACCCCGAAAATTTTACCTGAGGAAACGATGCACGCAATAGATTCATAATATTACTATATGATCGGGCAAGTACGATCACTAGCATCATCAAAACAAGAAAGAAGCTTTTTACAAGAACACTCAGTGCAAAGGATTCCACCCACATTAGATGCACTCAAGCAACACGTGAAGCGAGCCATATATCAGGGCTGCTTCATTTGGGGGCAGGCACTGATTCCAAGTCCTGTACTACCTCCTGTTTCTAGTTGGGGTTGGAGTGGCTTTTATGTTCTGGAGTGGATTACAATCCCTGAAGCAGCTAAGGCATGTGTGAAGCTAATTCATTGTGGTTGCAAGAAGGGATACCAGAGCGGCTGTAAATGCAAAAAAAGCCATTTACCATGCACGGATCTTTGCATATAAAACTATTACTACGTAGATGTGCTACAAGGAGTGGAAACAAACTTTTTCAAAAAATTGTTTTGTTTAAGTTTTGAAGCCAAAACAAAACTTAAAAAAAAAAGTTTTTTACAAAAAGTGTCATTTCGAGAGGTATCCAAAATTTGTATTGAAATTTTATTATTCCACAAATAGTACTTACAGACACCTACAAGATGTCATCATTAGTTTAGTTACTCAAAAAAATGGACTTAAGCTGTTTTTCCCCTGAACCCTTCATATGCGAGGGAGAATGCTCCAGAGTTTCATAACTTAGAAACTTTTGGTAGGTATACAAATTTGTTAGTAGTGTAAGATAAAATAAAATTTTGAAAATACCTGGTAAACTAAAATTTTTAAATTCAAAAATATTTTTAATTAAGAGAAAATATAAAAAAAGTCCTGAAAAAAAAAATACAGCGTGATCAGATCAAAGATGACGGTTTGCATGTACTTAAAGATCAACAAAAAAAAATTATAAAAAAGTCGTTTTGGTAATTTTAAATTTTCTCAAAAACTAGAAAACTTACAACCATCTAGCTCCTACCATTTTATTAACAATTAATAATACTATTAAAAACTTAAAATAAAATAAGTACTTAATTACGTAAAATTTTGAAAAATCATAAACAATCATAGAACATTTTTTTCAACTTTTTTTTTCCAAAATTTGGACTTTGAAAATATTTTTTTCGAAAACTTACCATTGAAAAAACTTTATTTAGATACAATATAAGATAATGCAGTATTAGCTTTAAGAAAAGCTATAGCACAATGTTGTAGGTATTGTCGTTTTTTTTAAATATTTTTTTTTTCATTTTAAGTAATTTTCCTAACAAAATTGCCCCGACCACCTAAAGGGGCGCCCAACTAACAATTTAACTTGTTTAAGTGTCTACACAAGCTATTTTCTAGTATATAACATAGTAACTTATAAAGACCTTATGCAAATCAGTTTGGCGCACATTATACAAGCTATTTCATTTCTTTTAAGACCTTTGACCAGAAGTTCTATATAATTAAATAGTTTTCCATGGAAAGTCTTATTGATAAAATAAACAAACCAAAACAGTGTTATTGATCCACTAAACAAGTTGTCTGACTTTTAAAAGACATTCACTTTCAGGTCGCATAAATGAAATAACTCACATTGCAATGCCTTACAAAGGCCTAGTAAAGCAGTGTGTTATTAAAAAAAAAAAAAAGTTGCTTTAAATTTTATTATTATTATTGGTTTTAACCGCTTTTCTATTTATTCTGAAATGTATAGAAATTTATTTTATTTGAAAAAATTCAACTTTTACTCACATTAAATTTCAGAATCCAGGGATTGAACTCACCTCCTCTCTATTAGTAGGCCACCACGCAACACACCAGGCCAATTGGCAATATATCATACGCGTGTAAAAATTTTAATGAGTTGATACTTCAAGCCCAAAAAAATCAAACTTAATGTTCATTAAACATTGGTACCCATAACAGGGTTTTAGAAGATTGAATTTAAAGTATCAATCATGAAATTCTTTAAGTATTTGAAAATTATATACCATAAGTTAAGTATTATATTTTAAACTCACATTAACATAAGGTATGCATGACCTTTTTTATCGCACCATATGTTCGAAAAAAGTTCTTATATAGTTTTTTTTCAAGCAAGTAGATATGTGCGATGCAGTAGTGTAATTAAGTTGCCTAATTCTATCAAAGTCTCACCTAAGGGGACAATTAGGTATGTATAATATTTCATTTTCCGTTATACCTAAGTTTGTTTTCTTATTTCCAAAATACAAAAGATATAATTAGGGGAGGCAATAAATGTAAAAAAAAACCTCTTTTTTCTTAGCTTTCATTTTTGATTTATGTAAGCAAGCTATTAACAAAATGCAAAAGCTATACATTTCAAAGGGATGGCAATATCTGTCACAAATATAAATTCTTGATTTGTATAAGTTTGCTATTAACAAAATGCAAAAGCTATAATTTCATTACGGAAGTCCAATATAGAGGTCACAACCAAAGCAAAATTCCCGCTCTATATTAAACTAATTTTTGATTTCCTTAAGTTTGCTATTAACAAAATGCAAAAGCTATAATGTTCTCTTACGTAAGTCAATAAAGTGGAATTCCCACTAGTGCAAAATGTTTGATTACCGTCATCAGTCTTGTTATACACCGATTTCAAAAATGAATCTCGTTTTTTTTTGTTTTAATTTTGGTGCAGTGGTCAATGAAAACGAAGGATACTAGAGTTTACTCTTAAAATCGAATTGAGGCTATTAGGAAAAAAATATGAGAACAACTTTTTTTTAACTTGTTGGAGTTGTATATACATTAAACAAATGTCTTGGATGACTTCACTTTTGAGGAATTCAAACTAAGATATTTTCATGCACAAAATTGCAGAAGCAGATCTTATAGTTTTTATTTGTTTCATGCTAACAAATTTAGGTAAGCGTTTTTTCAAACATTTATAATATGCTTTATAAATTTATGAAAACTCCGTTCTTCAAAACGGTATAACAACACTGACTAAAATCAAACTATTTAAACATCTATCTGACATTTTCATGATGCGCGATTACTTTCTTAAACAAGCCGTAAAGGAGTTGTCTGTAATGACGTTCATCTGAATGTTCTATAAAAGCTATTATTTTCCTAGCTAACGCAACCAATTTCGGCAGGCCTTAAAAAAGTCTCCGTAGAACTCATTACATGAAGTCTCATATGGAAACAAACTTAAAGGCACTAAACAAGCTATTTTGAAATAAATAAATCGTTAAATGCTTGACATGCATTATTTAGCCTTAAAATTATTCTATGTCAGAAATAGCCTATCCAATTCTAAAAATTGGACCTTATACAAGTTAAATTGTTAGTTGGGCGGACATATCAAGTGGCCCAATCTCTTTAAATCATGGTACCAACTATGATTAAAATTTCATGCTTGTATCACAAAGTGCACATAAGTCTTTATATGAGTGCTATGCCGCTCCACTACTGAGAATACTTGCCCTTATATAAAAGTTAAAACTTAAAGTTCAAATACATTTAATGTAATGTAATGTAATAGATACACGTTGCGTATCGGATTTTTTATCTATTATTCTGTTTTGTGCGAACAGTGTTGATAGATTTGTTTTTGTCTGTTTGTGTGAATGTTTTTGAATGATGTTGTTGATAGTTTGTTCGCTATAACCATTTATTTTGGCTGCTGTTTGTATGTATTTCTGCTCTTTTATGTAGTTTGATAACGATAGAGGTAAACTTACCAATCTGTGTGCGAGTGAGAGAAACGCTGCTTAGTTGTTTTGAATTGGTCCATATGAATCACTGGGAATATTTCTCATCGTGGATGTTGGCTTGTGATGAACAGCTATTTCGATTTTGTTTTTATTGAGGTCCAAAAAAATCAGATTTTGTTCTTTTTCAAATCCACATGTGAAATTGATTTCAGAATACTGCTCATTTAACATTTTCAACATGATATTAAGGTCACTCTTTTTGACTACCGCAAAAATGTCGTCGACATATCGATGCCAAATTCTTGGTAACTTATTCTGTGATTTCAGATCAGTTTCAAATTTTAACATGAAGACCTCTGCTATTAACGGAGATATTGGGTTTCCCATACTCGTGCCAGCATTAATTTTGAAAAAACGGTCTCTAAAAACAAAATAGTTAGTGTACATGCACATCTCGGCTGCTTGCATGTAGACATTGAGTTCGTTTTCAGTGATGTTTTGTTTTGACAAATGCGTTTTTAGAGCTAAAAGTGCTTTTTTAATTGGGATGGAAGGGAAAAGTGCTTCAACATCAAACGAAACTAAAATCTCGTCATCGTTAACTGAAATTTGGTTTATTAACTGAGCAAATTCAATAGAATTTTTCACAGAGCAACTTTCAAAAGGTGGATACTTTTTTACTTCATCCACTAACCATCAATTGTAGTGCATGGTGCCACTAAGAGAGCTTCTACTTGCCTCATGCTATCACCTGGTTTGTGTACTTTGGGTAGGCAATACAATTTTGGTACTTCTGGGTTTGAAACGAGAAGGCGCCACTTGAAACGTTCCCTGAAAGAACAGCTTATTTCCTTACGAACATTGTTTGCTGCTGTTATCATTTTATTAAGTGGAGATATTTTAACTTCCTTGTAGTTGTTCGCTTTAATAAGTTTCCAAACTCTTTTGTCGTATTCTTCGGTGTCCACGACGACAATTTTGTTGCCTTTGTCTGCTTTCATCACGAACATTTCTTTCTCCTTCAAATTTTCCAAAACTTCAGCTTCGTTAGAGCGGTGTATTCTTTCTGATTTTTATTTTTGTCAATGCACGCTTTCGTACGCTCTCGAATTTCATTTTCGGTATTTTGGAATTTGTATTTCAACACTGTTTCAACATCAGCAACTACATCTCTTACTGGTGCTGACCTGGGATATATACCATAATTTAAACCTTTGTTTAGAAGGCCTAACTCATCAGTTGATAAATTCAGACTTGAAATATTTATCACAACATTACAACTGGAAGTGGTTTAGCGAATTTTTCTTTCCTTGCTGGTGCCATCTGTAGTAGCGTATTAAACTTATTTATTTGTTTTTCCTTCTTTTTTGTCACTAAATTATCAATTTCTGCTGATGTTTTTTGCAAAAATTCATACCACTCGCAGTAGCATGTTGTTGTCACTTCACCATTGTAATATATTGCTGATAGCTGTAGGTGCAATGAGTACAGTCGAAGTTCTATTGTAGATAAATCAGCATATTTGGATTTAAGTTCCAGATTTAACCAATTTGTTTGTGCTAAATTGATTACTTTTATAGTCACTGAGTTATTGACTGAGGTCTTAATTTTTATGAACGCTGGTGTGATGTTATATCGCTTGCAGCATTTCAAATATGCTATGTCTAATTTCAACATCGCCACCTTATTCTTTAGTCGGGTAAACTCGTTTCTTTTTGACATTGTAGTCGTTTAATTAATTTAAAAAAATTGAAACGATTCACGAAAACTCTTTTACATACATTTAAACACTTATATGAAAATAAGAACACACATTAAGTTGAGCTTTCAATTTTATGTTTTTAAAAATTATTTTTATTTTTAATGAGTCAAACAAAAATTTAGATGCATTTCGAGCAGTTTACCGCCCATCTTCAGCAACACGACTAAATTTAAGTTGGTTTTTATGCATACCAACGGCCACAAAGTCGATACAGTTTCCCACCATCTATATCATCAGCATCATCACCATCGTCACCATCAGCACCCACACCATCATCTCCATCGGTCAAAGTTCAAAGTTAAAATCTAAAAGTGTTTTTTTTTTGAAATACTTAAAACTACTGAAAACTTAAACTTGCCTAAGAATACTTACCACTATGTTAAGGATAAAACGTAAAATTTAAAGCTAAAATCTAAAAGTTTTTTAAAAAATTACCTAAAACTATTCGAAACTTAAACTCACCTAAGAATACTTACCCTTATTTAAAAGAAAGCTTAAAATAATTACATAAAAATTCAAACCTAAAAATTACAAACCATGACCTAAAAGTTAAAACATAAAATTACTTACATATAAATATATTTGAATATACAAAAACAAGTAACCTAAAGCTACAGATAAATATTATCCCACAAGTAAATCTAAATTAAATCTTACTACTGATTCTTAAGATTATTTTGCCTATATTTTTCTAAAATTTCAAAAATACCGAATGATTTCCTTTTAGAATTCTGAAATAATCAATACATACTATTTATAGCTAAATCTTAAAAGTACGATAAAGTTGTTTGAATTCAATTTGATTTGGCGAAAAGTTTCAAAGCTAGGGTTATCAATTTTTTTGTTATCATTAAGTGAAATAGAGGCTACCATAATCGTAATAGTTTTTTTTTGGTAAAACAAGACATTTGTAAACATCCCTTTTTGGCGTCTCTAGCCTAGTATCGGGAAAAAAACTATTCGGGTGTGAAGATATATTTATAGAAGTACCTACACAGAGCTCTATTTAGGTAGAACGACTCGAATTTAGAAACCAAAAATGCGACCAAAGGCATTTCCATACACAATCATATCAAAGATTCAAAGGGGGAAGTAATCGTTTACCGTTACACTTTTGTTTATCATTTTTCTGAGTGGCCTTAATAGTTATGTATACAAATTTAAAGGTTTATGAAAACTAATAAATTCATGTTTACTTTTTGTTCGAAAGTAATTTAGTTGTTTTAATAAGGAATGGACTTTTGAATAGGAATTCCCAGGGGTGTGGAAGGATGGTAATTCGGTGACCTAACTGAATGACCTAATAGGTATAGAGCCGTACATTTTGGGGGAAGCTTAACATAGGCCGATTAGCTTCCAGGTTGGGTGGGATTAGGCCATTTGCTGCACTGACATCAGCAGCACCCTAGGGTGGTGAAGTCCGTCCGCGGTCTTCCAAGTTTGTATTTTTTTTTCTTCAGGCCTGATAAATGTTTTGTTGAGAGGTGTGGCCAAGTTTCGGGGGCAAGATCCCCCCCATTCTGGCGAGCTAACTGCCGAGCATCGCTAGCAGACCGCGTCCCTGGCAACTTGGCATTCCATTTCCTTTTTCCTACACCACAGTTACACCTACTCCTCTTGCTACATCCTCTTGCCACGCAACACTATGTTTAACTTAGACACAACTTAAAAATGACTACGAATACGCCACAATATGAAAAAAGGAAGTTAAAGTCAAAATGACAGATGACAAGAAAAACTATGTTGATATTTAAATGGTGGTAGGTATGCATGTGCACAAATTGGCATGGATTTCCAACACAATTATATATACAGTGGTGGTCCAGTATAACGAACGATATAATGTCCAGAGTCAATTCGTTATATCGAAAATTCGTTATATCGAAACGTTTTTTTTTTTTCAAACAAATCTTTAGGTAAATAGAAAGTACAATTGTATTTTTCATTATTTTATTTCATACTTCATACAAAAAATAAATACATACTTCACTTAGGGCCGATTTTTTATTAAGCCAGTTTAACCTCAGATAGTACGTATTCTTCGAATTAAACAAAAAATTTTTCCTATTGCTATAGTTCTTATTTATTCTGACAGCTTAACTGATGATTGGAAAATCGGCTCTTAATAGAATACAAAAAACATATTTAACTTCACTTACATATAACGAAACATTTAAGGAATAGGAACGTGACTCTCACGTTGGGCAATAAACCATTTGTACAATGCGGTTTTCATTTTTGGATATTCACCCTTCTATAATGATCGGCGACGAAAAGATCCACTGTTTGTATTTCTCAGATTTTTGAGAACCTTGCTCTCATTTTTCTTGATAGTGCATATGCTAGACTTTGGAATTCCAAGCTTCTTCGAAATGTCCGAAAGCGAAACTCCTCTTTTATATTCGTCAATGATTTTAATTTTTGCTTCCATTGTATGACGTTTGCGCGACTTTCTTATTCAGCATCAGACATGAAACTGAGAAACCATGTAAAATATTCCAGACGCAAAAAAACGTATAACAACAAAAAATGGGACTAAAAATTCGTTACAGTTTTTTGCATAGCGAACGGAGCAATTGTTTAAACAAGCGAAAAAAAAAACACTTGTGTAATGGGAAATTGTGTATGTATCTTCCAATATTATCATGAACATGCATGTTAGCAGATAATAAAACATTTACAGTCATTTTTTTTTTATTTTATGAAATTCGTTATTTGTTCGTTATATAGAACACCTAATGGACTTGAAAAAACTGTTCGTAATATCGATCATTCGTTCTATCGGCATTCGTTATACTGGACCACCACTGTAATATTATACAGGGTGTCCCGTAAAGGATGGTCCAAACAACAGGTCCTGACCTTTCAGAATTTGGGAACTTGTTCATCACGAACCATTACAATTTTCGAGTAACGGCTGTTTTTTTGAAATTTGCCGGAACCCCTACTTCGGACCACTGCTTTGCTCACCCCGTCCACAATTGTTTTTTTTTTTAAACTAAAGCATTGACCAATAATAAGACTTTTTTTGTGCATTCAAATAATTTTGATTTTATACACCATTTTTATTAAATTACTAGACAAAGTCATAGTTTGATCAAAATTATTTTTTTACTTCAATCTTTGAAAGAGCGTGCTGAAAAAAAAATCGTATAACTCAATACTGGTTCTAACTTTTAAAAAATTGCCTTGCCTTTGGACTTTTAAAAAAGGTATAAATCTTACCAATGCGTACTCTCAATCGGAAGTTACAACCATTAAAACTCAATCAGTCGTGGTTTTAAGAAAAATTAAAATAAATTCCTTTTTTTTGTTTTTATTGTTTTGTGTTTTTTTTATGTTTTTTTTTGTTTTTGGTTTTTCTAGCTTTTTATTTTTTTTTTTTTTTAATTTTTTTTTTTACTGTCGACACTTAAACCCATATTTTCTTACTTCGTTTTAATAATTATTAGCGACATCTAATAACAATTTCAATAAATAATTTCATCCTCAAACCTTCTTAGTTTTACTAACAATGGCGGTCTTTAACTTCGCGACGCGACGCCACCCTTGGCCAGTCCTTGTACTCATGTTTAATTTATTTGTACCGGAAATGGTAGGGCTGGTAAGATTTTCAAAACGTTCAAAAGTAATGGCACTTATTCAAAGTGAGATAATTGTCTTTTTTTGGCTTTTCTAAAACATTTTTGATTAAAAAAAAAAAGAATTTAAAATGTCTTGCACGCCACGGGAATATGCTTCAATACATTACATTTATGATTATTACATATATGCTGAGAGGTACACAAAATGCTTCCCATCCTGACCATCGCCTTTTCATACGGGTGCACTTGGCTTATTTGGAGGGCAGAACACCAGGGAGAAGTTTAAGACAAGGAAGAAGTCAACGCCATCATGATGAGGCAGTTTTGCGTGCTGCCGAGAATGACCCTTCTAGATCTGTTAGAGCCATCGAAAGGGCAACAGGGGCCTCAAGGACAACCATCCAAAGGGTGCTGTAAAGGAACAACCTTCATCTCTTTCATTTGCAACGTGTGTAAACTCTACTTCCAAGGGACTATACACAGAGTTGAGTTTTGTCGGAGGATGCTCCGAAAAAACAAGAGGATCCGGATTTTTTCGATAGGATATTGTCGACCGACGAGTCATCTTGCAAAAAAGATGGATTTGTCAACTTGCATAACCTCCATAGTTGGCAATTGGAAAATCCTCATTCGGTGCGAGAGGGAAATTCCCAATACCAATTCAAAAGAAATAATGGCCCCATAAAAGGACCCATTGAACTGCCGAATACAGTAAATACTAAAATTTATTTAGATTTTCTGCAAAATAGGCTAATTTTTTGTTGTTGGAAGACGTGCCACTTGCCATAATACAGTCAATGTGGTATCAACACGACGCACGGTTTCCCAGCTCATTTCAGTACTAATATGAGACGTTTTTTGGACAATTCTTACCATGAACGATGGATTGGGCGTGGTGGACCAATTTTGTGGCCATCTCGGTCACCAGACCTTAATCCGTTGGACTTTTTTTATTGGGGCTGTCTCAAGGAAAAAGTCAATGCTAAGCTCATTTCAAACACACATGAACTCCAGCAACATATTCAGGTTTCTGCTGCTGCAACTCGCCAAGCACAAGAAATTTAAAAAGACAATTTTTTAAACGCTGTCGAGCTTGCATACGTGCAGGAGGGGCACATTTTGGACAATATTTATAAATGAAACTGGGTTAAAGAAATTAAAAAAATCAAACACCAAAAGCAAAAAAATAGAAAAAAATTATAAAATAATCAACAGAAAAGTAAAAAAAAAAAAGGAATTTATTTTAATTTATCCTAAAACCACGACTGATTGAGCTTAAATTGTTGTAACTTTTGATTTAGAGTCTGCATTGGTAGGATTTATACCTTTTTAGAAAGTCCAAAGGCAAGCCAATTTCTTAAAAGTAAGAACCAGGGGTGGAATCGGCTTAGGTGATATGTGAAGTGATAGCATTTATCGACACTTTCCGTCTGTGTAAGGTGACTGTCACCAGTGATAATCATATTTTTGTGACTATTTTTGGTGACAGCTATTTAGCTATCACTTTCATGTTAAACTATTCATGTATGCTATATTTTCTGCATTTTCAAGTAAAGTACCTTATATTTGTAGTAAACGACCCAAAAAGTCGTCCCCTAATTTTAAACATACGGTACGGAATCAACCTTCACTTATACTCCATTAAATCAAATAACTTTATACAAGGAATTCGGAAATGATCTCTAGTGCCGCCTAGATAACGCTCATTTTTACTACACATGTCAGACATACATTATCTCCGAAGAAAACACAACACACGTACGATGTACATGTACACATACTATTATTAAACGTTAACAAGTAAGAACAATTGCGCATCTTCTATAACAAACAAATATATAACAAACAAAAAAAAATTAAGAAAATAACTTGTCAACAGAATGTCCATCCTATCGCTCGTACTGACTTGTACATCCAACTTCAGTCATTGTGTTTAAACCCTTATGAAATTCAGCCGCGGGAACTTTAGAAATTGGCTAACCCTTTCCGTGCTGAGCCGTCCCGTACCGATCGACAACTTCCGCTTTTTCTTCATTCAATTTCATTCAACCATTCCACCAATGAAATCGAATTTGGCTACCTCGTGGCGGCCATCGTCTTGCAAGTTCTCTTTATCTTGTTGAGGTAATTGCGCCAAGCATATTTTCCTGACCAGTGAAGGATAATTCATTATTCTGGAGCAGGACATCCAAGAGGGAAATCAAGGCGGGATCTTATTAGAAAAAGCTAAAATAAAAAAAAAAAAAAAAAAACAGCAATAAAGATAGAATTTCTAAAGTAATGTACATAGGTATATCTGAAGATGAAACTAATAATAAAACTATTTACTAAACGCAGGAATGCAAGTCAAAAGCTGCGAGAAACGTCGTCAGATTTAAGAAGGGACGAAAGAAGCCCTTGGGGCTTCGACACCTCCTCGCATCAATCCAGTGCCGAGGAAATATCCTTTTCTCCATGGTAACGACAGGGTACATTAGCATTTCGGAAAAAGGAGTCGCATCAATCCAAGAAACTAAAAATATAAGTGCGGTGCAGAAAAACAAAAAAAAGAAGAAAAATATAGTTTAAAAAAAAAGATATCCAAGTGCCAAGGTAAAAATATTAAGAAAATTAAGTGATAGAAGAAAAAAAAAAGCTTAAGATAAATTCCAATGTAACAGGAGCTATTACCTAAAAGAAAATAACAAGTAAAAATTAAAAAGAAAATTAGTGCTAAAACATAAAAATAATAAAGTAAGAAGGAAAAAGCAGAAAATAAAGAAATTAGTGCTCTAAAAAGATTTTGGATCAGGCTTATGCCATTTTCCTTTGAACGTCTGGAAGCGTCCAGAAGCGTCCGGAAGTCTTCTGAAACCATTCCATTGGTACAAAAAATACGCTTCTGACGATTCTGAGAAGAGAAATTCGATTCTGGATTTGAAATCAGAATCCACTCAAGAAGCATTAATACATTCAAACTCAAACGTCACAACAAACTGCAATGCACTTCATGTTTTTTTAACTTTCCATTTTAATTTAGTTCGCATCCAAAACCAAAGTATTTGATAAAGATTAATTAAAAAATCAAAACAAATTTAATCAAAAAATATTATTTGAATGTTTGGAGTTGATACAGTCGTATTTTACGTTTTGTGTGGCAGCAAATAATTTCTATTTGGTGATTCACCTATACATATACCAAAACAGAATTGAGTAGAAGCAACATGAAGCGTTCCATTGGATTTCAGAATGAGTGAAACCTTGAGTGGAACCAATGAAAAACGCCATTAGATGGATGAGCAAGTTGAAGGTAGCAAGTTATTTTTTGAAGTACGTAAATCTAAAATGCAAATTGAATAAAAAAATAAATAATATGTGAATACAAAATAAAAAAAAGAATTTAGGATTAGAAATGTAAAAAAGAAGATTAAGAATATAGATGAGATAGATACATATGTACATACCGTGACTAAAAGGGATCCCCAGCAAAAAAAAAAAAAATAAAGGAAAAAACTAAAGAAAAATATTAATATTTGAAAGCACATAACATATGTACATATATATACTTACTCACAAACAAAAATAACAAAGAAAAAAGAGGATATTTAGTTTAACTTTTATTAATGATTTCAAACGACAAAATAATTTTTCTGAATTCAAGTGAAGTAACGATGAATGATTTTTTTTGCAATGGAATCTTGATACATACGTAAGATTATTAAAAAAAAGTAGTAGGTTAGGTTAGGTTAGTGGGCTGACAGTTGGTCTTGTTACCGTCACACTTAGATCAGCGTAGATCCATTGTGGTACTCAAGTATTTTTAGTCCTCATATCAAAAAAAAAAAAAAATAAACCTATGATAAATTCTTACATAGCCCGTTAAGGGCGTCGATGAATTTCTAACAAGCTATAGCCTGGAAAGTCGTACTTGTTTCCAAATTAATTGAAGGAGTGTCTGTCGCTATATAAACACCGGGTTGAGGAGAGGTTGACGCACCATTGTCTTTTGAGGGCGTGTTCCTTTCCTTTACTCCCACTAAATAACTAATCCCCGCACGAGACCCGTAGGAGTAGTGGCTCCATGCAACGTCTGGTGGGTGGGTTAGATAGATCAGTGGTTGGTGCAAGCGACTGTTCAGTTCTGTTAGATTAGCCTTCATATGGTTGAGGAGTGTCAGTCGGCCCAATCACCGGGTAGAGAAAAGGCCAGCCCCCCGTAGTGTTCTTAGGGCGTGAGCCTTTGCTCCACCCCCACCGGGTAGATCATTTCTCCACCAGGCCCGTAGGAGCAGTGGCTCTTTTCAACGACTGGTTGGTAAAATTGATAGATCCGTGGTTGGTATATGTGGCTGCTTCGTTTAGTCGGTCCAGCTTTTAAGTTGTAGGAGAAGTACCTGTCAGCGCATAATCACCGGATTGAGGAGCGGTTAACGCCCCATTGTCGTTTAAGGGCGAGATCCCTTTCCTTATCCCCACCGAGTAGATCATCCCTCCACCAGGCCCGTAGGAGCAGTGGCTCCATGCAACGTCTGCTGGGGGAGTTTGATAGACTAGTGGTTGGTGCCTGCGCCTTCCCTGCTCAGTCAGGTTTACCTACATGTTCTGAAGTGTACGTTGGCACAATCACCGGGTTTGGGAGGGGCAAAGGCACCGCTGTTATTTAAGGGCGTTACCCCCATCGGTTAAATCATCCCTCCACCAGGCCCGTAGGATCAGTGGCTCCATGCAACGTCTGGTGGGTGAGTTTTATAGATCGGTGGTTGGTGCATGTAACTGTGTTGTTTAGTAAGTCCTGTTTTTAAGATGTTGTAGAAATAGTCTGACGGCACATTCTCGCCGGGTCAAGGAGAGGTTAGCGCACCATTGTTTGTTAAGGGCGTGATCCCCACCTTTACCCCCACTAGGTTAATCATCTCTCCACCAGGCCCGTAGGAGCAGTGGCTCCATTCAACGTCTGGCAGGTGAGCTTGATAGATCAGTGGGTGGTGCATGTGACTTCGCCGTTCAGTTTAGATTAGCATTCAGTATTGCTGAAGAAGTATTCGTTGGCACAATTACCGGGTTGAAGAAGGAACCAGCGCACCATTGTCATTTGAGGGCGTGATCCCCTCTTTACCCCAACTGGCTTAATCATTCCTCCGCCAGGCCCGTAGGAGCATGCAACGTCTGGCGGGTGAGTTTGATAGATCAGTGGTTGGTGCATGTGACTGCTTTGTTGGCAGATTTAGGAATTGTCAAGCCATTTTGTAGCGTTAATAAATTTTAACATGTTGCTGCTTGTAATGTCAGATAGTTCCTCTAAGTCATTGAAGAAGTGTCTCCCGAGGAGCCTGCTTCTAAGATGACTTAAGGCAGGACAGTGACACAGGTAGTGAGGAGTACCCCGATGTTTCTCCTCGTCGCCACATCCTCTACATAAGTCATCCATACTGAGCTTCATCTTTTTCTTGTGGTAACCCAGTTGGTTGTGTCCAGTGGTAATGCTCACGAGAAAAGATAAGAATATTTCCTCAGTTGGATAATCTTGTCGGTTTTTGCTTGTTGAAGTTAGGCCATAATTTTCTAGTAATAACACAGGTGTCGAGCGAGCTCCATCTCTTGTTAGTTGTAGCTAGAACTTTGCTCTCGATTACCCGCTTTAGATTACAGGGTGGGATCTGAACTGTTCAGTCCGCTTGATTAACATCGAGAGTTTATCCTATTCTTGCCAGTTCGTCAGCACTTTCATTTCCTGGGACACCACTGTGGCCAGGAACCCAACAGAACCTTATGTTGTGCTGTGTACCAAGAACCCTTAGCTCTTCGCGACAGCATGCTACAAGCTTCGATTTTAATTCAATGGCAGAAATTGCTTTTATTGCCGCTTGGCTGTCAATGAAAAAGGTGATATCGGCTTGTGGTATTACCATCATTGAGACCTGTCTAGCAGCTTTTGTTACTGCCAGGACCTCAGCTTGGAAGACACTGCTGTAATTAGGAAGTCTGAATGAGCTGGCTAGTCCAATGGTTTCTGAAAAGAACCCTACTCCAACACCATGATTCATCTTGGAACCGTCGGTATATATTGCTATCATCGATCCGTAGGTTGATGGCTGGCTGATTTGCCAATCCTCTCTACTAGGAAAAGCGGTCGTGAATGGCTTGTAAAAGTCTAAACGGGGAGTTTTGTAGTCAGTGCAAACCATATTTCCCGTGTATTTCTGCAGAATCTGCGCGTGACCTATGATGCTGTGCTTCCAGCTACCGGTTTGGCTAAGCCGAATAGCGCTCTTGGCTGCCGATTCTTGTACAAATAGGTCAAGGGCTATTGAGTTTAGTATAGCTTCCAAACCCGCTGTGGGGGTGGACCTCATAGCCCCAGTGATTCCACTACATGCCATTTTTTGTACTTTTGTCATGATCTTGAGGTTGATATCTTTGTCCAGTGCATTCCACCAGACTACGTTACCGTATATTAGTAAAGTTCTTACTATTGCCGTAAACATCCAAAGATAATATAACAAGTAAAGATGTCGCACGTAGAACAAAATTGTGTGCCAGAAAATTTCTTGGACCGTGGGTCCACCAACATGTATCTAAGCAAACAAATGCTAAGCAACATGCGAAAGTTGCTGATATTTGTTTTCTTACCCTGTCTCTTGTCATTCTCGTACTCTTTTCTTGTTGCTGGATCGTGGACCTAGAAAAAAAAACACATTGCACATTCGTACTGAATTTGGGCTTCTGGCAGTAGGAAGAAAAGAGATGCATCAATGTTTGTTTTTTTTTTCGTTTATTTTTGAAGGTATCTGGCAGGCAGATAGAAAAAAAGGGTTGCGATTGCGAGAGAAGAATTGCTTATTGCTTGTGTTTTGTTGTTGTTTTCGAGAGGTTTGGAATTATTTTCTTGGTTCAGCACTCTTGTGTCTGTTTTTTTTTTTCTTGATCGTGGCAAGTGCAAAAAAAGGAATTTAAATGTAGGTAGGTAGGTATCTGCATAGATTTAATTTTATTTTGTTGGGTCTAGGTAGGTTAGTATAGAATCAAAACAAAAACAAACTAAATCACTTCAATTTATTTTTTTATTTTATTTTATAAATTATCGATATAAAAAAAATATAGATACATAGTTATTATGATAAAAAAAAGGTAGGTAGGCATGTAGGTATCTTAGTTTATGGGTACGTGGGTTCGTGCGTTGATCTTCTATAGGTAAGTACATGGAGCTAGATCACAAAGGTAGGTACTTCCTCAATATAAAGTACGGGTGGGTATACCGTCGTTTTTCAACTCTATTTAGGTACATTTCATAATGTATATGTATTAACGGATTTTTTACTGAGAAGAATACCTATGCAAATATTTTAATTAAGTAATTTTTAAATAATAAAGACGATTTTACAACTTAGGTTTAAATATATCTAAGGTTTAAAAATATCTGTGTGTAGGTACATAGGTGCCTACCTAGATAGGAAAGATTTTTTATGAGTTAATGGAACGAATTTGTTGCCTCATAACATTTTTCTTAATTTATTATTTTTTTTACATAAAAATTGTAGATAAACAATAAATGTAGGTAGGTATTAACTCAAATGATACAGAGGAGCAAGGTTATTTATACGATTTATTGTGAACAAATAAACTTACTTTGGGGGTCTTGTCAAAAAGTATCCAACTTCTGGCAGCATGATAGAAAGCCATGTTTGTGATTTTTTTATATTGTGTCGTGACTTTGAATGCAGTTGTTAGAAAATAGTTATAGTAGTTTATTTCTTTTTTTTTTTTTTACAAATTGAACGAAAATGACTATAATATTTAAATCCTTCTTAATATTTTAATCAACTATCTTTAACTAAAGTATCTCAAAACAAAGGTGAATCTTATATTAATGTGTAGTGCAGTGAGCGTAAGAGAAAACAATAAGAGGTAATAGAGTAAGACAATTACATAAAAAAAAAATGTAAACAAAAAAAAAAATACAAAAAAACATAATTACACACCATAAAACAAAAAAAAAGGTGAAATTTGAAGAGTACGAGAGAGAAAGAGAACTTTCTCTTATATCATTAAATTTGAATCACGATACTAAAGACTAACATACATGAGTCGATCTTGTTTTAATTTTCTATTTAATCGCGTTGTTTTCTCTCGGGCTCCT
This sequence comes from Melangyna quadrimaculata, assembly GCA_949320155.1. NCBI lineage: Eukaryota > Metazoa > Arthropoda > Insecta > Diptera > Syrphidae > Melangyna > Melangyna quadrimaculata. The sequence goes on from OX439485.1 coordinate 108,602,286, forward strand.
ACTAGGTAGCGCTCAATTTATGAATTGTATAATTTTTTTTACTTTTACTCATTTTTTTTTTAACTGACATAGGTTAATAGCATTCAAGCTTTTAAAAAAAAATTATTTTTGTTTTTAAATTTGTCCATATTATTTCCTTTTTTTTTATTGGCGATGAGATGACGATTTTTAAATATTTTTTTTTTTGAATTCATTATTAGTGAATAAAATACTTTTTTGAAGTTACATGAGTTACATGATTGAAGGTTTTGTTTATTTGGCTCATCATTGAGTCATAATGGAGTAAGTCCTTTTCTAGTGCGAGGAGTAGAGATAAGCAGTGATGTGGCAGCATGATGACGTCGAGATGATAGTTTATTAGATAGATGTTCATCTATAAGATAGGGGTTATTGACAAATATATCAAGAGTGGTTCAATAACCATGGTGTCTCTTAGTGTAGAGAAACAAGGGGAGGGTAACACTCAAGATCCCCAATAACATCTAGGGATCTGATTAAGTAAATTTTTTGATAGTTTTCGGTCGCTTAATAGATTTTATTTTTTTTTGTCTGTATTGGCATGATTCATAATGTGCGGTAGTCTAGTGGCGGGTACAAGTACCCACCCCACCGACGAGCTGGCCTATGGTGGAAGCGAGCATGCCGATCCGTACCTTGCTGACTAGACTTCTTATTTATTGTGTTGTAGTTGTGCTTTAGGGAATCCTGTGGTCCTAAGGCAGCTATGGCAGAGCATGTGACCGCTTCTTGATAAATAAGTAAATCGAAATCCGTTACAACTGTACTTAAAATATTTTTACATTAATAAACTTAGAACTTGGTGTACTTTTAGATCTCATTACTTTTTACTTTTTGCTTTACCAAATTTCATAATCCTACACATATCGGTGTAGTAGCCCGTAGCGTAATGGTTAGTGCGTTCGACTGTCACGCTGTCACGCTGGGCACTCTGATGCCCTGATGATGTCCTCATGAAGACGAAACGCGTTGGCCTATAGCAAAAATAAATAAATAAAATTAAATCTGTGGAAAAAACAAGTGTTTTCTATTCATATATGTTTTATTAATCTTAATTAGACAATATGTTGACTGAAATCAATTTCCACCAAGTGCTTAAGCCTCGATCAATCGAGTATATTAAATATAGTAGTACTAACACATTTGTTGGTGCTTTCGTTTAAACTATTAGTAATTTAATTAGTGTAGTGAGTTATTGTCCTCATTTATCCCCATGGGGGAAAAGGGCGTGGGAAAAATTCTCAAAATAAGGGAAAGAATACTCAACGAAATGGAGGATCCACCTCAAGAAGAAATCGAACCTTTGGCTGCGGGGGCAGGAAGTAGTGCTACGGGGGATCTTAACGGTGTAAATGAACAACATAGAGTAAATCATTGAAGAAGTTCTAGGGAGGGCAATGTCTCGAAAGAGGCAGAACATTTTGAGACATACATTTAAGAAGTAGTCACGGCGACAGTGGGTCTTAAACGGACCGAGGATCAACAATTTATACGCGAGGAACTAGTACGGACCCAAGCGGAGTTGTAAGAACAGGATAGAGCAATAGTGAGAGAAACCCTTTTAAATGTCACACCAGCCGTTCCTCAAAATGCTCCAGAAAATCGAAGTTTATACAATGCAACTACTCCCATAGAGCCTCCACCTGATTATATCTCGCGACAACGCAATTTAGTCAATCCTATTTCGAATGCTATCCCGGCGAATGAGCCAGGTCTTCATCCAGTGAAATGCCACGTGGTTCAAACGTCGACAACTTTTTGACTCAATTGGGAAACTTGAACTTTAATGATACTCCTCCGTCAGTGAACCCAAACAGCACCACACCATCTCATTCCTCATCAACGTTACGTTACCAATACCACAAGTGGGGAGTGGCATTCGATAACAAAGATTTGTCCGTCGATACCTTTCTTTTTTGTCTTGACTAGATAAGAGAGTCTCACGGGGCTTCATGGGAGGAATTAGTCCTCAATTTTCGATACTTCGTGAAGGGCCGAGTGAACACTTGGTATTGGATGTTTCTAAAAGAGCATCTTCAGGTATCTTGGCCTACTTTACGACTAGCCCTTGTGGAACAATACCGATCTCTGGAGACAGACTCAGAATTGTCTTGAAAGATGTCAGATCGCAAACAGCTACCAGACGAGAAGTTTGATGATTTTTACGACAACCTGATACAGATTAATTCAAGAATGCGAATACCGAAGCCTGTTAATGAGATGATCGAACTAATCAAACAGAATGTTCGTCATAGAATGGGAGAGCTATTGGTAACTTTCAACACGCATAGTCTGCCAGAGATGGTCTTTGTGTGTACAACAATCGAAACGTTTTGGAATAGGAATGAACCACCCAAAACCAAGTATCCATCAGCTACCCCTATCCAACAATCTCGACGTCAAATCAGTGAATAAGATAGACATAGGGAGGACTCTGACCCGGCAATTCCAGCGGCAGTTGAGGGCTACCATAGGGAATCCAATATATTGAAATGTTGGAATTGCAAGGCAGAGGGACATACCTTTCGAGAATTTTATAGTCCTCAACGGAATCTATTTTGTTTTAGGTGCGCTAGGCACAATGTGATAACGCCAAATTGCGAGAGATGCTCGTGAAACTGACCGTCGAGCAATCCGTCAACCAGGGGCAAGTGCTCGAGGGTGGAGAACCCGGAGAATTAGAAAACCCTAAACCTAGCCTTACCAAAGTAACCCTTCTTCTCTTCTTCTATCTCCACCGCGGACGGACAAAAATGGTAACGGTGCAGGTCTATTAATTTTTGGCTACCTCGTGGCAGCCATTCGTCCTGCAAGTTATTTATATCTGAAGTCGTCCACCAAGTAAGTCCCCTCCAATTATTGACATCGTCAACTCCGGAGAATTATAGATAATAAAAATATAATATAATATAATAAATAAGATAATAGAAATATAAAGAAAACCTTAAATAAAAAAAGAAAAAAATATGAGGTTAGATCCTACCACAGTACAAATATCTAAGGTATTATCAGGCGCAGCTTTTCAAATTTCAAGATTGTTGCCCTTTGTGTAAGTACAGCGTAATCAAAAACAAATTTTTGGTGATTGTTTGAAATTTAATTTTTGTACTATTGATTTGTACTATTGATTTTGGTGATTGTTTGAAATTCAATTTTTGTACTATTGATTTTGACAAGATGCGCAGAATTGAACAAAAATGAACATGCTAGTGATATTACCTGTAATATATGTATCTTGAGATCCTACTACCTTAATTAAAAAAACAAAGAAAGAAATTAAGAAAACAAAAAATAAAAATCTGTTTAGACAAACACGAGCTTGTTGAGGTAATTGCGCCGAGCATATTTTCCTGACCAGTGAAGTATAAATCATTATTCTGGAGCAGGACATCCAAGAGGGATCTTATTAGAAAAAGCAAAAATCAAAAAAAAAGAGCAATAGAGGTAGAATTTCTAGAGTAATGTACATATTTACACCCGAAGATTAAACTAATAATAAAACTATTTACTAAAGCAGGAAATCAAGTCAAAAGCTGCAAGAAACGTCGTCAGATTTAAGAAGGGACGACAGAAGTATCGATGAATGATTTGTTTTGCAAAGGAATCTTGATACATAAGTAAGATTATTAAATAAAGTAGTAACAAATAAAAAGAGAGACAGTGAGTTAGAATAGAAAAGTTATATAAGTAGTTAGATAGTAAAATAATGATAGGAAAGTTCTTATAGGATTTAGTAATATGGTGTAAGCATTATTAAAACGAAATAAATTTGGAACTAAATGAATGGTAGGTATCGTAAGACATATGTAGTGTAAATATCGAATTCGAATCAGGGTGCAAATAACTTCCTTCTGTTTGTTTCTTAATACTCTTCAGTGCATATTGTTCTACAATTTCTTCAATCAACGTTTAGAGAGCCACCAGTTTAAGTCAAAAATGCTGTGCACATCATCTTTGGACTCTGGTAAGTGATTTAAGTTTATATTTATTCCTTTTTTTTTACATCTTTTAAGTTTCATTGATTTGATATATATAATATATATGTGAATAGAAATTGCAAATCAAACCAAGATAAGATACAAAGAAAAAATTTATTTTTTTACGCTTACGAGAAGCGCATTCGGGTGTTGACTTGAGTGACTTCGACACAAGATAGTATCAGGTTAAAATAAAAATAAAAAAAGCAAAAATAAAACAGAAAAAAAAAGAAGTATTAAGAGGGTATTAGGAAAAGAATAATTACAAGGAAGTTAAGGTTAAACCAATTACCTAGTTCATACAAAAAAAAAAAAAACTGATGACTGAGATAGTGACATACAAATGTTGAACATATGAACTTAAAGAATCTTAATATGGATGTTTAATAGGTGTGAGTGGGGAAGTGGTTTAAGGGAGTGAAGAGATGGGAAGATTTCAGATCAAATTTTAAAGGGAAGTCAAAGACTTCGTCCTTTAATACAGTGCCGTTACATTTTTTGCGGAGCATGATTAATGGCGTAGGAGTATTTCACAGTTTTTATTTTTGGGAATACTAGATAGGGCGGGTATAGACAAGCTCCGAGGACACTAACAACTTTGTCCTCCTCTAAGCGTGGGTGAGTGTAAACATTTCGGTTGCTGAATTTCGGGTCCTACCTAATACTTTTTTTTGACGGAAATATATCCGGTCGAATGCCACCTAAGACTTAGGCCTATAAAAGTAACACAGTCTTTCCGTGGGTAACAAACCCCCCCCCCCTCCCCTCAACAACGAGCTATGCATGAAAACGATCAGGCCTTCAGTTACGAAAACGGTAAGATACCCCTTTCGGCTCCTGTCTGTACGGGCCGATGGATCTGTAGATTTCGGTCCTTAAGGTGTGGAAATGCCGTCAGGGAGGGACTCGGAGTAGGGCGCAGAATCTTAGAGAATTTTATTTCGTTTTATTTTTGTTTAAGGGGTCTTTTCTGACACCCAATCGATTGGGAATTCGGTCTAGGTCATGTGTTAAGCGGATTAAGTTACAAGACTCTCTTAGCTCAGGTAAGAGACGGGTAGAAGAAGAGTTATATTTTTTTTTTTTGACAAAAGAGTCTTTTGGCGATTTTGTCTCCTCGTCTCACTGCACAAGTGTAGTGTATGCAATTAAGTATAAGCATACTATAACACGTTAACATGCTTCAGTTTCTTAAATTAGAACGTTACATATTTTAAATAAATTTATATTCAATGAATATCGACGTAGTTTTTTTTATTTCTAAAAGGGCATTAAAACCCAATTTGTCATGAAAAAACTTTATCTGCATATTACTTACATACATACATGTATGTATGTGGGAATAGTTTTGTTAAATTATTAAGTCCAATGACGATCATATCTCTTAAAAAATGTATTCAAAAGTGCATTGAATGTTCACGTCTTTTAATCAAATATTAAAATGAGTTGATTTCAGTGAATAGTTGCCAAAATTAACACAAAAAATTGTGATTTTATTCCAGAAAAAAACGTATCTTCAATAAAGGATACAGGGAATTCGAAGCGCGGGTTTCTTTAAATCATCAAAGAAAAACATCCACGACGGTTTCTTATAATCACTTGAACTCGAAACTGATATATATTGTTCAATATTTAAAATCTAACCACCGCACAATTTTGTTTAATTTGTTTGCAACTATTCACTTAATTGTTTAATTTAACACTTTTGAATAAATTTGTTGACGGCAATAAAGAAAATCTTCAAATCGACTTGTGAGAAATGTCAAATCGTACTAGTATCATCATAAAGTGTTAATATGAAAATGTAAATTGAAAATAAAAATTGAATAAAACAAATAAAATAAATTAAGTATTTTAAACTTTAAAATTTTCTTTTATTATTTAAAAACTTGTTTTTAAAATTTTATCACAACTAATTTAGATTTTTAATTTTAGCTACGCTTTTCGGAATTTGTATTCCATCATCGGGCTTTTTGCAATTGTTCAATTGCTTAACTTAATGAAGACTTAATAAAGAAGCCACCTCTTCGTTTTTGTTAAAAAAAATCGTACCACAAACATTAAAAAAAGTTCTGGGCTTAATTTACACTGCCTTGGAGAGATTTTAAAACAGTAAAAGTTGAACAGTTTAGTTTAAGAAATCAATAATAACTGACTAACTAAATGCCAATATTGATACTGCATGAAAACTTTTTAACGGTATATTAAAAAAACTTGACGTCATACAAATTTGTGACATATATTTTAGTATTAAGGGGAAAAGAGGGACAAAATCTAGTCCAAAGAACTGTTGGGTAAAAGAAAAAAAAAAAATATTTTGTAAAGTAGTGTAATAAGCCGTTTACTTATATGGCTTTTTTTTATTTAAGTATGTTTGCACATTACTCTAAACATTTTTAAAGCTGGCCATACGCCAATTGGTTTTGTGCATTTTCTAGGGATAAATGTCAAAATAGTTTAGCGCTGAACGGTTTTAAGCCAGTCGGAAACCCACGAACCAAATTGGTTCCGAGTTATCCAGCTCGCTCTTGTATGGCCACCTTAAGGTTTTTTGTGAAACACTTTATTTTCATTTCATTTATTTATTATTTTATCATTACACAGTAAGATACAGGATCTTCTTAATGTGTATAAGTTACAATGATTAATTTATAGTAGGTATAATATTACTAAGAAAAGAGAAAATTAACAATAACAACAATATTTCATTGAATTAATCTTTAAAGTTTTGTTTTCTTTATTTTTCAGAGACCAGGAAACGCGGTGCTTATGGGATCGATATATGCAGGTAGTCATTATATGCTTGGAGAGAATGTACCATACATGATGTGTACTTAGTGATTCAAACTGAATGAAATATATAAAAATTTGCGTGACGTATTAAAAAATAAAATCTTTTTGTAGCGTCAAGAAGACATGTATGTTCACACATTTATAGCATTTGCACATTAATTTAAAAAAAAATAAATTGGTTTACCCTGGGCGCAAATAGGTTTACCCAAAATCAAAAAGGTTTTGTTGCACGGCAATAGGGGTGGAATGTGAATTTGGTATGGGCGGGACACAGGAATTGGGAATTAGGATTTCAGGACGGGATCAGATAGGCTGGGTAGAATAACTATAGCGCGAGGGCGGTGGCACGCAGGTGACGCGCGGCTAAGCTCGCCGGATGAAGGGGGGGATCTTGCCCCCGCAACTAGTCCTCACCTCCAACAAAACTTCATTTATGCCACTTCAAGATGAAATAAATTGAGAACTCGACTCAAACCTCTTTTTACACTGAGAGCGCCGCGGATGTTGATGCGGTTTATTGGCATTTCTCCTCCCAGTCTGGAACTCGGTTGCCATTATCTTCGAGCTCGCCTTGATACGATGAAACTTCTGGTCACATTTAAGTCATACTATATGTCGGTTTATCAACCGTTACCCCCACCTCCTTCCCACACCCCCAAGAGAAAAAATTCATCAAACCATCGTGCCTTTGGAAAGCACAATCAAAAAAAGTATGTTGGCGTGAATTACAATTTGTATTGACTCACAAAACTTCCATCAACGGGAATTAAATATTTGGCATATAGCCTTGCTTAAAATAATATGGAACATCATATAAAAAATATCAACGAGGTTGTCTTTAAGAACCTATGCTAGCCTAAAATATATATTTTATAAAATTAGAAAAACAGAAAATATTAAAACAAATAACTATTCAAAAAAAACTATCAACCCCCTAAAGCACCCAAAGAAGTCCCAAGCCGATTGGAATCTCTCCCCGCACCACGTGCTTTTTCTAAGTAACCTTTAATGGGATCCCGTTTTCTTTACAGGGATAGGTTTATGGTATCCCCCGACTACGAAAATAACTATTGACCTACCTAGAATGAGCTCACTATAGGTATCCACTATCCCCTACAAAAAAGGGTCGCTATTTCTTATAATCGGCACAGGAGGGACTACTAGATCTTCTTCTTGGTCACGCTTGTGCTAGCCTTATAGGGATTGTTACGATATTTGACAAATTTAAATAAGAAAATAATAAGAAAAATTATCTATACAAATTATATATACAAAAACTAGTGTAACACTATCACGCAAAAAGTAACACAAAAACATAAAAAATCAGCAATGCTTTCAAAAAGGTACGCGTTCCAACTGGAAACCTCAAGATACTCTTCTTCTTCAAATTTGGTTCATGGCTGGTCCCTTGGAGCCCGAGGTACATAAGTCTCTCCTCACTGATATCGTTATTTTATTGGGTTTCTTTTTAGTTAATTAGAGAGTTACTAGTGGTATTTTTTATAACGCGGCGAAAAGTTAATTATTAATTTTGTATTTGCAATCTTAGCGATTAGGTATATGCACATGTGTACTCTTGGTAGAACAATTTTCTTTCTCTAAAAAAATCAACAGATTTTACTTGAATGGTTTGGAGAGCCCCACAAACCAGTTAGTCCAAAAGAGACTGATTTTGTCAGCATCTGTGGGGTTTTATTATTATTTTCCTTTTGCGGGTAAAATATCCATTGGGGTATTATCTTCTCCCCATATCGCAAGCAAAACACAACCTTATACCAGTTTGTCCTTTCTGGCTCTGGATTCCACCGCCAAAACACCAAACTAGCAACTGCAACCCGAAAAACACTCAATTACCATTCTTAAAAACTATTTAATTTTAGGATCTCACTATTCGAACAAATCCTAATGTAATTTCCTTCTTTGCTTTATTAAACCCGATCACACAGACCACAAGTATTTATAAAAAAAAAATCTTATTTGTAATGTGACTACGTTTTAGGAATAATTATTATGTGCTCCTTGACAGATGACTGACTATGACTTTTTATTTTTCTTTCTTTCCCATCCCAAAATCCAATCATACTATCACTCCCAACGGTTAACTATCGCCTCATTCCTATATTGACCAACCAACAGTTTATGGCTCAAGCTGTACTTTGTTTTTTGATTCCAATGTTTGAATTACATGTTTAAAACTCGACGACCTTTAGACTTTTTAAGGTATGTACAACAAGATTCAATAATTTTGCAAAGGGTTCGGGCTTTTGCTAAACGTAAGCCTGCCATCTATCGTTCGGCTTCAGAACTACCTATAACTCAGAAGAAAAGAAATGAAAGTCTAAACCAAAATTTATCTAATCACGATACAAGACCTCGATTGACATTCTGTCCTGCCTAAACGCAACAAAAAGAATGGTTAACATAAAATGTGTGAAGCCGTAAGTCCAACATGGTTGCAAATTGTTGCTGAGGGGAGACACGAACGAAGATTTCCTATCTCTAGACAGGTAATCTATGGCCATAAATACGGAGTAAGTACATCCGTACATACATATCTACTGCCTACAATTTTACCAGCTCTGTAATCCATTCTCTCCCAAGGTACATCCATTTGATCACTCTGCCGGGGTGTCGATGGTCGGTTCAAAATCCCTTTCAGCGAATCATTTTCGTCGATTCCCTAAAGACACTGTTGAAGCAAGCATCAAATCATATTTCATATATTTATTTGAATAGATTTATACAATAAGATACAATATCTTTTAAAATAGTATTAACTTAATTATTATTAACAAGGATGTGTTGCATTTATTTATGTAAAATTTAAAAATTTAAAAATTGTATGTGAACAGTTTTCAGAAAAAAGAAAAAAAAAGAAAATCATTAAAGCAAAATCAAAATCAAAATTTATAACTAAACGATAAAGAGAAAAAAAAATACAAAATCAAATATCAAATCATCACTACCTCAAAGTTTGCAAATATTCATTCATTTTTAATTCGAAGAGTTTAGTACAGCATATAATTCTTAAAGTTCGTGGTAGATAGTTCCACAGACGAATCGCAGTTATGAAAAATTGACGTTCCGATATTAAGAACGTGTAACGTAAGGGTACAAGATTTAAGGTCCTTATCATAGAGGTACGGTTGAGGCGTTTGCATAACATTGTTCAGCAATATAAGTGATCTGAACTTTAAAAGGCGTTCAAGAGTAATGCCATAGATAGATTTTGAAAATTCAGAAACGTGATCGTATCTTCTTAATTCAAAAATTCATCTAGGTATACTGTAGTGTTCATAATCACAGTTACGAAAAATTCCATAACCGTAGAGCATTATAGGCACGAGCAATGCTATGGCTAGGATAATGCGTGTTTTAAGTGGTGTTATCTTATGGTTTGTCCATAATAGACGGAGACCTCCGTAAATACGACCTATTGTCAATCTAATGTGTTAATTCCAAGAAAGTGTTTTTGTAAACATTAAACCTTAGTTTCTGGCCGATTCGACAAACTCAATTTGTTTATTATTTAAGAGTATCTCAGAAAAATAGGACGTGTCGATGGCTTTTCTTGAAATTACCAAACATTTTGATTTTACTGGATTGAGGCAAAGTCCATTTTTCTCCGACCAAGAATGAATATTGGCAAGGCCTTCATTGAATTCAACGGCAGCGTTTTCAACCAATCCTAAAGGAAAAGATTTTCGTATTTGGACATTGTCAGCATACATATCCAATTGACAGTTTTGCGTACATAAGGGTAAATCGTTAATGTACATACATAGAGAAAAATAGTGGTCCCAATATTGAACCCTGCGGAACCCCTCTTTTAACCATAAGAAATTCTGAAGCGGAACAGTTTGCAATAACTGCCTGGGATCGTAAGTTCAGATAAGAATGAACAAGCCTTGCTGAAGAGTTAGTAAAATTAAACTGGTTTATTAGTTTACTTAGTAGTATATACTATAGTAGTAGCCCGTAGCGTAATGGTTAGTGCGTTCGACTGTCACGCTGGAGGTCTGTGGTTCGCTTCCCAGCCTCGTCCACCTTAAAACTAAAAACTTTTTTTTTCAGGGCTACTGCCTCTTGCGAGGAATTGACAAATCCTCCAAGAGTATCACTTGTCACGAATAAGTGCTGCTCGTCTAGCCGTTGGGATTCGGCATACAAATTGTAGGTCCCTTCCATTCCTGTCGATAGGCGCACACAGGAATGATTGCGAGTTGTTAGTCACTAGGCCCTGGTTCTTCATGAGCCGTTGTGCCACCCGATTTATTTTTAGATTTATCTCAGCTGTAACTTTGTTTCTTTGACATTTAAATGCAGCATACAACTTATTTAGTATAAAACGCTTCCAACGTTTATAGGCCTGGTCGCGTTCAGACATTAGATTTTGTATGTGCGTATTAAACTACGAAGATTTTTTTGTTGCCACCGTTTTTGTGTTTCGAATAAATCCCTCATGTTCTCTTGTATGAAAAAATTTGACATTGAAACAAAAAGGCATTTCATAAACTCGAAACCATTCAACTCTTTTTAAATCAACTTCCATTTGACTAACATTCACTCGTTTGAAATCGCGAAAACTTATAGTTTTACTCACATTGGTTCACATTGAAATGTCATATGAATTAGGTCGTGACGTGAAAAGGCAGGCACAGATATATATTTGATTAAGCTTGAGAACTTTATACATATGACAAAAAAATACATCAAGAAGGGTGCAACTGTGAGAAGTAAAATGAGTGGATTATGAAGTTTTAACAGGAAAGAGATTTAAGGAACTCATATTGTTAACAAGAGATGAATCATTTAATATGTTACAATTAAAGCCACCAACAACCACAACTAAAGGTGATATAAAAGATAATTCATCAATTACTGCTAAGACAGGTGTGATATCAGTGTTGTTGTTAGGTCTGTATACTGAGCCAAGCAAGATTTTATTTTCGTTACACAGTACCTCTAAAAACACATACAGACGTATTCATTAGAATCCGCTGAACAGATGAATAGTTATGCACTGCATAAGGATTTGTGTAGCCACTATGCAACGTTGCATAAATTATAACTTTTAAGGTTTTCACGGTTGTTTATAGACATAATTAATTAATTTTCGGATTAGCCGCGTTATTTAAAATAAGAGTGCGATTTTGTACTCACCCCGAACGTTTCGCATCAAATTACATTGAGCGTGGTCACCGGGAAACTGCTGATGAAAAGTTATGCATTAGATTGGCTACGCAGGTTGTAGCGGTGCGTAGACGGTTCTATTTCATGAAGTTGTTGTTGTTGAGGTGCAGGTTGTTGGGAGCAAACAATACTCACTACATCGCAGGGTGTTTTAAGTTTGATTTGGGATGCCCGTGAGGTGTTAATGAGTGGGTCCCATGAACGAGAAAGTTTAAAACTGTCGTCCCGATTGAAATTTTGGTGGCGCTTAATTTCAATCGCCTCGCGTACCAAACGTGGGATGTAATGGGTTTCTTGCGCTAAAATCTTGGCTTGGTCGAAATGAATCCAGTGATGTTCATCTGGATTGTCCAAGATGTGTTCGCAAATTGCCGACTTTTCCCGCTGATTTTTGCTTACAGCGCTAATGTGCTCTTTTAAGCGGGTGGCAATGCTTCTTTGGGTTTGTCCCACATACGAAGACCCACAGCTACAAGGAACTGCATATACGCCCGGTGTTTGGAGAGGAAAGTGGTCCTTTGGTGAGCGGAGATAGTTTTTTTACCTTTTTCGGTGGTATAAATATGGATTTTACCCCATATCTTTTTAAAACTTTGCCAACTCTGTCCGTTACACCCTTAACGTATGGCAGAAAAGCCTTCTTGTCTAGGTTGCTTTCATCCTTTTCCCGTGACACAACTGGCTTCCACGTTCTTTGCTTTTTAGTATAACCATTTGCTTTCAGAACGTTGTCCACCAGATTCAGCTCAGCCTTTAGGTGGTCGCTGTCGCATATTCTGTGGGCTCGCTGAAATAGTGTCGAGACAACTGATCTTAAATTTGCCGGGTGGTGGTGGGAAGTAGCATGTAGGTATCTGTTAGTGTGCGTTTCTTTGCGATAGACTGTGTGTCCCAGTGTACCATCTATTCGTCTTGTCACCTTCACATCCAAATATGCAATGGAATTTTCTTTTTCTTTTTCCATGGTGAACTTTATTTTTGGATGTTGTGAGTTCAGATGTTCGAAAAAACTCACAATTTTAGAGCTTTTAAGGATGCAAAATGTGTCATCCTGCGTAGGGCTTTTGCTTCAAAATGTTCCATCAATAAATCTGCAATCAGGGGCGCCAAAGGCAAACCCATGGCAACGCCATCTACTTGCAGATAGAACTTTTTGTTGAAACAAAAATACCCTGAAGACAAACAGAATTTCAAAAGCGGCATATAGTTTTCGTTAATGCCGGAAGTTGAGATTAGCTCACGGATAACAGTCAGAACCTCTTGAACAGGTACATTTGTAAAAAGTGACTCAACATCAAAACTCACCATAACTTCATCCTCTTCGAGTCTTAGGTTACCGAGAATCGACACAAAATGAGAAGAATCCTTTATGTGGTGTTCTGTCGACCCCATTAAAGGTTTAAAAACGTTTACCAAATGCTTCGCCAAAAGATAACAAGGCGCATTTATTTGGCTCACAATTGGTCGCATAGGATGGCCTTCTTTATGTATTTTCGGCAGCCCATACAATTTTGGTGGCTGGGTACAAGAGGGAATTAAGCGTTGAGGTGGCAATATTGCTTTATTTTCGTTGATGAGTTTTGTGACTTTTCTTAAGACCCGGGCTGTGGGATCGTAATCGACTGGCGAATACGTGTTGGTGTCATCAACCAAAGCATTAATCTTTGTGAAATAGTCACTTCTGTTTACAACAACAGTCGCATTACCCTTGTCTGCAGGGAGAATAAATATACTCTCTTCCCTACGCAACGTGTTCAAAGCAACCATTTCATCTCTGCTTACATTGTTAGTTGTTGGTGTTTTGGTTCGTCTAACAATAACCGCTACGTCTTGCCGAATCGTTTCGGCATCGATGCTGTTGAATTTGTTTCGCGAGATGCATTCTTCTACATTGCCTATTATGTTCTCGACTGGCACACATCGTGGAGTGGGAGCAAAGTTTAAACCTTTGCTTAGAATGCTCGTGGCTGCTGGACTCAAGTTTATGTTTGATACATTGACAACGGCTTTTGTGAGGTCGATCGTGTTAACCTCTGGTAGTTTGGCTTGCGCGTTGATTAGCTTATCAAACTTTTGTTGTTGTTTTTGAGTACACAGTTGTTGGATGTTTGTTGCTTGCATACAAGTTATCCTATCACACACACTAAAATCCTCTACACTAAGAACACATGCAAGGTGTTGATGCATATCATATAGCTTCACCGAGATAGCATTTAATTCACTACGATGGGAGCTAATTAATCTAATTAATAACATATCACTTGCCGTTGATAGAACTTTCTTAGAACCATATATGTGTCGCATAGGTTTAAGTTTGACACAGGTGGGTAGCACGGCACAATCACGGCATCTTTTTAGAAAAGCTAAAGCACATAGAAGGCGCTCGCGTTTTACCCGAAAGCTCCCGAACTGGCGAAGGCATTTATGTATTGCCTCTCCGTACAGGCTTACAATATAACTTTTAAGGTTTTCACGGTTGTTTATAGACATAATTAATTAATTTTCGGATTAGCCGCGTTATTTAAAATAAGAGTGCGATTTTGTACTCACCCCGAACGTTTCGCATCAAATTACATTGAGCGTGGTCACCGGGAAACTGCTGATGAAATGTTATGCATTAGATTGGTTACGCAGGTTGTAGCGGTGCGTAGACGGTTCTATCTCATGAAGTTGTTGTTGTTGAGGTGCAGGTTGTTGGGAGCAAACAATACTCACTACATCGCAGGGTGTTTTAAGTTTGATTTGGGATGCCCGTGAGGTGTTAATGAGTGGGTCCCATGAACGAGAAAGTTAAAAACTGTCGTCCCGATTGAAATTTTGGTGGCGCTTAATTTCAATCGCCTCGCGTACCAAACGTGGGATGTAATGGGTTTCTTGCGCTAAAATCTTGGCTTGGTCGAAATGAATCCAGTGATGTTCATCTGGATTGTCCAAGATGTGTTCGCAAATTGCCGACTTTTCCCGCTGATTTTTGCTTACAGCGCTAATGTGCTCTTTTAAGCGGGTGGCAATGCTTCTTTGGGTTTGTCCCACACACGAAGACCCACAGCTACAAGGAACTGCATATACGCCCGGTGTTTGGAGAGGAAAGTGGTCCTTTGGTGAGCGGAGATAGTTTTTTACCTTTTTCGGTGGTATAAATATGGATTTTACCCCATATCTTTTTAAAACTTTGCCAACTCTGTCCGTTACACCCTTAACGTATGGCAGAAAAGCCTTCTTGTCTAGGTTGCTTTCATCCTTTTCCCGTGACACAACTGGCTTCCACGTTCTTTGCTTTTTAGTATAACCATTTGCTTTCAGAACGTTGTCCACCAGATTCAGCTCAGCCTTTAGGTGGTCGCTGTCGCATATTCTGTGGGCTCGCTGAAATAGTGTCGAGACAACTGATCTTAAATTTGCCGGGTGGTGGTGGGAAGTAGCATGTAGGTATCTGTTAGTGTGCGTTTCTTTGCGATAGACTGTGTGTCCCAGTGTACCATCTATTCGTCTTGTCACCTTCACATCCAAAAATGCAATGGAATTTTCTTTTTCTTTTTCCATGGTGAACTTTATTTTTGGATGTTGTGAGTTCAGATGTTCGAAAAAACTCACAATTTTAGAGCTTTTAAGGATGCAAAATGTGTCATCCACATACCTCAGCCAAATTTTGGGTTTTTCTGTAGAACTGCGTAGGGCTTTTGCTTCAAAATGTTCCATCCATAAATCTGCAATCAGGGGCGCCAAAGGCAAACCCATGGCAACGCCATCTACTTGCAGATAGAACTTTTTGTTGAAACAAAAATACCCTGAAGACAAACAGAATTCCAAAAGCGGCATATAGTTTTCGTTAATGCCGGAAGTTGAGATTAGCTCACGGATAACAGTCAGAACCTCTTGAACAGGTACATTTGTAAAAAGTGACTCAACATCAAAACTCACCATAACTTCATCCTCTTCGAGTCTTAGGTTACCGAGAATCGACACAAAATGAGAAGAATCCTTTATGTGGTGTTCTGTCGACCCCATTAAAGGTTTAAAAACGTTTACCAAATGCTTCGCCAAAAGATAACAAGGCGCATTTATTTGGCTCACAATTGGTCGCATAGGATGGCCTTCTTTATGTATTTTCGGCAGCCCATACAATTTTGGTGGCTGGGTACAAGAGGGAATTAAGCGTTGAGGTGGCAATATTGCTTTATTTTCGTTGATGAGTTTTGTGACTTTTCTTAAGACCCGGGCTGTGGGATCGTAATCGACTGGCGAATACGTGTTGGTGTCATCAACCAAAGCATTAATCTTTGTGAAATAGTCACTTCTGTTTACAACAACAGTCGCATTACCCTTGTCTGCAGGGAGAATAAATATACTCTCTTCCCTACGCAACGTGTTCAAAGCAACCATTTCATCTCTGCTTACATTGTTAGTTGTTGGTGTTTTGGTTCGTCTAACAATAACCGCTACGTCTTGCCGAATCGTTTCGGCATCGATGCTGTTGAATTTGTTTCGCGAGATGCATTCTTCTACATTGCCTATTATGTTCTCGACTGGCACACATCGTGGAGTGGGAGCAAAGTTTAAACCTTTGCTTAGAATGCTCGTGGCTGCTGGACTCAAGTTTATGTTTGATACATTGACAACGGCTTTTGTGAGGTCGATCGTGTTTACCTCTGGTAGTTTGGCTTGCGCGTTGATTAGCTTATCAAACTTTTGTTGTTGTTTTTGAGTACACAGTTGTTGGATGTTTGTTGCTTGCATACAAGTTATCCTATCACACACACTAAAATCCTCTACACTAAGAACACATGCAAGGTGTTGATGCATATCATATAGCTTCACCGAGATAGCATTTAATTCACTACGATAATTAATAACATATCACTTGCCGTTGATAGAACTTTCTTAGAACCATATATGTGTCGCATAGGTTTAAGTTTGACACAGGTGGGTAGCACGGCACAATCACGGCATCTTTTTAGAAAAGCTAAAGCACATAGAAGGCGCGCGAGTTAAGGTAGGAAGTGTAGCGCTTAATAAAAAAAATCAACCTTTGTTTTATGAACAGCTCAGTGCTGTGTTTATTATCAAACTCAAACTCTTATGCTATGCATTACAATTTTTATATCAATCAAATGATGAATCGGCTATTTTACAAACAGAAATACGTTTAAGGAAAATGTGAAATAGAATTGCAAATATGAAATAAAATGAAATAAGATCTTATGAAATGCTTTTATAAATTAATTGTGGGAAACTGCTGATGATGGTTGTTGGTGCCGTTGGTGCCGATGACCTGGGTTGAGGCATGTGTCGTCTGAGGTATGTAACTCCTCCCGCCCTGGAGAGAGCTACGGTCGAAGAGGCTGTATGCGTCTTTAGCCGGAGCTATCATTAGGTTTATTGCTGGGGTATGTTGACTATTGTTATCGAGTATTGAGTGTTGTTGTTGGGGTTGGTTGGCCCTTCTATGTAGGTGTGTGAGGTATATTATGATGACAAGTCCGATTAGCGTTGATATTGTCGAGATGATGGTGTAGTTAAGGATTATATGTTTGTTGGTGCGTCTTTCCAGATAACGTATTGCCTCTTTGTTTTCAAAGTGGAAGTTTTGTAGCGATTGGAGGTTGATTGTTTGGATCGAAGATATGTTAATTTTGTTGATCGAAGTGGGATAAATGTGGACGTCTTCATAATAAACTCTGCTCGTGCTTTCGTATGTCACTTGGTTGACGTTGACGCTGCAGTTTGAGAAGTGAATGATAAATGTACCCTTCAGATTTTGAACCTGGGGGCCACAAGTTGATGTTATTTCTTTCTCTGGACTGTTTATGAACAGAATGTAGTTAGGTTCTGGCTGGTATATTTGTTGTTCTTGGGTTACATCTGAAGTTTTACATTGTGCCGGTTTGTTGTTCATTAAATTGGCGATGCAGCTTGTTTCCATGTAAGAGTTTTGGCTCGTTTCTTCTTTGCAGTAGAATGTTTTTTCTATTTGTTCACATTTCTTGTCAAAACATTGAATTTCGTTTTGGTTAAGGATACAAAAGGGTTTAATGTGAAGTAATTTACTTTTGAGTGGGATGGGTAATAAATGGAAAAAGGAAAATGATTCATTTTTTAAGGAAGGAATTTGTATATTAAATATTATATCTGAATGGTTATAGTAAGCCTGAAGCTCCAATAATTCGTATATGTTTTCGTTTGAATTAATTTCTACAGACTGATTTTTTAAGGAACTGTAAATGAATGTTAATTCATCAGAGTTTAAAATGTGTTTTGAGATGATATTTAATTTGGCAAGAATAATAGATTCCGCGATATTGGTCAAATGGTTGTTTAAAAGTTCTATATTGAAGTTTATTTGGTTTAAATATTGAATATATCTGATTGAGTTTTCCTCTGATCTGATTCTGTTTCCTAATGTCTTTTCAGTATTAATTAAATATTTTTCAATAATCTTCTGCTGCGTGTTTATGTGGTTTGTTATATTGTCGAATCTTGCTATCATTTGTTTGTTAAGTCTAACCTGGTCGTCTTCCTGTGTCTCGATGTCATTTTGTCTTTCTGATAGCATTTCTATTTTTTTATTTATATCCAGAGCATCGTCAGCATCCAAATTTCCTGTTATGCTCTTTACAACTGTTCCTAAACCGTTGATAAGTCCTCTTTTTTGTCTGAAATTAGGTGTTAGCGTTTGGAGTTTGTCTTGCAGCTGTTCATATTTTATTTTAATGATTTTAAGGGAGTCATTAAAACCGTCTATTTTATTGAAAATTGCCAAAGAGTTGCCTATAGCGTTTACATTTTCTTGGTATTTTTCTAATCTTATGATGTGAATCAGGCTTTTGTATGCCTTAATCATCCTGCCCGTTCCCAGTTTCAATGTTAGGAGGCCATGATTATTCGTCAGATCGTGTACTTCGATCGTCTGTTCTGTGGTCATTGTTATTAGAAGGGTGAGAGTTGTGAACCTGAAATTTACGTCTTCTTTTTATTTTTGATTTATGAAGTTTTTGATTGTTAGTAGTAAGGACTGTTATATCCCTATTAATTTTAACTTTATGTTTACTGAATCTTGGTGTTAATTTATTTCTTCTATTTTCTTTTCTATAAATAAATGATCCTGTCTTTATACTACATGGTTTTTCCCTGTTCTGATTTAATTTGCTTAAATTTTTTTGTATCTGGTTTCCTGTTTTGTTTTTAATGGATGGGAATAATTCTGCCTGAAACTCATTTAGTCTATTGAGATAGTCATGCACGTTGCTATAGCTAATATTCTTAAATTTGTAGGTTCTACCGTAAAAAAGTTCGTAAGGTGTTAATTTCGTAGCAGAGTGTATAGAGTTATTATAGGTTATCATAGTTTCATTGAGTATGTCGTCATGATCTCGGTCGTTATGTTTTGTAAAAATGATTCTGTATGTTTCAGTTAGTGTGGAGTGGAGTCTTTCAACGGGAGAATTGCTACTTGATTGTTGAAGCGATGTTATGTGTTGGTTTATATTGTATTGTTTAACGAAGTCTTTGAACATAGAAGAAGTAAATTCTGCGCCTTGGTCTGATATAATTTTGGTTGGAATGCCGTGGAGGCTCATAAAATGCAGAAGGGATTTTATTATTGTTAGGCTATTTCTAACTGGAACTGTGTACGCTGCTGCGAATTTAGAGAATTTGTCTATAATCGTGAGGATTTTTTGATTATTAATACTATAGATGTCGATATGTACGATATCTAAAGGTTTTTCAGGATTTTCTGGGATTCGAAATTCAATTTTTTGGGGTTTCCTGTCGTATTTGAGTTTCTGGCACAGTTCGCAGTTATTTATAACTGTAGTGATTTTGTTTTTCATAAATGGGAAAAAGAATTCACGCTTAAGGTGAAGAAGTGTCTCGTTTATGCCTCTGTGGTTGTTTTTTAAATGGTAATCGTTTATCAGTTTATCTTGATCATCGTTCTCAAGTATATCTTTTAATATTTCTGTGCAACGAATTACTTTGAAGGCTTTGTTATTTGAAAAGTAATTTGAGTAGACACTTTGGATGGTCTTGAATGTATCGTCATCGGTATAAATAGCGCAATATTTATTTGGAGGAACATAATTTTTGAAAATGGTAATAATATCATTCTCTGAAAAACATTGTTTTTCTAAAGTTCGTCTTTGTTTGTTTTTAAATGGCATTTGTAATTGTACTGGTTTGTCTCTTTCAGTTTTCTTAAGTACGAGCTGTATGCTAAATTCATTTAAGGGACGTTCAGATATATATATGTGATCGTTCATATTTTCAAGAGCAGAGTGGATTGTAGATCCACTAGAACTGGGATTTGTGTGGTTAACCTCGTTTATATTTAATTCAATTTTCTCATTTTGACTTTCGGTTTTTATTCTGCTGAGTGCATCAGCATTCAGGTTTAACGTTCCTTTTTTGTAAACGATTTCATAGTCGAACTCTTCTAACTTGAGTCGCCATCTAACTAGTTTTGAATTCGGATCTTTAAGATTCATCATCCATTGCAATGGTCTGTGATCGGTCACGATTTTGAATTTGTGACCAAACAGGTAGGGGCGGAAATATTTCGTTGCCCAAACAATCGCTAAAAGCTCTTTTTCAATGGTAGAGTAACCACATTCCGAATCAGTTAGGGTTCTACTAGCATAGCAGATTGGTTTGTCGCTACCTATGGTGCCTTGAGATAGGACTGCACCTATTGCGTAGTTACTTGCATCCGTAGTTAGTACGAACGGTCGAGAGAAATCGGGGTATTGAAGAATTGGGTCGTTAATCAAGAGATCTTTACACATCTCGAAAGCTGTGACGTACTTTTTGTCGAGTGTTATTGATTTTCCTTTCTTCAAGCACTCTGTAAGTGGTTTTGTTAGCCTTGCAAAGTCCTTAATGAACTTGCGGTAGTATCCAAGGAGGCCTAGAAACGATTTTATTTCTTTTTGCGTCTTTGGGATAGGGAAATTTTTTACAGCTTTGATCTTGTCGGGATTGGGTTTTACTCCGTCCCTGGAAATTATATGTCCAAGAAATGCTGTTTCTTTGTGAAGGAATTCAGTTTTTTCTAGCTGCACTTTAAAATTGAATTCTTGTAATCTTAAAAAAACTTTCTTCAAGTTTTCAAGATGTTCTTGTAGAGAGGTTGAAAAGATGACTATGTCATCTAAATATACCAAACAGACTTTTCCCACGAGACCACTTAGTACATGGTCCATCACTCGTTGAAAAGTGGATGGAGCATTTTTAAGTCCGAACGGCATTCGTACGAACTCGAAGTGACCTCCTTCGACTGTAAATGCCGTTTTAGGTATATCTTTTGGGTCCATCTCTATTTGGTGAAACCCACTCGCTAAATCTAGAGTGGAGAAATACATGCATTTCCCTAATTTATCCAGGATCTCCGTTATGTTCGGGAGTGGATATTTGTCGCTAATTGTCTTTTCATTTAGACGACGAAAATCAATGACAAGGCGCCACTTTTTCGTGGGTATATCTTTTCCTTTCGGAACCACCCATACCGGGGAACTCCACGGCGAATGGCTTGGACGAATTATTCCTTGTCTGAGTAGTTCTTGTATCTGTTTTTGAACTTCCATTTTATGTACAAATGGGTATCTGTATGACCTGGTATATATAGGGACATCGTCGTTAGTTGGTATTTTATGTTTGACAGCGGTAGTGAAAGTAAGAGGTTGGGTTTTTGAAAAAAAATATCTTCAAATTGTTTGCACAATTTGATTATGGATCTCTTTTCTTCAGAGTTCAGGTGGTTAAGTTTTAATGAATTTACTATTTCAGTATCGGGTATTTTCCTGTCATGCGATTGTGAGTATGTTTCTGTTATATTAATCTCGCAAAATTCAGTATTTGAATATGGACAGACTTTCATGGGTCGCTCCAGAAAAATAGTCTGTTCTTGGTTTGAAGTATTAATTACTTCAAGGATGCTATACCAATCTTTAGCGACATATATTCCCTCTGAAATGGAAACGCCTGGTTTGATTTCTGTTGGTCTTATGAAAATATCACCATTTCGTATGCTTACTGGGAGGCGACATATCATTTTTGAGTATGGGGGAATAATGTATTGCGATGATGTAGAATTTGGTTTAAAGAGTAGAGAAATACTGGAATTTTCTGTTATCAATTTTCGTTTTTCCAAGTCTATTTTTGCTTTAATTTGTGTCAAAATGTCTAAACCGATAAGGCCATCGAAGTATCCATGGAATTTGAATATTAAGAATCTAAATGTACCATGTGTTTGGAATTCTGAAAAAGAGTTAAATGTTATCGCTCTATTTATTGTGTGTTCTTTAAAAATTGTTTTTATAACTGTATTATTGATGGGGATTTGAAGTTGAGGGTCTGCAAACTCAGGATTAATGAAAGATGAAGACGCACCGGTATCTATTAGGAATCTGAGTGGTCTTCCAAAAGGTGAAGAAATATTTACATATGGTAAAATATTTCCATGTTTATTGATGTTTATATATCCGATTGGTTCCCAGAGGCTGGTTCGTGAAAATTTTCGGTATCTTCTGGGTGGTTAATTTCTTGGAACGTCTCGAGGTCTTGTTGAAACTGTTCGTTATAATACCTGTCCAGATTTTGGTATGGGTTTTCGATCTCCAGGTCCAGGTTGTCAAAGGGCTCGTACGGGTTCCCATATTCAGGATGTATTGAAGTACCTGGGTGTTCTATGTCGATGTTATGCAGTTCTCTAGAAGGACCTGCTTGTTTGAAAAAGTTGCTGGGTGTTCTGGTGTTTTGTAGACCTAAACTGTGTTGTGTTGGGGATTGGAGTTTGGAGTACGTGGTACTTGCCTCCATAGGTTCTTGTGGAGCTATATGTTGTCTATGTGAGAATTGGCCAGAGCCGGGGTTCGTTTTAAAAGGTCTGTTAAAATGGTGGTTACCTTGTCCTGGTATAGGATTTAAGTGATGTTGATTTTGTCTTGTTTGTGGGTTAAAAGGGTTAAGAGAATTATACATTTGTTGCCCTGGTCTATAACGTGAGTTGAAGTTAACGGTGTGGTTTGGTGTCTGTGGTTTTCTGAGAAAGACTTGAGGTTGTGGATTGAATTGGTAAACGGGGGGCACAAATTTCTTTTGTTGTTGGAAATATAATGGTTCGTGTTTCATATATGAAATGTTCTGTTCCTTTGTGCAATAAGCAAAGGCTTCTGATAGGGTTGAAGGTTTCATTGCCCTCACTGTGGAACCAAGAGGTTCTCTAAGTCCTGCAAGGAAGGTATTTAAACACATTTCTTGGTATAGTTTATTTTTTGCAATTATCACGTTGAGTTCTTTTTCATGTATCTGTATATGATTATTCATGGATGCTTGTATTTCCATAACTTCGCTGAAAAAATTTTCTAAGGTTTTGCTATTTTGTTTTAAATTGTGAAGGTCGCGTATGAGCGACGTTTCGTTCCGTTTGTCCGAATAGTGATTTATGAGGTTCGTTTTAATAGAGACCCAAGATAACGTTGTCCCGTACACGTTGAGGACTTCGTTGGCTGGGCCAACGATTTTATTCCTTATGGCTCGGAGTATGACCCTGCACAAATTTGTGCCATCGATACCCTCGAGAAGAGATAATATCTCTTCAACGTTTTTAATAAAATCGAAGAGAAGTCTTGGATTTCCATCGAAGGTTGGAATGTCCTTGACTATCTCTGGAACTCTAAGTGAGTTCATGAGTTCTATTGCTGCTGATGCAGCGACGGCTGCTGCTGCTGCAGCGGCTGCTGCTGCTGCTGGGTCTTCTTGTTGACCATTCAACATTATAGTTCTCTTTATGTTTAGATTAATTCTACTTTCTAAATAAGTTTCACTATCACTATCTAAATGCTTGCTAATGTTTTTAGTTAAATTATCTCTTTCAGATTTTTCAATATTTAAATTTATATTTTCAAAGTTAAATTCTTTATTTATTCCTATGCTTAAATTATTGGAGTTGACTAACTTTTTCCTTTGAGGTGGATAAGGATTATTTTTAATTTTTGGGATTTTAAATGGGAGCATGGGATGAAATTCGTTGTTTCGACTTACGTGATATAAAATTTCTTATTGTTCATACTGTTGAGCTGCTCCTCCAGGTTTTTGTTTGCACTTTTAGATGTCTCGATGAGTGTCTATGTATCGCACTGATATTATTTTCACAATATTCGGTTTGCTCCCGAAAAAAAATATTATCTTTTATCTCGTTGACGTTTTAGATTCACTCTCGGAGAAAAAAAAAAAATTTTCCTCGTATATTAGTGTTTATTATCTCGATTTGCTCTCAAAAAAGTTATCCCGTTACACTTATTTCGATTTGCCTTCGAATTTGCTCTCAAAAAAGTTATCCCGTCACACTTATTTCGATTTGCCTTCGACAGTGTTTTTATCACTTGCACTGAACTGTTGAAAGATTGACTATATTTTTTTTTTTTTTTTTTTAGCTATGGTATATTTTTCCGATGAACCTTCGAATTTTTCTTCCGTATACACTTGTATTATATTAGAGTTCTTTTACGAGTTGGATTTTCCGATTAACCGTCGATATAATCTTAACTCGTTCCGTTCGACTGCGCCAGTTAAGGTAGGAAGTGTAGCGCTTAATAAAAAAAATCAACCTTTGTTTTATGAACAGCTCAGTGCTGTGTTTATTATCAAACTCAAACTCTTATGCTATGCATTACAATTTTTATATCAATCAAATGATGAATCGGCTATTTTACAAACAGAAATACGTTTAAGGAAAATGTGAAATAGAATTGCAAATATGAAATAAAATGAAATAAGATCTTATGAAATGCTTTTATAAATTAATTGTGGGAAACTGCTGATGATGGTTGTTGGTGCCGTTGGTGCCGATGACCTGGGTTGAGGCATGTGTCGTCTGAGGTATGTAACTCGCGCGTTTTACCCGAAAGCTCCCGAACTGGCGAAGGCATTTATGTATTGCCTCTCCGTACAGGCTTACAATATAACTTTTAAGGTTTTCACGGTTGTTTATAGACATAATTAATTAATTTTCGGATTAGCCGCGTTATTTAAAATAAGAGTGCGATTTTGTACTCACCCCGAACGTTTCGCATCAAATTACATTGAGCGTGGTCACCGGGAAACTGCTGATGAAATGTTATGCATTAGATTGGCTACGCAGGTTGTAGCGGTGCGTAGACGGTTCTATCTCATGAAGTTGTTGTTGTTGAGGTGCAGGTTGTTGGGAGCAAACAATACTCACTACATCGCAGGGTGTTTTAAGTTTGATTTTGGGATGCCCGTGAGGTGTTAATGAGTGGGTCCCATGAACGAGAAAGTTTAAAACTGTCGTCCCGATTGAAATTTTGGTGGCGCTTAATTTCAATCGCCTCGCGTACCAAACGTGGGATGTAATGGGTTTCTTGCGCTAAAATTGCATAAATTGGTTGCATAAATTGGTATGCATAAAATATTTTTCAACCCATTATAGTTATACTGAGCTTGTCAAAATTAGTACCATAAAGGAGGAATCTAGTACGTTTTACTTTCAAAACTGACAAAGGAGACCCAGCTATATGTGTGCTGTGTGAAAAATCAATAGAAGTAATTCTGCTGGCGATTGGATTCTTTTTGGTTTCTTATTCATTTCTTTTAATATTATTATAATTATCCAGTTACTTTGTTGATTTTTTGTGTTCGCAAATAAAATAAAAAATATTTGAAACAAAAAATACGTCGTTTTTGATTTATTCCATGAATTGTTCCATTCACTCACATCGTGATGTTTTTGTTGAGGAGAAAAATAAAAGGGTGGTGCTTATTTGGTAATGCTTATAAAATTCATTTGGTTTTTCCCATGAAAGTAATGAAGGTGAATCTTTGCATAATTTTATTTAAATCACGCATGCCGTCGAGCATTTGCAAAATTTGATGAAAAATCTTTAAATTTGGCACATTTATTAAGCAGCTTCTATAAAATAAAGTGTACAAAAAAATATTCTTTTTTTTTATAAACAATATCCCAACAAAAATGTACAGTAAATTAAAAAAACCAACATTATTAATTGCTGTATTAAATTTTATAAAATATTTTGAAAGTGAAATTTCAACACCTCAAAGATTGTAAAAATAAGCGCTCCCCTAACATCTATCTACATTATTGCTATGTGTGAGTCAAAGTGACATTCCGATTCTAAACAACCCTTATGTTGGCTCTATACAACCTCCAAACGCGTTTAGCTTATTCTATTCAACGTTGCATAAGTTTATGAATAGGTTTTTGCGTTCAGAGGCATTATAAAGAGTGCATAGCGCTATGCACTCGCTATAATTCGTTTATGCATAAGGCTGATAATCTATCTTACTTCCAGGCTCCGCGTTTCTTAAAATTTTGCAATTTATCTACTTTGCCCATTTATATGAACAATATGTAAACCGGATTCCTGATAGCATAAAACATTAATCATTAAACGTTCTATATAATTTTGGATCGAATGGTCTGTGTAACTTCTGGTTAAATTATTTATTTAAACCATATTCAAAAACTAGATTTAGATTTAGAGTTTGTTTGAAAATGAGAAAAATAGTACAAAAAATTTGCATCTTATTTTAGTACTTAATATATAAATTCAATAAAAAATATACATCAAAGGATATCCAAATTTAATCAAAGAAAAAAAATAAGGTTGAAAGTCATTGATTAATAAAAATCAAGAAAATAAGACATATGTAGATATGTATGTATACAAATTTAGAAATGTATACAAATTTAGAAATCCATTTTTAAATTAAAAAAAAATCAAAAATAAACAAATTTTAAACTAGATATGACATTACATAAAATTGCTGCTGTCAGTGCTCGTAATTAATTTAAATACATTTTTTTTCAGGGTTAGTTGTTTGTCTAATTGAGACTGGATGTGAATTCCAGAAACTAATGGAATGAATGAAGAACAATATTTTGCTTTCTTAAAAGTTATACGAATGAGGAACTAGATTCTGAGTTCTATTCGAGTGAGAAAACGAAATCTTATTATATAAGTAGATGGGTTTATTTGAATTAATTAAACTGTGTAGTAACATATATATAAACTTCGTAGACTCATTCCCAAGATTTTTTTTTTGTAAGCAGATAAGTGATCAAAACGTCGTAGACCAAAAACATATCTTGTCATTGCGTTGAAAGCCAATTTAATTTTCCTCAATGAAACAGAGTCCGGATTACAGTAAATTATTGCCGAGTTACTAATTAAGGAACTAAGAGTGACTTCACTAGCCTAAATCTAGCACAGATGGGTGTAAATGTTGATGAAATCCTTAACATCCGAAGACCATTATAAATGCGCCTCACAGTTATGTTTATATGGGATGAACAGTCTAAAGTGCGGTTAATTTGAACACCAAGGCTAGAAACAGAGTTAGAAGTGGGTATAATTTTTCCCATCATTACTACTGGAATCCAAGACAAATCTAGTTGTGTTTTAGAAATAATAATTTGCTTTGATTTATAAGGTTTCAGTTCCAAGTGATTACGATTAGCCCAATTACATATTGCATTCAGATCTACATTCATTCTAAAAATTAAATCTTCCATCAAACAAATCGATCTTGAAAAATATATTTGCACATCATCAGCATAAAGATGTACAGAAACATAGCTACATACTTGTGTTATGTCATTGATGAATAGCGAGAAGAGAAGTGGGCCCAGAATTGACCCTTGAGGAACACCGGAAGTAAAAGCCATAAGTTCTGAATCACCACATTCAGTACTTACTTGTTGGTATCTATTGTTAAGATAACTCTACAAAATTCGCTGATCTTTGACTGAACCCAAATAATATTTGTAACTTTTTGACAAGCAGTAAATGGTTAACACTATCGAAAGCTTTCGAAAAATATAATATAACTAATACTGTAGCATTGCTTTTGTCAAATTTTATTCGAATATCATCTAAAATTTTAACTATTGCAGTCGAACAACTGTGATTGTTCCGAAAACCGGATTGAGTTGTAGTAAGCAAGTTATTTTGGTCAATGAATAGGTTAATTTGTTTTTTTATAATAACTTCCAAAACTTTAGATAGGCAGCGCAATATGCTGATAGGACTAAAATCACCAGGCTCACTCGCTTTAGAATTTTTAGGTACAGGGATAACCTTTGCAAGTTTCCAACAATTAGGAAAATAAGACTGAGTAATGCAAGCATTAATAATATGAGTCAGAGAATAATAAATCCAGGGTAAAATGATTTTAATAAATATCAAAGATATATTATCTACCCCAACAGCATGGGACTTTATACTTTTTATAGCATTTATGACTTCAACTTCAGAGACACAACTAAGTTCAAACTCATTAGGAACATCTCTACGCAAGTCACCTTAAGTGACAGATTGTGTTACCATACTACCAGCTTGATTTAAATAAGCATTTAACTGATTCGGATCGAGAGTACAAGCATAAGTTTTTTTTTGTTATCACTCCAGATTCGCGTAGATTATTCCAGAGAACTTTAGTTGGAAGGGAAGTATTTAATTTTGTGGCATAATATTGTTGTTTTGCATCATTAATTGCAGCAGTTGCGAGATTGCATCTTAAGCGTCTCCAACGTGTATAACATCGATTTCTTTGCTTAATTAGGAATTTCAAATGACCATTAAACCATGGTGAAGCTTTGGTTTTTACTTGAACTCAATCAAAAGATCAAGAATAGCATTTTGAAAATAAAGAACTTTATCCTTGATATCGGAGATATCTAAAACATAATTCCATGGCCACCGTACTAAATCCTGCACTAGTTATATTTCAAAAATGCAATTAAAATCTCTATTAACATAATTATTTTCCACAAGTGGTGTATTAAAATGAATATTTAGTGTAAAAAAGAGCAAGTCGTGATAACAAGGTATAGAGGGAATAGAGCACTGGTTGAAAAAAGTTATTAGATGAACATTAGAAACTAAACATAAATCAATTAAACTGGGTGTGCAGTTGGGTCTTTAATAGCCCAGTCAACGAGGACTCAAAATTATAAAATAAATGCAAAAAAGAAGGCCCTCTGGATTATTTTTTTATATGGTAGGGGTTACCCACAGGTATAACATACCCAAAGTCCCCAGCCCAGGCCCGCGAGCTAAACTGAGGAGGGGGGTTTAAAGGAACCCCTCTTTATATTTTCGTTAATATTGTCACAACCTTTCATGTTAGATAAATAGTCTATGCTACTTAATAAGAGACAATTGAACTTTCTATAAAATTATATATTCACATTTTTTCTAGCGTCAATAATAAAGGAGATGCGGGGGGTAGAAAAGTCAACAAATCTGAAAAACCTTTAATTGTCTTAGATATTGAATGTTTTCTGACCAATTTACCTGGAAAAAAACAAAAAAGGTAAATACACATTTATTCACTGTTATTTCATCATGTTGTGGGGCTAAGAAAGGGGTTTTAATTTCCTTTTTTTTTTTCTATATATCCGAAACTATACGAAAAAGTAGATGTATACTAAGTTAGGCAAAATTTAATTAGCAGCAGTTGTTTTCATATGGCGCCAAAAATGATAATGTTCTTTTTAAAGAAACACATTACAAAATTTGTTGCCCATAGAGGGGTGTGCTTTCTTCCCCCCTTTAGAGAGGAGGGGCTTTTTTTTAAATAATATTAAAAAAACACGGCAACACTTACAACAAAAAAATTTACCTTTTTTGAAAGCCAGAACTCCGTACTTTTATTTTATTTTCAAATCAAGTTATTGATGTCCATAGTTTTTGTAAAAACAACTTTCAAACTCAAAATTTTTAAATTTGGAAATAAGATGCTGAATTGGCTTTTATTATACACTACCCCTAATAACTCTTAATTGAAAACTGAAAACTAAATGGTTCTATGTCTCCTAGTTTTTGTGAAAATAGAAAGTTGCGACGACAATTTGTTTGATGTTTTTTTTTGTATAATTTTTATTATTATTATAGTAGTATGTGATAGAAGTGTCTTTTGAGGTTGAGTTAAAGAATGAATAAATTCTTTGAACCTGCAAAGCAAGCCACCCACGGTACTGTGTGAGTAGTAAAGCTGACCCTTAGGTACAACATACTCAAATTCCCCAGCCCAGGGCCACAAGCTTTAGGCAGGAGAGGGTGGCAAATGTCCCCTTTTGTAGTTTTTCGTCAATATTTAGAAAACTAAGCGTAATAGAGGCAAAGTCAATATGACAAAGTGAAAGAAATTAAATTCCCTACAAATAAAATATATGTATATATGTATGTATGGGGGAAGAAAGTGCCCCCCTCTATGGCCAACAAATTTTGTAATGTGTTCCTTTAAAAAAAACATTATCATTTTTTGGCGCCATATGAAAACAACTCTTGCTATTTAAATTTTGCCTAATTAAGTATACATCTACTTTTTCGTATAGTTTCGGATATGGTCAGGGCAAAGGATACCAATAGCCGCATTCGTACACAAATTTTGCGCATAACTTGAAAACTACCAGCCAAAGCATAATATTTTGTCTGTGCGTATGATAGCGCTGCGTTAGGTCCACATTTTCTTCAACACAATTTTTTGTATATATACTACAGCTTTCGAACTACACCCTTTTAAAGGTGTCTTATAACGTTACAAAATTTGGAAGTAAATGTAACGTTATAAGACACCCCCCCCTCCTTAGATTAGCTCGCGGCCCTGGGCTGGGGACTTTGGGTATGTTATACCTGTGGGTTACCCCTACCATATACAAAAATAGTCCAGAGGGCCTTATTTTTTGCAAGCAAAATTCCTTCGTTGACTTTACTATAATGTGTTGGTATAGATTGATTCACAAAATCTAATCCCCTACAGGAACACTCATCAAATAATTTTCTAGAGATCGAAGTGTCATCCAAAAGATTAACATTAAAATCGCCACAAACCAAGAAGAAAATGTAGTCACAAGTGTAAGTTCGCAAGGATTCAAAAAATAGATCTAAACTATAATCACGACTTGGATTGTAGCCTCATGCAAAAAAAACATTTGTTATTAACATCAAAACTAAGATGCAGAATAAAACCAACCTGCGATCCAAAAGAATGAATAACTCATTTGAGGAAAAAAACAAATAGACAAAAGGTGTGATGATAAGAGGTATTTATGGCAAACAAATATTACTACAAAAAAAATCAATATTAAAAATTCAAGAAACATGTTTAAAAATAAAAGAAATAATATATAAAAAAATTGTAAAAGAAAAAAGAATAAAATTCATTGCATTAAGAAAACTAAGGGCCAGTTTGTTCAGAGTGGGTTAAATCTGCAATTTGATTATCACTGATTTTTCCTTATCCATGATTACAGATCCGTGATAATCAAAGACTGTTTGTTCACTTTTTTTTCAGCTTGATTAACAAATCATGGCTTTTCCACAAATCATTCCACTTTCCAGTCTTTCTGTCAGTTCGGTTGTCAAAACTTAATCAAGAATTTGTGCCATTTGTGTTTGTGGATTCTTATTTGAAAATAGCTTTGACAATAATTAGAAGGTAAATAAATTCTTATTTGCCACAGGAGAGCCAATCACCATGATTACTCTCCAAGAAATGAAATGATTTGGAAAGCATGATGACAACGATAGGTGCCCGTACCAAACCTCCGGATATGTAAAGGACCTGTCCCTTTCAAAGACGGTGAAATGCAGTGACCAATAATATTTTACCTAAATGTTGGAGATTATCCCACACCCACACAGCCGGGCATAACCTACTACCTTATTGGTTGAGTTCCCATTCCGACCACAAATTAACACTCAATTCGCACGTGGCTTGGTAAGTTTATATATTCGCTGCACTTAAACGTTTTTTGTTAATTTAGTTCTTGACTAGGCTTTTCTTTTTCGAATTTCGGCTACCGCTAACTAAGCCCATGAGTTGAAGGTCAAGCGGTGAGTTCATTATACATCTGAAGGTGATCTAGTTATAGTTACCTATAGGGGTTAACATAACTCGTGTAGAGCTTTTGATATTAACCATCAGCCTGCCTTAGATTTTTATAGGTATCTTATAGTAATAAGATAATTATTTACAAATAAATATTATTACGTTTGAGAAATAAACACGTTTATTACTTTGCTTCTGGTTTTTTTTCTTTTAAATGTTTTTATTTTTTTTGTCTCCTTTACTCACAGAATCGTTACTGAACAGATGGATTATTTTTGTTTTGGTTTAGGGTTGACAAAGAAACGTATCTTAAATTTATAGCAAGCTGGATAAAATTTAATATAAATCACTTGAACAGATAACTCTGGTGGTTTCAGTATCTTATCTTCGGCACATTCTTATTGCTTAATATATTTCGCGTGAAAGATTCCTATCGTTTTGCCTGACAGGTTTTCCAACTCAAACATGCTCTTCCCGACTGGCCTTACTATTCGACATTTTATCCATTCGGGACATAGTTTTGCATTTAAATAGTTTGATGTATTACTCAGAACAAAATTACGTTTATATACTTCTTGCCCAGAAAGAAATCGAACTATGCGGGTTCTCATATTGTTAGTTTTCATACATAAGTTTTTCGTTGGCCAAGGCCGATTTTTAATTTATTCTCGTATTCACTGCAATCTACTCTGCCTCGGAAGTGTCAGCAGCTCTCCGTCCTCAATCGCATTTAATCTTTTTGCCAGCGCAAAGCAACTACCATGGGTCATCATATTGTTCACGAAAAGTGCAAAATATGGTGACACCCCTATCGCAGAATGCATTAAGCTCCTTAATGCAGCTGATATGTCACTTAGATGGACATCCCAGTCACGTGGGTCACCCTTGATATAAGATCTAATGGCTACCAAAAGAGACCTGTTTAACCTTTCCGATGCGTTGGATTGGGGTGCATAGTTCGCTGTTCGGAAGTGACGTATTCCATACTTTTGTAGTAAGGATTTAAATTCTTTCGCTAGAAACTGCTTACCGTTGTCCGAATGAATAACTTCGGGTACTCCAAATGTGTTAAAGATTTCCTTTCTTAGGAATTATATGACGCTGCTAGTCGTCGCCGATCTTAAGGGATTTAAAAACACATATTTGAAAAAGTGATCTAGAACTACAAAAACGTACTAGTTACCCATTATTGACCTAGGGCAAGGACCCAACAAATCGATATAGAGTTTTTGAAATGGTCGCTCGGTGTGGTAGCTACTGCTAAAAGGAGGATGTAGGATCTGATTGGTGGCCTTACACTGTTTACATACGCTACAATTAGAAACATACTCTTTAATTTGAATAGTCATATTTGGCCAATAGAAATATTGTCTAACACGTTGAAAGGTTTTGATGACTACACCGTGCGCGGCCTGAGGCGGGTCGTGAGCTTTCGTCATAACCCCTTCGGTCAAATCGGAGGGGACCCACAACCGCCAACTATATTCTAAGACTGTTTCATCGCCAGATGACGAAAGTAAACGTATATAAACAACTTGACCTTCAATTTTCAGGTCGGGAAGCTCTTCACCGTGGTCTTGTATGGTAGTTATAAGACTTTGGTATTCTTTAGATTGAAGTTCTATAGCTAAACTATCGAGATGTGCCCGAGAAAGAGTGTCGGGTACGACATTATAAGCGTGCCTTTTCGGTGTTCTATATCGAAGGTGAACGATTGCAAGTCTAGACTCCACCTGGCCAGCCTGCCATTTAGGTCCTTCATGGTCATCAACCACTTCAGGCTGGAGTTGTCTGTTATGACTGTGAAATCCATCCCCTCGACATAGGGCCTGAACTTTTTAACTGCCATAACTGCTGCCAAACACTCCTTCTCGGTCACACTGTAGTAGACTGGAATTGAGTTTTTGTGAAAAATAAGCTATTGGATATTATTCCCCAACTTCATTTTTTTGAACGAGTACGATTCCGACGCATCACACTGAATAAAAAAACGCTTTGAAAAATCTGGATGCGACAGTACGGGGGCTGTAGTTAAAGCATTTTTAAGACCTTCAAATGCCACTTTGGCTTCCTTTGTCATTTCGAATTTCGCGTTCCTTTTTTTCAGTGTGTCTGTGAGTGGAGCGGTCAGACTAGAAAAATCCTTTATAAAACGATTATGCCACCCTGCTAGACTGAAGTTCCTTCTTACTTGCCTAGCGTTTTTCACCACGGCTTCAACCTTCGCCGAGTCAGCCTTTAATTTGCCACCACCAACGATGCAACCCAAATACTGCAGTTCTTTGAAACAGAATTTGGATTTCTTAACGTTGATGGTGAGGTTTGCCTTTCTCGAGCACTCGGCTACTTGTTCCAGCAGAGTGATATGATTTTCAAAATAAGGCGCTATGACGAGCAGGTTGTCTAAGTACACGAAGACATTGTCCCTGAGTCGTACAGGAATCACCTTATCCATCAAACGGCTCAAACTTTGGGCGGCATTGCATAACCCAAAAGGGTCTTCCCGGTACCGCAAACGCAGTCTTCTTCCAACTCTCCTTCTCCAGTGGTATTAGCA
The DNA here is from genome assembly GCA_949320155.1 of Melangyna quadrimaculata. Classification (NCBI taxonomy): domain Eukaryota; kingdom Metazoa; phylum Arthropoda; class Insecta; order Diptera; family Syrphidae; genus Melangyna; species Melangyna quadrimaculata. The sequence goes on from OX439485.1 coordinate 108,636,696, forward strand.
AGAATGCTTCCTTCAAGTCTACACTACTTATAAAATGGGGGGATATGAGGGGGGTAGCATCCTTCTTGGTAACCGCGTTGACCCTACGCGAATCCAGGCAAAAGTGATACTTGGTAGTATGTCCTTCCCCCGGCTTCCGAATAAGGACAACAGGCGAGCACCACGGACTCTCACTTTCCTCTATAACTTAGTACACAATGGCTTTTACCGCTGGGGAAACAGGATAGTGACGCTGCTTAACAGGCACTGCTTCTCCGGTGTCGATGACATGTTCCATCAGTGCGGTCTTTCCGAGACCATGTCTGTCAGAATCAAGGAACTTCTGCCTCACTATTTCTAATCTGGATCGCTTAAAGGGATTAAGCTCATGAGCATTAGTTACGTCTGGGTCTTCGTCCAGAATCGAAACATAACTGACTATATCTGGAGATAACTGGATCGCCTTCCAAAAGACAACCCCCAAATATAGCTCCTAGATTTTAAAATTCTTTTGGTAATTGCGCTCGCGTTTTTATTAAAAATTCTATCCCTAGCCAATTGGAATTCCCGAATTCTAACATGTAACGTCTTACTAACTTAATTTATCTTTTTTTTACTTAATTCGTTTTCTTTATTACTAGATAAGACCTTTATGTTCCTACCTACAGTTTGAGATTCTCCTTGTTGTACTAGGGGACTTTTGTTCGAACGTGGCTCCCCCACTGTCACGTTCTTCGAGTCGTTTTCCGGGTTACAGTTCTCGCATTTAGGTGTTATGACCCCTGCTTGACCACAATGGTAGCAAAATATGTTTCGGGTATTAGAGGGGCAATCCATGAAGGACCCTACAGTTCCAGCAGATGAGTGGTCTTGTCTCTGCGAAATTTCGAAAATGCTTTGGACGGGCTCCCTCACGAGTAAAAGCGGCACCGAAGATCATTTAATGTATTAACCCGCCCCGTACCCTGTTGGACTTAGTACCTTCTCTGTCCTGAATGGAGAACACCTTTTCCGCCTCTTTACCCGCAGTTCTCAGCTGGTCCATCGTGAAGATTGCTTGTGGGTATACCAGCCGGCGCAATCTCTCGTTCAAGTTTTGCTTCAAAATGCGGACCATCTCCGCTTCTGGTATTTGGATTTTGAGCTGGGATCTGATCTTGCTAACAGATGCAAAGAAATCCTCTATTTTCTCCCAGACGCCTTGTTTGCGATCCATTATTTCTCGCATAATCTCATAGTCCGATTTCGAGCTGCGGAATTGTTGAAGTAAGGCATCTTTAAGTTCAGGCTAGTCAGGACGACATCGCTGGAACTGCCAATTCCAGTCCTGTGCGACGCTTGAGAGAAGCAGATGAAAATCTCTCAGAATCTCCGCCCAAGAGCATTTGTATTGACCTTGAAGCATTTCCAATCTGAACACAAGGTCTTCAACGGTGAGTACTTCTGGCCTACCAATGAATGCCCCATTTGTCTATCTTTATAAGTTGTTACAGCAAACGATTGGGGTGACTGATGTACCGGCGGCGGCTGATAACAACCAAGGTCCGAGCATCTTGCGTTGGGTCTCTTACTCGGTTTTTGCGTTAGTTTTTGGCCTCGAATAACCCTGATCCAGACGAGAATTGATTTGCCCGTCCCAGCTAGACTCGTTTGAACGTCTTTGATTTAAGGGGCCTACAGATGTTCTTGCTCCTTCCTCACGTGAAAGAGATTCTCGGGTAGTATCATTTATGCTTTTAATTACCTCCCTAAATTTCTTTTCCAATTCCACTTTTAGAGATTCAGTTCTTTCTGCCCTTAGGGAACTAGAGTACCGGTCGAATGCATGTTGTTGAAACAGTCCCACCGTTCCTACTATGGTCACTCCCAGCCGACCTATCGTTTGAACTGTTATTCAATATGTTACTTTCATCTACCGGTGGGTTATTCATATCTTCTCTACTTTTATTTGTTGGTGAGTTGTTCTCTTCTCGCCCTGTGTTTTTAACCCCCGTAGGCTGAATGACTTCCTTTGAAGTTCCTGCCCACTAAGCTTACTAAAAGCAGGTGCCACAATCACTGGACTAATTTTCGTTCTCCAGCTTGAATTGGAGGGGGTGGAAATTGAAAACGTAGTGGTGGAATTTCAGGTGGAGGGTTGGCGTTTTTCACCGGCGAGTGCATTAATGACATCTCGGAACTTTCCATCAATTTGTCTATATTATGAATTTCGTTAACCTGTTATTCGTCTTTCTCCCAGTACAAGACCTTTCGACAAGGCAAGGAACTTAAATTTCTTTTCTTGAACTGACTATCTAAGGTAGGATTCTGGATCTAATAACCTTTGTTTATTAAATTTGTATATAATGTTTAACTCAATCTCTAACTCCTCAAAACACTTGTATTATCACTAGATTTTCCTAATTTGTTTTTTTTTTTATTTATTATTTTTATTTCTATATAACATGCGGGGTTGCTTCTGATTAGGCGGTTGTGTTCGGTGTTAAAATTTTCCGGATTCCAGCTTTCTTTCTTTTGACTCTCGGTGTGTTAAAACTCTATTTCAAATGTATAAGTTAACTTTACTCTATTTTGTTCTCGTTGTCCGAGGCCACACTTCGTCGCTTTTGAGAGCGCCTTCTCCTGAGCTATCCCAATCATAACATACGAAATGCTTTGACCGTGACAGCGACAATTTTGACCTTTACTTCCGTGTCGCCGTCCACCACAGTTGCCTTTATCCAAAATCGTGTCGTGATTCGGATACTCTACCTTACATCTTTCGAAGACATACACGATCGCAGATAGAACCCCGGAGGTATTCGTTAACCACTCAGGCACATAATGTTTTCATCGACTACAACAACGTTAAATTCCAGTTTGTCCTCACTATTTTAAATGACTTCTCAAACTGCCTACATTATCTGACTATTTTTGTTTAAATCCCCTAGGACCAAAAACTATAAGTTCGGAGAAACAAAAATTTTCACTTAAGTAACTCGTCACAGCTGAACAAGCCTGCTTAAGAGCTATCCTATTCAGGTTCAGGACCTACGATATCGCAACTGCCAACCCACACCCTCAAGACCAAAAATTTACCAAACCATTGTACCTTTAGAAAGCACAATAAAAAAAAGTATGTTGGCGTGATTTACAATTTTTATTGACTCACAAAACTTCCGTCAACGGGAATTAAGTATTTGGCATATAGCCTTACTTAAAACAATATGGAATATAATAACAAAATTATCTACGAGGTTGCCTTTAAGAACCTATGCTAGCCTAAAATATCTAATTTATAAAATTAGAAAAAATAGAAAAAATATTAAAAGAAATAACTATTCAAAAAACTATCAACTGGTATCCCCCGACTACAAAAATAACGATTGACCTACCTAGAATGAGCTCACTATAGGTATCCACTATACCCAACAAAAAAGGGTCGCGATTTCTTATAATCGGCACAGGAGGGACTACTAGATCGTCTTCTTGGTCACGCTTGTGGTAGCCTTGCAGGGATTGTTACGATTTTTAGTATATTTAAATAAGAAAATAATAAAAAGAAGTATCTTTAAATTATATAAGTATATAAAAACACGTGTAACACTATCACGCCAAAAGTAACACAAAAACATAAACAAATCAGCAATGCTTTCAAAAGGGTACGGGATCCAACTGGAAACTTCAAGATACTCGTCTTCAAATTTGGTTCAGGGCTGGTCCCTTGGAGCCCGAGGTACATAAGTCTCTAATCCCTCACTGATATCGTTATTTTCTTTGGTTTCTTGTTCGTTAATTAGAGAGTTACTAGTGGTATTTTTATAACGCGGTGAAAAGTTAATTATTAATTTTATATTTGAAGCTTGGCGATTAGGTATACGCTTATAGTCACGTGTGTACTCTTGGTAGAACAACTGTCCTTCTCTAAAAAAAAATTCAGAGATTTTACTTGAATGGTTTAGAGAGTCCTACAAACTAGTTAGTCCAAAAAAGACTGATTTTGTCAGCATTTGTGGGGTTTTATTATTATTTTCCTTTTGCGGGTAAAATATCTATTGGGGTATTATCTTCTCCCCATATCGCAAGCAAAAAACAACCTTTTACCGGTTTGTCCTTTCTGGCTGTGGATTCAACCGCCAAAACACCAATCTAGCAACTGCAACCCGAAAAACACTCAATTACCATTCTAATACACTATTTAATTTTAGGATCTCACCTCTCACTATCCGAACAAATCCTAATGTAATTTTCTTCTTTGCTTTATTAAACCACACAGACCACAATTATTTGGGAAAAAAAATCATTATTTGTAATGCGACTACGTTTTGGGAATAATCATTATGTGCTCCTTGGCGTGATGCACACGACGACAGATGACTGACTAACTATGACTTTTTATTTTTCTTCCTTTCCCATCCCAAAATCCAATCATCCTATCACTCCCAACGGTTAACTATCACCTCATTCCTATATTGACCAACCAACAGTTTATGGCTTAAGCTGTACTTTGTTTTTTTTATTCCAATGTTTGAATCACATGTTCAAATCTCAACGACCTTTGGACTTTTTAAGGTATGTGAATCAAGGAACTTCTGCCTCACTATTTCTAATCTGGACCGCTGAAAGGGATTAAACTCTTGAGCATTAGTTACGTCTGGGTCTTCGTCCAGAATCGAAACATAACTGACTATATCTGGAGATAACTGGATCGCCTTCCAAAAGTCAACCCCCAAATATAGCTCCTAGATTTTAAAATTCTTTTGGTAGTTGCGCTCGCGTTTTTATTAAAAATTCTATCCCTAGCCAATTGGAATTCCCGCATTCTAACATGTAACGTCTTACTAACTTAACTTATCTTGTTTTTACTTAATTCGTTTTCTTCATTTCTAGCTAAGACCTTTATGTTCCTACCTACAGTTTGAGATTCTGTGTCTCTCCTTGTTGCACTAGGGGACTTTTATTCGAACGTGGCTCCCCCACTGTCACGTTCTTCGAGTCGTTTTCCGGGTTACAGTTCTCGCATTTAGGTGTTATGACCCCTGCTTGACCACAATGGTAGCAAAATATGTTTCGGGTAGTAGAGGGGCAATCCATGAAGGACCCTACAGTTCCAGCAGATGAGTGGTCTTGTCTCTGCGAAATTTCGAAAATGCTTTGGACGGGCTCCCTCACGAGTAAAAGCGGCACCGAAGATCATTTAATGTATTAACCCGCTCATTAGCCCCCTACCGGCCCCGTACCCTGTTGGACTTAGTACCTTCTCTGTCCTGAATGGAGAACACCTTTTCCGCCTCTTTACCCGCAGTTCTCAGCTGGTCCATCGTGAAGATTGCTTGTGGGTATACCAGCCGGCGCAATCTCTCGTTCAAGTTTTGCTTCAAAATGCGGACCATCTCCGCTTCTGGTATTTGGATTTTGAGCTGGGATCTGATCTTGCTAACAGATGCAAAGAAATCCTCTATTTTCTCCCAGACGCCTTGTTTGCGATCCATTATTTCTCGCATAATCTCATAGTCCGATTTCGAGCTGCGGAATTGTTGAAGTAAGGCATCTTTAAGTTCAGGCTAGTCAGGACGACATCGCTGGAACTGCCAATTCCAATCCTGTGCGACGCTTGAGAGAAGCAGATGAAAATCTCTCAGAATCTCCGCCCAAGAGCATTTGTATTGACCTTGAAGCATTTCCAATCTGAACACAAGGTCTTCAACGGTGAGTACTTCTGGCCTACCAATGAATGCCCCATTTGTCTATCTTTATAAGTTGTTACAGCAAACGATTGGGGTGACTGATGTACCGGCGGCGGCTGATAACAACCAAGGTCCGAGCATCTCGCGTTGGGTCTCTTACTCGGTTTTTGCGTTAGTTTTTGGCCTCGAATAACCCTGATCCAGACGAGAATTGATTTGCCCGTCCCAGCTAGACTCGTTTGAACGTCTTTGATTTAAGGGGCCTACAGATGTTCTTGCTCCTTCCTCACGTGAAAGAGATTCTCGGGTAGTATCATTTATGCTTTTAATTACCTCCCTAAATTTCTTTTCCAATTCCACTTTTAGAGATTCAGTTCTTTCTGCCCTTAGGGAACTAGAGTACCGGTCGAATGCATGTTGTTGAAACAGTCCCACCGTTCCTACTATGGTCACTCCCAGCCGACCTATCGTTTGAACTGTTATTCAATATGTTACTTTCATCTACCGGTGGGTTATTCATATCTTCTCTACTTTTATTTGTTGGTGAGTTGTTCTCTTCTCGCCCTGTGTTTTTAACCCCCGTAGGCTGAATGACTTCCTTTGAAGTTCCTGCCCACTAAGGTTACTAAAAGCAGGTGCCACAATCACAGGACTAATTTTCGTTCTCCAGCTTGAATTGGAGGGGGTGGAAATTGAAAACGTAGTGGTGGAATTTCAGGTGGAGGGTTGGCGTTTTTCACCGGCGAGTGCATTAATGACATCTCGGAACTTTCCATCAATTTGTCTATATTATGAATTTCGTTAACCTGTTATTCGTCTTTCTCCCAGTACAAGACCTTTCGACAAGGCAAGGAACTTAAATTTCTTTTCTTGAACTGACTATCTAAGGTAGGATTCTGGATCTAATAACCTTTGTTTATTAAATTTGTATATAATGTTTAACTCAATCTCTAACTCCTCAAAACACTTGTATTATCACTAGATTTTCCTAATTTGTTTTTTTTTTTATTTATTATTTTTATTTCTATATAACATGCGGGGTTGCTTCTGATTAGGCGGTTGTGTTCGGTGTTAAAATTTTCCGGATTCCAGCTTTCTTTCTTTTGACTTAAAGGTAATTTTTCTTCTCTACTTCTCTTTTTAGCTCTCGGTGTGTTAAAACTCTATTTCAAATGTATAAGTTAACTTTACTCTATTTTGTTCTCGTTGTCCGAGGCCACACTTCGTCGCTTTTGAGAGCGCCTTCTCCTGAGCTATCCCAATCATAACATACGAAATGCTTTGACCGTGACAGCGACAATTTTGACCTTTACTTCCGTGTCGCCGTCCACCACAGTTGCCTTTATCCAAAATCGTGTCGTGATTCGGATACTCTACCTTACATCTTTCGAAGACATACACGATCGCAGATAGAACCCCGGAGGTATTCGTTAACCACTCAGGCACATAATGTTTTCATCGACTACAACAACGTTAAATTCCAGTTTGTCCTCACTATTTTAAATGACTTCTCAAACTGCCTACATTATCTGACTATTTTTGTTTAAATCCCCTAGGACCAAAAACTATAAGTTCGGAGAAACAAAAATTTTCACTTAAGTAACTCGTCACAGCTGAACAAGCCTGCTTAAGAGCTATCCTATTCAGGTTCAGGACCTACGATATCGCAACCGCCAACCCACACCCTCAAGACCAAAAATTTACCAAACCATTGTACCTTTAGAAAGCACAATAAAAAAAAGTATGTTGGCGTGATTTACAATTTTTATTGACTCACAAAACTTCCGTCAACGGGAATTAAGTATTTGGCATATAGCCTTACTTAAAACAATATGGAATATAATATCAAAATTATCTACGAGGTTGCCTTTAAGAACCTATGCTAGCCTAAAATATCTAATTTATAAAATTAGAAAAAATAGAAAAAATATTAAAAGAAATAACTATTCAAAAAACTATCAACTGGTATCCCCCGACTACAAAAATAACGATTGACCTACCTAGAATGAGCTCACTATAGGTATCCACTATACCCAACAAAAAAGGGTCGCGATTTCTTATAATCGGCACAGGAGGGACTACTAGATCGTCTTCTTGGTCACGCTTGTGGTAGCCTTACAGGGATTGTTACGATATTTAGTATATTTAAATAAGAAAATAATAAAAAGAAGTATCTATAAATTATATAAGTATATAAAAACAAGTGTAACACTACTACGCCAAAAGTAACACAAAAACATAAACAAATCAGCAATGCTTTCAAAAGGGTACGGGATCCAACTGGAAACTTCAAGATACTCGTCTTCAAATTTGGTTCAGGGCTGGTCCCTTGGAGCCCGAGGTACATAAGTCTCTAATCCCTCACTGATATCGTTATTTTCTTTGGTTTCTTGTTCGTTAATTAGAGAGTTACTAGTGGTATTTTTATAACGCGGTGAAAAGTTAATTATTAATTTTATATTTGAAGCTTGGCGATTAGGTATACGCTTATAGTCACGTGTGTACTCTTGGTAGAACAACTGTCCTTCTCTAAAAAAAAATTCAGAGATTTTACTTGAATGGTTTAGAGAGTCCTACAAACTAGTTAGTCCAAAAAAGACTGATTTTGTCAGCATTTGTGGGGTTTTATTATTATTTTCCTTTTGCGGGTAAAATATCCATTGGGGTATTATCTTCTCCCCATATCGCAAGCAAAAAACAACCTTTTACCGGTTTGTCCTTTCTGGCTGTGGATTCAACCGCCAAAACACCAATCTAGCAACTGCAACCCGAAAAACACTCAATTACCATTCTAATACACTATTTAATTTTAGGATCTCACCTCTCACTATCCGAACAAATCCTAATGTAATTTTCTTCTTTGCTTTATTAAACCACACAGACCACAATTATTTGGGAAAAAAAATCATTATTTGTAATGCGACTACGTTTTAGGAATAATCATTATGTGCTCCTTGGCGTGATGCACACGACGACAGATGACTGACTAACTATGACTTTTTATTTTTCTTCCTTTCCCATCCCAAAATCCAATCATCCTATCACTCCCAACGGTTAACTATCACCTCATTCCTATATTGACCAACCAACAGTTTATGGCTTAAGCTGTACTTTGTTTTTTTTATTCCAATGTTTGAATCACATGTTCAAATCTCAACGACCTTTGGACTTTTTAAGGTATGTGAATCAAGGAACTTCTGCCTCACTATTTCTAATCTGGACCGCTGAAAGGGATTAAACTCATGAGCATTAGTTACGTCTGGGTCTTCGTCCAGAATCGAAACATAACTGACTATATCTGGAGATAACTGGATCGCCTTCTAAAAGTCAACCCCCAAATATAGCTCCTAGATTTTAAAATTCTTTTGGTAGTTGCGCTCGCGTTTTTATTAAAAATTCTATCCCTAGCCAATTGGAATTCCCGAATTCTAACATGTAACGTCTTACTAACTTAACTTATCTTGTTTTTACTTAATTCGTTTTCTTTATTTCTAGCTAAGACCTTTATGTTCCTACCTACAGTTTGAGATTCTGTGTCTCTCCTTGTTGCACTAGGGGACTTTTATTCGAACGTGGCTCCCCCACTGTCTCGTTCTTCGAGTCGTTTTCCGGGTTACAGTTCTCGCATTTAGGTGTTATGACCCCTGCTTGACCACAATGGTAGCAAAATATGTTTCGGGTAGTAGAGGGGCAATCCATGAAGGACCCTACAGTTCCAGCAGGTGAGTGGTCTTGTCTCTGCGAAATTTCGAAAATGCTTTGGACGGGCTCCCTCACGAGTAAAAGCGGCACCGAAGATCATTTAATGTATTAACCCGCTCATTAGCCCCCTACCGGCCCCGTACCCTGTTGGAATTAGTACCTTCTCTGTCCTGAATAGAGAACACCTTTTCCGCCTCTTTACCCGCAGTTCTCAGCTGGTCCATCGTGAAGATTGCTTGTGGGTTTACCAGCCGGCGCAATCTCTCGTTCAAGTTTTGCTTCAAAATGCGGACCATCTCCGCTTCTGGTATTTGGATTTTGAGCTGGGATCTGATCTTGCTAACAGATGCAAAGAAATCCCCTTTTTTCTCCCAGACGCCTTGTTTGCGATCCATTATTTCTCGCATAATCTCATAGTCCGATTTCAAGCTGCGGAATTGTTGCAGTAAGGCATCTTTAAGTTCAGGCTAGTCAGGACGACATCGCTGGAACTGCCAATTCCAGTCCTGTGCGACGCTTGAGAGAAGCAGATGAAAATCTCTCAGAATCTCCGCCCAAGAGCATTTGTATTGACCTTGAAGCATTTCCAATCTGAACACAAGGTCTTCAACGGTGAATATTTCTGGCCTACCATTGAATGCCCCATTTGTCTATCTTTATAAGTTGTTACAGCAAACGATTGGGGTGACTGATGTACCGGCGGCGGCTGATAACAACCAAGGTCCGAGCATCTCGCGTTGGGTCTCTTACTCGGTTTTTGCGTTAGTTTTTGTCCTCGAATAACCCTGATCCAGACGAGAATTGATTTGCCCGTCCCAGCTAGACTCGTTTGAACGTCTTTGATTTAAGGGGCCTACAGATCTTCTTGCTCCTTCCTTACGTGAAAGAGATTCTCGGGTAGTATCATTTATGCTTTTAATTACCTCCCTAAATTTCTTTTCCAATTCCACTTTTAGAGATTCAGTGCTTTCTGCCCTTAGGGAACTAGAGTACCGGTGGAATGCATGTTGTTGAAACAGTCCCACCGTTCCTACTATGGTCACTCCCAGCCGACCTATCGTTTGAACTGTTATTCAATACGTTACTTTCATCTACCGGTGGGTTATTCATATCTTCTCTCATTTTATTTGTTGGTGAGTTGTTCTCTTCTCGCCCTGTGTTTTTAACCCCCGTAGGCTGAATGGCTTCCTTTGAAGTTCCTGCCCCACTAAGGTTACTAAAAGCAGGTGTCACAATCACTGGACTGATTGTCGTTCTACAGCTTGAATTGGAGGGGGTGGAAATTGAAAAAGTAGTGGTGGAATTTCAGGTGGAGGGTTGGCGTTTTTCACCGGCGAGTGCATTAATGACATCTCGGAACTTTCCATCAATTTGTCTCTATTATGAATTTCGTTAACCTGTTATTCGTCTTTCTCCCAGTACATGACCTTTGGACAAGGCAAGATACTAAAATTTCTTTTCTTGAACTGACTATCTAAGGTAGGATTCTGGATCTAATAACCTTTGTTTATTAAATTTGTATATAATGTTTAACTCAATCTCTAACTCCTCAAAACACTTGTATTATCACTAGATTTTCCTTATTTGTTTTTTTTTATTTATTTATTATTTTTATTTCTATATTACATGCGGGGTTGCTTCTGATTAGGCGGTTGGGTTCGGTGTTAAAATTTTCCGGATTCCAACTTTCTTTCTTTTGACTTAAAGGTAATCTTTCTTCTCTACTTCTCTTTTTAGCTCTCGGTGTGTTAAAACTCTATTTCAAATGTATAAGTTAACTTTACTCTATTTTGTTCTCGTTGTCCGAGGCCACACTTCGTCGCTTTTGAGAGCGCCTTCTCCTGAGCTATCCCAATCATAACATACGAAATGCTTTGACCGTGACAGCGACAATTTTGACCTTTACTTCCGTGTCGCCGTCTACAACAGTTGTCTTTATCCAAAATCGTTACGTGATTCGGATACTCGACCTTACATCTTTCGAAATAATACACGGTCGCAGATAGAACCCCGGAGGTATTCTTTGACCACTCAGGCACATAATGTTTTCATCGACTACAACAACGTTAAATTCCAGTTTGTCCTCACTATTTTAAATGACTTCTCAAACTGCCTACATTATCTGACTATTTTTTTTTTTAAATCCCCTAGGACCAAAAACTATAAGTTCGGAGAAACAAAATTTTAACTTAAGTAACTCGTCACAGCTGAACAAGCCTGCTTAAGAGCTACCCTATTCAGGTTCAGGACCTACGATAAGATTTTTTGCTGCCAACGATCTTATTCCTAACTCAGTACGATTTAACAACATTTTAATAACACAAAAAAAACCTACACGTTGGGCGCCATTTGTTGCGAGGCATCAGGGGAAGAAAGTGAATTTGGTATGGGCGGGACACAGGAATCGGGAACTAGGATTTCAGGACGGCGTCGGATAGGCAGTGTAGAATAACTAGCGCGAGGGCGGTTGCACGCTGGCGACACGCACGGCTAAGCTCGCCGGATGTAGGAGGGGATCTTGTCCCCGCAACTAGTCCTCACCTCCCACAAAACTTCTTTCATGCCACTTCAAGATGAAATAAATTTCGTCCTCGACTCAAACCCCTTTTTACACCGAGAGCGCCACGGGTGTTGATGCGGTTTATTGGTATTTCCAGTCCCAGCCTGGAACTCGGTTGCCATCATCTTCGAGCTCTCCTTGATACGATGAAACTTCTGGTCACCTTTAAGTCATACTATATGTCGGTTAATCCACCGTTACCGCAACGCCTTCCCACACCCTCAAGACCAAAAATTTACCAAACCAAAGCACAATAAAAAAAAGTATGTTGGCGTGATTTACAATTTTTATTGACTCACAAAACTTCCGTCAACGGGAATTAGGTATTTGGCATATAGCCTTACTTAAAACAATATGGAACATAATATCAAAATTATCTACGAGGTTGTCTTTAAGAACCTATGCTAGCCTAAAATATCTAATTTATAAAATTAGAAAAAATAGAAAAAATATTAAAACAAATAACTATTCAAAAAACTATCAACTGGTATCCCCCGACTACAAAAATAACGATTGACCTACCTAGAATGAGCTCACTATAGGTATCCACTATACCCAACAAAAAGGGTCGCTATTTCTTATAATCGGCACAGGAGGGACTACTAGATCGTCTTCTTGGTCACGCTTGTGGTAGCCTTACAGGGATTGTTACGATATTTAGTATATTTAAATAAGAAAATAATAAAAAGAAGTATCTATACAAATTATATAAGTATATAAAAACACGTGTAACACTATCACGCCAAAAGTAACACAAAAACATAAACAAATCAGCAATGCTTTCAAAAGGGTACGGGATCCAACTGGAAACTTCAAGATACTCGTCTTCAAATTTGGTTCAGGGCTGGTCCCTTGGAGCCCGAGGTACATAAGTCTCTAATCTCCTCACTGATATCGTTATTTTCTTTGGTTTATTGTTCGTTAATAAGAGAGTTACTAGTGGTATTTTTATAACGCGGTGAAAAGTTAATTATTAATTTTATATTTGCAAGCTTGGCGATTAGGTATACGCTTATAGTCACGTGTGTACTCTTGGTAGAACAACTGTCTTTCCCTAAAAAAAAATCAAGAGATTTTACTTGAATGGTTTGGTGAGTCCCACAAACTAGTTAGTCCAAAAGAGACTGATTTTGTCAGCATCTGTGGGGTTTTATTATTATTTTCCTTTTGCGGGTAAAATATCCATTCTCCCCATATCCAAAGCAAAAAACAAACTTTTACCGGTTTGTCCTTTCTGGCTGTGGAATCGACCGCCAAAACACCAATCTAGCAACTGCAACCCGAAAAACACTCAATTACCATTCTAAAACACAATTTAATTTTAGGATCTCACCTCTCACTATCCGAACAAATCCTAATGTAATTTTCTTCTTTGCTTTATTAAACCCGATCACACAGACCACAATTATTTGGGAAACAAAATCCTTATTTGTAATGCGACTACGTTTTAGGAATAATCATTATGTGCTCCTTGGCGTGATGCACACGACGACAGATGACTGACTAACTATGACTTTTTATTTTTCTTCCTTTCCCATCCCAAAATCCAATCATCCTATCACTCCCAACGGTTAACTATCACTTCATTCCTATATTGACCAACCAACAGTTTATGGCTTAAGCTGTACTTTGTTCTTTTTTATTCCAATGTTTGAATCACATATTCAAATCTCAACGACCTTTAGACTTTTTAAGGTATGCACAACAAGATTCAATAATTTTGCAAAAGTTTCGGGCTTTTGCTAAACGTAAGCCTGCCATATATCTTTCGGCTTCAGAACTACCTATAACTCAGAAGAAAAGAAATGAAAATCAAAACCAAAAATTAAATAATCACGATACAAGACCTCGATTCACATTCTGTCTTGCCTAAACGCAACAAAAGAATGGTTAACATAAAATATGTGAAGCCGTAACTCCAACATGGTTGAAAATTGTTTCTGAGGGGAGACACTATTTCTGGGCAAGTAATCTATGACATAAATAAATAGTCTTTTCTTTTCATTCTTTATTTTTCCTTTTCTTTGGTCTGTAATAGAAGTCTCAGCAAAATCGGAAATAATTATTCAATTCGCAAATTTAATGTAAATAAGCTTTCTTCGAACGCCTCAAATATTTTCGTTTCCCTCTGCTAATGCTTCACCGATCACTCAGCCAAAGCCCTTGCCATAAATCCGGAGTAAGTACGGTCACTCACGAAAGTCTACATATAGCTATGAAAAATGGTATATGAATGCTTATAAGACAAAATTTGTATTTAATGTTCTAGCTAAATAACAAGATAGTGACATATTTTGTTTTTCAATTACTATCTAAAAAATAAATTTTTATATCTTATATAAAACAACAAATGCATTTTAACTATGAACCCAAATTAAGGACTTTTAAATTTTGTATGTAGACTTTCGTGACTGACTGCACATCCGTACATACATATACACTGCCTACAATTTTACCAGCTCTGTTATCCATTCTCTCCCAAGGTACATCCATTTGATCACTCTGCCGAGGTGTTGATGGTCGGTTCAAAATCCCTTACAGCCAATCATTCTCGTCAATTCCCTAAAGAGACTGTTGAAACAAGCATCAAATCATAACCCAGGAATATTTGTTATGCACTCCTTTGCTAACTCGCGGTGCACTTGCGAGAAATCCAAAGGAGAGCCAACCACCATGATTACCCTCCGAGAAATCAAATGATTGGGATAGCATGATGACAACAATAGGAGGCCGGAACAGTTCAACCCAAGTGCAAATAGGTGTTACCCAAACGTAAATCCATTTAACCAATCACAGACGAGAATACATCTGGAAATAAGTAAATCGAGCAATCATTTCAGTGCACTACCTTACTCAAAATAACTAACAGAGAACAAAACAAAAATAAGAAAAACAACACCTAAACACGGTGGTTTAATCCTTCTCGTCGTCCCTCGCAGTTGAGTTAACTTAATTGTTGCACCATTATGTTTCTAACCCCAGCACATTCCGCCCAAAGATTAAGTTAACATGGTTCAGATAGATGTTTGTCTTATCTAAATAACCAGGGGCGGATCAGTTAAGTTTGTCACCAAGGCATCACATTAGAAAAAAATTGTAATTGAAAAGTTCAAATTGGGATTTAAATTAGACGTGCAATTTAGGTAATTGTCTAAGTTGGTTTTTCGTTAGTTTAGCCTTTTTTAATCGCGGGTAAATTTATAGTTTACTGTTGCAATTTTCGTGGGTAAGGAAAAATTTCTATGCTGCGTATGTCAAAACAGAACAGCTGTGTTGGCACTAAGTGAAACTCAGATAGGTGAAAATTCTGATAATTTGGAATTTTATTTATAATGGCACTAAGTTAGTGCTATATTTCTTTCCCCACCATGGTCTGGCCGTATATATAACCAACGCAACAACTTAAACCCCAATATGGTTTGTATTCTAACACAAACTCTAATTTCATGTGGTTAAAATTGAATTGTTTCTTACCTCTGCTAAATACACTATTACAGCCGTATTTATTAGATTTCACTTATACTCGGTTCAACCTCGGAATAGTAAAACCGACTCGAAGCACTTACTCCGGGCTTACGCCACGTCAAACTTATTCATATTTATAAAATATTTTGTCAGCCGTTTTAGTAACGCCGGCCTTATGTCAAATATTCAATCAAAAATATCACCAATCTAAAACTCTGGTTATTATAAACGTTAACAAACTGAAAACGTAGCGGTGGAATTTCAGGTGAAGGGTTGGCGTTTTTCACCGGCGAGTGCATTAACGACATCTCGGAACTTTCCTTCAATTTGTCGAATACAGAGCGAGTTACTATTCCTTTTACTATATTATGAATTTCGTTAACCTGTTCTTCGTCTTTCTCCCAGTATGTTACATGAGCCGTCACTTCAACTTCCTTTATCAGCACAAAACAAACAAAACAAAACAAAAACCAACTCAATTCACAAAAAGAAATAAAAAACTTATTTCCCAAAACGACACATAAATGTACGTAGATACCGACCTACCGCAAACACACAAGACAATAACCTCCTCTCGTTTCAAAAATTAAAAAATATACTACCTACAACTTTCATTACTTACTTTACTTTTACTTTTGATTGCGCTCACAGCCCAGGATGGGCTTCGGCCTCAACTAACAAGCCCCTCCAGCCAGCTCTGTCCCTAGCTAGCCGCTTCCAGTTGCGCACACCGAGTGCTTTGATGTCGTCATTCACTTGTTTGCGCCACCTGTTACGGGTTCTTCCTCTGCTGCGTACCCCACCGGGGTTGGATTCGAAGACTCGTCGGGCAGATGCGTTGCCATACGCTGCACGTGCCCCAGGCATCTCAGCCGCTGTATTTTCAGCTTTTTGACCAGGTCAACGTCGCTGTATAGCCCGTATAGCTCGTCGTTGAATCTTCTCCTCCATACGCCTTCGATATATCAAAGCACCCTAGCAGATTAACCGAATCTTTCAGTGTCCATGGTTCTGACCCATAAAGCAGGATCGGGATGATTAGGGTCTTGTATAAAGTCTCCTTGGTTCTCTGAGAGAGGGCCTTACTATTCAAATGCCTTCTTAAACCGAAGAAACAGCGGTTGGCAAGAGTAATTCTTCGCTTGATCTCTGCACTGATGTCATTCTGCGATGTAATAGTGGAGCCCAGGTAGACAAAGTCCTTGACAACTTCGAAGTTATATCTGTCCATCGTAAAATTTTGCCCGAGTCGACGATGTTGAGATTCCTCTCTCGATGACAGCATATACTTCGTCTTGTCCTCATTGCTACGGTAAAATTTACCGCAACAAAAGTCATCCTTCGATTCCTTCATTTCCGTTATTTACTTTTCGTTACGGCTGCAGAATACTGGTGAAGTTGAGGGCAACCATGGTATCATCAACCATTGGTGTACTTAGCCAGTGTTCTGCAAAAGTAACAAAAGCAGGTGTACGAGATATTTGGATCTAACAATTGGAACAGGCGGTTTCCAATTCCATATGTTCGTGGTTATCATGTAGACAAGTAGTCGCATGCAACGAGAAAAATACCGGCGGATGAGCTGAAGAAATAACAAGTCAGGCGGGCTCTTACCTACTCATAAATCAACAACACAACATCCTAAATACATCTTTATTCAACTTAAATTAACTTATCCTAACTTAACTTAAATTGGCTTAACTTAACTTAAAGTAACTTATCTTAACTTAACTAAATTTACCTTAACTAAATCATGTATTTTAATATGGGTCATTAACGCTTACTTCGTAACGTCCTTAATTTTCAATTCTAATTCTTAAATAGTAAATTGTTTATAGAAGAACTATCGGAATTGACTTTATAGAGCAGGGTCTTAATTTTGAAAATAACCCTTCCTCTATTTTAACTCGAACAAAATGTATAATGGTTTCAATCGCTTCGAGTCACACGCGAATAGTTTTTGTTGTAACTGAGAAAATGCTCAGATAGGCTTTTTCTCGATTTTATTTCTTTTTGGTTTTTCTCGAAAAATTTAGTTTTGCGATAGGTCTGAACTCGGCCATTAAGATTGGCAAGTATTGGAAAGACATCCAACAACTTGCTGAATCCTTGTCTGTGAGCGTGAGAGTAAAGTTTCGTTGAGATCCAACTACGGTGGCTTCCTGCGGAGCGAAAAAGGTTTCCAGGAAGCCGGTGTGCCGTGACCGATGATCACGAAAACGAATGGCTGAATGTGTGGGTGACTGGAATGGTCGAGGGAAGAATAGGTTTGTTTTTAGCTGGGAAAGCCACTCTTGAGAGAGCTAACTCAGCGAGCAGTTGGATTTTTTTTTAGAAAACGAGGAAAATTGGAAAGAAAAAGAAAAATCGAGAAAAAGTTGTTTGCGGAAAAAAGTAATAGGAAAGTCGAGAAAAATTTTGAAGAGGGAAAATAAAAGATATTCGAGGTACGAGGAACTAGGAGGAAGTTCGCGGAGATAGAGGAGGAATAGTTGGAGGAAATTCAAAACAAGAGATATGTAGAGCGGACATTTTTTCCAATTGATTGAATTATTTTTGTTGTATACCTAGTCTTAAATCGTGGTAGTTCTTTACTTTGTAATTCGAGTTCGTGAATATTATTTTGCAATCCCAGTTAATTGCATACGGGAATAGTTTCCTAACCGCGCGTTAACGGCCTATTATCTTTTTTTATTTCTTGGTTGCTTGGTTTTATTTAACCGTAAACAATTCAAAATTTCTTTTATTGTAACTTCTTATATAGTCGAACAAATTTTGGGTTTTTATCCTGGCTCGTCCAAGGTTTCCCAAATAAAATAATTTAAAGACCCCTTCTGGGCATATAACGAAACTCTGTGTTTTATTTCACATTAATATATTGGAAAATATTAGGTTTGGAATTTTGCTAATCTAACTAAAATTCCTGGCGCCCACCTTTTATTACAAGTACCCCACTGTACTTGTAACAAAACATTTCGATCGTTTTTATCACATTGATTAAAACGAATCATTCTTTTTTCATATAACAAAGTTCTTCCATCGTGCTACAGTTTGCATTTTTTTCTTTCGCGTCTCTTTCATTCTCTCCTTTCGTTGTTCTTGAGTCGAGCTCTCAAATTAAAGACAAACAATTATTCGGTGCACATCGTGTGCTTACTTTTTTTTTGTATTTATTTAATAATAAAAATTTGATTCGCGATAATTCGAGTAACTTAATAACTAAATTAACAATAAATATCCCCCCCTCGCGACATTAGAAAAAGTGCAAGTGTCCTCATTAACCGCCAATCCCGTTCTAGCCGCCTCCGATTCAATGCTCGCATATGCCCCTGCCACAGCTCGCTTCGTTCTGCCGACAATGTCTATGTCATCCGCATACGCAAGCAATTGAACGGACTTTTGATAGATTGTACCGCTGGTGTTTACATGTGCGTTGCGTACAATGGCTTCAAGAACGATGTTGAATAGGTTGCATGATAACGCGTCGCCTTGCCTCAATCCTTTCTCAACATCAAAGGAATCGGTGGTGTTCTTACCAATTTTCACGGAGCAGCGATATTTCTCCATCGTCATCCTACACAGGCGGACGAGTTTGGTAGGGATGCCGAGACTCGACATCATACGCGACTTTAAAATCGATAAAAAGGTGGTGTGTATCGATCTGGAATTCCCGGGATTTTTCTAAAATCTGTGGGAGTGCGAACATCTGATCGACGGTTGACTTGCCTGGCCTAAGCCCACACTGATATGGGCCGATCAGATAGTTGACAAAAGGTTTTAAGCGGTCACACAGGATAGCCGACAAGATTTTATAAGCGAAGTTTAGGAGACTAATTCCTCTGTAGTTGGTACATTTCAGAACATCTCCCTTTTTATGGATGGGGCACGCTATACCGAGGTTCCATTCATCGAGCATACTTTCATCCGACCAAATTTTGCAGATGAGCTGGTGTATGCTCCTAGCCAATCCTTCTCCCGCTTATTTAAATAGTTCGGCTTGTAAGCCATCCGCACCAGCAGCCTTGTACGACTTAAGTTTGGATATCGCCAGCCGCACTTCGGTTAGGGCGGGTGGACGGAACTCTTGGCCATCATCGTCCAAGTTGAATGGAGCGTTCTGCCTATTAGCGGCATCTTGGCTTCGCCATTAAGTAGTCTAGAGAAGTGTTCTTTCCAGATCCTCAGCACTGACTGTGTGTCTACTACCATATTCCCACTCTCATCTCGGCAGACTTCCGTTCTAGCCTTGAATCCTTGGGTGGATCGCTTCACCCTCTGATAAAATGTTCGAACATCTCCCCTACCGTTACAACCCTCAATAGACTCTACCGCCCGCTTCTCGTGCTCTGTCTTTTTCCTCCTGAGAAGTTGGCGTTCCTCTTTCCGTTTCAGCCCCCGGGTCACTCTCTCAGCAGCTCTTGTTGGAGTCTGCAGCATTGCCTGGTAGGCCTCGTCCTTAGCTGCATGCGCTAGCCGGCACTCTTCATCGAACCAGGGGTTTCGTTGTATTCGCCTAGTGTTGTTGCGCCTAGTGAAACCCAGCACATCAGAGGCGGCACTTCTGATGGCTTGTTGACAGTGTTTCCACTGGTCCTCTGCACTTGATGCTGGTGGCGGACCTCCTGAGAGATTAAGAGTTACGTGATCTGCAAAAGTTCTGGCGGTCTCTTGCGATTTAAGCTTCTCGACATCGAATCTTTCCACAGCATCTGCTCTGGGTTGTCGCGTCATGGATACCCGCATACGTAGTCTAGCTACCACCAGGTAGTGATCCGAGTCAATGTTGGCCCTTCGGAACGTTCGGACTCTAAAATACGGGAAGCATGTCTCGCGTCTGTCGCAACGTGGTCGATTTGCTTGACGCTTAGTTGATCACGCGACCGCCAAGTCCCCTTGTGTATATTGAGGTATGGGAAGCAGGTACTTGAGATGATGACATTTCGCCCCGCCGCAAAGTCTGCCAGCCTGTGTCCGTTGCCGGAAGTTTCGTCATGTTGGCTGTGTCCTCCGACTACCAAAGATGCCCTCCTTTCCGAATCTTGCGTTGAAGTCACCAAGAATGATCTTCACGTCGTACTTCGGGCACATTTCATACGTTGTCTCCAGGAGATCGTAGAATGCTTCTTTGGTTGAGTCCTCTCTCCTTTAATGGGGGCGTGAACACAGATCATCGTAATGTTCTTAAATCTGCCTTTGATGCGGATTGTGACCAGGCGCTCGCTTACACTTCGGAAGCCCAAGACTTCTTGCCTAAGTCTTCCCCTTATCACAAAACCACAACCAAAGAGCCGCTGACCCTGTTCCTTCAAGCACCCGCCGTAGTAGATGTCACATTTCAGTCTCCGTATGCCCTCTCCATCCCACCGCACTTCCTGGATGGCTGTTACGTCAGCATTTAGCCTGTCCAGGTTCTCCACTAATTGTTCGGCTGCACGTGTTCTGTATAAGGACAGGACGTTCCACGTGCAGATCCGAAATTAATTGTCCTTGTTTCGTTTGCTGGGGTTGTCAACTTTAAAATCATCCATATCCGAGACTTGTTCTTGTTTTGGAACAACCTTTTTTTACGTGGTAGGGAAATTACCCCGATGCACAACCTCCGACCCGGAGGGCCAGACCCTTCGTATAACTCCAAAGGTAGGTAGCCGGATGAACCGCTCCTTATAGACCTGAGCTACAAATATGTCGTAGTAGCCCATATAAGGTGTTCACTAAGTAGTTCAACCTAACTGGAACTGTAGACGCCAACCGTTGATTCCATCTGGAGAATTCGTCCGCTGCCGCCTCGATGAAAGGAGGAGTACCTTAGTGGGAACACTCCCTCCCCCCTCTCTCGTTGGCTGTCCCCAACAGCTTTTCACGGGGATTCGAACCCCGTCTCCAGCTGAGGTACTAGACACCCGATGTTCACCACTAGGAGGTGAGAGTAGGAGTTGGTAGACATAGGTGGGTTTTGAGAAAAACATGCGGACGCTTGTGTCTTCTTGAATGCACATAACTACCCTTTTTAACATCACAACTTTCACTAGGACAATTCAAATTTCTTTTATTACAAAGGTGAAACAGAGTAAGGAATCAGAATTATTATGTGCATATATCCACAATACCTACTGCATACTTATACAGGTCATTGACATTGTATGACTTGGCCTGACAATCAAAAAAAAGTAACTCACAGGTCACAGCATAATGTTATTGGAATGATAATCGTTGCGTGCATACCATTGTAGACCGATGTGACTGGAGTCCATTGGCACGACAATCAATCTTCTGATCTGGTGGTATCTGATTGTGTTAGGCCTGCACTCAAGAAATCATATAACATCAATAAAAACTTAGGAAGGTTCAAAGAACTGCTAGTGTTGGCACGACAGGGGCAATAAGATTCTGCCCAACTGATGCCTCAAGTGTTTTTTTGCATCTTCTACCACTTGATTTACATATTAAACATCTAGTATCTTGCAGTGCATTAAGACTTAAGGAATCAAACTCTTGGTTTGCCAAGCCATGTGGTCACAGCAATATCACAGACTTCTTTCCAACAGAAATTTTTTCGACTCCCACTGACTACTGCACTCCTACAATGAGTATGAGTAAGGGTTTTAAAGTTAAATTTCCATCCAGGAAGGATTGGAAAGACGACGTCGTGACGAAAGATTTCGACACAGCTATCTTTACTGATGGCTCAAAGATGGAGGGTGCAGGAATCTTTTCTGAGTCTCTTAAAGTCTCTAGGTCCTTTAGACCTGATTTTGCTAGTGTCTTTCAAACTGAATTACTGGCAATTAGGGAAGCCTGCAAGTTACTAAAAGAAGATCCAAACCAGAACCGTAATGCAGCTATTATTACAGACAGTCAGGCGGCTGTTAAAGCCATTAATTCAGCTACTTCATCCTACAAATTGGTCCAGCAATGCCAGGATGTACTTGCGAGTCTCAACACTGACCTCGATGTCACTCTTATCTGGGTTCCAGGTCACAGTGGCATTGGGGGCAATGAACGGGCTGACGAGCTGGCCAGGCAAGGATCAGCCCTTCATGGCTCACTTGCGGAAAGAGTTTACATTCAGCTAGGAGTTGTGAAGGGCAATATTTTCTTAATCTTTCTTACTGAATCAAACCGCAGGTGGTATAGTTTATCAAACTGTATTATATCTAGGAAGATCTGGCCCACCTATAATAAACCCCGAACAACTGATTTATTACGCAGACCCAGACAAGACATAGCCAGGGTCGTTGCAACCTGTAGCGGACACTGGATAAGGAGAGCATGCAGCGAAGCTTGGCATACCTCACAACACTCACTGTCGCCACTCACTGTCGCCAGCCAATAGACTGCCTAGCTGGGCAATCTGTGGATGATGCGGGTGCGGGTGGTGGTCTGGTTGAGTGAGTCATCCGCTTTCTGATGATTGTGCTTAAAGCTACTCAGTCAATCCACATGTAAAAAAATTCATGTGTCATAATGAAAGAAAAATGGCTGATTTCAGTGCGGTTTTGTGTTCTGTCATTCTGTCTCGTGTGTTCATTAATTTAAATTTCTTTTCAATTCTGCAAAAGTTTGGTTTAACTAATTTGTGCATAAAAATAACAAAAAAAGTATTTAAAAAAGTGTGTATGTAAGATAAAATAAAAATAAATTTGAAAAAAAAAGAAAAACTAAATAAAATGTATTACTACACTTCCGACCAAAAAATGGAACAATTGCGATGGATACAATATCCATAATTAATTGTTAATAGGCTCGTTTTAAAGCTTGAAATTTAAATTAAGTGTAAAATCATAAAAAACCGTTGGACAGTTTTCGCGCAATCGTTTTAAAAAACAGAACAGAACAATTTTCACGAATTTGTTTTTTTTTTTTGTTTACCTTTCAGTTGTCACTATTGTCATTTTTCATTTTGACACAAAAATCTACACTTAAAGCAGCCATCTTGAAATTTGACAAGCTGCGCGTGATAATACCTTAGATACGTGTACTGTGCGACTGTTCGACCAGCGAAATTGATGATTATACCAGATTGTTTTGACAAGTCTCCACTCTCTTTTCGCAATGAATTAATTGCCCGGACCATTAATTGTGTGCGGAAAAATGACATTTGGGTTTATTCGTGTTTTTATTTGTTGTTTATTTCATTACAGCACTGTTTTTTTTTGATTTTTTCGTTAAATTTCTATTTATTTATTTGCCATTTATTTAAACTCTCCATGAATATTTTTCAGCTGAATTTTCGTAAGCATTTCGTTGTCTTTTTGGAGACCGCAGGAAAATTTCGTTTCGCATCAGCAGCGTACTTGGCTTTAGTTAGAAAACAAAAACAAAAATAGATTTTTTTTTTTATTGAAAGCAAATGCTCAAACTGTTTTCCACCCATTCTAATACAGGTTCTGCACCTCCGAATAAATGAAAATCTTATAATATTCTTGTTAAGTTTTGCTCAGAATCTTTTAATGCAGCTGCCTCCACAAGATTTCTTAGAAATCTAAAGACCTGATGGGCTTGCTCTACACGACTTTCTTAGAGCAGCCCCAATAAAACAATCAAGTTTATTGAGATCCGGTGAACGAGGTGGCCATAAAATTGGTCCCAGACCAAATATCCATCTGCCTGTATATCTGTCATATTTGTAATGCAGCGGCTTGCACAAGATTCCATACCTGCTTTGAGAAGCTGAACGGCTTGCTGCATTCGGTTTATATAATTAACCTCTTATAAGAAAATTAATTTGGTTACACTACCAAAATATCTGATGGTTTTTTAAAAGGTCAATTGAAGAGATATAATTCAAAACAAGCTCGAAAATTTATTCGTTTTTTTGCACTTTGTTAACATTTTTGGTAATGTTGCATTCGGCCCTAGAAGTTAAAAAATTGTATTTATCATTAGGACCATATTATAAAGACAGGCAATCAATCAAAAATCTACGATGTTCAACTCATGGTATTATTTTCTGAGTTTACTGTGCTAATTTTGAAAACTTGTTTTTGCTAAAATGGCTCTAGTATTGTAGATTTTTTTCAAATAACTTGCTATTGGTTTTAGATACAATAAATAAATTATTCCATTTTGAAATCCGCATTCAACACGCATATTTTAAAAATAGTTGGCCACTTAGGTATTTATGCATTATTTCATACCAGAGATGATTTAACTTTTTCAAAAATTAGTTACTTTCACATTTTGCATCGAAAATCAAAGTTCAATAATATTTTTCTGTAAGAATTCCAACAGTTATTATAATTTTTATTTTATGCCGAATCCGAACGGCTAGACGAGAAGCTCTTATTCGTGACAAATGATACTCTTGGAGGATTTGTCAATTCCTCGCAAGAGGCAGTAGCCCTGAAAACAAAACTTTTTAGTTTTTTTTTAACAGTCGGAACGCACTAACCATTACGCTACAGGCTACTACATTTGGAAACTTTATAAAATCACACTTGAGTTTTGCCGACAAAAACAAATCAACGAAGGGACGGGCTGCGATCATCTAGAGGCGAGTAGGAAAGTAAGGAATAGGGTATATGCAAAAGTAGGTAATGGTACTAAGTAAGGTAAAGTGATATACATTTTGTGCAATAATAGATTAACGGAGAATGAAGACTGATTAGTATAGGCATAGTAAAGATTAATTTAGGCTAAGGAAGATTTTTAACATGATCTTAATTATTTTTAAATAAGAAATGATGTAGGCAAATAGAAGCAGATTTAGGATATCCCAGATGGTACTTCGACAAACCAAAGACGACAACCGCGACTCGTAAATGTATTAGAGTAGAATAGGAAAAAAGCTTTAATTAATCACACAGATGAACGAAGGAAGGACTTTAAAAGTAGTGGGAAATAGGGGTAATAAGCCAATGACCCATAATGATGAGGAGAATTAGTCTTTTCGCGAAACTATAGCTATACATATATCTTTAAAAAAAATGCATAAAAAAACCTTATTCGAGGGAAAACAATGCAATACAAACAAATATAAATACACAACTACAAATGCATTCTCTGTACACGTTTTTTGATAAGCTTTGTGGTATAAGCTCCATTGTGAATTCATGCCATTTTGGAAAGTGAAAGTGCGTAAGCAACCATAGCTCTATCATCTAAACAGTAAAGTGCAAAAGAAAATCGACCAGAACAAAGAATCTGAGAAATTGTTTCTGGTTCGATCGAAGAAAGAAGATTTTTGCAGATTTGAAATTTAACTGAAGTGAAATAAATCTTTGAAAAAATCTAGTTTTGGATCTAAAATATTACTTATATATATCTCTGTAAAAATATACGAAAGGAACTAATAGAGGTGACCGACTTTGTATGCTATAGGAAATTAAAATATATTTCAATGAGATTGAAAGCAGAGGTCAAGTGCGAGTAAAATATATATGCAGTTTCGTGGGTGTACCACCTGGAATAAAAGAGATATATATCTGAACTTAGATATACCTACAGTATACGTAAAGCGAACTATACTGGTGTACTTTATTATATTGTTGTGACCTTTTTTGTTGATAAGTTTTGTTAATTTTGATGTACTTTACGTCAAATGAAATAAATTTATTTTGATATCACGACGTTTCGTCCATGACTATGGACATCATCAGGTGAAAACAATGAGTTTCTATATTTGCATTGATAAACAAATTTTTATACAAATTACACAAATTTTTACACAAACAATATATAAACTTACATTTGTTACATTTATATTGCACTTTAAAACAAAAATTAATTTCAACTCAGTATGAAGTGGAATTGACAAGCAACAGCCATATAGATTTTAATTTTTTTTTTTTAATTTATATAAACATGATCTTGGTAGTACATCATTTGTCAAAGCTTTTTCCACCCTTTCCTGTCCAGCAGGTGTTTATATTGCGGGCTTACGTCTTCCGTGTCAGTCCATCGGTTCATCGTATTGTGAGCGTTGATAATATGCAGGGTTTCAATTATCATTCTCTTGTTGTAGTGTGGTTCGCTTTGCAATATTTTGACATCTTCGAAGTAAGGAAAGTGTTTGTGGGTAATACAGTGTGATGTCAGTGCTGTCTTCTGTACTGCATTACTTTTTAAGTCCGATTTATGTCCGGAAAGTCTGTTTTTTAATTTTTGTTTCGTCGTTCCTATATAAGTTTGTAGGCATTCTTCGTCCGTATTTCCATTACAATCTATTTTGTAGATTAAGTCCAAATGTTCCATTTTGTCTGTTTTTGTTTTTTGGTTTGTGTATAGTTGTGAAGTTGTGTTAGTTGATTTCATCGCCATTGTGTATTTATCTGTATCCAATAGATTGGCATTTTTAAAACGTTCTGCTATTTCTTTGATGTAGGTGAATGACTTGTAGACTATATTTTGTTGTTCTGTTGCTGTTTCTATTTCTGGTGGCTTTGTTTTTCTATTTTCATATTGTGTTATGCAACGGCGTATACAGGGGGGGGGGGGTCACGGGGTCATGCCCCCCCCCCCCCCCCCCCCCCCCCGAGAACTCAAGATTATTTTGTTGATCTGAAATAATTATTTAGTAACCACATAGAAAAAAAAATGAAAGTTGGTTACTTAGAAAGCTAGTAGGATTTTTGATTGTAAATTTAGAATTCAATAGAGAATTTGAATGTTGGTAACTTCAATTCAATAAGAAATTTAGATTAGATTAGATTAGATTAGATTAGATCTTTATTGATGATTTAAAAATAATAATACATTCATATGTATACATTTTTGTATAAAGATATTAGAGCATGGCTATAAGCCGTCTGCCGTTTCTTAATATTTTTTACTTTAAGAGTTTACAATATTTAATTTTATACAAATAATTAAATACAAACAATAAAATAGTACAATTGTTAAAGATACTTTCGTTTTAAAAGAAGCAATTAGCAAAATGTTTACAAAAATTCATAAAGTTTAAATATTGTTTTTTTTTTTTTTAGATGAAGATAATTAAAAATAAGATCATAATATAATTTAAAAAAGAAAAACATAATTTAATTTTTATTTTGCTTTGATAAAGTTAAATTTATAATACAAAATTAAATATTACTATTATAAAATATTAATATTTTAGAGTTTCAAGAACTACAATATCCTGGACAAAAAGGCTTTTGGTTTAGCTAAAACAAAAAAAAGGGTGCTAGTTATTACATTTAATAAAAATAGGCTTTAAGATAAACCAAAAAAAAAAAAAAAATAAATATTACTATTATTAAATATTAATATTTTAGAGTTTTAAGAAAAAAAAAAAAAGAACTGCAATATCTTGGATAAAAAGGCTTTTAGTTTAGCTAAAACAAAAAAAAAAAATGGTGGCATATAACATTTGTGAAAATGGGCTTTTAGTTTAGCAAAAACAAAAATTATATTAAGTGTATTACTCACGACAGGTTCAAATATGTGCCTCGGTAGTTCTTTGCGTGGGACAAATATTGTACCAGCAACTTCCATCCTAATTCTCCATTCAGAACGCTGACACATTCTTCGAAAGTCAGAAAACTCTTGTTAAAATAAAGTCGGCGTATTTCTTGCAAAATAGGACAGGCTGCTAGGAAATGAAGGACGTTCTCAATTTGGTTTAAATTGCATAGAGAGCAAAAAGGACTAATGTCTATTCGATATGGTCTGTAATTAAGTTCGAAAACTTCCGTTCTGACTTTAAAAATTAGGCTCATATCTGAAACATTAAGGTCCCTTCTAAAATAATTGTTATCACCCAAAAAGAGATTCAAATTTCTGTATATAGTTCTAGAAGTTGACTCCCTAGCTCTATCAAGATGCACCTGATACATTCTTTCATCTACTTTCGAAATACAGTTATAGAAAATATTTTGCCAATCTGCTTCATTGTTCAAATACAAATTTAGTGGAACACGATTTGCTAAAGAGATTTCTTGCCAGTTTTTAAAAGGGGTAAAACCACATTGAAAAGATACAATTAGCATTCTTCTATGCAAGTTGTTGCCAGGTCTTTTTATAACTTTGGTTAAGTAATCTGCATTTGCCTTCAAATTTCTTATGTAAATTTGTGGCAAGGCGGACTCAACATAAATGGCGTAGCTCGGAGTAGTCGAGGGTAATTTGAAAATTCTTTTAAAAAAGTATCTCTGGATTATTTCAACCTCTTCGATCCATTGATATCCGTAGACTTCATTGCCATAGCAGAAGCAACTATTTATTGTGGCGTCGAATACTTTAAACTTAGATGTTGCATCCACAAAGGACTTTGAAAAAAATTGTGACCAAATTGAATTGATCGCTGTCTTGGCTAAGACCATTTTTTGTTTTATATGGGACCTGATATTCAAATTATGAGTAACAACGAAACCAAGATATTTAAACTCATTCACGACTTCAATACTTGCGCCATCTAATGTCCAGTTCCTTGGAATTCTTTCCGGTCTACTTTGATTCCTGAATATCATGATTTTAGACTTCGCTGAATTAATTTTCAGATCCCATAAATCACAGAAAACTTTAAGTTTATTTATTTGCAGTTGTAGAGTCTCTGGGTTGTCAGCAAAAATGACGAGGTCATCCGCATACAACAAGAGTTTTACAAATATATCACCAAAAGATACCCCCCCTGGTAAATGGTTTTCGATATCGTTAATAAACAAAGCGAACATTAACGGACTCAAGACACATCCTTGTGGGACACCTGTTTCAGACCTAAACGAACTTGACTGACTTTTACCACTGCAGACAACTGCAGACATATTTAGCAAGAGCTGCTCATAAACCCGAATGAATTTAGTTGAAACCCCAATTATTGAGAGTTTATATAACAGTGACCTTCTATTAATAGTGTCAAATGCCGCTTTAAAATCCACAAACAGTGCATACAAGGGCTTCTTTTTATCAATAAATTTTCTAGCTATGGTAGTTAATGCAAAAATTTGATCCACCGTCGAGAGGTTGGCCTGAAAGCCAGCTTGAAAACAACTAATTATATTATTGCATTGCACCCATGTCGATAGCCTTATATACAAAATTTGTGTAAAAAGTTTCCTCAGGGAGCTTAACACCGAAATGCCTCTATAATTTTCAGGTTGATTTGGATTACCTTTTTTGAAAATAGCAGTAATCTTTGCCAAGCGAAAACTGTTTGGGTAAGTTTCCTCGATAAACATTTTATTCAGCAATTCCAAAATATATTCCAAAAACTCAGGAGTTGAATTTTTATAGAATTCAATTGGAATACCGTCTGAACCTGCGGCTTTATGGTTTTTCATTTTGTTTAGTGATGTAAATAACTCGGACATAGTAAAGTCGGAGTCTAACTCTGGAATCAAGATATTGGGTAGTGCAAAACTCAGTGAATTTCGATTCGGGTCTGGTAGCAAAAGTTTTTTTAAATATAAGGCAAGCTGTTCAACACTAATGTTTAGAGACACTGATTGACTGCGCCCACTCAAGGCCCGTACATTACCCCAAAAAGATTTAGAGTCTTTACAATCAATCAGATTCCTAGCCATATTTCTAAGATAAACTTGTTTTTTGTACCTGCATAAATCCTTGTAAATTTTATTTTGCTGCAGATAAAGATGTTTAAAAGCATCATTATTTGATTCTCTAAATAGTTTTAAGAATTTAAAAGATTTACTTCTACAATTTTTGCATTCCTTGTCATACCATTTAGACTTAGCCCACGGTGTGGAAAAATGGGATATATTTGCTGTTGCAGATTTCCTAATTAATTCAAATGCAATAAGTGTAGCATCTTCCACAGAATCAAGTATCTGGGTGTTGGTAGAAATCATTTGGTGTCTTAAATTTTGCCTATACACCAAGGACTTATGTTCCAACCATTTAAGTTTATTACCAGATAGATCATAGTCCTCGGTGTGTACCTCAGCATCTTGGGAAGAGTACTCACACGAGACTATAATTGGTAAATGTGATGAAAAATTGGTAGGATATACTTCAAAATTCTTAATGATACCCAGCCAATCCCCTTTCACCAAACAATAATCAATTGTAGAACACCCTTGGGGAGAAATAAAAGTATAATTTCCATTAACGTCTCCGATTGTTACCCCGTTTAACACAAAAAATCCAAAATCCTCGATCATTTCTAACAAAAGTCTTCCGTTTGAGTTAAGATTTTCATCCAAAGAGTTTCTTTCGAAAGAAAAGTGTCCATTGTTCAAAAACGAAGAGTTCTGAAAGTTGCTTATACGGCCGTTTAGATCGCCTATTAGTAATAAATTTTCATGGTTGTTATTAAGGAGAAAGTTCTGCAGATCTTCAAAATCCGAGTTCCATCCGTTATAATTCATGTAAATAGGAACAATTTGAAAGTGTTTTGAATCACATAAAATATCAAATATAATTCTGCTTTCGCTAATTTTAAAACTGATCGGGTTAACAGATTTAATATTTTTCTTATAACCTAACAATATCCCACCACTTGCTCTTCCTAGCCTACTATTCCTAGTAGCTGGGATAAATTTAATTCTAAAATCTTCGAAGTATTTAAGAAATTGCATTTCTTTTCCCTCTTCGACAAAGGTTTCTAATAAAATAATGATATCAAAATTTGAGATTAATTTAAAAAAATCAGGCATTAATAACTTGTTTTTAAGACCTGTAATGTTATAACATAAAATATTAAATTGAAAATAATTTTTTAGGCAGACGGCAACTCTATCCTACATGTTGTTTTGCTGAATTCTAGCGCTGCTACTTGGACCATCCTGGTAATACGCGTTCTGGCGGATAGTTGGCGCTGCCGTTGTTTGATAATTTATGTTTTTGCTGTCGAAAAAGCACATTGCACTATCTCCAAACGTCGCTTTGACAAATGCAAGTTCCTCGTTTGTTTTGATTTGCAGACCACGAAGAGACTCGTAGAAGAAAACAAATCTTTCAATTTGCAACTTAGATCCTTTAATATAGATTTTTGTAGCCGGGCTTAGTGCTAGAAGTTTTCCTTTTATCTCATTTAGTGTTTTCCTTTTTTTACGATACAAAAGTGATTGTTCTCTGTGCACATAAACTCCAGTACCTTTAAGTTTCGGTGCAGCTACAATTATTTTGTTCGCAGTATCTTCGTCTTGAAAGTTAAGCACCATTGTTGTTATTTTGTTCTGTCGGTTGTAAAACTCGCGTGTGTTATGCAATGGAAAATCTGCATTTTCGTTCAGGTCAAGAAGGCCTAGACAAGTTTGTTTAGCAAATTCATGCTTGTTTGCCTTATTGTCTGCAGGGAAATGCATCACAACACTTTTTTCATTGTTTTTTTGTGACAAAACTTCAAGCTGTCTCTCGAGTGTTTCGCAGTAATTCTCCATAACGGCCAGGCGCTCCGAGAGTTGGGTATTTTCGGACCGTAATAGCTGTATGTCCACCAATATGGTAGATACGTCATCTTTTGTGGCTATATTCTTTAAGTGCTCGTTTAAACAATCGTTAATTATTGCTTTAACTTCGCAAGCTTCTAAGGATTTTGTAGCCATTTCCGTTTTTTTTTCAGACACGGTTTTCTTGATAATTGGTGAACTTACGGGTGATATGTCAGATGCCTTCCTCTTTGGCTGCATAGAGTTTTTGCCGCGAGTGCCAATCTTTGTGATATCGGATTTAAAAACTTAAAATCTCCTACCTTCTCTAATGTTGATCGGGATTTTTCAATTGTTTTTTGAAAATACTATTGTTGTTGTCAATTTAATTTTAAAATTACTTTTTATTGTGTATTTTTAACAAGATAATAAATAAAAATACTAAGCACTATATCAATATCGACTTTTATTGCTCACTCTCTCTCTCTCCATAAGAAATAAGAAATTTAACACAACAACAAACTTCTCATATGATAATACATTCAAATCTTAAAATATATGCATAGGCTAGTTTCCGTTTTGAGATGACAGCCAAAACCTGTTAAACCAAACAGAAATCAGAGTGCGGAGTTGTTACCAAATTTTCACTCAGTAAAGTAAAAACTAATACGATTTTCAAAAAAAGAACATTTTTTTTTCTGAAAATAAAATCTTTAAACACATTATAGATCACATACAGAAATTGTTTTGTTTGATTTCTGTATGACAAATTATTTTTAAAAACAAAAAAGTGATAACTTTCGATTTATAGTTATTCTAACCAAAAAATATTAATGTTAACGATAAAAGACATAAATATATAAAACTATGATGAAAACCTATTACGAAAGGATTTTGTTTGCTCTTATTCAATATTTACGATCGAAAAATATTGTTATTGATTTGGATGTGGATTATTTTTACAAAGTAACCTATGAATCCCATAATGCAAAAGCCAATAGCTATGGTAAAGGAGATTTTTTGGAACTCCTTGCGGTGAACCGTTTGACCAGTCGGATGGAATTATTGACGAAAAGCGACTGGGCTCGTAGAATTTAACAATTTTGTCCATTATTTTTATCAGAAAGGCTTACTGGTAAGAAAGATTAGGTATATTTGATGTACATATTTATTTTGGAAGGTGCCTTTCACTTTTCCATCGGTGGCAGTCTTAGTGACATACATTTTTTCCAAATCAGAGGCATATCGAAATCACTCGTGAACTTTGTTCACACTATTCTTGAAACGCAACGAAAAAGAATCTTTGTATTCAATTATAATACGAATATATAATGTATTTTCATCAGCGGGAGATAAATTGGCTAGGGGCATACACCAGCTCATCTGCAAAATTTGGTCGCAGGAAAGTATGCCCGATGAATGGAACCTCGGTATAGTGTGCCCCATCCATGAAAAGGGAGATGTTCTGAAATGTACCAACTACAGAGGAATTAGTCTCCTAAACGTCGCTTATAAAATCTTGTCGGCCATCCTGTGTGACCGCTTAAAACCTTTTTTCAACGATCTGGTCGGCCCCTATCAGTGCGGTTTTAGGCCAGGCAAGTCAACCGTCGATCAAATGTTCACACTCCGACAGATTTTAGAAAAATCCCGGGAATTCCAGATCGATACACACCACCTGTATCAAGGGACGAATTATACAAAACCATGTCGAGTCTCGGCATCCCTGCCAAACTCGTCCGCTTGTGCAGGATGACGATGGAGAAATCTCGCTGCTCCCTCAAAATTGGTAAGAAGACCACCGATTCCTTTGATGTTCAGAAAGGATTGAGGCAAGGCGACGCGTTATCATGCAACCTATTCAACATCGTTCTTGAAGCCATTGTACGC
This sequence comes from Melangyna quadrimaculata, assembly GCA_949320155.1. Classification (NCBI taxonomy): domain Eukaryota; kingdom Metazoa; phylum Arthropoda; class Insecta; order Diptera; family Syrphidae; genus Melangyna; species Melangyna quadrimaculata. The sequence goes on from OX439485.1 coordinate 108,670,226, forward strand.
AACGCACATATCAACACCAGCGGTACAATCTATCAAAAGTCCGTTCAATTGCTTGCATATGCGGATGACATAGACATTGTCGGCAGAACGAAGCGAGCTGTGGCAGGGGCATTTGCGAGCATTGAATCGGAGGCGGCTAAAATGGGATTGGCGGTTAATGAGGACAAGGCGAAGTATATGCTGTCATCGAGAGAGGAATCTCAACATCGTCAACTCGGGCAAAATATCACGATGGACAGATATAACTTCGAAGTTGTCAAGGACTTTGTCTACCTGGGCTCCACTATTACATCGCAGAATGACATCAGTGCAGAGATCAAGCGAAGAATTACTCTTGCCAACCGCTGTTTCTTCGGTCTAAGAAGGCATTTAAGTAGTAAGGCCCTCTCTCAGAGAACCAAGGAGACTTTATACAAAACCCTAATCATCCCGGTCCTGCTCTATGGGTCAGAAGCATGGACACTGAAAGATTCGGATAAAAATCTGCTAGGGTGCTTTGAGAGGAAGATTCTTCGTGTGATTTTCGGTCCGGTGTGTATCGAAGGAGTATGGGGGAGAAGATTCAACGACGAGCTATACGGGCTATACAGCGACGTTGACCTCGTCAAAAAGCTGAAAATACAGCGGCTGAGATGGCTGGGGCACGTGGAGCGTATGGATAGCAACGCACCTGCCCGACGAGTCTTCGAATCCAACCCCGATAGGGTACGCAGCAGAGGAAGAACCCGTAACAGGTGGTGCAATCAAGTGAATGACGACATCAAAGCACTCGGTGTGCGCAACTGGAAGCGACTAGCTAGGGACAGAGCTGGCTGGAGGGGCTTGTTAGTTGAGGCCGAAGCCCATACTGGGCTGTGAGCGCCATCAAAAGTAAAGTAAGTAAGTAATGTATTTTAGTTTTTCCACTATTGTAAAAAGAGCAATTTGCACAAGTGGTCATTTTTGAAAATCAGAGCTATTGTTTTCATTTTCAGTAGTGAATATTTATATCTATTTACTAAAATTAAGAAACAGAAAACAGTGCACAGTACCTATGATATTTTACTAATTTTTCCTGCAACTTCAATTCGCTGAAATAAAAACTTTGATAGGATTAAAATAAATTCTGAATAAAATTCAAAACAAATGATCAAGCGAATCCAAAATATTTTTTTCCTCAGTATTTTCACAGCTAGCTTAACTGATTGTCTTTGGTCAGGCAACTGGAGATTACTGTATGCTGTTGCTGAGGCCCTCCGAAATAAAAAATGTAACAGTCAGGAATAAAAACGAATAGCGTGTTCACTGGTCCAGCTAATGAAGGTTCTTTCGACTCAGTTGTTTATTTTAATTTTCTTTGGAACCGAAAATGAGGTAATGTTGCAAATACCAAAAAAGTGTTTTCGTCTTAAATTTGTTATTTTTTTTGTAAAGGTAGGTAGCTCATTTAATTTTGAATAGGCTTTGGCAGTTCGAAATATATATTTTCAACGAAATTGCCTAAATTGGCTTAGTGAAAATGTAGTTTTCGATGACTTTGGCGCATAAATCAGGCTGAATTTGACCGATGGCATCGATTATGTTGTCTTTGAGGGTCGAGGTGGTTTGCAACTTATTCGCATAGACTGCGACTTAAAAAAGCCCCACAAGAAAAAGTCCAAAGGGGTCAAATCACACGATCTTGGTGGCCAATTCACGTTGCCTCGGCGCGAGATAACCACACCATGAAACCGCTCGTGCAGAATATCGATTGTGTATTAAGCTGTGTGGCACGTAGCGTCATCCTGTTGAAACCATATATCTTCAGTGTCCTTATCATCCAATTTAGGCCACAAGAAGTTGGTGATCATCGACCTTTAGCGATCGCCGTTGACGGTGATGGCCTGGCCAGCATCATTTCCGAAGAAATACGGACCGATGACGCCTCCAGTCATCCAACCCAAAATCCACACAAAACAGTTACTTTATTTGGATGCATTGGCACCTCGTAAATCTAGCGTTGATTAGTGTCGTCCCAAGTCCGGCAATTTTGCTTACTCACGTACCCATTCATCCAAAGACGGGCCTCATCGCTAAAGATGATTTTTCGACCAAAATTGGGATAAACTTCTAACTGCTCTAAAACATCATTTGCACGTGTTGCTCGACGCTGTAACTCACCATGATGATTTGTCTGTAGTGAATGATTAAAAGACGATATTTTGACCGAAAGTAAAAGAAACAATATGGCCGCCACGAGCTGCCAAAATCAATCCGTCCCTATTGGAAAACCCTTTAGTATAGTTAATTATGATTTTTTCGCTTTTATTTTATATAGCTACGCACAGTAAAATATAAAAAAAAAAAAATATAAGGCACTTGACTTTTAACAAATATTAGTTTGTGTTATTTTTTTTTGCATGACCCCCCCCCCCAAGAACTAAAGCTGTATACGCCCCTGGTGTTATGTGTTTTTATTATTTGTAGCGGAAAGGCGTTTTTCCTTAATATGTTTTCTATTTTTATTTTGTTTTTTTTTGTAAAACTCGATATCACTTATTGTAAGAACTCTTTTTATCATGTTATTGGCTGTGTTGAAAATCTCTGCAAATGCCCTGCTCTGGCCAAAGCTAGAAAACCGTCACTCGGAAGAGCATTCTTTGACGACATCGAACTTTCTGAAATGAAGATCAAAGACTTTATTTCTTTTCTCAACGCGACGAAATGGCTCTAGGACAAATTTCGGCTACTTCTGCATTATACCTTCCGTTGATTCCCTATGATCACAAGATAGTGGACTAGGGTTCTGGTGGGGGTTTGTGGTGCACAGCGGCCGGATGATCATCCAATCAGATCAGTGGACACTCCAGTGCCAGTCAACGAACTGCCTAGTGGGCTAACTATAGATGGTGCAGGTGCGGGTGCTGGTCTGGTTGAGTGAGTGATCCACTTTCTGATGATTGTGCTAAAAGCTACAACAAAATCCTATTCTAAACTCAAATAAAAAGGGACGATATCCTGAGGATATGCCCATATTCTCTCTCTTCAATTCCATCCACAGGTTCAAACGAGTTATGGTATCAAAACGGCGCACTTCAGCGCTAATTGGGCTATGGGCTAAACTGCCCGTGGCCGCCATTTCTACCTACCTAGTACCTCCGCCGTTTTGCATTCCTATCTTTGCGTTAAAGTCACCAATGACAAACATTATCTCTGTCTTTATTGCTTCGTACGCTTTTTCAAGTTTGTCATAAAATGAGTCAATTTCGGTTTCGATAGCATTTTTCGTTGGAGCAAAGATTTGTATTATGGTCAGTTTAGTGTTATTGATTTGTAGAGTAATGCTGCATATTCTCTCATTAAATAGTCGAATGTCATATATATACTGTTTTAGTTCTTTTATTATTAAAAAGCCAACTCCATGAAGTCCTTTGGTTTGTCCTATGTGGCAAAATATACCTGTGTCGTTTGCAATTATGTTTTGTCCATATATTTTTGTCTCAGATAATCCTATAATATCACATTCAATGTTCGATATCGCTAATTTAAGTTCTTCCATTTTTTCGTCAGTAGATAATGTTCTTACGTTGAATGAACATTATGTTTAAAATATTTTTAGTTGGTTATGTTACTTTGGTTAAGTGTTGTGGGGGGTTTAAGCATACATCCCTCACGGTGGCTAGCCGGCTTGAGCAAGTTATTGTTGTTTTATATTCATGTTCATGTTCAATGTCAATCGTGGATGTGGTCATTTGGGCATTCTTGAAAAATTGATTAATTTCTTTTTGTTGCCTTCTCTGTTTATAAATGTTATTTTCTTTTATTTTTTTTGTATGTAGATGAAGCAGGTTGGTCACCTTTAACTTCTTCATTTCTTGTTCGTTTTTGTGTTTTAATAATTTGTGTTTTATTGTTTTGTCTTTCATCATGATGTGTTTTTTGTTCTCTTTCTCTGACTGCTATTTAAATCTTCTTTAACTTTATCGTCTTTAATGTATATTATATCACTTTCATAATTTCTTAATTTTGATTTATTCTTCATAATTATGTCCTTTTTAAATTGTGTTGTCATTCCTACAAGAAGAGGTCTCGGTGGTTGTCCTTTCTTTACAATCCGTCTTGTAAAATCAATTTCTTCTATTCTTGTTTCTATTTTTAATATAACACTGAAAAGATTTAAAATTGAATTTAGTTGATCTTCATAAGTTTCGTCATTTTTTTCATTTATGTTACAAATAACCATATTTTTTCGTATTAAAGTCTTCCATATATTTTATTTTTCCTTCCATGTAGTTTTGTTTTTCTTCAATTGCATTGTCTGTTTTAACTATTTCGTCTATTTTATTTGATAATTGCCCCGTTTGCTCCCTAATCTCCTGCTTTATATCAGAGTTTAGCTTGGACAGCAACCCGATAATGTCGTCTAGTTTATCTGTCATCGTCTTCTATAGTTTCTGTGTAAGAAAACTTCTCGAATTTGATCGTCAGTGTTTTAGTTGTAGAATGCATACAAAAAATAAATCACTCTTCATGCGGAACTAAACAAATATTCACAATTCAAATGTGAATATTCGCGGTCGAATAGCTTTTCCTTTTATATATTCCATGAAACAACCTAACATTCTCTATGGAAATCAATGTTTACAAAAATATCTTCACAAAAAAAAAATAATCGGTTCAATTATTTTCGATCATCAATGGATTTATTTACTTTTTTTTGTGTTTAACATACAAGCCATACATACATACCTTTCCTTTGAAAGGAAATTGTTTAATCAAAAGTCTGAGTGTAAATGTTCAAATTTCAAAAACAATTCTATTGAAAATGTACTTGCGAAATGTCTGACGTATGTACAGTGCTGCCAAAAACATTCCGGATTTTTCCTCAGTATAATGTTTTTCTTAATATCAAGTAGAAAACTAATAACTTTCCATAGGTTTTCCATAATTTGTTAAAGGTATGAGACAATTTAATTATAACCTTAAAAATATAATGCTACGATATCAAGAACAATAAAAAAAATATTTTATAAAGTTATTCAATAACATGCCTGTGCAAAACTAACCGGATTGCAGGGAGATTGCGAGTCTCTATGTTAAAGTAGCGGTTTTTTCGAGTCTCACGCCGCGCCGTAGATTAAACAGACTTTACAAGTTGAGAGCTGTGTTAGTTGAAATTATATAGTGCAGAAAATGGCTAAAACACGTTATAGCAACGCGATTCGATACAAGGTAATAGAAAAGTTCCAAGCCGGTACAAAACAAAATTTAATATCTGAAATATTGCAAATTCCAACGTCAACGGTTTGTGACATTATTACAAAATTTAGAAGCGGGAAATCAGTAGAAGCAGATCGTTTTGGTGGACGCCCTCGCAAAACAACTGTTCAAACTGATAGGCGCATAAAGAATTTTGTGCTTAAAGACCCTTTTGCAACTTAGATAATTTGTGATGAACTAAATCTACCTATAGGGCCAAGTACGGTAAGAAAGCGTTTAAGAGATTTCGATCTTTTTGCATTTCGATCAGCGAAGAAACCTCTTCTTACTGCTAAACATCGTAGAAAAAGGTAAGCCATGAAAGGTGTTTGGAAAAGACTTTAAATTCCTAATCAAAATATTTAACTCAGGGTTGAATTTGCAAAAAATCATCTTAACTGGTCTCTAAGCAAATGGAGGAGCGTGCTTTTCAGTGATGAAAGCAAATTCAACTTGTTTTACTCCGATGGTGCAAGGACAGTAAGGCGCTCAAAAGCTACGCGATTGAAGCCTGCAAATGTACTCCCTACAGTTAAGCACGGTGGAGCTTCGGTGATGGTTTGGGGTTGTTTTTCAGGTGCAGGCTGCGGTCCAATAGACCAAATCACAGGAATTATAGACCGTTTTCAATATAAGGACATTTTGGAGTCAGTAATGCTTCCATATGCAGAGGAAGAAATGCCTTTGCGTTGGGGTTTTCAGCAGGATAATGACCCCAAACTTTCTTCAAAGCTACTAAAAGAGTGTTTTGCGACCAAAAATATTCATGTTTTAGAATGGCCGTCTCAATCACCCGATCTAAACCCAATTGAAAACTTGTGAGCCATTTTAAAAAGGCGGGTTGGGAAAAAAAAGCACATGCAACAACTTTTCTCTTTTCAGCTTTGAAAAATGAATGGGAGAATATTCCTGCTTCTATTTCCCAAAACTTAATTTAATCAATGCCTCGTCGATGTCGAGCTGTGATAAAAAATAGGGGTTACTGGACAAAATATTAAATACAAAATAATAATTGATTGTACAAGATAAAATCCGGTTAGTTTGTCACATTAAAATTCTGAATCAACTTTAATTTTTGACTATTATTTTTTGTTTTAATGGATAATTTACCATGTTATTTGTTTTAAATGATACAATTGTTTAATAAAAATGGCGAAAAATTACAAATATTTGATTTGTTCATTTTTATCTCACAAACCAACACTCAATGCAGTTGACCGAAAAAATCCGGAATGATTTTGACACCACTGTAGGTACACTCTGTTTTCACTCTCCTGTCCCCACTGCACTGTATACAACTCGAATTGTTTCACATAAAATTTTTCTATGTAGCCTCTATTTGTCCAATTATTTAGTTTACCGAGTTTATGATGAATAGGCAGTTTTGTTTTTTTTTTGTTAGTTCCTCGGACCTATTACGTCCGTGATGTTTCCCTTACGGGACATAGGGCCTCCACTACACCTACGCGCCATCGTGTACGATTTCTTGAAATATATTTCAGCTCTCTCCAACTTTTCCCCAGTCGTGCCGTTCTTCGCCATGTACTTCTAGGCCGGCCCACTTGTCTTCCCTCCTGTGTGAGCGGGTTCCACTGCATTGCTCGAGATGCTATGCACCAATCGCCTTTTCGAAGCGTATGGCCAATCCACTGCCACTTTCTTCTTCGTATAAAAGAGTCTATGGGTTCCTGACCCGTTCTCGCATGAAGTTCGGTATTGGAGATACGGTTGGGCCAGAAAATCCTCAAGATGTTTCGTAGACATCTATTAACGAAAGTTTGCAGCTTTCTAGAGACAGTGTCAGTGACTTTCCAACTGCTGCAGCCGTAAAGCAGAACGGATTCAACATTGGAGTGGAACAGTCGTAGCTTGGTCTTTAAGCTAAAAGAGTTGTTTCTCCATATTTTGGACAGCATTCCGAACGCAGCCTTTGCTTTTCTGATTCGGCTGTTTACGTCCAGTTCAGTTCCGCCACCCGTAGAAACAATACTCCCAAGATATTGGAAATCCTCTACCATCTCTACCGGTTGTCCAGAAATATTTACTTGGATTGATGAGGAAGTTCCAAGGCTGATCCTTTTAGTTTTTGCCGAGTTGATCTTAAGCCCTACGATTTCTGCTTCTCTCTCCACCCTTGTTGTCATTTGATGGAGATCCATGATCCTATGAGAGAGTAAGCATACGTCGTCCGCGTAGTCCAGATGTTTGAGGTGAGATTGCAGAGTCCACTGAATTCCTCCATTTGCATTTGACAAAGCTGCGAGCAGTACGTCACTTATCACCAACAGGAATAGTATTGGTGACAGTATACAGCCTTGCCTAACTCCACATCGGATTTCAAACTCCTCTGACAGCCTACCTTTGTGCAAAACGTGACACTTGGATCCATCATATGTAGCCTTGATAATAGCAATCAATTTATCTGGGATGCCCCTCCTGCGCAAAGCAAGCCAAATAAATTCTCTATTGACACTGTCGAACGCCTTTTCAAAATCGATGAACAGCAGGTGAAGAGGTGATCGATTTTCAACGCACTGTTCGATGATGATCCGCAAGGTGTTGATGTGATCCACACAGGAAGATCCAATGCGGAAACCTGCTTGTTCGGCGTCGAGTGTGTCTTCGAAGTGGTAGGCAGTTGGTTAGGTGATTTATTTAGAATATTAGTTATTTTTAAAATAATTTATTGCAACTTGATTTTACTTGTTTTATTTTGTTTTGTTGGGGGAACACATGAAAATAACAGAAGACGAGAACAAGAACAACACTACTTGCACGAAAATTCCATAAGATATTATGATGATGAGTGGAAATTCATTCCCTCTAGTTAGAGAGAAGTCAATGTCATTTTCATTCCGAAATTTGGCAAGCCCACTCACTGAACCAAAAGACTTCAGACCAATAAGCCTATCTTCCTTACTTCTCAAGACCTTAGAAAGATTAATAGAAACGCACATTTGCCTTAAACAAAATGATGGAGTTCTCTCACAGGCCCAACATGCATATATGAAGGGCAAATCTGTTGAGACAGCTCTTCATGAGGTGGTCGGCACGATTGAGAAATCAATCCATTTCAAAGAATTTACTCTGGGAGCTTTCCTTGACATTGAAGGGGCCTTCAATAACGTCGAAAATTTTGCAATTCGGCAATCCCTTCACTGTATAGGCATGGATCCGATGCTGTCAAACTGGACTGACTCCATGCTTGAAATGAGACTCGTAAACGCAGAAATGGCAAGCTTAAAGTTAGGAAGTGTAGGGGCACTCCACAGGGGGGGACTTGTCACTCCTGCTTTTGCTTTTGGTCGTTAACCAGATTGTGGTTAAACTTAATATAAGTGGTGTCAAAGTCGTTGCGTACTCTGATGACATCGTGATTATGGTTTCAAGGAAATTTGTCCCCACCTTGTGCGAGCTACTACAAACATCCCTCAACGAGCTCAGTAATTGGGCCAGTTGCTGTCGACTTAATGTCAACACACTCAAGACAGAACTGGTTTTATTTACGGGAAAACGAAACATTCCAAATTTAACCCCTCCCACCATCAATTAAAATATCACAGGTACGGCAAAATATCTTGGTCTAGTAATTGATCGTAAACTAAACTGGAAGGAAAACATTCAAGAAATTGAGAAGAAAGCGTCAATAGCATTCTATACTTGTAGTAGAATTTTTGGTAAAAGATGGGGTCCCAGCCCCAAAACCATTCATTGGATGTATACCGCCATAATTAGCCCTATCTTGACATACGCATGTCTGGTTTGGTGGCCAGCCTTAGACAAGGCAACCAATCATCAAATCCAAAGACTAGCGTGTATTGGCACAACAAGGGCCATGAGAACAACAGCGACCGCAGCCCTAGAAAGTTTTTTCTCACTCGCTCCAATTGACCTTTTCACGAAGGACATGGCGGCCAATAGTGCTTTACGACTTAGACAGTCCAATCACTGGAAAAGGGGCCTTTTTGGTCATAGAACGATAATGAACTTTACTAATATAGACATTCAAACAGACTATATGATACCACATATTTATTTCAATCCGGTGGCCTTAATAGATATCCCTATCTGTCTGGGATGTCTGGACGGAAAACCAGGTCATAAATACAAATCATGTATCGGTTTTCACGGACCGTTACAAGACGGGCGAAGGGGTAGGGTCAGGCATGTTTTCAGAAAACCCACCTTTAAAAAGATCAATAAAGCTTCCGAACTTCTGCAGTGTCTTCCAAGCCAAGGTATTTGCAGTTTATGAGGCAGCAAAGCATCTTGCCACATGTGAACTAGTAAACAAGAACATTGACATTTTCATAGACAGCCAGGTGGCCATTTACTCAGTTGCACAAAGTCAAATCTGTTTAGGGTGTTGAGACAGGTAGTTTATGAGCCTCCCGGATGAAGTGGGTTTTTGGAACCAATCCATTTTGAGTCTTTCCTCTTCCCGAATGACAATTGTGTCCAAGTAAGACAATCTTTTGTTATTTTCCACCTCAACGGTAAACTGTAGTTTCTTATGGAAACTTTAAAGGCAGGTGAGGGTTGCTTGGATGTCTTTCGCTTTTATTACTGCAAATATATCATTTACATATTTGGTCAACACTTTTGGTTTGTTTGTCAATTTTTGCAGGCAGCTCTATAAGGTCTTCAAGGATGATATCTGCTATTATGAGGGAAGCTGGGTTCCCCATAGGCATACCATCTCTCTCTTGGTAAGTTTTACTACCGTAAACCAAAAAATTATTATCGATTATGCAAAACCTGACTTATTCGATAAATTTGGTTTTCTTGATGAGTATGTTCCCTTACTTTGTCGAAATTTTTATTTATTAGTTCTAGTCGAATTTTTAGTGGAATGTGGAAAATTACATCAAACGACACTAGAACTTCGTCCTTTCCAATTTTGAATCCACATATTTTGGATTTGAATTCGAGGGAGTCCTTCACATTGTATTTTTAATTAAAATTCAGTGATCATACTGATCAGGTATTTTGCTAAGTTATAGCAAGGAACTTTTGTAGATGAACATATTGGGCGTAAGGGGAGACCTTCTTTATGGATTTTGGGGAGTCCATAAAGTCTGGGGGCGACATAACTTTAGGTTGTCATAGTTTGTTTTTGCCGTTGGTCAATTATTTGGTTTTCAAACAGATATTTAACCAGATTGTTGTTCTCCTCTTGCAATTTATTGGTCGGGTCAGTTCGTATTTGCCAATATACGTTCCTGTCTTCCATCATGGTTTTCATCTTTGAATCATAATCGCGTTTGTACATTGCAACTGTTACACTACCTTTGTCCACCAACAATATATATTTCTCTATGATTGTAGAGAAATTGTTTTGTTTCATTAAGAACATTGGTAATGTATTTGTTCAAATTTGAGAATTTTCTTTTTTCCATGCAGTTGCCTAGCATATTTATAAATTGTCCACGAGCTTTTTCTCTCTCGTCGTTATGGCTTATGGTTTGAATGCAATCTTATCCGTCTGCAATAATTTTAAAAAGGGAGTTGGAAGTGGAGTGAATAGTACTAATACTCTCTAATTCTCCCTTTAAGTGATAATAGTTTTTTCTCGTGTGTTTTCTTAAGCGTTTCTTTTCTGTTATTGGTGTGTATTTGTTCGTGGTGGCGAAAGCTCAATTGTTCTTCCTCTGTCCTAGTCAATGCTATGAAACTTTCAATGTTTTTTGTTCGGTTAACCGTGGAGGTAAAGTTTTTATGTTTCGCGGAGATGAATAAGTTTAAAATTTTGCAATGGAAATTGTACCTTGTTTTTTGGAAAGATATTAATAAAGAATCATTATTACCAATATCCTGTTTGAATAAATCTTCTAAGTGTGCTGTTTCATTTGTGATGAAGTTTGGTGTCAATCCATGTTTCCTGCAATTTTGAAGAAAATTTTTGCTTGCTGTGGTTTTGACTCTCTTCGTGCTCAGTTTCCTATATTGTTTGAGTGTGTTGCAGAATTTGTTTCCATATTTATCCCTCATACTGTTGTAGAAAGCCATTTTTATTTTTTATTTTTCAGTAACCTTAGTGGTTATTATTTGATGGAAATTAATTCGGCGTGCCCTGCGATAATTATACTTTGTTGTGACCTTTTTTGTTGATGAGTTTTGATTATTTTGATGGGCTTTAGGTCAAATGAAACAAATTTATGTTGATATCAAGACGTTACGTCCATGAATATGGATATCATCAGGTGAAAACTATGAGTTTCTATATTTGCATTGATAAATATAAAGATTACAAACATCTATATGGCTGTTACTTGTCAATTCCACTTCATACTGAGTTGAAATTAATTTTTGTTTTAAAGTGCAATGTAAATGTAACAAATGTAAGTTTATATATTGTTTGTGTAAAAATTTGTAAACAATTTTTGTAATCTTTATATTTATCAATGCAAATATAGAAACTCTTTGTTTTCACCTGATGATGTCCATAGTCATGGACGAAATCGTGATATCAAAATAAATTTGTTTCATTTGACCTAAAGCCCATCAAAATAAACAAAACTTATATACTGGTGTATATATGTATATTAGGGTGGTTCTTAGGGGAACAAAATGACGACGCCCCCTAGATTGGTTCGAATTCATGAAAAAAAAATTCCCTAATTTTTTAGATTTGTATTCCTAACCCATCCTGACCCTATTTCATTATACTCTGTTCAGTTCGTATTTTCAGTACAGGCCTTATGGGAGAGCTTTTTCAAACACACATGTGCTGGCTAGTGTTTGCATTGCACTCAACTTAAGAAATTGCCTGTGAAATAAAAAAAAGAATCCCTGACTTCCATTGAAATTGTTTTTGTGATATTCCATAAACCCAGGTACATCCCATCATGACCTGTTTGCTCCGTGGTTGTGAGGATACTGAAACAACAACAAGAAAGAAAAGATACACTCAATTTGCCTCTCGCTCGCTTAATGTGTGTATTAAAAACAACACATTGATTCAGAGTTCCCATACGTCGGCGGATGGAAATTCTAATATCTTTTTCTTTGGTTTTTGCTATGTAGCTTTCAGAATTATAGCTTTATAATAGCTTTTGAGAGCATATATTTTATGTATGTGTGTTAAGTGTTGTCACTTCGTGTTTTTCTGCTTACATCTTTTCGTTTTATTTTTTTCCTGGTTAAAATGCTGCTATACAATATTTGTTGGGTATTTTTTTTAAGGAAGAATTACTATTTGAGAAAGTTTTTGATGGAGTTCCTGAAATAAATCTTATAATCTAATCTAACCTTATCCTTAAAAGTCATACAAAATTAAGAATACATAACACAAACAAAGCAATAAAACTTTAAAGAACAATAAACATTGTTTGGTTTTTATTTATATGAAAAACGCAACAGTATACCAGTATACCTGGAAAACCCCATTGTCGGGGATTTATTCTTCCGAACGCAGGGGTCGCGTCTTTAAATCTGCAAGAGTCTTCAAAAACCAAAGTGCACTATGCCGATCACACACAATGTAGTTTTAATATAATATCTTTATTGACCTATTAACCACTAGTCTACCAAGTAGAGCTCTAAACGATGTCGACTGCTCGCGATGAGTTGATAGCCAGAAGTGACAACTACAGCCCAATTCTGTTTTCATGTCGCCAGCCAAGCCACCACCAGTCCTTTGTCCAAAAGTGCAGCGTCACCATAACGCCCACAAGTTCAGCGAATCCAAGATTTGATACCAGGCCCATGCCAGCAACTATAGCAACGATCCGTGGCAGCGACATCAGAAGTCCAATGTATGTTTATTGCTATGGGGCTATCAAAGTGATACCCATGTCCAATACTCTATGTGGTATTTATTTGTTTAGATGTGCCCAAGTCGCGACCCATCTTCGCCACAGTGTATCTCATATCCATCATCCAATTGATAGATAAGAAAGCAGCGACGGCCATATGACACCAAGTAGCAAGTCGCGTCGTTACCCATAGTGGTTTACTGGTGGGATCGCCCTATAGCGATAGGTATGTATACTTGTTCCATAGCAAGCAGTAGGTATCCATAGGATGGCACAGAAATGAATCGCAATTCGATGGCTCATTAATGTGGCCGAATTTGATTCCCATTGAGGGTGCACAGTATTCGGCATGGAATGTGCCATAAGATATTCTGGCGGTGGTGGGTGGAGGGAAGTACCATGTACTGATGTAGCTTGTGCATCGTCAGCGATAACGTTAATTTCTAGGTCAACGGTGGTTGACCGAACATCCTGCCCGGTCGGACCTTGGGTTCGAAATGTGATGAAAAAAGCCCGTAGGCCATGTTGAGGTAGGTTGAAGTAGGTTGAGGTCTCATACAAAATGGTCGTGTTTCGGAGATTGTCAATATGTTCATGAGTTGGATTTCATGGTGGCCAATACTTGCATCGGATACCATCCAATGCCCTTGAAACCTAAAGTCGGAAGTGTTGGGAGAGTAGATCCTTGTACTTAGGATTCTACAAGGCGCCATAGTTTTTGCACAGGGCGGCGACACCCGCCGGCTGCTGTGTGTAGCGTAGCGTTGCGGACCAGTCCATCCTGGCCTAGGTGAATAGCTGAGACTCGACCAAGTCGCCAATGTGTAGGAGGTAGATTTTCGTGATGTACGAGAACGATGTCGTTAACTTGAAGATTCGGCTCTCAATTTTCCTATTTGCCACGCGTCTGTAGGGTTACCAAGTACTCCTCGCTCCATCTATCCCAGAACTCTTGATGAACCTTACGCAGCCATTGGTACTGCTTTAGCCGATTGAGCGGCACATCTCCAATCTGTGGTTCCAGAATGGCAATGAGAGGAGCTCCAATCAGAAAATCGCCCGGGGTGAGCGCCATCTTATCTTCAGGGTCTTCATGGAGGGGAACCAATGGGCGTGAATTGAGACACGCCTCGATGCGGACTGCCAAGGTATGCAGCTGATGATACCAAAGTGATTGGGATCCTACCAATCGGATTAAGTGGTGTTTTGCAGATTTCACTGCGGCCTCCCATAAACCACCTTGATGGGGAGCCCCTGGAGTGATGAAATGCCACCTCGTTCCTGCATGCGCCAATGCTTGCTTGTTGTAATGGGATTCAAAATGTGCCAGGTCTTCTTTCATGAGTCGGCTTGCTCCAACAAAGGTTGTACCATTATCACTGTATAAGTCGGGGCAGGGTCCACGCCTGCCGGTGAATCGTGTAAAAGCACCCAGGAAAGATTGGGAAGAGAGGTCCTCTATGACTGGGGAGAGGGGCCATCTGTTGTTTGAGCAATATTCCACGATGTCGTCGGCAGACAACACATTTATGTACAAATGTTCGCACGGCTTGTCGGCCATGCACCATCCAATATTTGCAACGCAAAGTGTAGCATGATCTGCACTCCTCCGTGCATAGTGGCCTCATGCGTATGCTGGATTAACAACCAAACCAAGTGCCCGGTCTTGGGCAGAATAATATTGAAACGCGTTTCATGCGGTAAGGACGCATGTGTGAGTCTTCCTCCGACCCGGAGGGTACCTCTTGTATCCAGATATGGGTTGAGAGACAGCAACGGACTGGAACTTGCCAAAGAAGATCGATTCTTCAGCTGTTGAATCTCCTGAGGGAAGTTGTGTGCTTGTTCGGCACGAATCAAGTGCTCCAAAGCGTTTTCGAGCTCATCCGCTCCAACCACTGAGATTTGCATTAAGTGACGATAGTAATTGAGCCATCTCAACAAATAGGCGACTAGTCGTAGGAGCTTAGAGAGGCTGCTGTATCGCTCCACCATGGGATTGCTGTGCCATCCAACCATCGCATAGTCAGCTGTGGTGTAGCTGTGGTTACCCCAGAGATAACCGATGGTTTCGACTCTGCTGCAAATTGAAGCACGTCTTTGTCTGATAACTGCCCGGCTGGGCCCATAGGAAATAGTCCAGATGCCAACCAGGTTGGACCTTTCCACCATAGAGGATGTCGAATAAGTTCGGAGGCGCCAATGCCTCGACTTGCACAATCTGCTGGGTTTTGGGCGGATCGTACGTGATGCCACCGTTCGGGTGACGTGAGCGCCTGAATTTGTCGCACTCGGTTAGCGACATATGGTTTCAAAGAGGAGGGTTCCTTTCTCAGCCAACAAAGGACAATGCTGGAGTCTGACCATAAGTAGTACTGCGACGTCTGCAGTCCTAAAGCGATGCGGACGCTGACGAAGGTGATTGCGAGGAGTGAGGCTGCGCACAACTCTAATCTTGGGATGGTAGCAGCCTTCAGAGGGGCGACCTTAGGCCGGGACGTCAGGAGGGAGACGTGGACTCAGTTCTGCTCGTCTGTTGTCCGTTAGTAGAGGACAGCTGCATAGGCTCTGGAACTTGCATCGCAGAAGCCATGGATAGTGGTGGTCCCATGGTGACCCATACCTAACCATCGATGCACTCGAACTCGGTTGAGGTTAAGCAGTCTATCGCGAAACACCGTCCATTCATGGTGTAGTTCTGGAGGGAGCGAGGTATCACAAGTAAGGCCCGCTGACCAAAGGGTTTGGATAAACATCTTGGGAACAATAACAACGGGAGCCAATAAGCCCGCGGATCGAATAATTGTGCTACTTCGCTAAGGACCCTTCGCTTTGTAGGAACGGACCCAGGTACTTCTAATTACACCAAGAGGAAGAGCTCGTCAGCTGCTGGGATATGTACCATGTATCTTCCATCGACAGTACGGGAATGGGTCGACTAGTAGTGCCGACTGCACTCGTCTTCCCTGTTGTCATCTGTGGAAACCTCTTCCAGTTTCCAGAAGTTCTTGACTAGCTCTTTCAATGTGTGGCTGTGAAAGGATTGGATCGGTAGTTGTGACTGCGTCGTGGTGGTTGGACAAAACACCACCCATCCTAAGTGAATCTGTTGCGCGTGAGGCTCTTGCGGTTGACCCTGTATGACCGAATCCTGTTCAAGGAGGCCCCAGACATCGGGCCCAAACAGGATGTCAATGGGTCAAGGTGTGCCAAAGTATTTGTCTGCCAAGGGGAGGCCAGCTAGGCCTCTGGTGTGTCTGGTAATGAGGATGTAATGGTAGGAATTACCAATGCCTTGATGGATATCGTGAGGGAGGATCGCGTCGAACGGAGTGACAGCGTCACTTGGCCGTGAGTGGTTGAATGTCTGGAAGCGCCAATGCCATGTACAGCCACTTTCAAACGTGTTTAAGTCTGTGGGATAAAGCAAGAGTCACAAAACTTACCTGCGATCCAGGATCGCAGGGGGCTCAGGCAAGCTGCTTCTCTGCTGGGAGACCGTATGCGTAGACCAAGGCTGTCGCAAGCAATAAGGTAGTGCCCGGTTGAACGAATAAATAACATTAAATTCTTAGACTAATAATATTCAAAGGGAACAAAATATAGAATTTTATTGAAAGAAATAAACTACTATAACTATTTTCTAACAACTGCATTCAAAGTCACGACACAATATAAAAAAATCACAAACATGGCTTTCTATCATGCTGCCAGAAGTTGGATACTTTTTGACAAAACCCCCAAAATAAGTTTATTTGTTCACAATAAATCGTATAAATAACCTTGCTCCTCTATACCATTTGAGTTAATACCTACCTACATTTATTGTTTATCTACAACTTTTTATGTAAAAAAAATAATAAATTAAGAAAAATTTTATGAGGCAACAAATTCGTTCCATTAACTCATAAAAAACTTTCCTACCTAGGTAGGCACCTATGTACCTACACACAGATATTTTTAACCCTTAGATATATTTAAACCTTAGTTGTAAAATCGTCTTTATTATTTAAAAATTACTTAATTAAAATATTTCCATAGGTATTCTTCTCAGTAAAAAATCCGTTAATACATATACATTATGAAATGTACCTAAATAGAGTTGAAAAACGACGGTGTACCCACCCGTACTATATATTGAGGAAGTACCTACCTTTGTGATCTAGCTCCATGTACTTACCTATAGAATATCAACGCACGAACCCACGTACCCATAAACTAAGGTACCTGCATGCCTACCTACCTTTTTTATCATGATAACTATGTATCTATATTTTTTTATATCGATAATTTATAAAATAAAATAAATTAAAATAAAAAAATAAATTGAAGTGATTTAGTTTGTTTTTGTTTTGATTCTATACTAACCTACCTAGACCCAACAAAATAAAGTTAAATCTATGCAGATACCTACCTACCTACATTTAAATTCCTTTTTTTGCACTTGCCACGATCAAAAAAAAAAAAAAAACAGACACAAGAGTACTGAACCAAGAAAATAATTCCAAACCTCTCGAAAACAACAACAAAACACAAGCAATAAGCAATTCTTCTCTCGCAATCGCAACCCTTTTTTTCTATCTGCCTGCCAGATACCTTCAAAAATAAACGAAAAAAAAACAAACATTGATGCATCTCTTTTCTTCCTACTGCCAGAAGCCCAAATTCAGTACGAATGTGCAATGTGTTTTTTTTTTCTAGGTCCACGATCCAGCAACAAGAAAAGAGTACGAGAATGACAAGAGACAGGGCAAGAAAACAAATATCAGCAACTTTCGCATGTTGCTTAGCATTTGTTTGCTTAGATACATGTTGGTGGACCCACGGTCCAAGAAATTTTCTGGCACACAATTTTGTTCTACGTGCGACATCTTTACTTGTTATATTATCTTTGGTGTGGGTAGAGTTCCTAAAGCCACCTCGTCTCAACGTGGGTGGGTACCAAATAGGGATCCCCACTTATTAAGGTCGGGGAGAAATGGTGAAGGGTTAGCTTTAGGAGATCCCCACTAGATCAAGCTTATTCATCACCAGGAGAGACTGATGATATTCAGTCCGCAGAAAACCCATTTTGAGGAAGAAGGGGCAGTAGTTACAAGTCCCTCGAGAACAAATACTCATTCTGAGTTGATTCAAATAGAATCCGAGGATGAGAATAGGAACTCGGTACAAAGACGAATACGTGACGATGAAATAGACAATTTACAACGAACGAGGACAAACAACACGGACTTACATGACGAAGAAGATTTAGAGATGACATCTTATAAAAATACAGATAGGGTGATTAAAGCTGCTGTATCGAGGTCGGTACAGGAGACACAATCGAAAACGACTGCATTGCTCGAAGAGCAAATGAAGAACATGAAGGTCATGAAAGCGATGGTCAAAGCTGTCTCCAACAACGTGATGACGATAAACCAAAGATTACGACTAGTTAAAGATTCGGCCATAGTGCTACACGCCAATCATGACAAACAAACCAAAGAAAGAAATCCGACTACTGACTCCCATGACAGACAGAGAAGGTTCTCGCCTCCAGATTTAGGTCGCTCACGGTCTACAAGACAGGACTCTCAACAGCTAAAATCCAAGAATTGAGAAGTCTACAGATAGGGGTTAAAATTTGACGGGACTCCAAAGTCAATGAGTGTTGAGAGTTTAATTTTTCGCATTCGATGCCTACAAGCTACAAATGACACCTCCGATGAGGAAGTATTTGCTAACTTTCATCACTTAGTAAGTGGAGCAGCGCTGAATTGGTACTGGCAATATCGTGAGGAAAATAAAGGGGACGATATGCTGAATTATTACGACCTGAGAACAGAACTTTACAGAACAGAACAGATTTTTAGTAGAGAAATACCCCCAGGCCAAAACAGTTCCTCCTCCGTGGTTTATTGTGCCTTTGTGAAACGTTGGCTTAGCATTTTGCCTTTCGGTCTGCGGACTTGCTTTATTCCGTCGGACCCATAGACTGGACTGTTGCCAAATAGAAAGCAGTCTTATGCAATGTTCTGATGGAATGACGCAAACGGCTAAACCCACTTTTCACAAAAGCACAATAAACCACGGAGGAGGAAATATTTTGGCCTGGGGGTCTTTTTCTAGTCAAAGAATCGGCCCAACTCATAGAATAGATGGTAGAATGGATCGTTTTGTGTATGATGACGTCCTTCCAAACATCATGCTGCCACACGCAGAAGTAGAAAAAATGCCCTTCAAATGGACATTCCAATTAATATGACATCGATCCCAAACATACCGCTAATTTAGTGCAAAATTGGTTTTTGGAAAATAAAATCAACGTTTTGAAGTGGCCGGCACAGTCACCTGACCATAAAAAACCTATTGAAGATTGAAGATCGATTCAAAGTGATAACTGCAAAAACAAGGATTTTATTGTTGTTCTAACAGAAATTGCTTGCCCCCAGGAAATCGTAATGAACTTGATTTAGTTTTGTCGCAAGTGCTTTGAATATTTTTTTTAAATTTTTTGTTGTATTTCCCTTACTGTGTAACTAATATATTTGTTTTCTTTGCGATTGAAGAGCTAATGTATACCTACATTAACCAAATGAATTTCATTTAAATATATTCAAGTTTAGAAATTTACTTAATATTAAGCAAAATGTAAGCCGCTGAAATTGAGTGCTTTTGTTTTGTCCGACACTGTATATAGTTAAGGCCTATGGCCAAAATAAATAATTTGTTAACATTAACATGTTTCAAGTGAAATTTGTATGCGGTAAAATGTTGTGCTAGATTTTCATTTG
Organism: Melangyna quadrimaculata; assembly: GCA_949320155.1. Lineage (NCBI taxonomy): Eukaryota > Metazoa > Arthropoda > Insecta > Diptera > Syrphidae > Melangyna > Melangyna quadrimaculata. The sequence continues at coordinate 108,689,976 of OX439485.1, forward strand.
CGAAGGTGTGTGGAGGTCTGACCAGACCGGCGTCCTAGAAGAGTAATTGGCAAGGTAAGTGACATGATACCTTGTATATGAAATCCATAGTACTATCATGGTGAATGTCCAATGGACTGACATCTTCATTCAGTGGGCAAAAGAATTTCATTAAATTTTACAACCCTATCTCACGGAGACATTTAAATTTTGTAGAGAATTATTTGCAAGAATAGGAAAGGAATAGCCTAATTGATAACAGTTAGAGTGAAATAGGTAGAAGGGATGTTTTTTGTTGGTTTCCATTTTTTTGTCGGTTACTTTTCTATGCAAAGGTGCAGAGAATTAAAAAGTGTGAAATAAAATTTTGGGAATTCTCCTTGGTTTGTTGGGTTTTGTGCGGTTAAAGAGGAAGGGGTGTTTTTTTTTTACAGCTTTGGGTGTCTTGTGTGCAAGAAGACAACGGTGACGGCGGCGCGTGAAGGTCAAGGCATAATAGGTAGGTAGATTGATTTTTTTTTAGCTTTCTAGATATTTAGGTCTGTTGGTAAGAATATGAGTGATGCAATAATTTATGAGTTTGATGGCGGTGATGTTTTTTGATGAGTATGGCTCGTGGTAGGTAGTTAGGTATGTATGTCGCTTTTTTATTTTAACCTAGAAAAGTAGGTATGGTTGTATATAATTTGTATTAATATCTAAATAGGAACCTGTAGGTAGGTAGGTACCATAACCTACCATAATTTTAAGTGAATGTTTATGATTATTTTTCGCTGATTTTTGTCTTTTTAAGGTGTTAGTTTAGAAATTTGAAATTGATAGGAATGATGTCTACCATCATTTAAGATTTTCAGCGAGAAATTTGAACTTATAACCTACCACTATGTGACCATGTTGTTGAGTCTTAAGGGTATCTAGGTATTACCTAAATCATTACTCTTGATAATTAAAAATTGCTGAAATTTATTTGAAATTCTCTGTTTGGTTCATTGTCGACAATCGCCTACCATTTTTCTAATTCGAGTTTTAAAAAATCCTAACTTCATTTCTGATTGAAAGAATTTTCAAATTAAGATACCTATTACAATAAGCCTTTAAATTTGCCTAAATTTTTGTTTAAAATTTATTGAGGAAAAAAATTAACTTTTGTACAAAAAAAAATTAACTTTTTTACAAAAAAAAAATAACTTTTTACAAAAAAAAAACTTTTACAAAAAAAAATTAACGTTATTAAAATAATAACATTTTGTACAAGGAAAAAATTAACTTTTTACAAAAAAAAAACTAACTTTAATAAGCCTAAATTGAGTAACATTTTAAGGGTTGCCACATCTTTAAAATAACTTCTTTTTTAATTGAAGCGTGCGGTAGTCAACTAATTTATATACATATATAGATATTTACGCTCAGCCCTGACTCACATTAAACATAGCGCCGTCGCCAAAGGCGCTAAGAAAATTAAAAAAAAAACTAGTGATACACAATTATATACCTATACATAAAATACTCGTAAATTGCCATTAGTTAATATTGATCTTTGCCAAAATAAATTTTGACCCCAATCTTCTGAAGAGCTCCCTGAACAAAATTCATATGGCTCAATACAGGTTTTATATTTCAAAAATTGCCTAGTTTTTAAAAAGGTATAACTTGCCAAAGCTATGTTTAAATAGACAGTTATAACCGTTTGAATCCAATCAACCAGGTGCTGCAATAAAAGTATGTAAAAAACACAAAATTATTATTTTACCTGTTTTAGATTTTCCCAAGTATCATAAAATGTATGGGATTTTGGGTGCACTTATTAATGAGTTTTTTTATTATTATTTTGTTCATCAGGTAAAAATAATAAGACTTTATGTTATTAAGCATTTTTTGAAAAAAAAATTGACCTCAAAGTCAAAATTTTGCTCGGGCGAGAAAAATTGAACACCATTTAAAATTAAATATCTAGCAACCCTAAACACATATCGGCTTAACTTAAACGTAGTTTTAAAGGCTAGTTATTTCTGACAGAGAAATTAACCTTAACAGGGGTCAGGGTACAGGGTAGGTACCTACCTAACCTACACTCAAATAAAAAAAATTATTTGACAGCTAAAACTTATAAAACCTACCTATCCACTATGATATCGCCCACTGGCTGAAATTCAACCACCACATTGACAGACTCTAGTGTCAAACAACTAAAAGTTACCTAGGTAGGTACTTACATACCTACCTACATTCCTACTCGTATGATAAATTGTGAATGCAAAGTCAAACCAAATAAACCTACCTACCTCCTACCTACCCTGATAATCAAACAAACAAATTTCAAGCCAAAAACAGAAAATTTGTTTTTATTTTCTGTACCTAGGTATACAATCTACCTACCACCAAGAACCTACCTACCTCAACTTGCATACAAGTTCTCACTTTTGTCATTAACTTATATAGGTATTCCTCGGCATAATAAATTGTAAATTTCTTGTAAAAAAATTCAGGCCAAACTCAAAATCATCCAACAATTTAGATATTAATCAAAATCTTGCACTTGCAACAAATTTCACGGCAAATAAGAAATCTTTGCCATACAATTTAATATAAAAACTACCCTCAATAATACCTATACGATGGCGTATACAAATATATAAATATACAACATGACCATATTTTTCTTTCCCGCATTAAAATCAACCTACCCTTGATAATATACGAATTATTCTTATTATTATACGCATTATTCTTTCCCACAAAAAAAAAAAAACTACATTCCTTGCTTCAAGGTTGATGACGACGCAAACGACTTACATAATGTATGTTTACTCTCTACTTCTCTTGTTCTTCTCGCATATATCATATCAGTATATTAAGAAAAAAAAATTACTTTGCACATTCAATCAAAGAGGATACGAACATTTTTTTGTCATTCTCTTCACCTTTTTCTCATCATAGACGTTTAAAAAAAACCTTCAATTGGTAATCTCGCTTACTTCATTTAATTTAATTATTAGAATCAAAAAAATACACTTCTCTTGCTCTAACTACATAAGTCTCGATTCTCCGATTAATGCAAGTCTCCCAAAAATGGAAGTCTCCGCCGAAAATTGTCTCCTAAAAATGGATTTCACCGCGAGCTAAAGTGGCGCCACCATAGGCAGTGAGTCGCCCTAAAAAAGGTTGTCCATGATAGTACTATGGATTTTATATACAAGGCATGAAGTAAGAGAACATTACGTGTACAATGGACTAGGAACAGGACAAGATGTACTTCGACTATGACAAAAGGGAATATAACGAACAACTGTGACTAAGGACATGACGATACATAAAGATTTACAAAGACGAATACGTGACGATGAAATAGACAATTTACAACGAACGAGGACAAACAACACGGACTTACACGACGAAGAAGATTTAGAGGTGACATCTTATAAAAATCAGATAGGGTGATTGAAGCTGCTGTATCGATGTCGGTACAGGAGACACAGTATAAAACGACTGCATTGCTCGAAGAGCAAATGAAGAACATGAAGGTCATGCAAGCGATGGTCAAAGCTGTCTCCAACAACGTGATGACGATAAACGAAAGATTACGACTAGTTGAAGATTCGACCATAGTGCTACACTCCAAACATGACAAACAGTCCATAGAAAGAAATCCGACTACTGACTCCCATTACAGACTCTCTCAAGGTCTACAAGACAGGACTCTCAACAGCTAAAATCCAAGAATTGAGAAGTCTAAAAATGGGAGTTAAAATTTGACGGGACTCCAAAGTCAATGAGTGTTGAGAGTTTAATTTTTCGCATTCGATGCCTACTATTTGCTAACTTTCATCACTCAGTAAGTGGAGCAGCGCTGAATTGGTACTGGCAATATCCTGAGGAAAATAAAGGGGACGATATGCTGAATTATTACGACCTGAGAACAGAACAGAACTTAACTAGAAAAACACACCCACAAAGGCACAATAAACCACGGAGGACGAAATATTTCGGCCTGGGGCTGTTTTTCTAGTCAAAGAATCGGCCCACTCATAGAATATATGGTGGAATGGATCGTTTTGTGTATGATGACGTCCTTCAAAGCATCATGCTGGCACACGCAGAAGTAGAAATAATGCCCTTCAAATGGACATTCCAATATGACATCGATCCAAAACATACCGCTAATTTAGTGCAAAATTGGTTTTTAGAAAATAAAATCAACGTTTTGAAGTGGCCGGCACAGTCACCTGACCTCATCCCCATAAAAAAAAAACCTATTGGAGATTGAAGATCGCCCGATTCAAAGTGATAACTGCAAAAACAAGGATTTTATTGTTGTTCTAACAGAAATTGCTTGCCCCCAGGAAATCGTAAAGAACTTGATTTAGTTTTGTCGCAAATGCTTTTAACCCCTAACTGCATGATTTTTTTTTTCTTCATGAAAAAAATGTATGTGGTAGTTAATGCTAAATTAAAGGACATGTGTTTCAGGAATTTTCATTTTATTCGATAAAAATTGGGAAAATCGAATTTTTCCGGTTTGGATCATATATGCCACATTGAGCAGAAAAGGAACAAAAATTATGTTACCGAAATAAATCAATTATTTATTTCAAATTTTATATAGTGTGGAATAACATTAAACAATTTCTTTTTTCGTTGAGGCATAAGTTTACTTTGCATTTTCGGCACTCCACAAAAGATCTTCCACCGCATTCTGGGACATAACATCGCTGTCTAGTAGTCCAAATAGGTAAGTGATCTAACTGATCCAAGCGTACGTCCTGGGATGGCATACTAGCAACCGGTCTTTTCAACTTCTTCCATTGAATAATATTTTCTATGACATTAGAACGTCTTCCTCGTTTGCTGACGGTAATTGGCTTGCTGGCATAGTATAAATCTTCAGCTACCGTGCATTTGAAGTCTGCTAAGGGCATCCACGGCTCTGATCTGTCGAGCCTTCGTCTATTACAGCAGCCACGCGTTCGATTTTACCATGTCGATCATGGGAAAGAAAATTCGGTGGTAGAATTTTTTGGATCTAATTTGTATCCTGTAGTGTCCAAGAAGCGCATCCAACAGATCGACTCCACCCATATGCCGATTGTTCGTCATCACTGCATTTGGGCATGGTACATCTTGGTAGGCCTTTTCTTTTTTATTGTATCGTCGAACTTCAGAAGATGGTTTGCTGCCGACGTATGCCGAAGCCAAGTTCACGATCCTGATATCCCACCAGGTTGCTACAGAGATGTCAATTTCCTCAACATTCGCTAGTTTTTCAACGGTTGCACCTCCTCCCTCTTCAAGTTTTTTTCTGTTGGCACCTTATATCCCAGAACGCGATTAGCTTTTATTGTGCCTAACGGTAAGATCGCCTTTTTAGCGAGGTAAGTTAACAGTGGCAAAGATGTGTACCAGTTTTCGAAGAATAATTTATAGTTGACGCCTTCAGGCACGGTTCTTGCAAGTCGAACAACATCGTCACTAGGCTGGTATTCACCGAGCGATCATAACTTAAGAGCCTCATAAAATCTATTCACCAAGCAATATTAATGGACATTTACGAGTGCTCGCAAAAGTTATGAGTGGTCTCGAGCACTCCTAAGTTATGAGCGCTCTCTTCGAAAGGTTGTCCAAAAACTTTCGCAATAAAACCTCCCTAAACAGAAAAAAGTATGCTCATTTGATACACCCAATTCGCCATTATGGTATTTCTGGGTATTTATATGACGTCACAGCTCACAATCATCTTTTGTTATTATTTTTTGTTTAAAGAAGTCAAAATTAAAGCATTCAAAAGAGAAATTTTTAGATGACAATAGAATAACATATATTGTAATGTTAAATTCTTAAAAAAACTACTACTTATTTTTTTTTTTAAGAGATTATACCTATTTACAGACAAAAGAAAAAAATGTTTTTAGTTTATTGATATTCTCTTGGCGTCTGCCTACCCAGCTGTCTTTCGTTTCCTATTGGGAATGTTTGGTTGGTTTTTCGAACATTTGCTCTCATATTTACACATTGGCTCACTTTTTCGAACATGGAAGAATACTTGTGAGTGGTTGGTGAATAGCACAAATCATTTCCAAGTTAAGAAGCTCATTAAGTTAAGAGCAGTTTATGAGTGATCGGTGAATACCAGCCTAGAAGTACTAATTTTTGGCAAATTGCTGACAAACTGTACAGGTCTTAGACTGCTTTCACCTACCCATTTGTGTTAATAGGGGGTGTTGCCAGCACTTTGTTTTTGTATGACACGAAAATATATAACAGATACGAGGGTATGTCAAAAAAAAAAAAAAAAAAAAAAATGTTGTACCCTTGTTGCATGGTGTGCCATATATGATACATTCCGTTTTTTCATCACAAAAGAACTATTACTTCACCAAACCAAAAAAAAGATACTTTATCAATAATACTTACATTATATTTTGTACGTGTATATTTTTTTGCGTGTACAAACTTTAAGTTTTGTATTTTTTATAGAATTTTTAAATTCTCAAACGCGCCCATACCCGGCTGAAACCTGTTTGACAAGTTTGACGAAATAATTAATTGCCACAACTCACTTATAGATGGCGCTTATTAATAAAATTTCAAACATATATTATATAAATTTCGTACTGCATGCAAAAAAACATAAAATTCATTAAAAATTCAAAAATATTTAGATTAATATAAAGGGTTAATATTTTTTAAAATTTTTTGTTGTATTTGCCTTACTGTGTAACTAATATATTTTTTTTTCTTTGCGATTGAAGAGCTAATGTATACCTACATTAACCAAATAAATTTCATTTAAATGTATTCAAGTTTAGAAATTTACTTAATATTAAGCAAAATGTAAGCCACTGAAATTGAGTGATTTTGTTTTGTCCGACACTGTACATAGTTAAGGCCTATGACCAAAATAAATAATTTGTTTGCTTTTACATGTTTCAAGTGAAATTTTTATGCGGTAAAATGATGTGCTAGATTTTCATTTGCGACGGTGTGTGGAGGTCTGACCAGACCGGCGTCCTAGAAGAGTAATTGGCAAGGTAAGTGACATGAAGTAAGAGAACGTAACGTGTAAAATGGACTAGGAACAGGACAAGATGTACTTCGACTATGACAAAAGGGAATATACTGAACAACTATGACTAGGGACATGATGATACATACAGATTTCGATTTTGTACACGAGAGGACCTTAAGACTAGGGAGGTGACGACACATACATACTTCTGCGAGGACCTTAAGAGAACGAACATGTAGGACCAGGAGACGATATTAGGGACGACAATAACTATAATTGTGACTGGAAAGTAAGTTAGGGGCTATTTCCGAGAACTCGGCCAAGGAAATACCATTGGTTGTATCTCAGATACAAGGGAGGGACGGCCAACCAATGACAACAACATCTGTAAATGCTTTTGTCGAATTGGTGAACCTCTGTGGGAGAGACAGTGGAGTAGAGGTCGAATTTTATAAGAAAGAAAATGTTCATATTTTTTTGAGTTAGTTTTCGTTTTAGGTATTGATTAGGTTTAGGTAAGTATTGTACATTGTACAATGGATTTATCCGTTATATACGGGCAGGATATAAACTTAGAGTAAGTGCTTAGTTATTATAATATAGATTTAGTAGTTAAATTTTCTTTCCCGAGGAATGTCGACTAAAACCTCATCCTTTCTCTCATACAGTGGCATAGGTCACTAGCTTTGTGTTCTTCCTTTTCTTTTAAATTTCGATCCTTATTATCTACCCCTCCTTTCCTATCCTGTCCCATAACAAAGGCATGAATTATATTTTATTGCTGAGTGAGAGGTGCATGGAAAGGGGCCTGAACCACCCCCATCCTTCGAGCTAGCCCGAGCGAAATGCAAGCATGCCTCAGCCCCTCCAGCACCGAAGTTAAACCCCTGTGGTTCTCAACAATGGCGGGCGCCCAACGAATTCGAACGGCTTCGAGATTCATCGCAACTTCAAGGACATGATTTTGCTTTGCCAAGGTCACCCCCTCAAAATATTTTTTTTTCTCAAATTTTAAAATTCCCATCCCTAAATAACACAAGTCTAGGTACCGTCAAAGCTCTTGGTAAGCAATAGATAGAAAACAGCTGTCCAATCATTCAGGTCCAGAACCTGAAGATTTCGTGAGGTAGTGGGAAGTCTAGTGGTTATCAAAGAGCGGAATAGGAGGATACGTCAAACACTTGGAGCTTTCCATTATATCAGACATAGCTAGATCAATAGTGAGGCCTAAGTGGAAGACGTTGGAATCCTATTCATGTGGAAGTTTACCTCGGATTCCTAGCCAACCTACTGTCAGGTTTTAAACCAGATTTTACGATGTGGTGGGAAACCAGAAAAATAATTTTTTTTTGTTTTTTACCTTTAAACAGTGAAAACATTTAGAAATTTTACTATTGAATTCCGAAATAATTAAAATTTTAACATCTTTTTATGAATTGAAGTGTAAATTTTATATATTCCAAAAGGTTTTAGTTGGCTTTATTTTTTTGAATTTTTCCTTCAAATTTAAAAAAAACTCTATTTGAATGGAACAACCATTGAATTTTTTGTCTCTAATTTAAATATCCTTATACTTTTCATTGGATTTTTTTATTTTGAAATCTTTGAAGTTGAATTTTAAAAGATTTTTACAAAATATTTGTAAGAAAAGATAAAAAGATAAGTGAAAACGGTTAGTAGATTTTTATTATACCAAAGAGGAAAAAGAAAAGTAGGAAGAAAAAAAGGAGAATTAATTCTCCATTGAATTCCGGAGAAAATTTTTTTTTATTTCTTTTTAATTTTTTTAAAATTTGGAAAATTGAACAACTATTGAACAACAATTGAATTTTTATTTTATTTTATATTTTTTTGTATCTCTTATTTATTTTTTTTTGCTGAAATCTTTGAAATATAATTTTGAAAATGAATAAGAAGAGTGTGGGTAGAGTTCCTAAAGCCACCTCGTCTCAACGTGGGTGGGTACCAAATAGGGATCCCCACTTATTAAGGTCGGGGAGAAATGGTGAAGGGTTAGATTTAGAAGATCCCCCACTAGATCAAGCTTATTCATCACCAGGAGAGACTGATGGTATTCAGTCCGCAGAAAACCCATTTTTAGAGTTAACAGAAATAAATCCCTGATGGACGATTTGAACTTTCAAATTGAGACGATAGGGTTAAGGATGGGTGAGGAAGAAGGGGCAGTAGTTACAAGTCCCTCGAGAACAAATACTCATTCTGAGTTGATTCAAATAGAATCCGAGGATGAGAATAGGAACTCGGTACAAAGACGAATACGTGACGATGAAATAGACAATTTACAACGAACGAGGACAAACAACACGGACTTACACGACGAAGAAGATTTAGAGATGACATCTTATAAAAATACAGATAGGGTGATTGAAGCTGCTGTATCGAGGTCGGTACAGGAGACACAATCGAAAACGACTGCATTGCTCGAAAAGCAAACGAAGAACATGAAGGTCATGCAAGCGATGGTCAAAGCTGTCTCCAACAACGTGATGACGATAAACGAAAGATTACGACTAGTTGAAGATTCGACCATAGTGCTACACTCCAAACATGACAAACAGTCCAAAGAAAGCAATCCGACTACTGACTCCCATGACAGACTCACTCACGGTCTACAAGACAGGACTCTCAACAGCTAAAATCCAAGAATTGAGAAGTCTACAAATGGGGGTTAAAATTTGACGGGACTCCAAAGTCAATGAGTGTTGAGAGTTTAATTTTTCGCATTCGGTATTTGCTAACTTTCATCACTTAGTAAGTGGAGCAGCGCTGAATTGGTACTGGCAATATCGTGAGGAAAATAAAGGGGACGATATGCAGAATTATTACGACCTGAGAACAGAACTTTACAGAACAGAACAGAACTTTACTAGAGAAATACCCCCAGGCCAAAACAGTTCCTCCTCCGTGGTTTAATGTGCCTTTGTGAAACGTTGGCTTAGCATTTTGCCTTTCGGTCTGCGGACTTGCTTTATTCCGTCGGACCCATAGACTGGACTGTTGCCAAATAGAAAGCAGTTTTATTTTCGGACGAATCCAGAAGTTTAATCTGCAATGTTCTGGTGGAATGACGCAAACGGCTAAACCCACTTTTCACAAAGGCACAATAAACCACGGAAGAGGAAATTTTTTGGCCTGGGGGTGTTTTTCTAGTCAAAGAATCGGCCCAACTCATAGAATAGATGGTAGAATGGATCGTTTTGTGTATGATGACGTCCTTCAAAACATCATGCTGCCACACGCAGAAGTAGAAAAAATGACCTTCAAATGGACATTCCAATTAATTTGACCTCGATCCAAAACATACCGCTAATTTAGTGCAAAATTGGTTTTTGGAAAATAAAATCAACGTTTTGAAGTGGCCGGCACAGTCACCTGACCTCATCCCCATAAAAAAACCTATTGGAAAAAACCTATATGTGAATTGCCTTGGTGGCGAAGCAAACGAATATGGCGATGTAAGCTTTAGTCGATCGGTTACCTCGCCCCTTGGAGATTAACACTTGAATTGGTCCAGCATAATCAACACCTGTGTGAGTAAAAGGTCTTGATGGTGTTACTCTAGCTGCTGGAAGGAGTCCCATTTGTTGAGTACATGGTTGTGCAGCAAAACGAAAGCATCTTATACACTTATTAATGACTTCTCTAACACATCTTTTTGCTTGAATGACCCAATATAAATATAAATAACGTTGCCGAAGTTTCGCAAGTGTTAGCCGAATTCCTCCATGCAGCGTGTGTTCATGGGCGTCTTCAACCAACAATTTGGTGAACCATTCTTGGTGAGGCAGGATGATTGGATGTTTTTGTGTAGTAGTAAGCTTCGTATTTTGTAGTCGGCCGCCCACAACAAGGATATTCTCGTCATTTAGATATGGGTTCAAGGACAGCACCTTACTTCTTTTGTTGATCATTTTTCCATTTCGTAGGCATTCTAGTTCATCGGAATATACTTTTTCTTGAATATAACGTATAATTCCTTTCCTGGCAACATTCAACTCTGTTACTGTTAAATTGCCAGTTTGTATTGGTTCTTCCAATTGCTGTCTTTTGCAGTTAGTTCTAAACCGTATGCAATAAGCAGCTATTCTTATTAATTTATAGTAACAAGAGAATCTTTTGGTTTCATCAGTTATTTCTTCTGCTTCAATTGTCAGAACTTTTCTTGCTTCGGGAAGATCGGTCTCTGCATTCGGATGCTGTTCTTGTGAAGGCCAATGTTCTGGAACGAATTGCAGCCAACCAGGTCCATTCCACCATAATTGATTGCCTATCATTTGTTCTGGTAAGCAACCTCTTGAACCATAATCAGCTGGATTGTCTGAAGATCGTACATGCCCCCAGCAAGTTATATTTGAAGCTTCTTGTATTTCTGATACTCGGTTGGCGACAAAAGTCTTCCAGTTAGATGGAAATTTTTGGATGCAGTCCAATGTTATAGTAGAATCTGTCCAGGCAAATGTTTGTTCTACTTGCGAGCCAAAAGTCTTCAATGTTTCTGTCAGTAATTTTTATAGGAGATGAGCACCGCATAGTTCCAGTTTTGGTAGAGGAACTTTCTTTCTTATTGGTGCGACCTTGGTTTTGGCGGTTAAGATAGTTGTAGCGAAGAAGCCATTTGGTAGAGCAACTCTGGCATATACTACTGCTGCATATGCTGCTTCAGAAGCATCACAAAATCCGTGAAGCTGAATTTTTTGATATTGTTAAGTGAACGCACTCTTTAAAATGAAGGCTGAATGATGCGACGTTGGTTAGATCATTGAAGTGTTTCATGAAATATGTAAAAAGAAAGAAAATCCTCAGAAGAGGTTAGGATTAGAAATAAAGTTGAAATCGAATAAGTAGCACGTGTTCTTTTACTTTTCTATAAATTTAACTAACATTCGTGTCAGATGAAAAACTAAATTTAATAATAAATTTCTACTATTCTACAATGCAGACCAATCGATTGGATAAACTGGAAGAAATGATGGAAGATCTGTCCGATGGGCTCAACTCCCTGCGAACAACATTGCTCGCCAACTGTCCAACTCCAGAAGTTCGCCCTGTGCCAGCGAGAAGATTTTCTCATTATCGCCCGCAGACAGATTTTGGTCAACAACAACAGTCAATTCATCAAACAACGAGACAACCTACAGTCGATCAGCTTCTTGATCTTGAAGAAGACGAGAGCAGGTTCTCGTTCACTTCACCACAGCCCCCACAACCATCGCCAAAAAGACTTGTAGCCCCTCTCATTCCTGCTTCGGCTCCTTTAACAAGCACAATGTCACCATGGAATACGTACGCTTCAACAAGCCCACTACCAGCAAGGCTGGCAGTGACCCCAAGAGAGTTCGATGGTCGTACACCGTGGTCTCGATATCGGCTTCACTTCGATTCCATTTGTGCTGCCAATGTGTGACAGTCGAACAGGCGCTCCAACATGCACTAAAAGTTGAATCTAGTTTTGTGGCAACACGCATGGCTAGACGATCTCTCAAAACGGCTGTTGCACATGTAGTTGACAGCCAACAGCCAGATTTAAGTAAGGCTTCGGGAAACGATTTGGAGCTGAACTAAAGGAGTATAGTTCAGCCGAATTCCGCAACAAAGCTCCAGATAATAAAAACAAATTACAGGTTTTTGAAGGCATAATAAAATTTATTCATGCAAAACGTGGATTTGGCTTCATTTCAAGAGACGGGAATCAAAGGGATATTTATTTTCACCGCAAGGAAGTGCTCAAGGAAATAGGTCATCAACTTTGCGCAGGTGCGAGAGTTAAATTTGTATTTCAAGATGCTGAGCGGGAAATCAAGGTCAAGCTATAATCATTGAGGTTATTCCTAATGAATCGTTAAAATCCAGGCCGTTAGCTTCCAAGAGCCGATGCTAACGGCTAATAACCAGGCTCTTATTATCCGTGTAGGGGTTACTTCTTCACAGGCGCATGTATCAATCACTGGTAAAATTGAAGGGAGTTGTTGCAGGTTTATTGTCGACACTGGAGCTACTCATACCATCGTTCACCCTAGAATGATCAATAAACACTTCCCTGAAATACTGGCTGGCGTGACAATAACAAGCGTAACAGGAGTAAAATCACCAGTTCTGGATTGCATCAACGCGAGTCTTTGTTTCGGAGCAGTAGTAGTCCATCATCCTGTTTATGTAGCTAACATATTTGATGACTGCATTCTGGGAATGGACTTCTTGAACAAATTTAGGTGTACCATAGATTTCGGACAAAATTATTTACACATCAATGATGAAGTTCTTCCTTTGGATAATCTTCGATCGCAGTGCTTTTTATTGAAGTTGAATGAAGAGTCCATAACAAATGGGATTTCAGTGGGTCAACTTCAGCTTGAGTGCCCTTCAATGCCAGATGTTGATGTATTGGTAGAACCAATAAGGCAGGCCAACAATTATTCAGGGTGCTCTGTAATTTGTAACTCAAGAAAACAAAAAAATTTTGTAGAAGCAGCTGATATATTTGACAAAGAAGATGCCCTTACGTTAGGCAAGGAAGTGGCCATTGCCGATCCAAGATTTTCTGTCTTGAAGGTTAGAGCATCGCAATTGGAGAAAGAAGACCTACACCCTTTGGTACAGTCTCTTTTCGAAAAATGTTGCTTAGAATTAGACTCACAACAAAAAATGGTTTTCAGAAGTTTTCTCAAGCGGTTTCAAAATGTGTTTTCAAAAGGTCCAGAAGACAGAGGCAGGACAAACGTGCTAAAACACAAGATTGAGACTGGGGAAGCACGTCCTATTAAGCAGCCACCCAGACGGCTGCCCTTTGCAAAACGAGAGGAAGCGAGAAAACTTTTAGCTGATATGGAATCACACGGAGTGGTCCAACCCTCAAATAGCCCTTTGTGTAGCCCTGTCGTGCTGGTTCGCAAAAAAGACGGCTCCATTCGCTTTTGCATAGACTACCGTCGCCTTAATGAGGTCACCAGAAAAGATTCTTATCCTTTACCCGTTGCAGTTTTGATTTTTGATGCAGTCGCTGGTTCAAAATGGTTCGCCACCTTAGACGCTGCCAATGGTTACTGGCAAGTTGAAATGGATGAAGCTGATAGAGAAAAGACTGCATTTTCTATTGGTGATGGACTTTGGGAATTTAGTGTCATGCCTTATGGACTAGCAAATGGAGCAGCCACCTTCCAACGCGTAATAGAACTGATACTAAAAGGGTTGCCTTCGGATATTTGTTTGCCATATGTAGATGACATCGTCGTTCACGCACGGTCATTTGAGGAAGCCTTAACAAATCTAGTAGCAGTTTTTTCCAGATTAAATTTGTCAGGCTTAAAGCTTTCTGCAAAAAAATGCCACCTGTTCCAAAGAAGTGTTAAGTACTTGGGGCATTTATTAACTGAAACTGGCTTACAGGCTGACCCGGATAAAGTTTCCACTGTTGAAAATTGGCCGCAGCCCAAAAATCTTACCGAAGTTCAATCATTCTTAGGTTTGTGCGCATATTACAGAAAGTTTATTAAAAATTTTTCTCTTCTAGCAAAACCACTCAACATGCTCTCAGAAAAAAATCGCCCATTTGTTTGGATGCAGCAGTGTGATAGAGCTTTCCAACAATTGAAAAGTTGTCTTACTACCTCACCCATTCTGGCTCATCCTTCAGACAGCGGTAGTTTTATTTTGGATACAGATGCCAGTAACTACGCATGGGGAGCCGTCTTATCGCAGGTGCAAGATGACGAAGAGTGTGTGATAGAGTACTACAGTAAAACACTATCTAAAGCAGAGCGAAATTACTGTACGACTAGAAAAGAGCTGTTAGCAGTAGTTAAATCAGTTCATCATTTCAAACACTACCTAATTGGACGTCCGTTTACCATTCGCACTGATCATGCCTCTCTCCGCTGGCTGCTCAATTTTAAAGAACCAGAGGGTCAAATAGCTCGTTGGTTGGAGAGGTTACAAGAATTCAATTTCCATATTGAACATCGCCCTGGAAAGCAGCACACTAACGCTGATGCTCTATCTCGCCGACCATGTGCAGATGAATGCAAAAAATGTGAGAAACTTGATAAAAGGGAGCAGATTTTGTAAGCCTTACTACCATCAGCAACAATTTACAACTAGCACAATCAAACGACGAACAGCTGAGCTCGTTGATGAAATGGTTTATGTCAGGTACACGACCAACCAATGATGAAATAAAAGCGTTACATCCACATTTGAAAGCATATCTGGCTATGTGGTCCTCTTTAGCTGTACACAATGGCACACTAGTTCGAAAGTTTGAAGATAAGTTTCAAACCCGTATGCAGGTATTAGTTCCATCGTCGCTTAAGGAATGTGTGATGAAAGAAATGCACGATAGCCCAACCGGTGGTCACTTTTCTGCAGAAAAAACATTAAATAAAATTAAAACCAGGTATTATTGGATCGATTGCGCTGCTGATGTTCGACAATGGTGTCAAAGTTGTTTGATATGCCAATCCCGAAAAGGTCCACTTCCCAGACATAAAGCTCGACTGCAAACGTTTAATGTGGGTGCTCCTTTTGAGCGAGTAGCTGTGGATATCTTGGGTCCACTTCCACTGACAACAAGAGGTAACAAATACATTTTGGTATTAGGAGACTATTTTACCAAGTGGCCGGAAGCTCTTGCCGTACCAAATCAAACGGCAGAGATCGTGGCTGAAGCTCTCATTGAACAGGTTTTTTCGCGTTTTGGAGCTCCACATGCACTTCATTCCGACCAAGGTCGAAATTTTGAGTCAGCCGTGTTCGCTGAAGTGATGAAACGGTTCGGCATAGAAAAAACTCGAACTACACCTCTTCATCCGCAGTCCGACGGAATGGTAGAAAGGTTCAACCGAACCATCTTGGACTACTTATCAAAATATGTGGACCAGAATCAAAGAGACTGGGACGAACATCTCCCACTTCTTCTTCTTGCTTATAGAATAGCGGTACATAGCAGCACAAATGAAACACCAGCAATGCTCACCTTTGGAAGGGAACTTCGTTTACCTTTAGAGTTAGTAACCGGTATTTTTCCTGACGAACCCGTTGCAACATCTTCCTACATTTTTGGTCTACGAAATCGTTTAGAGAGCATCTACAAGTTCAACCGAAATCAGCTAGAAACGGTCAGCAGAAAAATGAAAGACCGTTACGACTTATCCTCTCGAGGAACTCATTTTGTACAAGGAAATAAAGTTTGGCTCTACAATCCAAAGCGGACCAAAGGAAAAAGTCCGACATTGCAACGAGACTGGGAAGGCCCATACAAAGTAATCGATGTCCTAAGTGAAGTGGTTTATCGCATACAAAAGGAAAGGTCCAACAAAATTACAACTGTTCATCGAGACCGATTGTCCCCAGTAGTTGAAAGACCTTCTTCATAGGAACATACTCAACTCTAGGATAAGTCATCTCTTTGAAGAACGGAGCAGTGTTAAGTGAACGCACTCTTTAAAATGAAGGCTGAATGATGCGACGTTGGTTAGATCATTGAAGTGTTTCATGAAATATGTAAAAAGAAAGAAAATCCTCAGAAGAGGTTAGAATTAGAAATAAAGTTGAAATCGAATAAGTAGCACGTGTTCTTTTACTTTTCTATAAATTTAACTAACAATATGTTTTGGTCTCTATCCACCTTGGAATTCTGATGTCTTCTACTGCTTCTAGATTTGTCTTCAATTTGTTCCATTGTTTCTGGAGTTCAAGTGGAAGTGGATCATCCCACTCAAGTTCGGCTTGCCATATACACTGCATGAATATTTTTGCGCTAACAGTCACTGGAGCCAACCATCCAAGAGGGTCAAACAGTTTGGCTATTTCGGATAGGGTTTTTTGTTTTGTGAGTGTGGTTTCCTTAGAAATGCTTGTGTCTAAGTTCACCTTGAATTGGAAGGTATCACTCAAAGGATTCCAGTTGATTCCCAAGGTTTTGATTGTTTCATCCTTCATAACGTCTATCGTCTGTTGGTTTCGCTCCTCGACTGGTATATGTTGAAGTAGTTTTTTGTTGTTAGCAGCCCATTTATGTAGATGAAACCCTGCTCCCTTTAACATCTCATTAAGTTCGTTCTGAGCTTTTCTGCACTCTGCAATCGTGTCTCCTCCGGACTTAAGATCGCCAACATAAAAGTCATGTTTGACTATTTCTGCAGCAACTGGATACTTCGGTTGTTCGTCTTCGGCTAGTTGTTGAAGAGTCTTAATAGCCAGGTATGGCGCTGAAGCTGTACCATTAGTGACAGTGGTAAGCTTATACTCTTTAATGGGTTGGGTGTTAGAACTGCGCCATAAAATTCTGTGGTAATCTTGATGGCCTTCGTGTAGTTCGATTTGGCGATACATTTTCTCTATATCCGATGTAAAAACGTATCTATGCGTCCTCCAACGCGTCAGAATTGTTGTTATATCGTCTTGTAGCTTGGGACCAACATTAATTGGTTAAGGCTTACTCCTGTCGTTGCCTTTGCCGACCCATCGAATACAACTCTTAGTT
Source organism: Melangyna quadrimaculata (assembly GCA_949320155.1). Lineage (NCBI taxonomy): Eukaryota > Metazoa > Arthropoda > Insecta > Diptera > Syrphidae > Melangyna > Melangyna quadrimaculata. The sequence continues at coordinate 108,707,456 of OX439485.1, forward strand.
TGGTTGTTGATGTACTTGTAGGTTTAATGACGGCATGATGAGGCAAGTAGAAAATATTGCCTTTTATCAGGTCGTTATCGCGTACTTCTTTCATATGGCCGAGATCTAAAAACTCGTTAATTACTTGTGTATTTTCAAGTTTTAGATTCTGGTTCTTGTTCAGTTGTGTTTCTAATTGACGAAATCTCGCTACTGCTCTATTTTCGGATTCACCGAGTTGAACAATTTGCATAATTTCTTCGTTAAATGGGATCTTGACAACATATCTCCCATTTCTATTTCGGTAGTACGTTTCTTTGTAGAACTGTTCACACAGTTTATCTTCTTGTTTTTGAAATATTGGTTGGGTAACTTCTTCTAGCTCCCAGAATCTTTCTAGTTGTTGATCGACTGAAGTCTGTGCCACTAATCCGGTGACACTGTAATTGTTTGGTACTTCGTTTGATGTTCGTCCAGATATTAGCCCGCCCACTTGTGACTTCTGAGCTATCAGCGAATTTGCAGAATTACGTTTTATTCCATCCAGAATTATGTCACCGTACGCATCAGCACCAGCAGTAGGATCAGCAAGTTCCAGCTGATCCAAGTTTACAATTTTCAGGTGATTTGTAGTTTTGGATTGTAGTTGTCTTGTAAGTTTGGGAAGCACAAGCGCTTCTACATGGAGATTGAAACCTGAGGTAAAGTGCGGCTTTATTGTGACATCCACCTTGTTTTAAGCGGTTCCTGCCTCGTTGATGTTCAAAAGGGTAGTTATGTGCATCCAAGAGGACACAAGCGTCCACAGGTTTTTCTCAAAACCCACCTCTGTCTACCAACTCCTACTCTCACCTCCACGTGGTGAACATCGGGTGTCTAGTACCTCAGCTGGCAACGGGGTTTAAATCCACGTGGAAAGCTGTTGGGGATAGCCAACGAGAGAGGGGGGAGGAGTGTTCCCACTAAGGCACTTCTCCTTTCATCGAGGCGGCAGCGGACGAATTCTCTAGATGGAATCAACGGTGGCGTCTACAGTTCCAGTTAGGTTGAACTACTTAGTGAACACCTTATATGGGCTACTACGACATATTTGTAGCTCAGGCCTATAAGGAGCGGTTTATCCGGCTCCCTGCCCTTGGAGTTATACGAAGGGTCTGGTCCTCCGGGTCGGGGGTTGTGCGTCGGGGTAACTTCCCTACCACGTAAAAAAAAGTTGTTCCGAAACAACAACAAGCCTCGGGTATGGATGATTTTAAAGTTGACGCCCCCAGCAAACGAAACAAGGACAATGAATTTCGGATCTGCACGTGGAACGTCCTGTCCTTATACAGAACACGTGCAGCCGAACAATTAGTGGAGAACCTGGACAGGCTAAAGGCTGACGTAACAGCCATCCAGGAAGTGCGATGGGATGGAGAGGGCGTACGGAGACTGAAAACGTGTGAAATCTACTACGGCGGGTGCTTAAAGGAACTGGGTCAGCGGCTCTTTGGTTGTGGTTTTGTGATAAGGGGAAGACTTAGGCAAGAAGTCTTGGGCTTCCGGAGTGTAAGCGAGCGCCTGGTCACAATCCGCATCAAAGGCAAATTTAAGAACATTTCGCTGATTTGTGTTCACGCCCGCCATGAAAGGAGAGAAGACTCAACCAAAGAAGCATTCTACGATCTCTTGGAGACAACGTATGATATGTGCCCGAAGTACGACGTGAAGATCATTCTTGGTGACTTCAACGCAAGATTCGGAAAGGAGGGCATCTTTGGTTCGATAGTCGGAGGACATAGCCTACACGACGAAACTTCCGGCAACGGACACAGGCTGGCAGACTTTGCGGCGGGGCGAAATGTCATCATCTCAAGCACCTACTTCCCACACCTCAATATACACAAGGGGACTTGGCGGTCGCGTGATCAAGTAACCGTCAACCAAATCGACCACGTTGCGATAGACGCGAGACATGCTTCCAGTATCTTGGACGTCCGAACGTTCCGAGGGGCCAACATTGACTCGGATCACTACCTGGTGGTAGCTAGACTACGTATGCGGATATCCATGACGCGACAACGCAGAGCAGATGCTGTGAAAAGATTCGATGTCCAGAAGCTTAAATCGCAAGAGACTGCCAGAACTTTTGCAGACCACGTAACTCTTAATCTCTCAGGAGGTCCGCCACCAGCATCAAGTTCAGAGGACCAGTGGGAACACTGTCAACAAGCCATCAGAAGTGCCGCCTCTGATGTGCTGGGTTTCACTAGGCGAATACAACGAAACCCCTGGTTCGATGAAGAGTGACGGCTAGCGCATGCAGCTAAGGACGAGGCATACCAAGCAATGCTGCAGACTCGAACAAGAGCTGCTGAGAGAGTGGCCCGGGAGCTCTACGGGCTGAAACGCAAAGAGGAACGCCGACTTCTCAGGAGGAAAAAGAGAGAGCACGAGAAGCGGGCGGTAGAGTCTATTGAGGGTTGTAGCGGTAGGGGAGATGTTCGAAAATTTTATCAGAGGGTGAAGCGATCCACCCAAGGATTCAAGGCTAGAACGGAAGCCTGCCGAGATGAGAGTGGGAATATGGTCGTAGACACACAGTCAGTGCTGAGGATCTGGAAAGAACACTTCTCTAGACTGCTTAATGGCGAAGACAGCCAAGATGCCGCTAATAGGCAGAACGCTCCATTCAACTTGGACGATGATGGCCAAGAGTTCCGTCCACCCGCCCTAACCGAAGTTCGGCTGGCGATATCCAAACTTAAGTCATACAAGGCTGCAGGTGCGGATGGCTTACAAGCCGAACTATTTAAATCAGCGGGAGATGAATTGGCTAGGAGCATACACCAGCTCATCTGCAAAATTTGGTCGGAGGAAAGTATGCCCGATGAATGGAACCTCGGTATAGTGTGCCCCATTCATAAAAAGGGAGATGTTCTGAAATGTAACAACTACAGAGGAATTAGTCTCCTAAACGTCGCTTATAAAATCATGTCGGCCATCCTGTGTGACCGCTTAAAACCTTTTGTCAACGATCTGATCGGCCCTTATCAGTGCGGTTTTAGGCCAGGCAAGTCAACCATCGATCAAATGTTCACACTCCGACAGATTTTAGAAAAATCCCGGGAATTCCAGATCGATACACACCACCTTTTTATCGATTTTAAAGTCGCGTATGATAGCGTGAAAAGGGACGAATTATACAGAGCCATGTCGAGTCTCGGCATCCCTGCCAAACTCGTCCGCTTGTGCAGGATGACGATGGAGAAATCTCGCTGCTCCGTCAAAATTGGTAAGAACACCACCGATTCCTTTGATGTTGAGAAAGGATTGAGGCAAGGCGACGCGTTATCATGCAACCTATTCAACATCGTTCTTGAAGCCATTGTACGCAACGCACATGTCAACACCAGCGGTACAATCTATCAAAAGTCCGTTCAATTGCTTGCATATGCGGATGACATAGACATTGTCGGCAGAACGAAGCGAGCTGTGGCAGGGGCATTTGCGAGCATTGAATCGGAGGCGGCTAGAATGGGATTGGCGGTTAATGAGGACAAGACGAAGTATATGCTGTCATCGAGAGAGGAATCTCAACATCGTCGACTCGGGCAAAATATCACGATGGACAGATATAACTTCGAAGTTGTCAAGGACTTTGTCTACCTGGGCTCCACTATTACATCGCAGAATGACATCAGTGCAGAGATCAAGCGAAGAATTACTCTTGCCAACCGCTGTTTCTTCGGTCTAAGAAGGCATTTAAGTAGTAAGGCCCTCTCTCAGAGAACCAAGGAGACTTTATACAAAACCCTAATCATCCCGGTCCTGCTTTATGGGTCAGAAGCATGGACACTGAAAGATTCGGATAAAAATCTGCTAGGGTGTTTTGAGAGGAAGAATCTCCGTGTGATTTTCGGTCCGGTGTGTATCGAAGGAGTATGGAGGAGAAGATTCAACGACGAGCTATACGGGCTATACAGCGACGTTGACCTGGTCAAAAAGCTGAAAATACAGCGGCTGAGATGGCTGGGGCACGTGGAGCGTATGGACAGCAACGCACCTGCCCGACGAGTCTTCGAATCCAACCCCGATGGGGTACGCAGCAGAGGAAGAACCCGTAACAGGTGGCGCAATCAAGTGAAAGACGACATCAAAGCACTCGGTGTGCGCAACTGGAAGCGGCTAGCTAGGGACAGAGCTGGCTGGAGGGGCTTGTTAGTTGAGGCCGAAGCCCATCCTGGGCTGTGAGCGCCATCAAAAGTAAGTAAGTGCCTTCGTTGCACCTAGTCCACTAACCTCAACACTAACATTTTGCCTTTTGAGTTTAAGTGCTTGTGCGAGAGATTCAGTGATTAATGATGCTTGAGAACCAGGATCGATGAGTGCTCGTACTGTTATACTTCGGCCAACTCCATCTTCATTGTTTACCTTCAATATGGCTGTTGCAATAAGGACGTTTTGATTCTGCTCACTATGATTAACTTGTTTGCTTGTTGTTGGTGAGTCTTTTTGAGCTGAATCTGTCGGTTTATTTTGGGAAAATCTCTCAGCCCATTCCATATGCAGAAACGAATGATGCTTCTTGTTGCAATGATGACAATTTCTTTTGCTGAAGCATTGAGACTGCTTGTCATGACGTAAGCAATCTAAGCAAAGCTTAGCTTGTTTACATAACTGCCACCTTTCTTTGGGTGTGGAAATGAGGAATTTTTGGCATGAGTAGATCACATGTTCACCCTTGCAAATTGGACATTGAAAATTTTTCGTATCAATGTGGAAATTGCGAAGTGCGTGCTTCGGTTCATCAAATGTTTTTTGTTGTGGTTTTTTGGTGGGAGCAAAGACTTCTAATGCTTGATAACGTCTTTCCAGGAAATCCAGAAGCGTCTTTAGAGCTGGCATTTTTTTTGGCTCTGTCAGCCCTTGTTCAAACAGGTTTCTGCTTTCTGTATCAAGTGCTTTCGTTGTTATGTGCATTATCATTGGGTCCCATGATGTCGTGTCGAAACCCAAGTTCTTTAGTGCTGCTAGTCCTTCTTTGATGGCATCAAAAATGTTTTTTATTGAAGTCACTGATGGGATATTACTTGGCTGCCCAGCTTTAAACATTTTTTCGATGTGGATTGACACAATTTTTCTTTCATTATTGTACCGTCCTTTTAGTATTTCCCACGCACTGTTGTAATTCTCACTTGAGAACGTAAGTTGTTTTATTAAATGGAGCGGTTCCCCCTCTAGGTGAGTCTTTAAATACTCCATCTTTTCTGTTGTGGAGAGGCTGCTTTTGTTGTGGATTATGGTGGTAAACAGATCATAAAATGGTTGCCATTCCAAGAAATTTCCCTTAAACGTTGGTATTTTGAGTCTGGGAAGCATTGACTCTTTTTTTGTTTCTTCTGGCTTGTTGTTGCTTGTACTAGGAAGCTTTGAATTCATTTGGTGCAAGAATCTGTTGATGTCTTGTCTTATTCCCTTGTACTCGTTTTGCACGACGTAACCGTACGAGATCGAGATCTTCTTCAGAGGCATTTGACATAAAGTGTTCATGAAGGTCCGTAATGCTCCTAAGCTGTTCCATGAGCATTGTTTTTTGATACTCGTACACTTCCTTGGAGTAATCTGAGAATGTTTCTTCAAATTCTTCTAGATTATACACAATGCCGATGATTTTCAGCTATAACTTCTTTACCCTTTGAATTTGTACTTGTTTTGCATCATCCTTCGTATTGTCGTTGGGATTGATTGTACCTTCATCGGTTTTGGTTGGTTCTGCGGCTATTGGAACAATGCTTTCCAATTTTGCCTTAAAGTCTTCATACAACGTCTTGACTCTGTTGTACGTATCTCTCTGCATGTATGGTGTATCTTTTTTTACCACCGGCACTATTTTCTGGTGATTAGTGTCAAACTCACACTATAGAACATGGAGGCGCTGAAGCCTTTCTTCTTTGTATTTCTGTGTCTTCCTTGATGCACTGTCCTTTCCAACGTTGCGAATGAGTGTCTCTATTTCCTCAAACAAAGCCTTCTGCCTGGCTACTATAAACCTCAGCTTCGTCCAACATGTTGATTTAGTTGATGAAATTAGATGTTTTGTTTTTGAAGATTTAGTTTCTTTGTATTCACTTTTGATTATTACTGTGGACTGTAGATTTAGTTTTGTTGTATTTTATGTTCACTTTTAATTGTTACTTTAGATTGTAGATTTAGTTTTATTGTATTCATTTTTGTTTGTATTTTTATCAGTATTAAAAGCCCTGATAACTCGTTCAATAGGTAGATATTTGTAATAAACCAATGTTTGTAGCCTTGGTTACGCTTTTGTCGATTTTTATTTAAAATAATTTTTTACCAATGTAAGAAGCCTTGGTAACGCTTTATTTCTGGTTTCTTTTTCTTTCGAAGGACCATTGTTTTATCGACAACTCGAATTTATAGACCCCTTACCTCTGGTGGGGGGAAGTCAATAAAAAGCGAATTGTATGGTTGCCGTTATAATAGCAAGTGACCTTTATTATTGATGATTTTCTACTTTTATACAAATTTTATGCTTAGGTGTTCTAAATTAATTCTAAGTTCAATGTACATTTATATACAGAAAAAACTGCATTCTTGCAGAATGACAAAATTATAATGAATAAAAGAAAGACGAATTTGATATCGTCGTTTATATTGTTGTCGTGTGTTAATGTGCTGCTTGTTGGCGGCTATGTCCTGCTTGTTGGCGGCGATGTATTATTGTTGGTGCAATTGATGTTGTTGTCACAACAGGCGAAGACAGCCAAGATGCCGCTAATAGGCTAATAGGCCAAGAGATCCGTCGACCCGACCTAACCGAAGAGCGGGTGGCGATATCCAAACTTAAGTCGAACAAGGCTGCCGGTGCGGATGGCTTACAAGCCGAACTATTTAAATCAGCGGGAGATGAATTGGCTAGGAGCATACACCAGCTATTCTGCAAAGTTTGGTCGGAGGAAAGTATGCCCGATGAATGGAACCTCGGTATAGTGTGCCCCATCCATAAAAAGGGAGATGTTCTGAAATGTACAAACTACAGAGGAATTAGTCTCCTAAACGTCGCTTATAAAATCTTGTCGGCCGTCTTGTGTGACCGCTTAAAACCTTTTGTCAACGATCTGATCGGCCCCTATCAGTGCGGTTTTAGGCCAGGCAAGTCAACCGTCGATCAAATGTTCACACTCCGACCAATTTTAGAAAAGTCGCGTATGATAGCGCGAAAAGGGGCGAATTATACAGAGCCATGTCGAGTCTCGGCATCCCTGCCAAACTCGTCCGCCTGTGCAGGATGACGATGGAGAAATCTCGCTGCTCCGTCAAAATTGGTAAGAACACCACCGATTCCTTTGATGTTGAGAAGGGATTGAGGCAAGGCGACGCGTTATCACGCAACCTATTCAACATCGTTCTTGAAGCCATTGTACGCAACACACATGTCAAATCCAGAGGTACAATCTATCAAAAGTGACATAGACATAGACATTGTCGGCAGAACGAAGCCAGATTGTGGCAGGGGCATTTGCGAGCATTGAATTGGAGGCGGCTTGAATGGGATTGGCGGTTAATTAGGACAAGACGAAGTATATATATGCTGTCATCGAGAGAGGAATCTCAACATCGTCGACTGGGGCAAAATATCACGATGGCCTGATATAACTTCGAAGTTGTAAAGGACTTTGTCTACCTGGGCTCCACTATTACATCGCAGAATGACATCAGTGCAGAGATCAAGCGAAGAATTACTCTTGCCAACCGCTGTTTCTTCAGTCTAGGTATTTAAGTAGTAAGGCCCTCTCTCAGAGAACCAAGGAGACTTTATACAAGACCCTAATCATCCCGGTCCTGCTTTATGGGTCAGAAGCATGGACACTGAAAGATTCGGATAAAAATCTGCTAGGGTGCTTTGAGAGGAAGATTCTTCGTGTGATTTTCGGTCCGGTGTGTATCGAAGGAGTATGGAGGAGAAGATTCAACGACGAGCTATACGGGCTATACAGCGACGTTGACCTGGTCAAAAAGCTGAAAATACAGCGGCTGAGATGGCTGGGGCACGTGGAGCGTATGGACAGCGACGCACCTGCCCGACGAGTCTTCGAATCCAACCCCGATGGGGTATGCAGCAGAGGAAGAACCCGTAACAGGTGGCGCAATCAAATGAATGACGACATCAAAGCACTCGGTGTGTGCAACTGGAAGCGGCTAGCTAGGGACAGATCTGGCTGGAGGGGCTTGTTAGTTGAGGCCGAAGCCCATCCTGGGCTGTGAGCGCCATCAAAAGTAAGTAAGTACAATAACAATGTTCGACCTAGTTCATGAACTAAAATCCAATGATATTAATAAAGGGAGTTATTCCTCAGGGTGTTCCACCATTATTCCTGAGAAAAACGGCAGAAACTATTGCCAAACAATTGCTAGAACTTTTTTATCTTTCTCTATCCAATGGTATTTTTCCTGATGCATGGCGTAATTCTTTTTTAATACCAATTTTCAAGAACGGTGATAGGTCAAATATTAAAAATAACCGGGGAATTGCCATTTTGTCAGCTATTCCCAAGTTATTTGAAAAAATGGTGACGGATAAGTTAAGTGTTGAGCTGAAGTCGGTCATAAGTGTTGACAACATTGCTTTCATAGAGAAAGTATACTACCTAGAGGCCCGACTCGTAAACCCCTTGCCCTAAACACCCGCAACATTTATTTGAGGTGAGTAAGAGAAAACTCTCTTAATCTACTCTTTTTTTCCTATCCGTGTGAGTGGTGGATTAAAAAACAAATTGGCGAAATTTGCTCAAACTGACAGGTAAGATTTTTTTGTGGTTTTGTCTCATCGCAAATGAGTAGCTTCAGGTAATTTAAACGATTTTGAAATGTTTCTAAGTACCTACGATGAATATAAAAGATACGACAAATTGTGTTACGACAGATACGTTTTTAAAACAGGATCTACTATTAAAAATAACCCTCGTCACTTCTATCAATTTATAAACTCAAAACGCAATGATTGCAATTTTCCTTCAACAATGCATTCCGATAAGGGGTTTTGTTCCAAAGTAAATGATATATGAGAATTGTTTGCATCGTTTTTTTGTAACCGTCTATAATGATTCCATAATTTTTGATAGTAATTATTTCACTCATATTATGGAAAATAGGATTAATTTGAGTTCTCTGACAATAACAATGTTCAAAAGGGTAGTTATGTGCATTCAAGAGGACTAAAGCGTCCACGGGTTTTTCTCAAAACCCACCTCTGTCTACCAACTCCTACTCTTACCTCCTAGTGGTGAACATCGGGTGTTAGGGACAGCCAACGAGAGAGGGGGGGAGGAGTGTTCCCACTAAGGCACTTCTCCTTTCATCGAGGCGGCAGCGGACGAATTCTCTAGATGAAATCAACAGTGGCGTCTACAGTTCCAGTTAGGTTGAACTAATTAGTGAACAGCTTATATGGGCTACTACGTAGATCAGGCCTATAAGGAGCGGTTTGTCCGGCTCCCTACCCTTGGGGTTATTTGAAGGGTCTGGTCCTCCGGGTCGGGGGTTGTGCGTCGGGGTTACTTCCCTACCACGTACAAAAAAGTTGTACCAAAACAACAACAAGCCCAAGCAAACGAAACAAGGACAATGAATTTCGGATCTGCACGTAGAACGTCCTGTCCTTATACAGAACACGTGCAGCCGAACAATTAGTGGAGAACCTGGGCAGGCTAAAGGCTGACGTAATAGCCATCCAAGAAGTGCGATGAGATGGAGGAGGCATACGGAGACTGAAATCGTGTGACATCTACTACGGTGGGTGCTTGAAGGAACAGGGTCAGCGGCTCTTTGGTTGTGGTTTTGTGATAAGGGGAAGCCTGGTCACAATCCGCATCCAAGGCAAATTTAAGAACATTTCGCTGATCTGTGTTCACGCCCCCATGAAAAGAGAGAGGACTCAACCAAAGAAGCATTCTACGATCTCCTGGAGACAACATATGATATGTGCCTGAAGTACGACGTGAAGATCATTCTTGGTGACTTCAACGCAAGATTCGGAAAGGAGGGCATCTTTGGTTCGAAACTTCCGGCAACGGACACAGGCTGGCAGACTTTGCGGCGGGGCGAAATGTCATTATCTCAAGCACCTACTTCCCACACCTCAATATAATCTCTCAGGAGGTCCACCACCAGCATCAAGTGCAGAGGACCAGTGGGAACACTGTCAACAAACCATCAGAATTGCCGCCTCTGATGTGCTGGGTTTCACTAGGCGAATACAACGAAACCCCTGGTTCGATGAAGGGTGCCGGCTAGCGCATGCTCTAAGGACGAGACTTACCAGGCAATGCTGCAGACTCGAACAAGAGCTCCTGAGAGAGTCGCCTGGGAGCTCTACGGGCTGAAACGAAAAGAGGAACGCCGACTTCTCAGGAGGAAAAAGAGAGAGCACGAGAAGCGGGCGGTAGAGTCTATTGAGAGTTGTAGCGGTAGGGGAGATGTTGCAAAATTTTATCATAGGGTGAAGCGATCCACCTAAGGATTCAAGGCTAGAACAGAAGCCTGCCGAGATGAGAGTGGGAATATGGTAGTATGCACACAGTCAGTGCTGAGGATCTGGAAAGAACACTTCTCTTGACTGCTTAAAGTCGAAGACAGCCAAGATGCCGCTAATAGGCATAACGCTCCATTCAACTTGGACGATGATGGCCAAGAGTTCCGTCGACCCGACCTAACCGAAGAGCGGGTGGCGATATCCAAACTTAAGTCGAACAAGGCTGCCGGTGCGGATGGCTTACAAGCCGAACTATTTAAATCAGCGGGAGATGAATTGGCTAGGAGCATACACCAGCTATTCTGCAAAGTTTGGTCGGAGGAAAGTATGCCCGATGAATGGAACCTCGGTATAGTGTGCCCCATCCATAAAAAGGAAGATGTTCTGAAATGTACCAACTACAGAGGAATTAGTCTCCTAAACGTCGCTTATAAAATCTTGTCGGCCATCCTGTGTGACCGCTTAAAACCTTTTGTTTTAGGCCAGGCAAGTCAACCGTCGATCAAATGTTCACACTCCGACAGATTTTAGAAAAATCCCGGGAATTCCAGATCGATACACACCATCTTTTTATCGATTTTAAAGTCGCGTATGATAGCGTGAAAAGGGACGAATTATACAGAGCCATGTCGAGTCTCGGCATCCCTGCCAAACTCGTCCGCCTGTGCAGGATGACGATGGAGAAATCTCGCTGCTCCGTCAAAATTGGTAAGAACACCACCGATTCCTTTGATGTTGAGAAGGGATTGAGGCAAGGCGACGCGTTACCACGCAACCTATTCAACATCGTTCTTGAAGCCATTGTACGCAACACACATGTCAAATCCAGCAGTACAATCTATCAAAAGTGACATAGACATTGACATTGTCGGCAGAACGAAGCCAGCTGTGGCAGGGGCATTTGCGAGCATTGAATCGGAGGCGGCTAGAATGGGATTGGCGGTTAATGAGGACAAGACGAAGTATATATATGCGGTCATCGAGAGAGGAATCTCAACATCGTCGACTGGGGCAAAATATCATGATGGACAGATATAACTTCGAAGTTGTCAAGGACTTTGTCTACCTGGGCTCCACTAGTACATCGCAGAATGACATCAGTGTAGAGATCAAGCGAAGAATTACTCTTGCCAACCGCTGTTTCTTCAGTCTAGGTATTTAAGTAGTAAGGCCCTCTCTCAGAGAACCAAGGAGACTTTATACAAGACCCTAATCATCCCGGTCCTGCTTTATGGGTCAGAAGCATGGACACTGAAAGATTCGGATAAAAATCTGCTAGGGTGCTTTGAGAGGAAGATTCTTCGTGTGATTTTCGGTCCGGTGTGTATCGAAGGAGTATGGAGGAGAAGATTCAACGACGAGCTACACGGGCTATACAGCGACCTTGTCAAAAAGCTGAAAATACAACGGCTGAGATGGCTGGGGCACGTGGAGCGTATGGATCTCGCGAATCCAACCCCGCTGGGGTACGCAGCAGAGGAAGAACCCGTAACAGGTGGCGCAAACAAATGAATGACGACATCAAAGCACTCGGTGTGCGCAACTGGAAGCGGCTAGCTAGTGACAGAGCTGGCTGGAGGGACTTGTTAGTTGAGGCCGAAGCCCATCCTGGGCTGTGAGCGCCATCAAAAGTAAGTAAGTACAATAACAATGTTCGACCTAGTTCATGAACTAAAATCCAATGATATTAATAAAGGGAGTTATTCCCAAGGGTGTTCCACCATTATTCCTGAGAAAAACGGCAGAAACTATTGCCAAACAATTGCTAGAACTTTTTAATCTTTTTCTATCCAATGGTATTTTTCCTGATGCATGGCGTAATTCTTTTTTAATACCAATTTTCAAGAACGGTGATAGGTCAAATATTAAAAATAACCGGGTAATTGCCATTTTGTCAGCTATTCCCAAGTTATTTGAAAAAATGGTGACGGAAAAGTTAAGTGTTTAACTGAAGTCGGTCATAAGTGTTGACAACATTGCTCCCATAGAGAAAGTATACTACCTAGAGGCCCGACTCGTAAACCCCTTGCCCTAAACACCCGCAACATTTATTTGAGGTGAGTAAGAGAAAACTCTCTTAATCTACTATTTTTTCCTATCCGTGTGAGTGGTGGATTAAAAAACAAAATGGCGAAATTTGCTCAAACTGACAGGTAAGATTTTTTTGTGGTTTTGTCAAAAGTGACAGTTTTAAAATTATGTGAAATCGTGTAAGTTTTTGATTTTAATTTTAATAAAAGTTAATTAACTATCTTTTAATGTAGAAACCATTAGGAACGTTTGCAAAAAACATCATACATTTTGGAACTAATTTTTCATTTTTTTTCAGAATTTGTTCCATCGCAATAAGTGATAAGCAATTATTGAACTGTTAATTGGTTCCTGAAAATTGTCCTACGATGGCCCATGGAACGCTTCACCCAAACCATAAGTTTTTCCGACGAATAACTTAATGCTATCCAGCAGGTTTAACCTCAGCAGCAGCTGGAAAGTTCCGATTTGCAACCCACCGTGAGCGGACGTGTGCGTGATTGGAGGAAATGCATTGCTAAATACCCCCAGTCTTTTTCTATAATAACTAAATAGTTTTAAACAAATATTATAGTGTCTTCCCTATTTGTCCCTCTCAAAAAAAAAAAAAACAAACAACAATAGTGCAAGTGCAGTCTGCCTAAATCATTACACATATGATACAAAAAAAATCATAAAACATAAACCTGCTGATCGCGCTGCAAATTAAATAAAGAAAAAAATAGCCCAACTTAAATACCTAACAACAACAATAGTGCAAGTGCCAGTGTCAGTGTCAGTGCATTACCCAAGCAAAAAGCAAAAAGAAAACAAGTGCACCTGTGTAACGCAAATGATGATGCATAAGCAACGAACACCATAGCACAGCGGTAAATTTCCTTCCCTCTACTTCCCACGTCACTCACAGTGCTTTGGCTTCGTCACTATATGCATTGTGTGTAGCATCACACACAATGTATGTAATCGACTAGGCCATAGCATATCAGCTAAATTGCTGTTATTGATTTTGTGTATCCGGGGGCGGATCAGTACACTGCTTTATTAGGCATAACACTAGTAGTATTGTACTGTGAAGTCATTGGGGCTCAAACTTGATACCAGCACAGATAACTGTCTGATTTTGTTTTTTTTTATGTCTGTTTATTGTAACGCTGGGTGAATTTAGGGTTGACTACAGCAACATTCGGGGACTGGGGCAGAATTTTTGTGCTGCATATGTCCATACTGTGAAAAACAGGCCAGCTGTTTTGGCACTAAGTGAAACCCAGGTAGGGGAAAATACCGATCCATCGGAATTCAGCCTACATGGTTATAGCTTAGTGCCTCTATTTTTATCACATCATGGTCTCGCCGTGTATGTTCGAAATGATTTTGCTTATCAGCTTCAACCACAATATGGTTCATGTTTGAATACGAACTTTAATTTCATGTGGTTTAAATTCACCATCCATAAGCGCATCATCCATACTTGTTTTATTTATCGTAGTCCTAGTTTGGATAGTAATTCGACTTCCAACGAATTCGATGCACTATCCGACTCCATCCAGAGAATTATTTCCATTTTCCGCACAGTGAAATCGTTGTTACGGGCGATTTCAATGTACATAATTCTTCGGGGCCACGCTATTCGGGTCAGACAACACCCGAAGGAAGTTATTTGGAGATTTTTGCTGAGATAAACAACCTAACTCAGTTGGTCGACGAGACTACTCGGATTCCTGACGTTGCAGGTCAATCCGCCAACACTCTAGATTTGTTTCTTACCTCTGACCCTGATAAATACACTATAAGTGTATTATCACCTCTAGGCACATCAGACCATTGAGTCTTATCTACGAATTTATCGTCCCACCAAAACACAGTTAAAGAAAAAACTCCCAAGAGAACCTTTTGGCAGAAAGCCAACTGGGACGGTCTCAATGTTTTCTTCAGGAACTTTAAGTGGTGACTATGCTTCCTCGATAGTGACGTAGATTCCAGTACAGATATGATAACAAACTTAATTCTTTGTGGAATGAGAAATTTTATCCCGAATAGGGTGAAATCTATCAAACCCAAAGAAAACTCATGGTTTGATTCGAGCTGTAAAGAGGTTATTAGGGTTAGAGAAGTAAGCTTCCGAAGTTATAAAGCCAACCCTACTGAGGAAAACCGGAAAAAGTTTCAACAAGCTAGAAAGTCCTGTAACGTTCATATTCGACGAACCAAATTTTTACATGATCAAAAATTACGGTAAAAAATTCTACAATGTCCCAAAGGTAGTAAAAATGTTTGGTCATTTGTAAAAAACATACGAAAAACCACCTCGTCCAACGCTCGTCTTTAACGATTCTCCTTTTGTCAGCTCAATCGATAAAGCCAATTTGCTTGCAGCACAGTTTGCTGTTAATGCGTCGCTGCCTGAAAGTGTTATGACTCCTTCTGTACTTGAGAGCGCCAATAATTCTATGGGACAAATCTTCTTCCGCACTCGTGCAGTTGCCAGAGGATAGTATCCCTCCCATTGTTCTGAAGAGGTGTTTTTCAATGCTGGCAAAACCACTGCATAAGCTTTTCCATCTGTCCTACTCTACTGGTTTCTTTCCGAGTGGATGGAAAACAGCATTTGTCCAGCCTGTCCCAAAAAAGGCGTGTCTTCTTCCCCCTCTTACTATCGACCAATTGCGCTTACGTCCCTTCTTTTTAAGGTTATGGAAACGCTGATTAATTTCCAGCTCAAAAAATATCTCGAAGAACGAAAGCTTCTTAATGACCAGCAGTACGGCTTTCGTAGCAATAGGTCCACTGGTGATCTGATGGTATATCTCACCGAACAGTGGCACAAATCCTTACATCGTTTTGGCGAAAGTAAGATTATTGTGCTTGATATTTCTAAAGCATTCGATAGAGTTTGGCAGCAAGCTCTCTTATTGAAAATGCGTGCATTTGGTATCGATGAATCTCTTCTTCGTTGGATTAGAAATTACGTTCCAAGCCGTTCAATACAAGTTGTATTGGATTGTTTCAAGTCTGAAATTCACAAAATAAATGCTGGTGTGCCCCAGGGCTCCGTTCTGTCTCCGACTGTCTTCCTTATATTCATAAACGATCTTTTATCTGAAATCCATTAAATTGTTTTGCTGATGACAGTACCCTCAGTTCTTCATATTCGTTCTTAGATTCACATCCATGTCCTTCCGATGTGGAACTTGAACGGCAGCGTATGATAAGCTCATTAAATTCTGATCTTGACAGCATTGTCCAATGGGGAATCAAAAATCGTGTAGAATTTAATGCTTCAAAAACTCAATGCTGTCTACTGTCGTTAAAACCCACCCCCATGCAACTATACACGAGTGGCACTTGCATTGCGGAAACCGAAAAACTTTCCGTCGTCGGTATGTGTGTCACAGAACCACCTTTTATGGAATGACCACATATTCGACATCGCCAAAAATGCTGCTAAGTGTTTAGGTTTTCTTCGTCGATGGAAGAAATTTTTCTCCCCTTCTGATCTGGCTGTGATCTACAAAGCCTTTATTCGTCCAAAACTTGAGTATAACTCCCACATTTAGGCAGGTGCTCCAATAACCCACTTGAGTTTATTGGATAGAATTGAAAAGCGAGCTCTTAAATTGATAGGTGAAAGAACTATAACGGAAACATTCTCATCTCTTGAGCATCGTGGAAATGTTTCATGTCTTTTGTTATTTTACCGTTATTTCCATAAACAATGCTCTAGTGAAATAGCCAGTTGCATTCCTCCCCTTAAACAATTTAACCATTATACTCGCACTTCTAGGAATGCCCATCAGTTTACCCTTGACCCAAATTCGCTGCAGGAACTACAAAATAATACCCTTGGCGAAACACTAAAGAAATTCACACGACTAGGCCATGCCTACAAAGATTAGAAAGACGCAGCGATTTTGTTATGCAGAAGCTTGCAGAATTGGACAAAGCTTATCAAGTGTAAGTATTCTCCTCATTTTGTGGTAAAGAGATGTATTTGTTTCTGAATTATTTTAATTCGTCTTTTTTTCTTAGATTACTGACGCTTTGCTCAAAACGGCGGGCATGTCTGCAAGAGGCGAGAAACTTCTACCACTTTATGAAGACTACGACAACGGTGAAGGTTGGCTGGTGGATAAGCAGAGAATCTGTAAAAACAGGAATTTCAGCTAAGGATCTGCGTGCCGTTCTATCTTTGCAACAGAAACAAAGCTCTCGAAGATGAAATCAAATCGAGGAAGCCCAAATCCATGCAGATGGATGATGCTGGAAAGAATTTGATAACAGGTAAACATCCCAGATCGTCAGAACAATTGCCTGAGGTTGAACAAGAAGAGTTGGTTCATGAAACCCGCCTGGTGCCAAAGGAAGTGTGGGAAGAGGAGCTTATCGAAAAATTGGAGCACAAGAAAGTCACCGAAACCAAACTTCTACCACATATCAATGTTTTGTTTCCCTTCGATGGGCAGGGCATGGAAATGCAGAAAGGAGAGGTAAGTTCATCTGTTTCTATCCCATAAACATTTTTAAATCAAATCTTATCTTAGATTTATGCTCTACGTTTCCACCAACCACTGAACCGAGATTTTGGTAATGAGATTTGTTTGGTGTTTCCACTGCACAAAAAGAGGATTATGGCAAAACATTCAAATGATGTTTCATTTTTTTGATATGAAGTGGAAGTGAGATAGATACTTTTTGTTTACATTTCCATCTGTCAATGAACGAAAAAAGGTCGGTTCCACAATTATTCTTCAAAAAAAAGTTTGTTTGATTTGACAAACTAAAGCCTCAACTACATAGACCTACTTTTGTTCAAAAGTGAGAAATTAAAATGCCTATGGCCTATGGGCCTATGTAGTTAAGCCTTAATTTTTCCAAGTAGATTTGAATGAGTTTTATTTGAAATCTTCTTTTGAGGAGATTAAAATTTGTGTTTTTTTTTTTATATATTCCACGCGCGCAAAAGGGGTTATGGCTACCCTTAAAATGTTTTTAACACAGCACGAGCGATTAAGTAAGAAGTAGATACCGATGCACACTGGTTTTGAACGTTTGCACATCGAAATGGGAGGGAAAGTCGAGTCAGGTAAAGCATTCCACATTCGTGTGGTGTGACTGAAGAAAGAATCTCTGTACATTACATTACGTCCGAAGTTGGGCTCGAGGGTGAACTGATGGGCATTCCTAGAAGCGCGAGTATTACGGTTGAATTTTTTAAGGGGGGGAATGCAACTGGCTATTACACTAGAACACTGATTATAATAATAGCGATAAAATAGAGAAAGACACGAAACATTACGGCGGTGTTCGAGAGATGTAATTGTTTCTGTTATAGATCTTCCGCCTATCATTTTTAAAGCTCTCTTTTGAATTCTTTCCAACAAACTCAAGTAAGTTTTGGGAGCTCCTGCCCAAACATGAGAATTGTACTCAAGTTTTGGACGAAAAAAGGCTTTGTAGATCACAGCCAGATCAGAAGGGGAAAAAAACTTCTTGCATCTACGGAGAAAAACTAAACACTTAGCAGCGTTTTTGGCGACATCAAATATGTGGTCATTTCACAAAAGGTGGTCTGTGACACACATACCGAGAACTGAGAGCTTTTCGGTTTCCTCGATGCAAGTGCCGCCCATAGATAGCGGAATTGGGGGTGGGTTTCGCTTTAACGACAGGAGACAACATTGAGTTTTAGAAGCATTAAATTCTACACGGTTTTTGATTCCCCATTGGACAATGCTGTCGAGATCAGAATTTAGTGAGCTTATCATATGTTGCCGTTCAAGCTCCACATACCGAGAACTGAGAGCTTTTCGGTTTCCTCGATGCAAGTGCCGCCCATGGATAGCGGCATTGGGGTGGGTTTCGCTTTAACGACAGGAGACAACATTGAGTTTTAGAAGCATTAAATTCTACACGGTTTTTGATTCCCCATTGGACAATGCTGTCGAGATCAGAATTTAGTGAGCTTATCATACGCTGGCGTTCAAGCTCCACATCCGAAGGACATGGATGAGAATCTGTAAACGAATATGAGAAGCTGAGGGTACTATCGTCAGCAAAACAGTTTAATGGATTAGAAGTTTCAGACAAAAGATCATTTATAAAAATAAGGAAGAGAGTCGGAGACAAAACGGAGCCCTGGGCCACACCAGCATTTATTTTGGGGATTTTAGACTTGAAACCGTCCAATGCGACTTGTATTGAACGGTCCGAAAGATAATTTCTAATCCAACGAAGAAGAGGTTCATCGAAACCAAATGCGCGCATTTTCGATAAGAGAGCTTGGTGGCAATTTCTTTCAAACGCTTTTGAAATATCAAGTGCAATAATGTTACTTTCTCCAAAACGATGTAAAGATTGGTGCCACTGTTCGGTGAGATATACCATCAGATCACCAGTGGACCTATTGCTACGAAAGCCATACTGCCGTTCATTAAGAAGCTTTCGTTCCTCGAGATATTTCTTGAGCTGGAAATTAATCAGCATTTCCATGACCTTGGAAAGAAGGGACGTAAGTGCAATTGGTCGATAGTTAGAGGGTGAAGAAGATACGCCTTTTTTAGGGACAGGCTGGACAAATGCTGTTTTCCATCCACTCGGATAGAGACCAGTAGAGTAGGACAGATGGAAAAGCTTACGCAGTGGTTTTGCCAGCGTTGAAGAACACCTCTTCAGAACAATGGGAGGGATACTATCCGGGCCAGCGGATTTGTGTACATCGAGATCCTTTGGAACTCTAGCAACTGCACGAGTGCGAAAGAAGATTTGTCCCATAAAATCATTTACGCTCTCAAGTACAGGAGGAGTCATTACACTTTCTAAACATACTCATACCCTGCATGCAATGATAAAGCCAAAGCACTGTGAGAGATGTGGGAAGGAGAGATAGGAAAATTTACCGCTTTGCTATGGTGTGTGCTGCTGCATCATCGTCTTCGCACTTATTTTTTGTTGTTGGTTTTTATATGTTTTTTTGTTGGATTTCGTTTAGCACTAGGCACTGGCACTTGCACTATAATGATGATTTGGGCTATTTTTTTTTTTCTTTATTTTTTAATTACGCTTGCTGATTTTAATTTTGTGCAGCAGCATCAGCTTCATGGGCATGGTGCACTTTTGTTGTTGGTTTTGTATACAAACACAAGCACTGGCACTGACACTGGCACTTTTCTTTTCAATTTATTTTTTCTTTTTCTATTGATTTTTTTTTTATTAGGCTATTGATTTTTTTTCCGTACGGTCGATTGGCGGGGATTTATTAATTATTATTTTGATTGTTGTTGGTTTATTTATTATTTTTTTTTTTGTAATTTGTTTGTTGGGGTATTTGGTGCGGTAAATGTTTCAACTCCCGACACGTGTGTTCGCGGTGGGATGCAGAATCGCCTCATGGTAAATCTTGTAGATTTTAAGGAGATTTGTGATAATCTTGCTAGATCTTGGTTTAGTGTCTGGTACGTAGTTTAAAGAACAAAACAAACAACGACTGGTGTGTTCGCAAGGACAATGGCAAAGAAGGTTCTGTCACTGCAAACGAATTTTAAAACAAAACTTTAATCCCCAAAAGAGTGCCCTTTTCCTACTATAGAGTGAAGCACGAGCCTTAAAATAATGTTTATTTCCGTGTTGGACTACTAGTTTTGACGGATGAGGACAACTGCAATTTTGGCAGCATGGGAAATCGATAAAAAAAACACAAGGTTGCTTCTGAATTCCATTGAACAATGATACGCAAATAAATTTGTTGTGCGTTGCGGCGACTTTATCATCATAGCCATTACCTATAACATGAGTCATGGGGCACTTGTTATAAGCCATTTCTGGCGACAAGGTACAGGGAACACTATAAGTGGTGTTCCATGGAATTCTACACCATTATCATCATAGCCGGAGCTAACATAATAAAATGTCGAAAGGCACGCTATATTCTGATACCGGAGATAACTATGATGTGAACGAACGTAAATGCCACGCTCAGTATATTGACATTTATGCTGCAAAAGTTTTCCAATTGACTTGGTTGGCTAGGCTACAGGTATGTGAAATTATTATGTGAAAATAGAGTTTATGTTCTTGCCAAAAACCATTATATGGATATGAAACACTAAAGGTTAGACCGCACACAACTACAGCGGAACTACACTTCACGATGCGGCAAAACATTATTTGTATGAAATTGTATGAGCTATATTGCACTAAGCGGCAGGCAACTGAACTTCATAAAATTTCATACAAATTATTGTGAATCGCAATTCCGCTGCAGTGCAGTTCCGCTAAGTGCGGTCTAACCTTAAAGGTGTCAAAATCTATGTTTTCCACTTAAACGAAATGAAAGTTGGGTGTTTTGCTTATATCGAGTGAATCGGGGGTTAGATAAATTAGTTATGGGTATGGGATTAATTATGTAACGGGATCTGGCTTAATTTTCCGAAATTCGCTGATGATATCGTCAAACTGTGGCGAAGAAATTTCGAATAATTTGTCATATCACTTCACCTTGTTCAATTTGAAATTATTTGAATGATGATATATTCTTTTTTAAATATGTATATAGAATCCCAGGTCAAATTCGACAATAAATTCGCAAAGCGCGATGTAGTTTTGCATTTTTTGTATGTTGTTGGGGCATGTTAGGGTAGTCTGTAGTGAAGTTTTTATTTAATTAAATTTTATATTAAAATCATGCAACAAAAATGTGACGCGTGATCTTCAGGGATTCTCCAGAATGTTTAGAATAATGAAGTTTAATAGCAAGCACTGCTTTAATTTACATAAACCTATCCGTTGTTTGCATAGCAACCACTCCAAAGTCTCTCAGAGGACTATCGTTGTCTTTTGATTTCGGCGAGGGTCCACCAAACCATTCCATTTAGCTAGAAAAACAATACATCATAATAAAGTAGGTACACATATGACCTTGAATATTGTTTGTTTTTCAACGAATTAAATGCAATGACTTAGTTCATAATTATAAAATGAACTTTTCTCAAGATGGATCAAAGTATTGTTTTTTAATTTATCGCCGTTTAATTTAAAAATGTTTTTCACAAAATTGAAATGCTGCGCTTACTAAAATTTTTCTTCTATTTCTCTTCTCCAACTCCCGTCTTTTATGCTCAACTGCGCGAAATAAGAAAAAATGCAAGCTTGTCCCGATCTACATTATCCGATTTTTCCACGAAGAGAATCGAGAGCGAATCGTTTTTAAAAATCTATGGCCGGGTTTAAGTGCGCAACATCCTTGGCTGAACGATTGTTTGGATCTTCACGCGCCTCTAGAGCACCAGGACCTTTGTTTGGAAGGCACTTTTGAAACACTGTTATACGTCCACCAAAAGCTTGCTAAAGTATAAATTATAACTGTAATGGTAATGCAACAAAAATATCTTTTTTGTATCTACCATCAATTTGTAAG
The DNA here is from genome assembly GCA_949320155.1 of Melangyna quadrimaculata. NCBI lineage: Eukaryota > Metazoa > Arthropoda > Insecta > Diptera > Syrphidae > Melangyna > Melangyna quadrimaculata. The sequence goes on from OX439485.1 coordinate 108,729,409, forward strand.
CAACTTGTAGAGCTGCACCCAGTGCAGAACCAGGCACATGGGTTCCTGCAAATCTTTCAGGCAATTGTACTAGCAAGTCTTTAATCAGGTCTTTGCATTCCCTTAGGTTGACCAATAGATTATCGGGTGGTGGAAGGAATGGATCTGAAAGTAAAAATTATGTTTAATTACGTAAAAAAAAATATAAGAAAAAAAACATTCACCTTCGATGTCAAATAGAGTAATTTCATGAGGTTCGTTGTAACCATCGACCATGATGTAGAAACGCACTTCACTGTTATATGCAATGAAACCAACTTGAGCACTTGTTTAATTACGTAAAAAAAAATATAAGAAAAAAAACATTCACCTTCGATGTCAAATAGAGTCATTTCATGAGGTTCGTTGTAACCATCGACCATGATGTAGAAACGCACTTCACTGTTATATGCAATGAAACCAACTTGAGCACTTGCATCAATGCATCAGTCCAATGTTTCGATAGAAAATTACACACGCTTTCAAGGTATCCACTTTGTTGGGCAATTATCGAGACATCGAACAGGAATATACTTGTTAACATAGTTTTAGCCGAACATTAGATAAGGGGTGAGTTCAAAAATGCAGAAATGCTTCATGACTGCAAAATACAATTGTAAAAAAATGGTACCATTAATGCAAGTTTTTAGTAAAATTCGATGTCATTGTTGAAAGGAAACATTAAATTTTACTAAAAATTTGCATAAATGGTACCATTTGTTTACAATTGTATTTTGCAGTCATGCAACATTCCTGCATTTTTAAACTCACCCAAGATTACAGCGTAAAATATAAACGAAAAAGACAAAAACTGCCCAGAGTTAAACCGTTTTTTAGAGCAATGCTCTTTTTCTAACACAGCGGTAGTCGAGGGTGTTATGATTCAATTCTATTAAAATTTACTTACCATATACTCGGATGGTGCTATAAATTAAATAGTGCTTGATGAACTTCGGGCTTTCGTGTAACATCTCCATATGTTTTCGTGGCGTGATGGAATTGAAAATCGTCGGGCACTATACAAAAAAGAATAGAAACATAAACAAACAAACGCTATTTAAAACCCCGACTTCACAGGCCATACAGATGTCCAACATCACAACCACAATCCAATCAACAAACAGTGCATTTTTACCACTGATCTCTATAATACACTGGATAGTATATTCCCTATATATATAACAGTTTTTTTTTTACTCCATTTGAAGATGACGTTAAAATGTACCTTGCAACGGGGTGTGTTTGGTATCTTGAACTTTTTTCTGAATTTGTTAGAAGAATTCACAGCAAAAACAGAAAAATCATCAATTACCAAACGGGTCTTTTTTTACGTCAACAAAGTTGGCTTGACGTTCCTTATCAGAGTGATCAATTCCCGCAGTTAAATTTATAATTTTTGCAGAAAGTTTACACAAAAATTTGTTTTTCTGTTTTTTTTTCACGAAAAATAATGAAAATTTAATTTAAAAAACACATCCAATATAAATTTCACGTACGTACACGTACCCAATATGTAAATAAAATGAAAAGCTAATAAAAAACTTCGGCAAGGCTGTTTTTTATGAAAGTAAACACTAGCCAAGCCAGAGACAATTATTTATATAACAAAACCAAAAGAAATGCTCGATATTCTGCAACTGACCCAACTAAAAACCTAAAGAAAATTCCGAAGAATATTTACTTAAATTATTGCAATTCCAAGAACACGTACCCGTCTTGTGTTGCAACGTTGCAAGAGCTCAAACCACTAGACAAAAACAGTGTAAGTATGTCCCGGTCTACATTGAACGATTTTTCCAGTGCCGATCTTTTGTTCGTAGGTGAAGGGAGTGAAAAGTGAGGGGTAGGGATCAAATCGTTTGTACCACAAAACTCGAACGATTTTTCCAGTCTGTTTATGTTCTCTTTCGCCCTCTTTCCAGTTTTTTGTGTGTGTTCGGTGTCAGTGTGCCATTGGGTTGATGGTGTGAGTGAATATCAATGTAAAATGAAGAGCACAGAAATAAAAAATGAAGAAGACAAGGAAAAAATCTCATAGAAAAAATCGTTCTGTGTGTACATTTCACACGATTTCTGGAAAAATCTTCGTGGAGATATCGGGCAATGTAGATCGGGACTATGCAAAGAAAAATGAAGAACAACTATGACCTTCGAATCTTATTCGCTGTGCCTTGAATTCACTCATTTGCAGAAATGCTTTGAATGCGGAGCCCATAATCTACCATGGATGTCAATTACTTAAATTACTTACGGGTTACGGCATACGGATATGCTTGCTTGGAGTGTTCAGGCACTCGTGGTCTGGGAGTACATTTGTCATTTGTACGCTCGTCACAATGGACAAATGGAAAGACATCGAATTGGAAAAGATGCAAGTGGGAGGAAATTGCAAGGCCAGAGACTTCTTTGACGACCAATCTGATTGGAAAGATAGTGCGCCCATTCAACAGCGCTATAATTCGAAAGCTGCTGCCAGATAAAATTACCAATTTGGCAAAACGAAGCAGTCATTCACGAACTCATTCCCGAATAGTTGTGAATTGTGAAATATGCGGCAAGAAGTGAGGCGGAAATAAAATGATCGTGCAGCATAATGAATGCAATCACGTTGACAAAGACCGTAAATGCCTGACTTGTGGACAAAAGTTTGAAATGATCTTTTTGAAAGCATTCAATTACCACATGCGTTGGCATGCACAAATGCAAATATTGCGATAAAAAGTTTATTCAAATCGCACATTTAACAGTCCACGACAGAACTCATACAGGAGAACATCCATTCAAAAGCAATGAATGAGGATTGGGTAGTTTATGTTTTTTTTTTTAGCATTAAACTAACAACCACATCAAAAATTATGGAAAAAGAGATACAAAGCTCCCAGTGTCCAAAAAGTATAAACCAAATAACAAATTAAAATAGATTTAATTCTATGAGTTTGTTTGCAGAGTTTTCTCATCATCATGCTTTGGGGATGCACCCCATCTTGGTATTGTTGACCATTTTTTGTTTGTTACTTTAAGTTTTCTGTTTTTGGTTTGTATTTTATTAAAAAAAAAGTTAACACTAGTAAGTTTATGATACTTACAGCTCTTAAATAACCTCACAGTTTACATAACAAGCAAAACAAAAAAAAAGCTTCCTGTATGTGCTCCGCGATATTAGAAAATTAAGCCTTTTCAACTAAAAATAGAATGCAAACAATTTAAATGGAAAAAGTTTTGTTTTGCGTTGAGAACTCGAGGGAGTAATAAGTATTTCATGTCAGTGGACAAAACCAAGTGAATTTTCCTTTGGAATGGATCGTTTTGTGAACTTTCCACTGTGACATTTAAATGCTTTGTGGATGTAAGTAAATGGTTTTTGTTTTTGGACAAAGGACGTAATGCTTTGGACAAAAACATAATGCTTTTGAGAGCTTTTCTGTCTACCATATTATATTCCAATGGAGGGCTACTTCACCTAAGAACATACATATGTAGTAGACATAAATGTTAAACAATTTTTAATAGAGTTTGCGTTTCACTAATTCATGAGCCTTTTTCGATCATTTTTAAACATAAATTGAAGTCGAATTGATATAATAGTCCTGGCCCATAGATGCGTATACCAATAAATAATGGATAACCCTAGAATGCCTCATAGAAGACATTATGACCGTCCTGAAAACTAAAAGAAAAAAGTTCTATCCCAACCACAAGAAAAGATATGTGCATTTTTTTTGTTCAGTGCATTATTTTTTGCATTACTTTACGCTTTCGAATACCACGACTACAAGTGAATGGATTCCACCGGGTTTTTTTCGTAGCAATATTTAACATTGCTTGTGACAAAACTTAAGAAGGCAAAAATTATAATAACTGTTGGAATTCTTAGAAAAAAAAATATTTAACTTTGAAAATAAGTTTTGAAAAATTTAAATCATCTCTGGTATGAAACAATGCATGAATACTTAAGTTTCCAACTCTTTTAAATTCGGATTTCAAAATGGTATAATTTAATATTGCACCTTGAACCAATAGGAAGTTATTGGTAAAAATCAGCAACACCAGAGTCAATTACCAAAAACAAATGTTTTAAAAATTTGCAAATTAAACGGGGAAATAATATCAAGCATCGAACATGGTACATTTTTGATTGATTGCCTGTTTTTATAATGTCATCCTATAGTGATACATCCAAGCTTTTACTTCTAGGGCCGATTGTAACATTACCAAAAATGCCAACAAAGTGCTAAATTTTCAAGCTACATTTTCAAGCTTGTTTTGAATTATACCGGGTCTATTGGGCCCTAACAAAACCATACAATATTTTCGCAGTTGCTTTTAGTTTATTTGTTATTTTCCTCAAACAAATAGTCTTTTGAGTTTTGATCCAACTTTCAATCACTTGATCACTTAGTTAGAAAACAAAAATAGATATTTTTGTTTAATTTAAAGCAAATGCTCAAACTGTTTGCCACCCATTCTAATACAGGTTCTGCATCTCCGAATAAATGAAAATCTTATAATAATCTTGTTAAGTTTTTTGTCAGAATCTTGTAATGCAACTGCCTCCACAAGATTTCTTAGCTGCTATAGGGTCCTGATGGGTTTGCTGTACACGATTTTCTTAATATAGCCCCAATAAAAAATTATCAATCCACTCCCAAAATTTTCTGTTGGCTCTTCGTCTTTAACATTGTAATAAAATTAAAAAATTATAATTGGAAAAATAAAAGGCAAACATATAAAAACATTTGTTGTATTTATTGTGTTTTAAACTGTAACGGCCATATTTATTAGATTTCACTAATACTCGGTTAAACCTCGGAATAGTTTAACCAAGTCGAAGCACTTACAACGGTTTTACGCCATGTCGAACTAATCCTTATTTAAAAAAAAAATTCTTAGCCGGTTTAGTTACGCCTGCCTCATGTCAAATATTTTATCAAAAAATCGCCAATCTAAAACTCTGGTTAACATAAACGTAAACAAACCTCAGCTGATTTCCATTGTTTTTGGTTTATTTTGGTAAAGAAATTATTTGTTAATTTCGAATATTAAAATAAAAATAAAAGAAAAGAAAACGTTCAGAAAAACTAGGATGATTCTCAAAAGATATGTTAATATATTTACATAATTACAACAGATAAAAAAATAAATATTTTGGTGTATTTTTTCCCGACAACTAGTCCATCCGTCATGTGATCTAAATGAGTTTCGTACTGCTTTGACTTTCTCCTTATTTGTTAAATGTCAAACCGTTTAAAGAATTAAAATGATTTATTAATGTAAAAAAATATCCATTTTTTTAAAAAATTGTTTGCACTCTTTGTAAATTCACACAATGTCATGTCAAAATGACATCTAGATACTAAAACGGCTTTACTCCGGCCTTAAACCTCCTAGGAACCAGTTTTAGCTTACTCCACCTCTATTTTTTTAAATAAGCTTTCCAGTTTTAGAGGTGTTGTAAAGTCGGAGTAACTTTACGCCACCGCTAAACCGAGTTAATAAATAAGGCTGTAAATGGATAGTTAAAACTTTCAAAATCGTTTTTTTAAGAATTTTTAAATAGTTGATTGATGGGAAACGATGTACATTATGTTGGCAGTGTGTTATATCTTTTGTCCAAATTTTCATTCGAAGTAGGCGAAGAGAAGTGAAGCCTAATATTTTATAAAAACAATATGATACCTTTGTGTCGCACAATTTTCAAAAGTAGTTAAGGTCCATATTGATATGCGATTTTTTTTATGTCTGAAAATTTGGATTTTAGTGTTTCTTTTTAATTTTTTTGTGAGATTCATAGATAATGGGTTGAAATAGAAGTAAAACCACAAAAGTAAGGGAGAAAATATGAATTTTCTTCGCTGAAACTGGTGCAAAAAGTGAAAGCTACGCCGTGTTTGCTTTTTGAAAATTTGTTTACAAATGAAGTTAATGGAGCGGTCGTCAATGTGAACGCTAGCAACACGACTCAGGTCGATCGAATTGTCAATGAGTGTGAACCCCCCTAATCAGAGTAAAGTAAAGGTGGTACGTAATTTAGTTGAATTCAATTAGAAGTCAAAACCAAAAGAGGACCCATTGCAGCCACTAAACTGGAAAAACATTTGATTTGGATCGAATTCTTGTTCCTGTTCATCTATATCCTGACCACTATCAAACCGCAACTTCTTCCTTGAGTCCGAAAGAATTGCATACGCTCACCGACTTCCTTAAATTTAAGCTCTTCAATTTTGCGCTCCTCAGGTGTTGAGTTAGCATGTCTGTCGGGATGATGTACGAGGGCTTTCTTGCGGTATCCCTTTTTGATTTCGTCTTCTGTTGAATTTTTATTCACATCCAGAATCTTAAAGTAATCCTTTCGTTTGAATTTTTCAATGCCAATTTGGCATCGCGTAGCATATTCTTGATATCGTTAGTTTTTTGCGATTGGAATGCTGACTCATAATCAGCCACGCACTCGTCGTATTTTTCCAAATCATTATTACATCTGGCACGCAGTAGTAAAGCTTTTAAATAATTTGTATTGGTACAATCTACATTGGCTTCGCGAAGACTGCCAATTTTCGAATTAACCAAAGCACGGTTGTAGTACAGTTTGCTGTTCATGTCTTTGTTAAAGGGGTCGATTTCAAGAGCATCTGTGTAGACGGTTAGTGCCTCACGGAAACGACCTGATTTGAAAAGCACATTGCCAGACTCTTTTTTCTCTTTGAGTAGTTTGGATTTGAATCACATAGTCTTGGTCTTCTTATGGTCCGGATCGAGCTGTAGAGCTCGCTCAAAACGCAAAATACCCTTTTCCAGATTGTCACTGTAGTAAAGACTTAATCCACGTACGAAATGCCGGATTTACACGAATGACAAAAGTGTCATAAAATCTGTCATTATAATGACAAAATCAATTAATTTATGACATGTATTTACACGAAGACAAAATAACGACTGTTTTAGATAATGACAATTTTGTCATAAAAGAATGAGCAAGTTCATTCTTTCTTCCGGCTTGTTATAATTTTGAAAATTGTGTCATTGGTCGTTTACACGATGTCATTTTTATGACAATTTTTATGACTAGTTTGGCATGTTATTATTTTTATGACATAAATTATGACAAATATGAAAACCATTTACACGAAAATGACAAAAATGACAAGAAAATGATAGAAATAATGACATTTTGTCATTCGTGTAAATCCGGCATGAATTAGGTACATCAGCTAATGTAGTATCATTTTTCAACTCACTGCAATATCAACAGCCTCATCGGTTTGGCCCCAGAATGCCAAACACTCGGCCTTCATCAACTTGTACTTTAGACAAGCTGGTGCAATTTTCAAAACACTGTCCAAATAATAGACGACATTTTTGTAAGACTTGTCATACTGAGTCTGAACAGTCTTTTCGATTTGACGCAATGACGTGACTATTGTTCGAATTTAATTGCACTATTCAATGGATCAACTTTCTCGAGTTTCTTGATGGCCTGCTCAGTTCCAATGATGTCACCGAGAAAAGTACAACATTTGGACAGAGAACGTAGCCTTTTTCGAATTTCGGATCAATGCGGATGGCTGTGTGCGCGTCATTTAGAGCATTATGATAGTTGAACAACATCAAGTGGCATGCGGCACGATTGCCATAGAACGCAGCCGAATCAGAGCATAGTGATATTGCGTCCGAGTATTATTTGAGGGCAGCTTGATATTTTTGTGCATTGTATTGAACATTGACCTGTTTTTTCTTCTCCTCAGCAATAGTTTCTGTATCCTTGAGGACAATTATGTCTTGGTCAGCTTCAATTTCCATATCTGATAATTCCGGCTTGGTGTCACTGATCACGATAACTTCTTCCATGTATATCCTACGCTTGCGGTTTCTATTTATCGCAGCAATTTTGCCTGTTTCAAAGAATTACAAAATTCTTTTTAATGGAAGAAAACAAATTTCGCAAATATATTTAAACTATATTCTTGTGTTGATTGAGCGCGTAGTTTGGGTTTGTAAAAGAATTAAAAATTAAAAAGAAGAACTGCTGGCAGTCTCGCAGATATTAACCTTAAAGTAACACTTTTGCAACACAGAATATTATTAACTAAAAACTTTAAGAATATGGATTTTAAGTTGTTTTTCTTTGTTTAAAGAAAATTAAAAGGTGTTTATTATTTTTTTTGTTCAATAAAACTAATAAAAAAAACCCACTGACAAGCTTGAACAATATAGTCCGTGTATTTTTCAAATTTATTTATTTATTTCTACGTAATAATAAAGAAACAAAAAAACTAAAATTATGAGCAAACAAAATACAAATATTGCACAAAACAACACAACAAATTCGTTTTGAGTTTACGATATTATTTTGTTTTGACGTTTGTGTGTTGTTATACTGCACACTGTTATAATTCATAACAGTTGTAAGGTACATGACTACTGCTATAAAATTCTTCAAAAGGAGTCAAACTTTTCTTATGGATACACTATCCAGTTATATATAGAGATCAGTGATTTTTACTCACTGGGCAAATCATGTCATGTCATTCATTAGCCTTTCACAACTACTTCTATCTTTTACAATAAAATTCACCTACACATTCAAGAAAAACCAGAAAAAAACTCACACGAACATGAAACGTCATCTCATGGCCAAGCTTTGAACTGCCTTCTTGTTCAAAACGTTTTTTTTTTTGTCGACATGATGCTGCATGGACATGGATTTTTTGGACTTCATGGGATTTTTTTTTAGACATGTTCATAGTCCGGCCATCGTTCATGGCCCGTGGAGGCTGCCCGTAAGAAACGACTTACATACGTTGACTCTGTAACATAGATTACACTTCCACATCTTGCTATCTACAAAAAACGGATTAATGTATGTTCTGCATAAGCGACATCTCACAATATTTGGACACTGGATAACTGGTAAGCTCTAAAAACAAACTCATATAGTTGGCACTGGTGCCACCACCATTTGTTCCCGCGCTAGGTCTTATGCACAGGAACCTTCCCTTTCATACCATGCACCATTTCCATAGGCCGTGGATGTTGGTGGCTGAGCTGTTGAAAGCGATAATGGTGCTAGGTCTGGTGCTGATAGCGGTTGTTGCATATACTGCGATGTTGGTGGTATGAATTGATTCATGTTTGGCATTGCTTTAGACGTTAGAGGGAAATAAGTTTGCACGGTTTTTGCAAGTTGTTGCGATTGTTGTTGTCCAACTGACTGCATAGTTTGTTGATTTATTCCATTGACCACCATATTTCCACTTCCCAAAGATAGTTGCGTTAACATCTAGTCCGGAACATTTTATTGAACATTGAACAATCGATTGATGGGTTCGAACCCCAAAAGATTTCATTTCAGAATCTTCTGGTGGGTATATTTTCGCGAAAATAATTTATTGAATTAATAAGCTTTAATCTTTGAGTATATATAATATGGAGTGCTTGTTCCTATCCCTAACGCATTGTAGTACTTGAGCCTGTGATAGAGAGCGTAATTTCAATATATAGAGGGTATTTTGACAGCTGCAGCTATGATGGTGTTGTTGTAAAAACCCTCTCTAAATTGAGAATTGAATTACCGCATAGACTACCGCGCCCTCTATGATGGTTACGTTTTTGGAATGTAAACGAGCACTCCATATTATATATACTCAAAGGCTACACTCAAGTTTTGCGAGTTAGTTTTACGAAAAACAATTAAAACACCGACGAAACTTAAAATTTGTAAAATTATCATGTCGAAGAAATCACAACAACAACAAATGTCAAAAAAAATCCACCACTCGGTTCTCAGTTTTGCTCAGCAGCTGCAGTGTTGGAAGTGGAAGTTAAAGGTACGTACGCAATAAATTCCAAGGGTTTGGTACTTTTTGATTAAATTTTCTTTGTTTTCAACATAAATAGTCATAAATATTACTGGATTTATATGCCAGAAGCGATAAAAGGCTATATCAAATAATGTTGTTGTTCATAAAAATTTAGAAACATCAATTTTATTGAAAAAATCTTTTATTTTTCAATTTTTTAATTTAACGGATTCCCTTTTTTAAATATCTGAGCGCACTTATTCATCAAATTGAGCACATGACCACGTTTGTGCAAATGCCCTATTGCATACATACAAAACTCATTCTGTCCCATTTATAATGCATTGCAACTGCACACATCCTTAGTGAATAGGGCATAAATCCTCTAAGTTCTGCTTGTAGGGTGAAAGAGCATGGACCCCTTAAGTCGGTTCTCTAGGTAGTATTTTATCTATGATTTCTATTTGGCATCAACAATCCATCATTAAATTATCATTACCAAAAACTGATATTTGGCATCACCAATTCGTGAATAGAAAAGTAATTATCTGCGTCACCAAAGAGACCATCAACCCTAGTATAAATACCAGTTCAAATGCAGATACACAACACAGTTTAATTTGATATGTAACCCGATAAGCAGTCTTCAAGTGTATTAATAAATCTTTGATAATTTAATTTAATAAATAAGTTTGAATTTAAAAATATTTGTTTCCTTCAAGAATACAACAAATTTGGCGACGAGGATTCGTTTTAAATAATTAATAATAGTGTTTTTTTTTTTTTTTAAATAAAAATAAAAATGGCGAAGCTGATAAAGAAGCAATACTGCGAATTCTCACATAGCAACAAGAGATTTTAAAGCAACTGGCAGAAAGCAGTTGAAAGCAGCAGGAGAACCAAAACAACACGCTCTCACTGAAGGGAAAAGAGGTGAGAGCTCTGGAAAATGCAAGTGGCACGGAGCAGATTTTGGAATCTCTGGAACAGAGTATCACACCATTTGCATATAACGCAGATAATGGTATGTTGTTTGAGTCGTGGTTCAGACGCTACGAAGATTTCTTCAGAATTAATGGGAAGAAGCTAGATGACAGCGCACTAGTTAGACTCCTTATGCGAAAACTGGACCCAATCTCGTTCACAAAATACACCAATTTTATTCTGCCGAAACATTCACGCGATTTTTCATTCGACCTTACCATCACCACATTGACGACATTATTCCAATGGCGATTCCTCTCAGTTAGCAGGTTTATTGCCGCTAAACCAAGAATTTAAATGAATCAATTATATGATGCACTTTTTATTTTCAAAAAGTAACAAATGGCAATGTTGAAATAATGATAATGATTTCTTGCAATAATCAATACCTTAAATACAAAAAACTACCTACCCACCTATTTTCAAAGCATATTTTCCTTCAAACAACACAAAACTCCCATCTTCGTATCTGCCTCAGCGTTACAATATACGATACCAAATTTTTTTAGACATGTTCATAGTCCGGCCATCGTTAATGGCCCGTGGAGGCTGCCCGTAAGAAACGACTTACATACGTTGACTCTGTAACATAGATTACACTTCCACATCTTGCTATCTACAAAAAACGGATTAATGTATGTTCTGCATAAGCGACATCTCACAATATTTGGACACTGGATAACTGGTAAGCTCTAAAAACAAACTCATATAGTTGGCACTGGTGCCACCACCATTTGTTCCCGCGCTAGGTCTTATGCACAGGAACCTTCCCTTTCATACCATGCACCATTTCCATAGGCCGTGGATGTTGGTGGCTGAGCTGTTGAAAGCGATAATGGTGCTAGGTCTGGTGCTGATAGCGGTTGTTGCATATACTGCGATGTTGGTGGTATGAATTGATTCATGTTTGGCATTGCTTTAGACGTTAGAGGGAAATAAGTTTGCACGGTTTTTGCAAGTTGTTGCGATTGTTGTTGTCCAACTGACTGCATAGTTTGTTGATTTATTCCATTGACCACCATATTTCCACTTCCCAAAGATAGTTGCGTTAACATCTAGTCCGGAACATTTTATTGAACATTGAACAATCGATTGATGGGTTCGAACCCCAAAAGATTTCATTTCAGAATCTTCTGGTGGGTATATTTTCGCGAAAATAATTTATTGAATTAATAAGCTTTAATCTTTGAGTATATATAATATGGAGTGCTTGTTCCTATCCCTAACGCATTGTAGTACTTGAGCCTGTGATAGAGAGCGTAATTTCAATATATAGAGGGTATTTTGACAGCTGCAGCTATGATGGTGTTGTTGTAAAAACCCTCTCTAAATTGAGAATTGAATTACCGCATAGACTACCGCGCCCTCTATGATGGTTACGTTTTTGGAATGTAAACGAGCACTCCATATTAGATATACTCAAAGGCTACACTCAAGTTTTGCGAGTTAGTTTTACGAAAAACAATTAAAACACCGACGAAACTTAAAATTTGTAAAATTATCATGTCGAAGAAATCACAACAACAACAAATGTCAAAAAAAATCCACCACTCGGTTCTCAGTTTTGCTCAGCAGCTGCAGTGTTGGAAGTGGAAGTTAAAGGTACGTACGCAATAAATTCCAAGGGTTTGGTACTTTTTGATTAAATTTTCTTTGTTTTCAACATAAATAGTCATAAATATTACTGGATTTATATGCCAGAAGCGATAAAAGGCTATATCAAATAATGTTGTTGTTCATAAAAATTTAGAAACATCAATTTTATTGAAAAAATCTTTTATTTTTCAATTTTTTAATTTAACGGATTCCCTTTTTTAAATATCTGAGCGCACTTATTCATCAAATTGAGCACATGACCACGTTTGTGCAAATGCCCTATTGCATACATACAAAACTCATTCTGTCCCATTTATAATGCATTGCAACTGCACACATCCTTAGTGAATAGGGCATAGTCGGTTCTCTAGGTAGTATTTTATCTATGATTTCTATTTGGCATCAACAATCCATCATTAAATTATCATTACCAAAAACTGATATTTGGCATCACCAATTCGTGAATAGAAAAGTAATTATCTGCGTCACCAAAGAGACCATCAACCCTAGTATAAATACCAGTTCAAATGCAGATACACAACACAGTTTAATTTGATATGTAACCCGATAAGCAGTCTTCAAGTGTATTAATAAATCTTTGATAATTTAATTTAATAAATAAGTTTGAATTTAAAAATATTTGTTTCCTTCAAGAATACAACAAATTTGGCGACGAGGATTCGTTTTAAATAATTAATAATAGTGTTTTTTTTTTTTTTTTAAATAAAAATAAAAATGGCGAAGCTGATAAAGAAGCAATACTGCGAATTCTCACATAGCAACAAGAGATTTTAAAGCAACTGGCAGAAAGCAGTTGAAAGCAGCAGGAGAACCAAAACAACACGCTCTCACTGAAGGGAAAAGAGGTGAGAGCTCTGGAAAATGCAAGTGGCACGGAGCAGATTTTGGAATCTCTGGAACAGAGTATCACACCATTTGCATATAACGCAGATAATGGTATGTTGTTTGAGTCGTGGTTCAGACGCTACGAAGATTTCTTCAGAATTAATGGGAAGAAGCTAGATGACAGCGTCCTAGTTAGACTCCTTATGCGAAAACTGGACCCAATCTCGTTCACAAAATACACCAATTTTATTCTGCCGAAACATTCACGCGATTTTTCATTCGACCTTACCATCACCACATTGACGACATTATTCCAATGGCGATTCCTCTCAGTTAGCAGGTTTATTGCCGCTAAACCAAGAATTTAAATGAATCAATTATATGATGCACTTTTTATTTTCAAAAAGTAACAAATGGCAATGTTGAAATAATGATAATGATTTCTTGCAATAATCAATACCTTAAATACAAAAAACTACCTACCCACCTATTTTCAAAGCATATTTTCCTTCAAACAACACAAAACTCCCATCTTCGTATCTGCCTCAGCGTTACAATATACGATACCAAATCCAAATTCTCTGCATAGATCATTGATATAATAATAAAAAAAAAATAGATACCTACCTAACCTACCCACTTTGTTCTCTTAAAATTATATATTCCTTCCTGTAGACACACAACATGAAACATTTGAAACATTTTAGCTTGCATGGCAACAATTTCATACAATTTTTAATAATATCTATACAAATTACAAATACAAATACAAACACAAATACAATACAATCTAGAATACAAGAGCGTTTTACTACACATGTCCTAAGCAAAACCCAGCAAAATAAATGAAAGCGTAATCGTAAGTATGATGCGATAAAGCACGATACATATGCAAGCAGCTCCAGGTACCTACATTTTGGGTACGTTTATTTGTCATTATCTTTTTTTACTTTCGTATATGTTTCTACGAAAATGCGGTAGGAAGGATGAATGCGTGTGCTTATTGTTTTGTTATTAGCGTTCTTTGATTGATATGAGTAAACATTGAGATTGAGTTCTTTTAGCACAGTCAATAATTACAAAAAAAAAGTGCTTAATTAGCAAAGCTCGATGTAGTTCTGTATTTTTGATATGTTGTTGGGGCATGTTAGAGTAGTCTATAGCCAAGTTTGCAACTTCGAAAAACCTGTGCTCGCTGTAGGAAAAATGCAAAAGTAAAAAAGAACGCTAAAATAACCTAATTTTTTCCGACATTTTCCTCTATAACTTTGGAAATATGCAACTAAGGTAAAAACCGTCCACTACAAACTTGTTTGTTATAAAATTTTGTACAAAACAGCATCAATTTTAAACGCGTGTTATATTTGTGTTTCTATCTATCCATGAATTAAAAACAAAATCTGAAAAAATAAGTTAGTTTGAAGCACTCAAAAAATAGGTCAAAAATTGTTCAATTCTGCTAAAAATTTGGAATCAAATATTCTTGAGTATTACAAGACGAAATTTAAAAATTTGATCGGAATCGGTCAAATAGTTTTGGCAAGAATACTGATGTTAACTAAGTGCAACACGCAATGTTGACATCATTGCTGTGGTCAAAGTAGGACACTTAAGTTGGCACTGAAATTTGTACACGTACTTAGAACCCTTAACTATCATTTTTTTTTTTTTTTATATTCCGCAAAAGGGGTTATGGCTACCCTTAAAATGTTTTTAACACAGCACGAGCGATTAGGTAAGTAGGAGAGGATTTAGAAGGAGATACCGATGCACATTGGTTTTGAACGTTTGCACATCGAAATGGGAGGGGAAAGTCGAGTCAGGTAAAGCATTCCACATTCGTGTGGTGCGACTGAAGAAAGAATCTCTGTACATTACAGTACGTCCGAAGTTGGGCTCGAGGGTGAACTGATGGGCATTCCTAGAAGCGCGAGTATTACGGTTGAATTTCTTAAGGGGGGGAATGCAACTGGCTATTTCACTAGAATACTGATCAAAATAACAGCGATAAAATAGAGAAAGACACGAAAGATTACGGCGGTGTTCGAGAGATGTAATTGTTTCTGTTATAGATCTTTCGCCTATCATTTTTAAAGCTCTCTTTTGAATTCTGTCCAACAAACTCAAGTAAGTTTTGGGAGCTCCTGCCCAAACATGAGAATTGTACTCAAGTTTTGGACGAATAAAGGCTTTGTAGATCACAGCCAGATCAGAAGGGGAAAAAAACTTCTTGCATCTACGGAGAAAACCTAAACACTTAGCAGCGTTTTTGGCAACATCAAATATGTGGTCATTCCACAAAAGGTGGTCTGTGACACACATACCGAGAACTGAGAGCTGTTCGGTTTCATCGATGCAAGTGCCGCCCATGGATAATGGCATTGGGTGGGTTTCGCTTTAACGACAAGAGACAACATTGAGTTTTAGAAGCATTAAATTCTACGCGGTTTTTAATTCCCCATTGGACAATGCTGTCGAGATCAGAATTTAGTGAGCTTATCATACGCTGCCGTTCAAATTCCACATCCGAAGGACATGGATGAGAACCTGTAAACGAATATGAGAAACTGAGGGTACTATCGTCAGCAAAACAGTTTAATGGATTAGAAGTTTCAGACAAAAGATCATTTATAAAAATAAGAAAGAGAGTCGGAGACAAAACGGAGCCCTGGGGCACACCAGCATTTATTTTGTGGATTTCAGACTTGAAACCGTCCAATACGACTTGTATTGAACGGTCCGAAAGGTAATTTTTAATCCAACGAAGAAGAGGTTCATCGAAACCAAATGCGCGCATTTTCGATAAGAGAGCTTGGTGCCAAACTCTATCAAACGCTTTTGAAATATCAAGTGCAATAATCTTACTTTCTCCAAAACGATGTAAAGATTTGTTCCACTGGTTGGTGAGATATACCATCAGATCACCAGTGGACCTATTGCTACGAAAGCCATACTGCCGGTCATTAAGAAGCTTTCGTTCCTCGAGATATTTCTTGAGCTGGAAATTAATCAGCGTTTCCATGACCTTGGAAAGAAGGGACGTAAGTGCAATTGGTCAATAGTTAGAGGGTGAAGAAGATACGCCTTTTTTAGGGACAGGCTGGACAAATGCTGTTTTCCATCCACTTGGATAGAGACCAGTAGAGTAGGACAGATGGAAAAGCTTACGCAGTGGTTTTGCCAGCGTTGAAGAACACCTCTTCAGAACAATGGGAGGGATACCATCCGGGCCAGCGGATTTGTGTACATCGAGATCCTTTAGAACTCTAGCAACTGCACGAGTGCGAAATAAGATTTGTCCCATAAAATCATTTACGATCTCAAGTACAGGAGGAGTCATAACACTTTCTGGCAGCGTCGAATTAACAGCAAACTGTGCTGCAAGCAAATTGGCTTTATCTTGCGAGCTGACAAAAAAAGTATCATTGAAGACGAGCGTTGGAACCGAGGACGAGGTGGTATTACGTATGTTTTTTACAAATGACCAAAAATGTTTACTACCTTTGGGACATTGTAGTATTTTTTGCCGTAATTTTTGATCATGTAAAAATTTGGTTCTTCGAATATGAACGTTACAGGTCTTTCTAGCTTGTTGAAACTTTTTCCGGTTTTCCTCAGTAAGGTTGGCTTTATAACATCGGAAGCTTACTTCTCTTACCCTAATAACCTCTTTACAGCTCGAATCAAACCATGAGTTTTCTTTGGGTTTGATAGATTTTACCCTATTCGGGATAAAATTTTTCATTCCACAAAGAATCAAGTTTGTAATCTTATCTGCACTGGCGTCAACATCACTATCGAGGAAGCATAGTGACCAGTTAAAGCTCTTGAAGAAATTAATGAGACCGTCCCAGTTGGCTTTCTCGTATTGCCAAACGGTTCTCTTTGGGATTTTTTCTTTAACTGTGATTTGGTGGCACGAGAAATTCGCTGATATGACACAATGGTCTGATGAGCCTGGAGGAGATAATGCACTAATAGTGTATTTATTCGGGTCAGAGGTAAGGAACAAGTCTAGAGTGTTGGCGATTTGACCTGCAACGTTAGGAATCCGAGTAGGCTCGTCAACAAGCTGAGTCAGGTGGCTTAATTGAGCAAAAATCTCGACATACCTTCCTTCGGGTGATGTCTGACCAGAATAGCGTAGCCACGAAGAATTGTGTACATTGAAATCGCCCGTAACAACGATTTCACTGTGCGGATAATAGGAAACAATTCTCAGGATTGAATTGGACAGCGCATCGAATTCGTTAGAAGTCGAATTACTATCCAAACTTGGGCTACGATAAATGAAACATGTATGTATGACACATGACACATGAAGTTAAAGTTTGTATTTAAACAAGGGCCATATTGTGGTTGAAGCTGATAAGCCATATCATTACGTACATATATTGCGAGACCATGGTGTAGGAAAAATAAAGGCACTAAGCTATAACCAGGTAGGCTAAATTCGGAGTAATCAGAATTTTCACCTACCTGGGTTTCACTTAGTGCCAAGACTGCTGGCCTGTTTTTTACAATATGTACGTACACAGCACAGAAATTCTTTCTCAGCCCCCGAATGTTGCTAATATCGACCCTAAATTCACCTACCATTACGAAAAAACAAACGTTAAAAACCAAATCAGTCAGTTATCTATGCTGATATTGAGTTTGGGCCCCAATAAAACTTCACAATACAAAACACTACCAGTGTTATGCCTTAGTAGTATGTATTGATCCGCCCCTGGAAACCCAAAATCAATATCAGAAATTTGTCTGATTTACTTCGACTCAATCAATTACATATATTATATGAGATGAGCCACACATTGCATGTAATGACTAAGTCGAAAGCAATGTGAATGATGAGGGAAGGAGAGATAAGGAAAATTTACCGCTTGCTGATTTTAATTTTGTGCAGCAGCATCAGCTTCATGGGCATGGTGCACTTTTGTTGTTGGTTCTGTACACAAGCACAAGCACTGGCACTGACACTGGCACTTTTTTTTTAATTTATTTTTTCTATTGATTTTTTTTTTAGGCTATTGATTTTTTTTTCCGTACGGTCGATTGGCGGGGATTTATTTATTATTATTTTGATATGGAGACAGGTTGGTTGGATTATTTATTTATTTTTTTTTTTTTTAATTTGTTTGTTGGGTATTGGGTGCGGTAAATGTTTTAACTCCCGACACGTCTGTTCGCGGTGGGATGCGAATCGGCACTGATCATCATATCATAAAATATAGTTATAATATTTACACTTTTTTTAAGCCAAGTGAACAATTTTCAGAACTTTTAAATTCAGTACCAAAGTTGGTTAAAAAAAGATATAAATATTATAACTATATCTTATGATATTAATTATTCCTTCTTCGTGACTTAGCAGCATATATGGTCAACTCATTGAAAGGCAAAAAACTAAAACTAAGAATTTATATTCAACTTGTTTTGTAGGTTAGAATTATTTAAAATAATTTGAATTACTATTAAAAATATAATAAATTTAGTTTGAAATATTTATTATTATTCAAACTTTTGATTTAAAACAACGTCTTTTTCAAGACATTTCCTAATATTGAAAAGAATAATAATTGCATTCAAAAACCAAAATACAACCAAAAGCGGAAAAGCGGAACATTTGTAAGTACATATTCTATAATTTTTTAAAATTGAAGCTATAAGATATTAATAACTTTGTTTTAGAGACCTAAAGAAAAACGTAACCACGTTTGAAACGTCACCGTCGTCTTATTAAAATACTTAGATACAAATATAGACCTAAAGCCCATTTAGAATTTTAACATATATTTTATGACAGTTAAGGGTTCAAAATACGTGTACAAAAATCAGTGCCAACTTAAGTGTCCTACTTTGACCTCAACTAAGTCGGCGCAAATTTTGTTTCCGTCGAACGAAGAAGCGAATTTATGTATTGATACATTTTTAAACTTTTATTTTATACCTATTACTTATAACCGTTTTTTTTATTAATTGTCGTTATCAATAAAATTAAAAAAAAATAAATGATTTTTTTTTTGTTTTAATCTTCCCCAGACCACGTAGCTAAATGCATACTAAGGACCAGGAATCGCCACATTATTCAGCAGAAAAGTATCAATGTTCAGCCTGCGATAAAAATGTCTTCAAAATGAAAAAAATGATTGCGATTATTACGTTACATACTCCGGAAAGGTTAATAAACTCTGTGAGGATTTTAACATAATTTCGATGTCCAGCGAGCAATTTAAATGCTTAATCTATGTCATGGAACTAAGTGCTCCCGTCGATGCTGAAATCCGTGCGAGGCTCCTTTCAAAATTGGAAGATAAAACAAATACAGAAACTCTCAAATCATTGACTGAAGAATGTTTGCGAGTTCAAAACTTGACACAGGACACATATTTGTGGGAGCAGTCGAACTTCAGTTAATCACATCAAAACATACGTTCAGAAGCCTGCACAGCAAAAAAAAACCCTCAAAAATATGATCCAAACACAGGCAATAGCCAGCCGAAACGACCATGTTGGAACTGCGGTGGCATGCATTTTGCTAAGGAGTGCCCTTTTCAAACGAAGAAGTGTGACGACTGTGGAAAAATAGGACATAAAGCTGGTTATTGTTCTGCGTCATCATCAACATCATCGGTAAACACAACACGCCGACCGAAGCACCATGACAACAATGCATATAGAAAAAAACATCAAAACTTTACTAAAGGTATATACGTGAACCACATTGATGTATCATCCAAAAGGAAATACATTACCATGAGTTTCAATAACGTTCAACTCAAGCTTCAAATCGACACAGCTTCAGACATTACCATTATATCACATCAACAATGGTTAAGCATCGGATAACCCAAAATTAAGCCAGTGGACAGCATCATCAAAAATGCTTCAGGAGGGGAAATGCAAAGTTTATCAATATTTTCCGTTACAGTGAACATCGATGGACAAACAGAAAAGTATATATGTCATGTCAAAAAAACTCAGACTTATCTGTTTTGGGAATCGATCTGATTTAAAAATTCGGTTTGTGGAGCAAGCCTATCGACTCATTTTGCAAATCAGTGCAAAAAGTCGATCAAATAAATTCCCAAATGTTTTTCAAAGCACATTTGGTCACCAAATCTAGCTAAACACACGTCCAAACAAAAAAACCAGTTTTTCGATAAAGGCGTCCAGTTGCGTACGCCATGTTACCAGTGGTTGAAGCAGAGTTGAAGAGACTGCAAGATGAAAGAGTAATATCACTAATCAATTATTCTGAGTGGGCAGCACCTATTCTAGCCGTACGCAAAGCAAATGGTAAAAGTCGGATCTGTGGAGACTATTCCACTGGATTAAATGACGTCTTAGAATCACATCGTCATGATATTTTCGCAAAAATCAGTGAAGGCCGCATTTTCAGCAATATCACAGACTTGATTCCAATGGAAATGTTTTCGACTCCCACTGACTACTGTACCCATACAATGAGTATCAGTAAGGATTTCAAAGTTAAATTTCCATCCAGGAAGGATTAGAATGATAACGTCGTGACGAAAGATTTCGACACAACTATCTTTACTGATGGCTCAAAGATGGAGTGTGGCGTTGGTGCAGGAATCTTCTCTGAGTCTCTAAATATATCTAGGTCCTTTCGGCTACCTGACCTTGCTAGCGTCTTTCAAGCTGAATTGCTGTCAATCAGGGAAGCTTGCAAGTTACTAAAAGCAGATCCAAACCAAAACCGTAATGCAGCTATTATTACAGACAGTCAAGCGGCTGTTAAAGCCATTCATTCAGCTACAGCATCCTCCAAACTAGTCCAGCAATGCCGGAATGAACTTGCGGGTCTGAACACTGACCTCAATGTCACTCTTATCTGGTACCCGGGTCACAGTGGCATTGAGGGCAATGAATGGGCTGAAGAGCTGGCCAGGCAAGGTTCAGCCCTCCATGGCTCACTTGCGGAAAGAGTCAACATTCCGCTTGGAGTTATGAAGGGCAACATTCTCTCAATTTATCTTACTTAAGCAAACCGTAGGTGGAGCAGTTTATCAAACTGTATTATATCTAGGAAGATTTGGCCCACCTACTACAAGAACCGAACAATTGATCTAATACGCAGACCCAGGCAAGACATAGCCAGGGTAGTTGCAACCTGTAGCGGACACTGGCCAATAGGAGAGCATGCAGCGAAGCTGGGCATACCTCACAATACTCACTGTCGGAGCTGTGAGGACCAGCAGGAAAAGGAAAGAGTAGTTCATTTCCTCTGCAAATGCCCTGCTCTGGCCAAAGCTAGAAAACAGTCACTCGGAAGAGCATTCTTGGACGACATTAACGAACTTTCTGAAAAGAAGATCGAAGACTTGATTTCTTTTCTCAACGCGACGAAATGGCTCTAGGACAAATTTCGAATACTTCTGCATTATACCTTCCGTCGATTCCCTATAATCACAAGATAGTGGACTAGGGTTCTGGTGGGGGTTTGTGGTGCACAGCGACCGGATGATCATCCAATCAGATCAGTGGACGCTCCAACGAACTGCCTTGTGGGCTAACTGTGGATGGTGCGGGTGCGGGTGCTGATCTGGTTGAGTGAGTGATCCGCTTTCTGATGATTGTGCTAAAAGCTACAATAAAATCCTATTCCAAACTAAATAAAAAGGAACGATATCCTGAGGATATGCCCATATTTCCTCTCTTCAATTCCATCCAAAGGTTCAAACGAGTTATGGTATCAAAACGGCGCACTTCAGCGCTAATTGGGCTATGGGCTAGACTGCCCGTGGCCGCCATTTCTTCCTACCTATCATAGACCTATTTGACGCATTTCTAAAAGTCGAAGTTCATAATGACTCAAAAGACTTGCTGGCTATAAACAGTCATCTCGGAATTTTTAAAGTCAATCGTTTGCTACCTGGAGTCAAACCACCACCAAGTGCATTTCAACAAGTTGTCGACACAATGCTTTCTGATCTAACAGGAGCTGAAGCCTACATAGATGACATCATTATTTACGGTTCTACTAAAGAAGAACATGCTAAGAATTTACATGCAGCTCTTAACAGGATTCAGGATTTTGGTTTCCATTTAAATTTTGAGAAATGTAAGTTTTTCATGAAGGAAATTACATACCTCGGTCATATCATCAGTCAACATGGAATCAAACCAAATCCTAACCGAATCGCAGCAATTAAAGATCTACCAAGTCCAACTGATGAAACCACACTTCAATCTTTTTTTGGCGCAATAACATTCTGTAGCCGATACGTACACAAGATGAGAACACTAAGCTTCGGCAGAAAAAAATTAAGTGAATTTGTACAAGCAACCACCAAAACGCTTTTGAAAACCTTAAAAGCATCATGACATCAGATTTGCTGCTAACGCACTACAATCCGAAACTTGAAATTATTGTTGCTGCAGGTGCTTGCAACTATGGCCTTGGTGGATGCCTTTTGCACCGGTTTCCAGATGGTTCAATCAAAGCAGTAAGCCATGCTTCACATTCACTCACTCCATCAGAACGGGGTTACAGCCAAATCGAGAAGGAAGCACTTGCTCTTATTTTTGTTGTGACCAAGTTTCGCCGTTTTATATATGGTCGCACTTTCTTTCTTTCTCAAGTGTCGAAGTCTGTTTCCACAAAATGGCCCGATACACAGAAAGCGAAAGATGAAAGTCTTCAACAGTTCTTCACTAGACGCAATTCACTCTCCATAATCAATAACTGCCTCATGTTTTCAAACAAAGTGGTCATGCCCAAAGTGTTTCAAAACCGAATCTTTAATCAATTACACAAAGGACATCCATTTATGGAACGCATGAAGGCAATGGCAAGAAGCTTCGTTTACTGGCCAAACATTGACAGCTGCATAGAAAGTTTTGTAAAAAAAATTGGAAGATGTGCTACAGCAGCAAAATTACCACTAAATACTCTATTTGCTTCCTAGCCGCTCGCACAATATCCTTGGGAACGCATTCACATCGACTTCGCAGGACCAAGAGACGGAGAATATTTTTTTGTCATCGTTGACGCTTTTTTAAAATGGCCAGAGATATACCAGATGCACACCAATACATCAACATCCTCAATAGCTAAGTTGAGAGAAACTTTTGCTCGTTTCGGAACGCCAAAAATAATTGTGTCAGACAACGGAAGCCAATTCACCAGCGAATTGTTTCAATCCTTCTGTACACAAAATGGCATCCAGCACATTCGAACAGCTCCATATCATCCACAATCAAATGGGCAAGCAGAAGGATTTGTAGACACACTCAAGAGAAGTCTTACTAAAATGAACGGGGAAGGAAGTATCAGCGAGATCCTGCAAACTTTTCTCCTGACATATCGCATGACACCAAACCGCAATACTCCTTTAAATCAGTCTCCAGCACAGGTTATGTTTGGACGAAACATCAGGTCTGTACTTAACCTTTTGCTTCCAAGTTCAGATCGTGTCAAAGAACAACGCAACGAAGCGATGGAAACAGCATTCAATCGACAATGCGAAAGACAGACAGTTCAACCCAGGCAATCGAGTGTTTGCAAAGCAATATCGTGACAACAAATCGTGCTGGACATCTGGACTGATCATCGAGCGAATGGGCACAGTAAACTATAATGTTCTTCTAGATAACAACTTGCTCATCCGTTCACATGCAAACCAACTTATATCCAATGGAACGTCTGAAGAACATCCAAAACAGCAAATTAAACCATTGCATTTGGATCTTCTTCTTCAAGAATTTAATACAGAGCTGACTTCATGTACTACAGAAAACCAACAAACAACAGAAATAACTACATCAGTGGGCTCGGAATTAACAACAACAAATAATCTATCAGAAAACAAAATCATCTACGAAAATAATGATTCCAACAACCAAACCAGATATGACAACTTAAATCAATACATTGCAGGTGAAATAGCATTTTCAAGTCGTAGTAAACGAGTTCGTAGAACTCCGAAGTGGATGGAATCTTATGTGACAAAGGAATGAAGTTCTTACAAGGGGAGGAGTTGACAACATTGCTATTTGGCATCACCAAACCATCATTAAATTATCATCACCAAAAACTGATATTTGACATCACCAATTCGTTATTAGAAAAGTAATTATCTGCATCACCAAAGAGACCATCAACCCTAGTATAAATTACTGTTCAAATGCAAATACACAACACAGTTTAATTTGATATGTAACCCGATAAGCAGTCTTCAAGTGTATTAATAAATCTTTGATATTTTAATTTAATAAATAAGTTTGAATTTAAAAATATTTGTTTCCTTAAAGAATACAACAATAAGTGAGCATCAGCATGGTTTCTTTAGGGGTAGATCCACAACTACTAATCTTGTTGACAATACTTCTTATATTCTTCAAGAAATGGATAAAGGGAACCAGGTTGATGCGATCTACACTGACTTTAGTAAGGCCTTCGACAAAGGCCTTCCAACGCCTTGCTTCTTTTTAAACTTGAAAAGTATGGCATTCATTCTACTATATTAAGGTTGATAGCTTCTTATTTGTCAAAACGTACTCAGTGTGTAAGGTTTTGTAATGTTATTTTCCGTAAAATATATGTCACTTCCGGGGTTCCCCAAGGAAGCCATCTTGGTCTCCTCTTATTTTTACTATTTATAAATGACTTGTCCTTATTGACAGGGTGCAGATGTCTTTTATACGCAGATGACATAAAATTGTTTCAAAATGTGAATGATTCAACAGATGGATCTTCTTTGCAACAATGTTTGAACGCGCTTATAAGCTGGTGTAAAGTAAATGGAATGAAGCTAAATGTGGATAAATGCAATATAATTTCCTTCTTAAGAAAAAAAAAGTGCTATAAATTTTGAGTATACCATTGACGCGCCAAAATTAATTAGAAAGGACATTATCAATGACTCAGGACAGAAAACTTACTTTTAAGCACCATGTAGACAAAATACACTCTAAAAGCATGTATATGCTAGGGTTTGTAAATCGAAGATCAAGAGAATTTGACGACCCTTACATTACAAAATCAATCTATTGTTCACTCGTTCGGTGTCTGTTAGAATATTGTAGTGTTGTTTGGTCTCCGTTTTATGATAACGATATTAAGAAGCTTGAGTCTGTCCAAAAACAATTTCTGTTGTTTGCTTTAAGAGGTTTAGGGTGAAGTTCTGACACTTTTGTTTTGCCAAGTTATTCTCATCGTCTAAGGCTTATTAATATAAACAGTCTTCAGAATCGCAGAGGATTATCTGAGTCTTTAGTTGCGTTTGACCTCTATAAAGGCAATATTCAATCATCTTTTTTATGTTCCAAAATATCCGTTAATCCAAATGTTAGAACTTTAAGCCACACACATTTTTTTAAGGTAGTAATTTAAAAGACAAATTATGCATCTCACGAGCCTATTAATCGGTGTTTAAAGATTTTTAATAAGTATTGTCATATTTTTGAATTAAATATGTCTAGAGACGCATTTAAAAATAAAATTTTGCAAAAAATGTTAGACGAAGGATCTTCTTGACAAAAATTAACAATTTTTTTCTTCTTCTCGTTTATTTTTTTTAATTAATTTTTGTTTCTTTCTTTTATTACATACATTTATTATATATTTAATTCTACATATTTTCTATTCTGATGTTTTAAACTTTAATCTTTTGTATATTTTTATATTCAAATTTGTTGTTTTTATATTATTGTTAAATTCTTGTCTATTCCTTGTTAATGTTGTCAGGGTAAAAGCTCCCCTGGCCCTGGTCAGAGCAGCATTTATATGTCTGTCGCAATACAAATACTGATCCATCCAGATGCCAAGGTACTTTACTACACTTTTATTCGCCAGTGGATGTCTATATGGCCCTACGATCACCAGCTTACGCCAGTTCTTTCTTGTATCCCTAGAGGCTCCATGCAATGGAGTCCTGAACAGAATTGTTTCGGATTTCTGGACGTTGATTTTCAACTTCCAGTCATCACAATATCGCTGAATCTTGTCGAAGTCACGCTGCAAAAGAATTCTAATGAACTCAACTGTTGGAGCCGTTCTGTACGCAATTAGATCGTCGGCATACGCTATGGCACGGGCTAGACTACCTATCAGATTGCTGCACAGTGGTCGATTGTGGGTCATTAGCTGGACTTAATTCTGATTTTTGTTTTTTTTTGTTTAGTTCGATTGTAAATGTGTTTATAAGTCAATTTAAAAACATTTTTAAAACTTCAGAGGTTGGTATCTTTTGTTTTTGGGTTTGGTAGATGTCGAAATTCGCTTATCTTTGGGTCAGATGGTATTAACATGCTATGGAGCACATCAGCATTTGTTGCAATTCGGGATATCTTTTTTGAAAACCCGCTTGGAAAAGTTTTGTAATCTTTTTGACGAGCTTCTAAGACATCTTCCAAAAGTTGTCCGATAGGGATTGGAAAACTTTCAATGACGTCAGCACCGTGCAACAAAATTTTGGGGACACATACAGGCATTTTTTGCTGTATTCGATGAGTTTTTTATGGTCTGCTTCTTCAAGAACGGTTATTGACCTTGTTCACATCACGTACCGCAAAACAGCTCATGAACAAACCGATACTGATGAAAGATTTCCACTCTGAATGAATGAAAACATTTCTCGACGCAAGGGAAATGGTCGCCATGAAAAAGGCGGATTGGTACCTTTAAGAGAAGAAAAAAAAATGTTGCGCATAGTGGCGGCAATTAAATTAAGCATTATTTTTAAGGAAATACTCCAATCTTCAAACAAAAAAAGTTTCACGATGTCACTCTATCGCACTTTTTCTTTATGGACCAAGAAATGAAAAAAAGTTAGTTTGCCACTACTAAAAAATGTATTACCACATTTAGTTCATAGTGACAGAGTCTTACTTATTTTTTAATAATAATGAACTGAATTTGAAAATACTTAACCAATAGCATAATCTGCCTTATTTGTTTCAAATAATTATCTCACTTTTATTTCACTATAACACCTTATAAATACCTGTTAACGCGCAAAAGGCAAATTCGAGAATGAGAAAAGCTTTATGCATTGCATTGATAAGCTTCTCATTGATAAACTAACGGAATTTAAGATTTTTTTTTGTTGTTTCTTGTTATTTGGTTGCTTGACTGTAAGCCTACCAGTAATTTGTTTTAATAGCAAAAACATTTTTTGTTACTTATGTCCAGCTAGCGTTGTACTAAATGAACCACTGTGCCCTGGTGTAAATATTGAAGAGAATCGCTGAGTTCACCGCTCCCTGAAGACCATATTTAATTTCGAAGGTTGGGGTAGAAGTTGCATTGCCACTTTTGACAACAAACTTTCTACCATTGAGCATATCAAAAAGCATTTATAAAATTTATTTACTTATGCCAAGTCTGGCTAGCTTTAGATAGAGACCTTCTAATCATACGCCCCCATATTAATAAACGAAGCTATCTTTAACTCGTGGATTAGGAGTAAGATTTCTACCACTTACGAGCTAGCTAAACCACCAAGGAAGGTATATTTATTTATCCTAGTTAACCCTTCGCTAAACTACCTTCCTTGGTGGTTTAGCTAGCTCGTAAGTGGCAGAAATCTTACTCCTAATCCGCGAGTTAAAGATAACTTGCCGCTGGCTTCATTTTTTAATATGGGGTATGGTGTCTAAAGCTTTCTCCAAGTCATCCAGACAAGCACCTGTACGCTGTCTTTTAGATTTGTTCCATTGGACATCAGAAACAAATTTAGACGCGGCATGAATGGTGTCATGTCCCGCCTTAAAACCGAACTGACTGTCCGGTATGATATTGTTGTCCTCCGCCCACTTGGACAGAGCTCTATTTAAACTTTCTCAAATACCCTACTGATACTCGGAAGAAGACTTATCGACCGGAGATTCACCGGATTGGAGTTGTCCTTTCCCTTTTTCGGGATAGGATGAACCACAGCTGTCTTCCACCGCCCTGGATAATATGCAATATTCAAAGCGTTGTTAACAGTGTGGCATAAAGTAGTAGCCCGTAGCGTAATGGTTAGTGCGTTCGACTGTCACGCTGTCTGGGATCGCTTCCCAGCCTCGTCCACCTAAAAAACTAAAAAGTTTTTTTCAGGGCTACTGCCTCTTGCGAGGAATTGACAAATCCTCCAAGAGTATCACTTAAAAATGCTTCTCGTCTAGCCGTTCGGATTCGGCATAAAATTGTAGGTCCTTTCCATTCCTGTCGAAAGGCGCACACAGGAATGGTTGCGAGTTGTTAGTCACTAGGCCCTGGTTCTTCATGAGCCGTTGTGCCACCCGATTTATTTTATTTTTTATTCCTGAGGCAGATGTCGGAAAACAGTTTGCCAAGTGTTCTTCATTAAACCCGGTGAAACCGAGATTCTCTGATCGCCATTGCGCTATTTCATTTCAAAGGTAGAAGTGGTGAAACAAGGCTCTGTTTTCCAGATTATGGTTCGGGCAAATGCAAGCATTCACCTTGTACACTTGCTGGAAAGCAACCCCCACAGCCCAATTTAATTTATTTTTTTTAGTCCAAGACGGCTTCCTCTGGATCAATGCCTGCTTTCAGAAGTACGTCTCTGTTCTCTGTTGTTCTCTGAAGCTTAAGTCATGGAAGTTCGTTTTAATCATTCCGTCTAAATATTTTATTGATTTGTGGAAACATACTCGGGTCGCTAGAATTAACGGCCCGAATTTTGTTGTCCCAATACAAATTAATAGACAACCGGTAATTTTCCTTGATCAATTGGTTGGTTTTTAATTGACGACTTCAGTGTCCTAATCTCCAGATCGTGTATGTCAGTAAAACGACTGTACAAGAGTTTCAGTCTTGTCAAAAGTCCACTTTTTTGTCTGTGTAGTGCGTCGATGGTCACGTTGCGGTACATGTCTGTGGCTTCGCGTTCTTTGTATTTTGGTATTGTTTTCTCCATTGTTCGTTGGATTGTATTATGCTGGATTTACATGTATCTTCGTCGTCAAATATGAAGAAAAGTAGAGCGAGACAGATGTATTCCAAAATTCCGAGCGTGTGAAAGAGAACCATCAAGAAGATGAACATGTTCGTCTTCATATCTGCATTATGACACCTCCTATAATCTTAATGCACGAAGATCTTCTGCATTTTGGTGTTCCCTCTCTATCCAAAAAATGTACATTTTAGTTTTGCATCCCCTTTTATTTGCAGAAGTCTGGCGAAGATACATGTTAATCCACCATTATCCATTTTCTTTAAGTATTCGTCAATTTTAGTGTTTGTTAAATTCCTGTCATTTGGTGGGGATATGTTGTTCTTAGGTAGTTCGATAAAGCGATAGTGAAGCGTGACCAGCGAGTCTTACTGTAGTTGTAAGAATGCACTGGCACATACTCTTCCAACTGCCTGAGCTCGTTCGGAAGTTGAATTACGGCAGCAAGTGGTCACTGTCGTACTCGATCGTTCGTAAACAGTTTCTTGGTCGTTGACCCACAGTGTCAGTAATTGTCAGTCTTGAGTCTTTCAGTATGTTGTGGACGCCCGAATGGAACTTGTTCACACCATTTCATAGAAAAAAAAAAGTTGCAATTGAGTTGCATCGTAGTCCAGAATGGGTACAAATGTAAACTGAGGATAAGTTGGTTGACTGGTTCAGCACCCTGTGCCTTGTACTAGACGAACTATTTTCGGAACTAAACTTGAAATGTCATCGATTCCGAAAACTGAAATCTGTACTGTCATAGTGAGTAGGAAAAAACGTGGTATCCATTGACTTGTCAAATCTATTCGATCAGTTCAAGTTTTTTTTAAATTGAAGAATACTTTTACCTTTTTACCTTTTAATTGGTTGGTTTTTAATTGACGACTTCAGTGTCCTAATCTCCAGATCGTGTATGTCAGTAAAACGACTGTACAAGAGTTTCAGTCTTGTCAAAAGTCCCCTTTTTTGTCTGTGTAGTGCGTCGATGGTCACGTTGCGGTACATGTCTGTGGCTTCGCGTTCTTTGTATTTTGGTATTGTTTTCTCCATTGTTCGTTGGATTGTATTATGCTGGATTTACATGTATCTTCGTCGTCAAATATGAAGAAAAGTAGAGCGAGACAGATGTATGCCAAAATTCCGAGCGTGTGAAAGAGAACCATCAAGAAGATGAACATGTTCGTCTTCATATCTGCATTATGACACCTCCTATAATCTTAATGCACGAAGATCTTCTGCATTTTGGTGTTCCCTCTCTATCCAAAAAATGTACATTTTAGTTTTGCATCCCCTTTTATTTGCAGAAGTCGGGCGAAGATACATGTTAATCCACCATTATCCATTTTCTTTAAGTATTCGTCAATTTTAGTGTTTGTTAAATTCCTGTCATTTGGTGGGGATATGTTGTTCTTAGGTAGTTCGATAAAGCGATAGTGAAGCGTGACCAGCGAGTCTTACTGTAGTTGTAAGAATGCACTGGCACATACTCTTCCAACTGCCTGAGCTCGTTCGGAAGTTGAATTACGGCAGCAAGTGGTCACTGTCGTACTCGATCGTTCGTAAACAGTTTCTTGGTCGTTGACCCACAGTGTCAGTAATTGTCAGTCTTGAGTCTTTCAGTATGTTGTGGACGCCCAAATGGAACTTGTTCACACCATTTCATAGAAAAAAAAAAGTTGCAATTGAGTTGCATCGTAGTCCAGAATGGGTACAAATGTAAACTGAGGATAAGTTGGTTGACTGGTTCTAGCACCCTGTGCCTTGTACTAGATGAACTATTTTCGGAACTAAACTTGAAATGTCATCGATTCCGAAAACTGAAATCTGTACTGTCATAGTGAGTAGGAAAAAACGTGGTATCCATTGACTTGTCAAATCTATTCGATCAGTTCAAGTTTTTTTTAAATTGAAGAATACTTTTACTGGTGTGTAAGTACTTACTAAGTGTTAACTTATTTTTTTTATAATTTTTTTTTGTAATTTTTTTATTGTATTCAGTGCGTTGAACCGGTGAAATTTTTCCTGTTTTTTTCTGCTGGATGAATATCTGAAGATCTCAGATTTAATTTTTTATAAAAAAGAAAGGGAAAATAGAATAGGGTGAGTTTTGTGAAAATGTTCTGTGCTAAGAGTGCTATATTTTTGTAGATTAACTATTTTCTGGCGGTCCCAGGTTATCAGCAGAGCGCTGGGCCGCCACATTATAAAATTTTTGTTCCCCACGACTTTTTTTTGGTGCGCCATCTTTTTTTGCCAATTAACTGTAGTAAACTTTGCTGATAATATCAACGATTGCGGTCTGGAATCACTCCTCATTGGTTGACCGAAATTTGACACCCAGACTGTTGC
Organism: Melangyna quadrimaculata; assembly: GCA_949320155.1. Taxonomy (NCBI): domain Eukaryota; kingdom Metazoa; phylum Arthropoda; class Insecta; order Diptera; family Syrphidae; genus Melangyna; species Melangyna quadrimaculata. Next base: position 108,760,919 of record OX439485.1, read on the forward strand.
GTCCCGGCACGATTGTGTTAGGAACTGGAGTACCTTTTTTTTTAGTCCACAGGAGCCCCGTATACGCCTATGTGATTTAACAAAACCTCTCAGCAAGATTGAATTGGTAAAAAGAACCACCGCAGTGAGTCTGTTACACAAGAAAAGACTATTTATGAACAAAAAGAAAAGCAATTTAAAACAAAGGAAAAAGAAAAAAAAACAAATACAGAGTAACAATTTTTATGGCAGATATAATTGTCCATATAAATGTATATAGGTCTCTATAGAGATTTTTACGGACTAAAAATCAAAGTCACTGCTTCATCCTAGTTCCTACTTTAGTGTTTTGTGATGTCCTTTTTTTATGATTTTGTTTTTGGCGTTAAAGTTTTGACAATTGATAGTTTTTGTTTTCTTACTTAAAAAGTACAAGTGACCTCAACTCCAGAAATAATTGTGTTTCGCCCAAAGTATAACAGTGGGCTCATCAGTCAGTCTGTTATACCCTACATAGACACAAATTTTGGTCGATGTTTACCGACTCTTATAAAAATCACAGCAAAAAGATACTGTGCATTTTATTATTCTCGGAGAATTGGTTTAAATTCGTGCACCCAGAAAATAAATACCCGTGGTCATGTTTTTTATAATAAGAAGATGAAGAAATTTAAATACTAAAATATTGAAATTACTTCTGTTTTAAGTGGAGTGAATGAATTAAATTCAATTAAAAAGTACAAGTCACCTCAACTCCAGAAATAATTGTGTTTCGCCCAGGGTATACCAGTGGGCTCTTCAGTCAGTCTGTTATACCCTACTAAGACACAAATTTTGGTCGATGTGTACCGACTCTTATAAAAATCACAGCAAAAAGATACTGTGAATTTTATGATTCTAGGGGAATTTGTTTAAATTCCTGCACCCAGAAAATGAATACCCATTGGGTAATTTTTTTTTAATAAGAAGATGAAGAAATTTAAATATTAAAATATTGAAATTACTTCTGTTTTAAGTGAAGTGAATGAATAAAATTCAATTTAAAAGTACAAGTGACCTCAACTCCAGAAATAATTGTGTTTCGCCCAAGGTATAACAGTGGGCTCTGCAGTCAGTCTGTTATACCCTACTAAGACACAAATTTTGGTCGATGTTTACCGACTCTTATAATTCTAGGGGAATTCGTTTAAATTTGTGCATCCAGAAAATAAATACCCGTGGTAACGTTTTTTATCATATGAAGATGAAAATTACAAGTGACCTTGTACTTTTTAATTGAATTTTATTCATTCACTCCACTTAAAACAGAAGTAATTTCAATATTTTAATATTTAAATTTCTTCATCTTCTTATTATAAAAAACCTGACCACGGGCATTTATTTTCTTTTATTTTCTGGGTGCACCCCCAGATCCCGTATTCGAAAAGTAAGAAGTGTTTAGCTACAGGAGAAAAGAGTTTCAGGTACTAGGTGTAAAATCTTAAAGCTAACAATTACAGTGTGTGACAGGTGCAATGATTTGATAAATAAATAAATAAGAGATTTAAAGATCAAGTACGTTAGGAAAAATTGAGTTTGATTTTAAAGTTAGAACTGTGACGAATCAGGTTCTATATGCAAAACTTAAAACTATCAGGTACAGGGTTTGAATCACGGGGAGTCGTTGATGAAGCGGGCTCGCAGGTACTTAAAGTGACGATATGTAACCTAGGATAAATAGGTACGGCTTTTATTCACTGCAATGATTAAATCACTCGGATATTACGATATATCTTGCCAGGGATTGTCTCAGTCACTGCTTGAGGTCTTTAGCGTGATAAATGCCAATCTTTTTCCCTGCTAAGTTCTCAAGTTCGTACATTTGATTACTCACGGGCTTTAAGATTCGGCATTTTATATATTTTGGTGATAACTTGGCAGATATATATTTCGTGGAATTACTCAAAATGAAATTTCGTCGGTAGACTTCTTGTCCGGGTATATATTTGACTTTCTTAGTCCGCGTATTATAGATTTTGGCCGATTTTTCGTTAGCTTTTAAAATATTTTCACGGATATGGTTTCTCAAGCAATGCAGTCGATTTTGCCGAGGAATGGTTAATAGTTCGCTGTCATCCACAGCGTTTAGCTTCCGTGCTAGTTCATAGCCACTTCCATGGGTCATCATGTTTGTCCCAAACAGAACAAAATACGGTGACACTCCTGTGGACTTATGAACTGAGCTTCTTGGGGCACAAGCAATGTCGCTTAGGTGCATGTCCCATTCTCGCTGGTCGGTTTTAAGATAAGACCGGATAGCTGCCAACAAAGTACGATTAACCGTCTCTGACGCAGTCGACTGCGGAGCAAAATAAGCAGTTTTAAAATGTTTTATACCGTATTTCAACAAAAAGTTTTGAAAGTCTTTCGCTAAAAATTGCTTGCCATTATCGGAATGGATAATGTTGGGCACACCAAACACATTAAAAATCTCCTGTCTTAAGAATTTAATAATACTTGAGCTATTAGCCTGTCTTAACGCTTTCAAAAAGACGAATTTGGATAGATGGTCTAAGACAACGAATTTGAACATCTTCGACTTTTAAATCTGGTAGTTCTGCACGATGGGAGTTGATAGTTTCTATTAAACTCTTATATTCTTCTGATTGAAACTCTTCGGATTCCAGGTTTACTAGAGGTGCTACTTCTTCAATAGCCAGAGAATCGACGTATAACCGAGAAAGAATGTCTGGAACTACGTTTTGGATGCCTTTTCGGTTCTGAATGTCGAAGGCGTATGACTGTAAAGACAAACTCCACCTGGCGAGTTTTCAGCTCAATTCTTTCATACTAATCAGCCACTGAAGGCTGAAATGGTCAGTAATCACGGTGAAGTCCATGCCCTCGACATACGGCCTAAATTTGTTCACAGCCATCACCGCAGCCATACACTCCTTTTCGGTGACACTGTAGTTTCTCTGGGTCTTGTTGAATTTTTTAGAGAAAAAGGAGATACGGAGTTCTTCGTCATCCTTATCGCGTTGGAACAGTATGGCTCCAATTCCAGCATCCGAAGCATCACATTGAATTGAATCGCTTCGTAAACTTCGGACGGGAGAGAATTGGTGTCGAAGTCAGCGCTTTCTTCAGTTCTTCGAACGCCACCAGTGCTTCGTCAGTCATTCTAAATTTTTCGTTTCTCTTCTTTAACAGGTCAATCAGAGGAGCGGTCAGAGTCGAGAAATTCCTTATGAATTTACGATACCACCCTGCCATGCCAAGCAACCTGCGAACCAGTCTTTGAGTTTTGGGGATTGGGAAGTCCACAATAGCTTCCACCTTTGCAGGGTGGGTCTTAAACTTCCCACCACCAACTGTGAAGCCCAACTACTTAAGCTTTTTGAAGCAGAATCTAGATTTCTTCATGTTGATAGTGAGATTGGCTTTGCGCAGACAATCAGCTACTTCACCTAACATGGCGATATGCGTATCAAAATCTGGGACCATAATGAGAAGATCGCCAAGATTCACAAATACAAGCTCCCTCAGCCGTGCAGGTATCACCTTGTCCATCAACTGACTCAACCGTTGAGCTGCTTTATACAACCCAAACAGCATCACCGTGAATTGGTACAAGGGTCTTCCCGGTACCGCAAACACAGTCTTTTCCCTAATCTGCTTCTCAAGCGGTATCTGCCAAAACGCTTCTTTTAGATTGATACTGCTCATGTAGATTGCATCTGGAAATCGGCTGGTGAGTCCCTCGATATGAGGGAGGGGCTTAGCATTTTTTTTGTCAGTGAATTCACCTTGCGAGAATCCAGGAACAGTCGATTTTTACCTGGCTTTCACAAGAGAACCACTGGTGAGCATCGCGGGCTCTCACTCTCCTCAATAACGCCGAGACTCAACATCCGATCCAACTCTTCCTACAAAATGGCTTGCACCGCAGGAGAAACAGGGTAGTGACGCTGCTTTACAGGGGGCGCATCACCGGTATCTATGACGTGCTCCATCAAGGTTGTTTTTCCGAGCCCATCACGCTCAAAGCAAATAAATTTCTCCCTGACCGCATTCAGCCTGGCCTGTTGATCACGGCTTAACTGGTGCACATTCAAGGACTCTGAAGGCTTTTATTTTAGGTTTTAGGTGGACGAGGCTGGGAAGCGATCCCAGACCTCCAGCTTGACAGTAGAACGCACTAACCATTACGCTACGGGCTACTACGAATTCTACGAATTGACACAGTCTAGGTTTTTTTTATCATTTTCTAGTTTCTCTCTCCCTTCGCGTTTTAAAATTGTAATTTTTTGTTCTTTATCTTAGTCTCCTTTATTTTCTTTTTCAGCTAGCTCTTCTTTCTTTGGATTTATTGGGGGTTCGGTTTCTGGGTCGCACGCGATTCCCCCTGATCCTTCGCTTCCCCCACTCGGTTTCCCTGCTGACATTTGGAACAATTTGGCGTTTTTACACCCTCCTGCCCACACCTATAACAAAAACACGGTCAGTACTTCCGACCCACATTCGAAATACGTATGACCGGGGGCTTTACAGTTCCAGCACGTCAACTTAGTTGATTTAGATTAGTTGGTTAGGATTTTAACCAAGTCCCATTCGGGTATTGGAATCCAGCAGCTTATCGCTGCAAAAAAGTCATCAATGCTTTCCCCGTACGCTTGCTTACGTTCCATTATATCGCGCATGAGTTCATAGTCGGACTTCAGATTTTTAAATTGACGCATTAAAGCGTCCTTCAACATAGGCCAATCCGGATTATAGTTATTACGCAAGAATTGCCAATACCATTCGTGGGCCGCTTCCTTGAGCATCAGATGGAAGTCACGTAAAATCACGGATCAAGGACATCGATGATGCATTTGAGGCCTCTCCACCTGCAGTATAAAGTCCTCTTCCGTGCGATGTTCAGGTTTCCCATTAAAAGTTATGTTCCACCTATCAATCCAAATTGCTTCTCGAACAGGGCGATAATCGGAGTGGAAAGATGGTGGAGGTCGGCTAAACAAAGTATTGGATGCGTCTCTGGGTGGTTGGAGGAAGTAACTGTCCGGAAACGGTTCGGCTTGAAAGTTTCGGTCTTGCCCTCTACGTCTATTCGGCTCGTTTTGTCGAGGATTCGGCGGACCTGCTGGAACGAAACCTCTATAATTGGGATCATACGGCGGTTGAATCTGAATTGGGGGCGGCACAGAATGCTGGGACACCGAGGACGGAACTTCTGGTCTTGGTGGCTGGTCAACTGAAGGCGCTGCTCGACTCATCAGTCCACCTATCTGGCTCCGAATTTCATCCTTCAAGGTACTAGTGATTTCTGTTGTAACCGAAGTTTGAGAGGAAGAGAGAGCGTTGACGATGGATAGATTAATGTTCGCCTTAAGATCTTCAGGCACTACCACTACCGCTAGGCCTGTTCATCGCCGCTTCGAACAGTTTTTTCGTCGTCCCGGTAGTGTTCGAGACGAATCTAGGATCGTTAGTCCTAGGGGCCCTACGCGCGACTCGCCGTGCGGTGGCGCCCTGATCGCTCAAAGAACTATAACAAGGTGGTGTGATCGAATCGATGGAAGTGTTCGACAAATTCGGTGGTAACGGAGGAACTGCCCTGGCGGGAGGAGCTGAAGAAGGATTTTGTATACTCGGTGTGAGTGGAGAATGTTGTACCGGCTGCCTTTGCAAGTCACCAAGGTCATAAGCTGAAGGCTGATAAGGCCTACTTGGTTCTATTTCCGCATTTCTTATTCGATTCCTAAGGCTTTCCTCCACATCACTATAACTAGGCGCTGCCATTATATGCAATTTCAAAAAAAAAAAAACTACGGAACAAATTCAAAACTAACAGCGGTATGAGAGGTCAAGATCAAAACTGTTCCTGAATGATCGAAAACAAAGAGATTTCCTTATTTTTTGCATCGAAATTTGGAAAACGATCTTCGGAGATTGAAAAAAAAATCAAAACAAAGTTTAAACTTAAATTTGTGTAACCAAAAATGGGAAGTTTAGAACAGAAAACAAACCAAACTAAATTTAACGCTTGATATTCAGAAACAACCAAAAAAAAATGATTAATTCGAAACAGGTAGCGTTGAAAAGTAATCGGAAAACTAGTTTTCGAATAACCCCACAATGAAATAATTTAAATATATAAAAAAGTAAGTTGAAACACCTAAACAATGAGATACCCAAAAATTCAGATCGTAAACAAAAACTTGAAAAATAAATGATTCTATAAAAAAACTATATTTGGAAAATTCCAACGAAAACTTGACTACGATTTGAAAAAACTTGAAACGTTATAGTAACCGAATGTAATTCGTAACTTATAGTTTACTGGTAACAAAAAAAATTAAGTAATAGAAAAAATTTTAATATTAAGTTACAAAAAAAAAAACCGAAGAATGAAGATTACCACTTATAATCTCTTCCACTTAGAGCCAAACTTGCTTAAACGATGTAAACCAAACGTTTAATATAAAAACAATAAACAAAAGAACAACTAATGTGTTAATTTCAAAACGCACTATGAACTATAACAAACAAAAACTGAAAATAAAACAATCGACTTATTTTTAACTTAACTATTAAGTACTTATTTCAAATAAAAATAAAATTATTTTTTATACAATTGAGCACTTTAGTTAACTTTACTAATGAGTAAAGCTAAAAAGTGAAAACTAATAAGAAACGAATAATTTTTTTGCAAAAAGAAACGAAAAAAAAATTGCAAAAAAAAACTTGTAACAACTAACAAAATGTAACTGACTAACAAACGGTGAGTCAACAACAAGAATTGAAAATAAAAACAAAGATAACTCAAAAGAAAAACAAAACTAACTATGAACTATTTGAAAAACAAAAGTTTCAGTAATATTCCGTAGAAAAAAAAAATTTAATATTGAAATCTATAAACACCACAAGGAAACGTGTGATCCCGAAAAGTAAACCAAAAAAATATTAGCTAAATATGAAATACTTGAAGAAAAGTAATTTTAAATGAAGTTCGAAAACAGAAATTAAGAAAAACGAATTTTGAAAAATATCAGTAATTTTACTAAGTATTTAAAAAGAAGATAAGTTTAACTTTTCTTTTCAAACTAAATTATTCTTCTCAGAAATTTTTTTTTTCGAAGGAAAATTGTGAAACAAAAAAATTACTAAAAATTCCAAACACCTGACAGCTAGCAAACTATTATAATGAAACTTGAAATGTTTGAATCAAAAACGAAAATTTTTGAATTTGAAAAAAAAAACAAAATGAAATTGTAAATAAAAAAAAACAACAACGTAAATATATTTTAGAAACAGTTTTTAGAACTCACCTTTCTTAAATTTTTTCTTCTTTAAGGTTATTAAAGTTGTCCTTTAAAAGTAAGCTATATTTCAAAGTAATATCTTCGAACAAAATAAATAATGAAATATGAAACAAAAACTTTTTTCTTCCTAACTGGGAAATTGAACTTTCTTGAATATTTTTGTTTGTATAAGTATTCGGGGTGCTTCGGTTGGCTGTTCGGTGACTATATTTCGTTGACGTTCTGGGAGTGAATCAACTGAAAATTATCTAGAAATAAAATGACTGCGGACCGACGATTTCATATTATCCCTCAGTGTGGTAAAATTGAAAAGCTAGTTAAACAATTTGACAAAATTACATTACAAAGTTAATCTTCCGAACGCGCTATTCAAGACTGTCACTTGGACTATCGTTGAAGACATGGCATTGAAAAACTAACAACACACAAGAGAAAGCATCTGAGTTATACTAAAACTCAAAATAGATTTGAAAATTAAATCGTGCAGCGATATTCGACACTTGGCCAAACATGGTCACGATTCAAAAAAGATTTAAATAAACTGGACTGCGGGATTTGAAATTGAAATGTTGAAAGTAAAGAAAAAAAATTTGAGATTGGGGAAAAGGAAAACTAGACACATTGGCGATAACTGAAACCTACTTCACTTCTAAAAGCTACTCGTAATTCATCCTAGTATGTAAGGGACTTTCTAGATGAAGACTTACTAAACCCTATTGAAATCAACGGCAGCTCAGATTAAACACCGAAACACTCATTAACCGCAGTCACTAAAGGCATCCAAAAACTAGTCGCAATTCATCACAGTACGTCAAAAACCTTCTAAATGAAGACTTCCCAGCTTTGAAAAACTTTAGCAATTTTGGTTGTGAACTATAACAACATAAAAAACAGAATCGAGACCTACAAAAATCTAAGACAAATGCCTTAGACGTTGGGCGCCATTTTGTTGCGTGGCAAAAGGAGAGGGGGAGCTGGAAAGGAAGTAGGATAGGAGACGTTAAGGGCTGGAAGCTAGAAAAAGGGAAGGTTAGGAGAAAGCGAGAAATGTCAAGTCCCGGGGACGTGGCCTGCTTGCGCATGCACGCCGTCAGCTCGTCGGATGGGGGGGGGATCTGGCCCCCGGAAACTCGACCTCTTCAGCAGACAAAAACATACATCAGGCCGGCAAAAAAAATAAACCACAAAAATAAAGTCTGACCACGGACTGACACTTACCACACCGAGGGAGCTGCAGATGGTAAAGCAGCTTGGCCTATACCCACCCTACCTGGGAACCCGGCAACCATCTATTGGATTCCCCCTAACATGCTAAAGATTACCCTTCAGATTTCCATCACTCCGTCATCTCCGGTCCTTTAGCTTAACCTCCACACCCCTGAAAATTTAACCTTCAACAAATCATGTTGCTCTTCAATGTGCAACAAAGAAACACCAGATCTTTCTCAACAGAGCTCTTTGGAGGTGGACACAATGAACTAAATTTGGAAACTAAACAAAAAATACACGGCACAAGAAACACTATCTAGCACTTACAATATCTAATTACGTTAAGATAGTTGATTAAGTAAGAAAATTATTAACTATAAGTTCACAAGATGATTTTATAATATTATTATACAAAAATGAACTTCGACTCCACTAAAAATCATAAAAATGCTTATTTCCCTGCAAGCACCTTTTTTTATAAATGTTGTTGCGGATATTTGTAAGTATTTTTAAGTTTGGAAATATCGAAAGTATATAGGTAGTTTTAAGTTTTAAAATATTTTAAGTTTTAAATATCATTAGATAAGTTTTAATAAATTTAAGTTGTAATAAAGGTAAGTTTTAAATTTGTTGTTTCAATAAACGTAAGTTTTAAATTTTTTGTTTCAATAAAGGTAAGTTTTAAATTTTAAATAGTTGTAGATAGTTTTAACTTTTAAATAGTTGTAGATAGCATTAACTATAGTATTGAGTTTTAACTTTTAAATAGTTGTAAATAGTTTTAAGTTTTAACTTTAAGATGATAGTAAGTACTCCTGGGTAATTTTTGATTAAATATCTTTTAAATCTTAAATGTAACTAAGTTTTAACGTTAAGGTAACAACAAATAATTTTAAGCGGTAATTTTGAGGTAATAGCAAGTAGTTGAACATTTATGGAATGGTAAGTAATTTTAAGTTTTAGCTAGTTTTAAGTAATTTAAAAAAAATTTTAATTTTAAGTTTTCGCTTTTATATAGTGTTGAGTATTCTAAGATAAGAATTTATAGCTTAGGTTTCAACTTTTATAGAGTGGTAAGTAATTTTACACAAGTTTAATCTATGAGTTTTTTTTTTTTTGAGTTTAGGCAAACGTGGTTCTTATAGGTAGGTAACAAAAATCTTTTCTTTCTTTTTCTTTATAAATTGTTTAACTCAGTTTTTTTTCCTTCACCATTAAATTCTAGGTTTTACTTATCTTGGCGTTTCTTTTTGGTATTTTAGGAGTATGAAGTTACAGTTTCTCTGGGGAACAGGTAGGATTTTTGGTGCTCTAGTGTACTGCTCCCTTTTTGTTTTCTTGTAGTGGGGTGTAATTCCTCGTGGTGTATAGGTTTCCAAAAAACAAACAATGAACGGAAGGTACCAACCCAGGAAATATCCCCAGATCACGGCAAAAACGGTGGGCGACCCTGACTCTTGTTGCCTGTCAGTGACCGCCAAGAACACACCTAACCCAAAATTTATTAATTAGCACGTTTTGTATTCCTTTAACTCACCACAATTTAATACTATTAAATTCTTATAAGTTAAGAGCTTTCCACCTTAAGATTTTTTCCACACATTTTACAACTAAAAAGAATTAATTTTTTTTTATAACGCACGACTGTAAAAACTTTTTTTTCTTATTTTTAAATTTACCTCTCGCGAGCAAATCTATTTTTTTTTGCTGGAACAAAACTAATCTGTATGACTTTTGACTGGAGGAGATCCGATGTGAACAATAGTGGAAAAGCGAATGAGAATGACGAAATTAACGAGATCCATATCCCACCAATTGAGTTAGCCTACCAAAAGAACCTTGTATATATACCTATACGGAATTTAAACCCCTACACTTATCCGTTTAATCACACCACCTCCCTAGCCCAATCCCAATTTTCCTTCCTAATAGCCTTTTCACACCAAACCCAAACCAAGGTTTTCGGCAATTGGTTTACGAAAACTTGAAATGCGTTCACACCGAAAATTTACAAGTTTTCATTTGACATTTCATTTGTTTTGCTTAAACACAATGGTTTCGAGGAAGGGCCGCGCCGCTTTGAAAATTGTCAGTGCCACAGAAAAGGGAAAAATCAAATGTTTTATGTGCAATTAAAAGACAATTTATTAATATTGGAATTTAATAATGGAAATACAATCAATCCTGATTCGTTATAATTAATTTATTTCTTAAGCGATCAATTTCACGTAGTAGTTAGGATGTGCGACACTGCGTCGCGCTCTCTTGTGTTCCAGCAGAAAAAATATTTTTTCCTGGCAGCAACCCATCAGCTATTTTTATGACATTTAATTGAGCGCTGAATGTTTCACAAGGTGTGTTTGTTTAGTTCATCCTGCATATCCAACATGTTTTGGACAGGTTTTATTTAAAACTTGTGTTTTATCAAAACTTGTGGTTAAGCATAACTGTATGGGATAACTTGTGTTTTCGATCTAGGTTTTCAGCCAAACCCGATATTTTCGCGAAAACCGGGTTTTGGGTTTGGTGTGAAAAGGCTATAAAATCCGTTTTTTCAGTTTTTTTTTTATTTCCCCTAATAAAATAGTGGTATTGGTATGAACGAAGACTAAAGCGAACACCTACGCAATCCTTATGCCGAACAGATTCTCATACCTTCACGTTCCACCGAGGGTCTTTCGCTTTTCCAGCCACCGTCTCTGTCGCTTCTCTTTCTATTTTTCTGAATTTCCAAAGATAAATAAAAGGAACGCATGCCAATCCGGAAAGAGAGAGGAAGCTCCGTCTGACCCTTCTTGGCATTTGACTGCGAAGGATCGACCTTTAAACACAGTTGGGGTGGGAACTTCATTTATTCCCCACCGTTCCACTTGTGCCCACAACTCACCACGGTGAATTAAGGCTATTTCAGTCTCTAGAATCTTCCCTCGACCCATACACAGCTGATTTTGTGGAACCTGTGTCTCTTCATATTTTTTTCCATTTTCCCTAGCCTAACCTTCCAGTTAACTAAAGACTATCCAATCACAATTCACAAATCAACACAAAAAGAAAAACAAACATTAAATGGCGACCGGAGTAGTGGATGGTTTAGTATCTTTTCTTTTTTTTTCTATTCTATTTTATTAATCTATTTTGTAATTCTAGGTACTTTTTTTTCTTTCTATCTTTGAAAATGCTTTAAATTTTTTTTTTCTCAGGCATTATTTTTTGCCAACGTGACACAACTTTCCATGAACAAGCCTCGTTCACCCACATACAGCAGTCCCTGGATAGATGGCCGCGACAATCAGTCCGAATCAAATGGAGCCAACTATTGCCAGTGCGTAAACATTGGCATGATCCATTGAATCTTTTTCGAGGAACTGAATGCCAGGGACTTCATTGGGCAACCCATAAGGAACCGCTGACCCACAATGACCTGAAGCCTAGTGCCCATGATCAGCGAACAGTTTGTGTTTCTGTGCAGGTGATGCTGGCAAAGCTGAGCCTCAGATCGTGCAAACCGACTCGAAGGAACGTCTTTTCGGCCCTACGTGAAGTACCTGCTTTTTTTAACAAAAATATTATCAAAACCTAAAATGTAATCATTGAAAGTTAATGCTGTAAAACATTTTTGAGTTCAGTGGCTACGCTGTATTGAAAAGTAAAGTAATATTTTCTGCTATTTTATTGGTTTATTTATTGGAACCAAAATTAATACGTGCCCACGTTTTTGGGATCAAAGAAAATATTATTTTTCTTTCTCTTTCAAAATCAGATTAAAAACGTTCATAAAAAAATGATCACCCATTCCTCTAGTCCATAACAAATTTTCTGGATATGACCGATAGCCTGCCAGGTCAAGGACAGAAAAAAACGGGCTCCTTATTCTGTCTAAAACAAATGTTTTTACAAGTTTTGTTTTTTTTTATAACGGGGACCTGTAGGGGGTGCAAATTTGGATTTGGAAGTTTAGGGCAACGAGGGTTGCTTGTGACTCCCTGCCCGCAGTTTGTGTTTCAGTGGGGAGAAACCCATGGTATGCCGGGCAAACAAAGTATTTAAAAACGACAGAGTACGGGTGTCTTCAACCGCCGGACCTCGGCTAAGTGTACCTTCTAGACGGTATTAACCATCTCAAATTATTAAAAGTTAGCAAAAAAGCAAATTTCAAAAAGGCTGGCTGACGTTTCTATCTTAGGGAATACTTGGGGGAGTAGACAGACTCATCCTTTACGTACCTAAGTAACTTTATTACCAGTGAATAGGTGTTATTGGTTTAACCGATATGGTTAAAATGTAAATAAGTGAATAAATAAAGAAACGGACTAATAAATAAATAAATAAAAACAATCTAAAAACTAGTGTATAAATAAAAATCTATGGTAATGGTAGTATAATTAAGAAGAAAAATAATTCTAAAAGTTTTATCACAGATTGTTGGCTTATTGCTATTACAGTGGGAGTTTTATCACTTGATCGGAAATCGTTTAAACTGGTGTTTATTCCTAACGTTGGTGGGTGTCTCCAGTAAATTATCCCGTATTCGAAAAGTAGGAAGTGTTTAGCTACAGGAGAAAAGAGTTTCAGGTACTAGGTGTAAAATCTTAAAGCTAACAATTACAGTCTGTGACAGGTGCAATGATTTGATAAATAAATAAATAAGAGATTTAAAGATCAGGTACGTTAGGAAAAATTGAGTTTGATTTTAAAGTTAGAACTGTGACAAATCAGGTTCTATATGCAAAACTTAAAACTATCAGGTACAGGGTTTGAATTACGGGGAGTCGTTGATGAAGCGGGCTCGCAGGTACTTAAAGTGACGATATGTAACCTAGGATACATAGGTAAGGCTTTTATTCATTGCAATGATTAAATCACTCGGATATTACGATATATCTTGCCAGGGATTGTCTCAGTTACTGCTTGAGGTCTTTAGCGTGATAAATGCCAATCTTTTTCCCTGCTAAGTTCTCAAGTTCGTACATTTGATTACCCACGGGCTTTAAGATTCGGCATTTTATATATTTTGGTGATAACTTGGCAGATATATATTTCGTGGAATTACTCAAAATTAAATTTCGTCGGTTGACTTCTTGTCCGGGTATATATTTGACTTTCTTAGTCCGCGTATTATAGATTTTGGCCGATTTTTCGTTAGCTTTTAAAATATTTTCACGGATATGATTTCTCAAGCCCTGCAGTCGATTTTGCCGAGGAATGGTTAATAGTTCGCTGTCATCCACAGCGTTTAGCTTCCGTGCTAGTTCATAGCCACTTCCATGGGCATCATGTTTGTCCCAAACAGAACAAAATACGGTGACACTCCTGTGGACTTATGAACTGAGCTTCTTGGGGCGCAAGCAATGTCGCTAAGGTGCATGTCCCATTCCCGCTGGTCGGTTTTAAGATAAGACCGTCTCTGACGCATTCGGCTGCGGAGCAAAATAAGCAGTTTTAAAATGTTTTATACCGTATTTCAACAAAAAGTTTTGAAAGTCTTTCGCTAAAAATTGCTTGCCATTATCGGAATGGATAATGTTGGGCACACCAAACACATTAAAAATCTCCTGTCTTAAGAATTTAATAATACTTGAGCTATTAGCCTGTCTTAACGCTTTCAAAAAGACGAATTTAGATAGATGGTCTAAGACAACGAATTTGAACAGTCATGTTAGGCCAGTGAAAATATTGAAGAATGCGATGGAGGGTTTGTGCAGCTTGAGGAGGATCATGAGCATTGCGTATGATATCTTCAGTAAGACCAGAAGGGATCCAGAGCAGCCATACATGCTCCATTAAAGTTTCATTTACTTCAGGTCGGAAAGCGCGTTTATATACAAAGCCATCTTCGACTTTTAAATCTGGTAGTTCTGCACGATGGGAGTTGATAGTTTCTATTAAACTCTTATATTCTTCTGATTGAAACTCTTCGGATTCCAGCTTTACTAGAGGTGCTACTTCTTCAATAGCCAGAGAATCGACGTATAACCGAGAAAGAATGTCTGGAACTACGTTTTGGGTGCCTTTTCGGTTCTGAATGTCGAAGGCGTATGACTGTAAAGACAAACTTCACCTGGCGAGTTTTCAGCTCAAGTCTTTCATACTCATCAGCCACCGAAGGCTGGAATTGTCAGTAATCACGGTGAAGTCCATGCCCTCGACATAGGGCCTAAATTTGTTCACAGCCATCACCGCAGCCATACACTCCTTTTCGGTGACACTGTAGTTTCTCTGGCTCTTTTTGAATTTTTGAGAGAAAAAAGAGATACGGAGTTCTTCGTCATCCTTATCGCGTTGGAACAGTACGGCTCCGATTCCAGCATCCGAAGCATCACATTGAATTGAATCGCTTCGTAAACTTCGGACGGGAGAGAATTGGTGCCGAAGTCAGCGCTTTCTTCAGTTCTTCGAACGCCACCAGTGCTTCGTCAGTCATTCTAAATTTTTCGTGTCTCTTCTTTAACAGGTCAGTCAGAGGAGCGGTCAGAGTCGAGAAATTCCTTATGAATTTACGATACCACCCTGCCATGCCAAGCAACCTGCGAACCAGTCTTTGAGTTTTGGGGATTGGGAAGTCCACAATAGCTTCCACCTTTGCAGGGTGGGTCTTAAACTTCCCACCACCAACTATGAAGCCCAAATACTTAAGCTTTTTGAAGCAGAATCTAGATTTCTTCATGTTGATAGTGAGATTGGCTTTGCGCAGACAATCAGCTACTTCACCTAACAGGGCGATATGCGTATCAAAATCTGGGACCATAATGAGAAGATCGTCAAGATTCACAAATACAAGGTCCCTGAGCCGTGCAGGTATCACCCTGTCCATCAACTGAGTCAACCGTTGAGCTGCTTTATACAACCCAAACAGCATCACCGTGAATTGGTATAAGGGTCTTCCCGGTACCGCAAACGGAGTCTTTTCCCTACTCTGCTTCTCAAGCGGTATCTGCCAAAACGCTTCTTTTAGATTGATACTGCTCATGTAGATTGCATCTGGAAATCGGCTGGTGAGTCCCTCGATATGAGGGAGGGTGTTAGCATTTTTTTTGCCAGGCACAGTCGATTTTTACCTGGCTTTCGCAAGAGAAACACAGGTGAGTAACATGGGCTCTCACTCTCCTCAATAACGCCGAGACTCAACATCCGATCCAACTCTTCGTAAAAAATGGCTTGCACCGCAGGAGAAACAGGGTAGTGACGCTGCTTTACAGGGGGCACATCACCGGTATCTATGACGTGCTCCATCAAGGTTGTTTTTCCGAGCCCATCACGCTCAAAGCAAATAAATTTCTCCCTGACCGCATTCAGCCTGGCCTGTTGATCACGGCTTAACTGGTGCACATTCAAGGACTCTGAAGGCTCGTCGACTGAAACACTATTAATTATACTTGGAGCTAGCTGAAACACTCTCCAGAAGTTCACTCCAAGGTAGATCTCCTGGTCCAAATTATGCACAAGAAAGAAAGTTAACTCCTCTTCCTTATCCTTGTATAGAACTTTCAACTCTGCTTTGCCTACGATTGACTCGCTTTTCCCATCCACTGTTCTGACACCTGAACGAAAAGGAATTACTTGGGCTTCGAGATTTTTCACTAGTTGCATACAATTTTTTCCGATTATGCTAACGCTAGCTCCACTATCTAGCAACCTTAAAAATTCTCTACTTCCTAGTTTAATCCTAGCATAAGGCCGAGGATCAGATGCTATATTTAAAATAGTAGAAGAAATCTTTAACCTCATTTCTCTTCTCAACTTATACCTGGCTCTAGCTTTCAATATTTTTGAAGATGGAACGTAAATTTCGGAGTTAAAAATTCTCTTTCTCGCGTTATTATAATCTCGGATTTGCTCATGTAATGGCTTGAATTGACACAGCCTTTAAAAAAAAAATAAATAAATAAATCGGGTGGCACAACGGCTCATGAAGAACCAGGGCATAGTGACTAACAACTCGCAACCATTCCTGTGTGCGCCTTTCGACAGGAATGGAAGGGACCTACAATTTTATGCCGAATCCGAACGGCTAGACGAGAAGCAATTATTCGTGACAAGTGATACTCTTGGAGGATTTGTCAATTCCTTACAAGAGGCAGTAGCCCTGAAAAAAACTTTTATTTTAGATTTTAGGTGGACGAGGCTGGGAAGCGATCCCAGACCTCCAGCTTGACAGTCGAAGGCACTAACCATTACGCTACGAGCTGCTACGAATTGACACAGTCTAGGTTTTTTTATCATTTTCTAGTTTCTCTCTCCCTTCGCGTTTTAAAATTGTAATTTTTTGTTCTTTATCTTAGTCTCCTTTATTTTCTTTTTCAGCTAGCTCTTCTCTCTTTGGATTTATTGGGGGTTCGGTTTCTGGGTCGCACGCGATTCCCCCTGATCCTTCGCGTCCCCCACTTGGTTTACCTGCTGACATTTGGAACAATTTGGCGTTTTTACACCCTCCTGCCCACACCTATAACAAAACACGGTCAGTACTTCCGACCCACATTCGAAATACGTATGACTGGGGGCTTTACAGTTCCAGCAGGTCAACTTAGTTGATTTAGATTAGTTGGTTAGGATTTTAACCAAGTCCCATTCGGGTATTGGAATCCGTAGCTGAGATCTCAATTTGCTTATCGCTGCAAAAAAGTCATCAATGCTTTCCCCGTACGCTTGCTTACGTTCCATTATATCGCGCATGAGTTCATAGTCGGACTTCAGATTTTTAAATTGACGCATTAAAGCGTCCTTCAACATAGGCCAATCCGGATTATAGTTATTACGCAAGAATTGCCAATACCATTCGTAGGCCGCTTCCTTGAGCATCAGATGGAAGTCACGTAAAATCACGGATCAAGGACATCGATGATGCATTTGAAGCCTCTCCACCTGCAGTATAAAGTCCTCTTCCGTGCGATGTTCAGGTTTCCCATTAAAAGTTATGTTCCACCTATCAATCCAAATTGCTTCTCGAACAGGGCGATAATCGGAGTGGAAAGGTGGTGGAGGTCGGCTAAACAAAGTATTGGATGCGTCTCTGGGTGGTTGGAGGAAGTAACTGTCCGGAAACGGTTCGGCTTGAAAGTTTCGGTCTTGCCCTCTACGTCTATTCGGCTCGTTTTGTCGAGGATTCGGCGGACCTGCTGGAACGAAACCTCTATAATTGGGATCATACGGCGGTTGAATCTGAATTGGGGGCGGCACAGAATGCTGGGACACCGAGGACGGAACTTCTGGTCTTGGTGGCTGGTCAACTGAAGGCGCTGCTCGACTCATCAGTCCACCTATCTGGCTCCGAATTTCATCCTTCAAGGTACTAGTGATTTCTGTTGTAACCGAAGTTTGAGAGGAAGAGAGAGCGTTGACGATGGATAGATTAATGTTCGCCTTAAGATCTTCAGGCACTACCACTACCGCTAGGCCTGTTCATCGCCGCTTCGAACAGTTTTTTCGTCGTCCCGGTAGTGTTCGAGACGAATCTAGGATCGTTAGTCCTAGGGGCCCTACGCGCGACTCGCCGTGCGGTGGCGCCCTGATCGCTCAAAGAACTATAACAAGGTGGTGTGATCGAATCGATGGAAGTGTTCGGCAAATTCGGTGGTAACGGAGGAACTGCCCTGGCGGGAGGAGCTGAAGAACGATTTTGTATACTCGGTGTGAGTGGAGAATGTTGTACCGGCTGCCTTTGCAAGTCACCAAGGTCATAAGCTGACGGCTGATAAGGCCTACTTGGTTCTATTTCCGCATTTCTAATTCGATTCCTAAGGCTTTCCTCCACATCACTATAACTAGGCGCTGCCATTATATGCAATTTCAAAAAAAAAAAAACTACGAAACAAATTCAAAACTAACAGCGGTATGAGAGGTCAAGATCAAAACTGTTCCTGAATGATCGAAAACAAAGAGATGTCCTTATTTTTTGCATCGAAATTTGGAAAACGATCTTCGGAGATTGAAAAAAAAATCAAAACAAAGTTCAAACTTAAATTTGTGTAACCAAAAATGGGAAGTTTAGAACAAAAAACAAACCAAACTAAATTTAACGCTTGATATTCAGAAACAACCAAAAAAAATGATTAATTCGAAACAGGTAGCGTTGAAAAGTTATCGGAAAACTAGTTTTCGAATAACCCCACAACGAAATAATTTAAATATATAAAAAAGTAAGTTGAAACACCTAAACAATGAGATACCCAAAAATTCAAATCGTAAACAAAAACTTGAAAAATAAATGATTCTATAAAAAAACTATATTTGGAAAATTCCAACGAAAACTTGACTACGATTTGAAAAAAACTTGAAACGTTATAGTAACCGAATGTAATTCGTAACTTATAGTTTACTGGTAACAAAAAAAATTAAGTAATAGAAAAAATTTTAATATTAAGTTACAAAAAAAAAAAACGGAAGAATGAAGATTACAACTTATAATCTCTTCCACTTAGAGCCAAACTTGCTTAAACGATGTAAACCAAACGTTTAGTATAAAAACAACAAACAAAAAAACAACTAATGTGTTAATTTCAAAACGCACTATGAACTATAACAAACAAAAACTGAAAATAAAACAATCGACTTATTTTTAACTTAACTATTAAGTACTTATTTCAAATAAAAATAAAATTATTTTTTTATACAATTGAGCACTTTAGTTAACTTTACTAATGAGTAAAGCTAAAAAGTGAAAACTAATAAGAAACGAATAATTTTTTTGCAAAAAGAAACGAAAACAAAATTGCAAAAAAAAACTTGTAACAACTAACAAAATGTAACTGACTAACAAACGGTGAGTCAACAACAAGAATTGAAAATAAAAACAAAGATAACTCAAAAGAAAAACAAAACTAACTATGAACTATTTGAAAAACAAAAGTTTCAGTAATATTCCGTAGAAAAAAAAATTTAATATTGAAATCTATAAACACCACAAGGAAACGTGTGATCCCGAAAAGTAAACCAAAAAAATATTAGTTAAATATGAAATACTTGAAATTAAAAATTTTTTTTGGAAAAAATTTAAAGAAAAGTAATGAAGTTCAAAAACAGAAATTAAGAAAAACGAATTTTGAAAAATATCAGTAATTTTACTAAGTATTTAAAAAGAAGATAAGTTTAACTTTTCTTTTCAAACTAAATTATTCTTCTCAGAAATTTTTTTTTTTTCGAAGGAAAATTGTGAAACAAAAAAATTACTAAAAATTCCAAACACCTGACAGCTAGCAAACTATTATAATGAAACTTGAAATGTTTGAATCAAAAACGAAAATTTTTGAATTTGAAAAAAAAAACAAAATGAAATTGTAAATAAAAAAAAACAACAACGTAAATATATTTTAGAAACTGTTTTTAGAACTCACCTTCCTTAAATTTTTTCTTCTTTAAGGTTATTAAAGTTGTACTTTAAAAGTAAGCTATATTTCAAAGTAATATCTTCGAACAAAATAAATAATTAAATAATGAAATATGAAACAAAAACTTTTTTCTTCCTAACTGGGAAATTAAACTTTCTTGAATATTTTTGTTTGTATAAGTATTCGGGGTGCTTCGGTTGGCTGTTCGGTGACTATATTTCGTTGACGTTCTGGGAGTGAATCAACTGAAAATTATCTAGAAATAAAATGACTGCGGACCGACGATTTCATATTATCCCTCAGTGTGGTAAAATTGAAAAGCTAGTTAAACAATTTGACAAAATTACATTACAAAGTTAATCTTCCGAACGCGCTATTCAAGACTGTCACTTGGACTATCGTTGAAGACATGGCATTGAAAAACTAACAACACACAAGAGAAAGCATCTGAGTTATACTAAAACTCAAAATAGATTTGAAAATTAAATCGTGCAGCGATATTCGACACTTGGCCAAACATGGTCACGATTCAAAAAAGATTTAAATAAACTGGACTGCGGGATTTGAAATTGAAATGTTGAAAGTAAAGAAAAAAAAGGAAAACTAGACACATTGGCGATAACTGAAACCTACTTCACTTCTAAAAGCTACTCGTAATTCATCCTAGTATGTAAGGGACTTTCTAGATGAAGACTTACTAAACCCTATTGAAATCAACGGCAGCTCAGATTAAACACCGAAACACTCATTAACCGCAGTCACTAAAGGCATCCAAAAACTAGTCGCAATTCATCACAGTACGTCAAAAACCTTCTAAATGAAGACTTCCCAGCTTTGAAAAACTTTAGCAATTTTGGTTGTGAACTATAACAACATAAAAAACAGAATCGAGACCTACAAAAATCTAAGACAAATGCCTTAGACGTTGGGCGCCATTTTGTTGCGTGGCAAAAGGAGAGGGGGAGCTGGAAAGGAAGTAGGATAGGAGACGTTAAGGGCTGGAAGCTAGAAAAAGGGAAGGTTAGGAGAAAGCGAGAAATGTCAAGTCCCGGGGACGTGGCCTGCTTGCGCATGCACGCCGTCAGCTCGTCGGATGGGGGGGGGATCTGGCCCCCGGAAACTCGACCTCTTCAGCAGACAAAAACATACATCAGGCCGGCAAAAAAAATAAACCACAAAAATAAAGTCTGACCACGGACTGACACTTACCACACCGAGGGAGCTGCAGATGGTAAAGCAGCTTGGCCTATACCCACCCTACCTGGGAACCCGGCAGCCATCTATTGGATTCCCCCTAACACGCTAAAGATTACCCTTCAGATTTCCATCACTCCGTCATCTCCGGTCCTTTAGCTTAACCTCCACACCCCTGAAAATTTAACCTTCAACAAATCATGTTGCTCTTCAATGTGCAACAAAGAAACACCAGATCTTTCTCAACAGAGCTCTTTGGAGGTGGACACAATGAACTAAATTTGGAAACTAAACAAAAAATACACGGCACAAGAAACACTATCTAGCACTTACAATATCTAATTACGTTAAGATAGTTGATTAAGTAAGAAAATTATTAACTATAAGTTCACAAGATGATTTTATAATATTATTATACAAAAATGAACTTCGACTCCACTAAAAATCATAAAAATGCTTATTTCCCTGCAAGCACCTTTTTTTATAAATGTTGTTGCGGATATTTGTAAGTATTTTTAAGTTTGGAAATATCGAAAGTATATAGGTAGTTTTAAGTTTTAAAATATTTTAAGTTTTAAATATCATTAGATAAGTTTTAATAAATTTAAGTTGTAATAAAGGTAAGTTTTAAATTTGTTGTTTCAATAAACGTAAGTTTTAAATTTTTGTTTCAATAAAGGTAAGTTTTAAATTTTAAATAGTTGTAGATAGTTTTAACTTTTAAATAGTTGTAGATAGCATTAACTTTTAAATCGTTGTAGATAGTATTGAGTTTTAACTTTTAAATAGTTGTAAATAGTTTTAAGTTTTAACTTTAAGATGATAGTAAGTATTCCTGGGTACGTTTTGATTAAATATCTTTTAAATCTTAAATGTAACTTAGTTTTAACGTTAAGGTAACAACAAATAATTTTAAGCGGTAATTTTGAGGTAATAGCAAGTAGTTGAACATTGATGGAATGGTAAGTAATTTTAAGTTTTAGCTAGTTTAAGTAATTTTAATAAAAATTTTAATTTTAAGTTTTCGCTTTTATATAGTGTTGAGTATTCTAAGGTAAGAAGTTATAGCTTAGGTTTCAACTTTTATAGAGCGGTAAGTTATTTTACACTAGTTTAATCTATGAATTTTTTTTTTGAGTTTAGGCAAACGTGGTTCTTATAGGTAGGTAACAAAAATCTTTTCTTTCTTTTTCTTTATAAATTGTTTAACTCAGTTTTTTTCCTTCACCATTAAATTCTAGGTTTTACTTATCTTGGCGTTTCTTTTTGGTATTTTAGGAGTATGAAGTTACAGTTTCTCTGGGGAACAGGTAGGATTTTTGGTGCTCTAGTGTACTGCTCCCTTTTTGTTTTCTTGTAGTGGGGTGTAATTCCTCGTGGTGTATAGGTTTCCAAAAAACAAACAATGAACGGAAGGTTGGTACCCAGGAAATATCCCCAGATCACGGCAAAAACGGTGGGCGGCCCTGACTCTTGTTGCCTGTCAGTGACCGCCAAGAACACACCTAACCCAAAATTTATTAATTAGCACGTTTTTTAACTCACCACAAGTTACTTACTTACTTACTTAGGTCCTCGGACCTATTACGTCCGTGATGTTTCCCTTACGGGACATAGGGCCTCCACTACACCTACGCGCCATCGTGTACGATTTCTTGAAATATATTTCAGCTCTCTCCAACTTTTCCCCAGTCGTGCCGATTCCTGTTCGACCGTTCTTCGCCATGTACTTCTAGGCCGGCCCACTTGTCTTCCCTCCTGTGTGAGCGGGTTCCACTGCATTGCTTGAGATGCAATGCACCGATCGCCTTTTCGAAGCGTATGGCCAATCCACTGCCACTTTCTTCTTCGTATAATGGAGTCTATGGGCTCCTGACCCGTTCTCGCATGAAGTTCGGCATTGGAGATACGGTTGGGCCAGAAAATCCTCAAGATGTTTCGTAGACATCTATTAACGAAGGTTTGCAGCTTTCTAGTGACAATTTCAGTGACTTTCCAAGTGCTGCAGCCGTAAAGCAGAACGGATTCAACATTGGAGCGGAACAGTCGTAGCTTTAAGCTAAAAGAGTTGTTTCTCCATATTTTGGACAGCATTCCGAACGCAGCCTTTGCTTTTCTGATTCGGCTGTTTACGTCCAGTTCAGTTCCGCCACCCGTAGAGACAATACTCCCAAGATATTGGAAATCCTCTACCATCTCTACCGGTTGTCCAGAAATATTTACTTGGATTGATGAGGAAGTTCCAAGGCTGATCCTTTTAGTTTTTGCCGAGTTGATCTTAAGCCCTACGATTTCTGCTTCTCTCTCCACCCTTGTTGTCATTTGATGGAGATCCATGATCCTATGAGAGAGTAAGCATACGTCGTCCGCGTAGTCCAGATGTTTGAGGTGAGATTGCAGAGTCCACTGAATTCCTCCATTTCCATTTGACAAAGCTGCGTGCAGTACGTCACTTATCACCAACAGGAACAGTATTGGTGACAGTATACAGCCTTGCCTAACTCCACTTTGGATTTCAAACTCCTCTGACAGCCTACCTTTGTGCAAAACGTGACACTTGGATCCATCATATGTAGCCTTGATAATAGCAATCAATTTATCTGGGATGCCCCTCCTGCGCAAAGCAAGCCAAATAAATTCTCTATTGACACTGTCGAACGCCTTTTCAAAATCGATGAACAGCAGGTGAAGTGGTGATCGATATTCAACGCACTGTTCGATGATGATCCGCAAGGTGTTGATGTGATCCACACAGGAAGATCCAGTGCGGAAACCTGCTTGTTCGGCGTCGAGTGTGTCTTCGAGGTGGTCTTTAATTCGGTCCAATATTATCCTTGCTATTATCTTGGCTACTGCAGGCAGAACGCATATTCCTCTCCAGTTTTCGCACTGTGTGAGATCTCCTTTCTTTGGGAGCTTGACAATCATTCCTTTTTTCCACTCTTCAGGAAAGCTCTCTGTTTCCCAAGCTCTCTTAATAAGTGGGTGCAGTAGCTCGCTCGATGTCGTTGGGGCTGCTCCTAAGAGCTCTGCAGGAATACCGTCAAGTCCAACCGCTTTGTTGTTCTTCAGTGCTTTGATGGCGGTGATAATTTCTTCTTTACTGGGGGGTACGGTGCGTATTCGGGAAATTGTTACTTCGGGTAGCTCAGTGGGAATAGGGTTCACTTCACTTGTGAAAACGCGGTTTAAAACCGCAGAAAAGTGTTCCCTCCACCTTATGAGCTGGTCCTCATCCGAAATTAGCAGGGATCCGTTTGTGTCTTTAACCAGGTGTTGTTTAGAGCTCTGGACACCAGTGAGCTCTTTGGTAATTCTGTAGACGGTCCTACTGTCACACCTACTAGCGGCTTCTTCTGCTTCTGTGGCCAGTGCGTTGATGAAGTTACGCTTATCACGTCGCACACTACGGTGAACTTCCCTCATCTTCATGCGGTACGTAGACTCAAGCTCGTTTCTCCCTGCTGCTGGGGTAGCTGCGATGCGAGCTTTAAGGTGTTTCCTTTCTTCGATCCTTGCCCAAGTTTCGTTGGAAAGCCAAGCACTATTTCTTCCTTGCGCCCGGCCGACTATACTTTCAGCACCGGATATGAACACATTTTTCACAGCACACCAATGATTTTCGATGGATGTGGTTTCCGTGCTGCTGATTGCGTTCAATCCTTGTGAAAGGTGGTCCCCTAGTTGTTGGCGCACTGCGGGATCCTTTAGTCTATCTGTATTAAACTTGGGCATTCGAGTGTTTCCTTGGGATCTACGAACTGCAGCTGTACGCAATCTTACGGTAGCAACCATCAGATGGTGGTCCCGGGCCATTCCCATGTCAGCACCTCTTCTGTTACGGACGTCCTGGAGACTGCTTCTAAAACGCCGGCTGATCGCGAAGTGGTCAATTTGGTTGGAAGTTGCTTGTCTGTCAGTCGACACCCAACTGACTTTGTGGCACGTCTTATGCTCGAACATGGTCCCTCCAATAACAAGGCCGTTGGCGTTGCAGAAATCAACAAATCGTTCGCCATTGTCGTTTCGGTTACCAACACCATGTTTTCCCATGACATGCCTTAGCCCAGTGTTGTCATTGCCAACCTTGGCATTTAAGTCTCCCATCACCATAACTATATCACCTCGTGGAACGCTATCATAAGCAGCACTCAGCCGGTTATAAAAGGCCTCCTTCTCCTCGTCAGAAGAGAGCAAAGTTGGGGCGTAACACTGTATGATGGTGACGCGACGTACTCTAGTCCGGAACCTGGCTTTCAGGATCCTGTCACCTAAAGGCTCCCAGGAAATTAGGCTTTTGAGAGCTGTTTTGGAAAGCAGCAATCCAACGCCAGATTCCCGAGCGCTTCCAGGTGTTTTTCCGGAATAGAATAGTACAGTGTTACGGGTTGGTGACTTGAACTTCCCCGAACCCAGCCATCTAACTTCACTTATCCCTAAGATGTCCATCCTATACCGCATGAATTCCTTCTCTAGTTGCAGGAATCTGGCATTCTGAGGACCTTCTTTTCCATTGTCAAGAAGCGTCTTCACATTCCAGAAACCAATCTTTGTCCGGGTACAATAGCCAAAAGTCGTCAACGAGTTATCATTAATTATCCGAGGCGTAGTGTTGGTTTCGGTAGCGGGTTGATTTCAGTTACGGAGAATGCTAACCTCCGTAACCTATCCTAGAAAGCTAGGCCTTTTCGCACGTGTAATTTTGGCCTATTTATGTATATTGGGATACATAAATAGTTGCCCGGGGACCACCACGAGGAGGTAAAACAAGCACTTCATCGTGACTGATTGTTGCGCTACTGGCCCAGACCAAGTTCTGAGCAATCAATAGTTTCCCGATCAGGCACGATGCAGGTCGCCCCACAAGTTAATACTATTAAATTCTTCAAAGTTAAGAGCTTTCCACCTTAAGATTTTTTCCACACGTTTTACAACTAAAAAGAATTAATTTTTTTTTTTATAACGCACGACTGTAAAAACTTTTTTTTCTTATTTTTAAATTTACCTCTCGTGAGCAAATCTATTTTTTTTTTTTGTTGGAACAAAACTAATCTGTATGACTTTTGACTGAAGGAGATCCGATGTGAACAATAGTGGAAAAGCGAATGAGAATGACGAAATTAACGAGATCCATATCCCACCAATTGAGTTAGCCTACCAAAAGAACCTTGTATATATACCTATACGGAATTTAAACCCCTACACTTATCCGTTTAATCACACCACCTCCCTAGAAAATTGTCAGTGCCACAGAAAAGGGAAAAATCAAATGTTTTATGTGCAATTAAAAGACAATTTATTAATATTGGAATTTAATAATGGAAATACAATCAATCCTGATTCGTTATAATTAATTTATTTCTTAAGCGATCAATTTCACGTAGTAGTTAGGATGTGCGACACTGCGTCGCGCTCTCTTGTGTTCCAGAAGAAAAAATATTTTTTCCTGGCAGCAACCCATCAGCTATTTTTATGACATTTAATTGAGCGCTGAATGTTTCACAAGTGGTGCGTTCCTTTATTAACCATAGTTAACTATGGTTAACTATAGTTAACAATGGTCGTTCCTTTATTACAAAATAGTTACGATTTGTAACTATATGACGTCATCACATCGTTCCTAAATTCAGTTTATTAGTGTCAAATAGTTACAATTCGTAACTATTTCCATCTCATCTCCATGATATGAGTTGAAAGTGTTGATCTGTCAAAGCACATGTGAGAAGGTTTGTTTACAAAAAAATAAAAATTGAAGAATCAAAAGAAAGCTTTTGGTGAAGTTAAATGAATTAAAGTTGAGTTTTCTACCATTTTTAATAAAAAAGGAGAGTATATTGTAGAAAAATAACATGATTTTATGGTAATTAACGATGAAATTAAGTTTTCCAAAATGTTCCTTTGACAGATCAACAATATCTAACAACAAATCGTTCCTAAATGAAATGTAACAATTTTCAACTAAATTTAACAATGACACTTCAACAATTTTTTTTGACATAACAACCATAGTTAACTATGGTTAATAAAGGAACGCACCAAAGGTGTGTTTGTTTAGTTCATCCTGCATATCCAACATGTTTTGGACAGGTTTTATTTAAAACTTGTGTTTTATCAAAACTTGTGGTTAAGCATAAATGTATGGGATAACTTGTGTTTTCGATCTAGGTTTTCAGCCAAAACCGATATTTTCGCGAAAACCGGGTTTTGGGTTTGGTGTGAAAAGGCTATAAAATCCGTTTTTTCAGTTTTTTTTTATTTCCCCTAATAAAATAGTGGTATTGGTATGAACGAAGCCTAAAGCGAACACCTACGCAATCCTAATGCCGAACAGATTCTCATACCTTCACGTTCCACCGAGGGTCTTTCGCTTTTCCAGCCACCGTCTCTGTCGCTTCTCTTTCTATTTTTCTGAATTTCCAAAGATAAATAAAAGGAACGCATGCCAATCCGGAAAGAGGGAGGAAGCTCCGTCTGACCCTTCTTGGCATTTGACTGCGAAGGATCGACCTTTAAACACTGTTGGGGTGGGAACTTCATTTATTCCCCACCGTTCCACTTGTGCCCACAACTCACCACGGTGAATTTAGGCTATTTCAGTCTCTAGAATCTTCCCTCGACCCATACACAGCTGATTTTGTGGAACCTGTGTCTCTTCATATTTTTTTCCATTTTCCCTAGCCTAACCTTCCAGTTAACTAAAGACTATCCAATCACAATTCACAAATCAACACAAAAAGAAAAACAAACATTAAATGGCGACCGGAGTAGTGGATGGTTTAGTATCTTTTCTTTTTTTTTTCTATTCCATTTTATTAATCTATTTTGTAATTCTAGGTACTTTTTTTCTTGCTATCTTTGAAAATGCTTTAAATTTTTTTTTTCTCAGGCATTATTTTTTGCCAACGTGACACAACTTTCCATGAACAAGCCTCGTTCACCCACATACAGCAGTCCCTGGATAGATGGCCGCGACAATCAGTCCGAATCAAATGGAGCCAACTATTGCCAGTGCGTAAACATTGGCATGATCCATTGAATCTTTTTCGAGGAGCTGAATGCCAGGGACTTCATTGGGCAACCCATAAGGAACCGCTGACCCACAATGACCTGAAGCCTAGTGCTCAGGATCAGCGAACAGTTTGTGTTTCTGTGCAGGTGATGCTGGCAAAGCTGAGCCTCAGATCGTGCAAACCGACTCGAAGGAACGTCTTTTCGGCCCTACGTGAAGTACCTGCTTTTTTTAACAAAAATATTATCAAAACCTAAAATGTAATCATTGAAAGTTAATGCTGTAAAACATTTTTGAGTTCAGTGGCTACGCTGTATTGAAAAGTAAAGTAATATTTTCTGCTATTTTATTGGTTTATTTATTGGAACCAAAATTAATACGTGCCCCCGTTTTTGGGATCAAAGAAAATATTATTTTTCTTTCTCTTTCAAAATCAGATTAAAAACGTTCATAAAAAAATGATCACCCATTAGGTACGTTAGGAAAAATTGAGTTTGATTTTAAAGTTAGAACTGTGACAAATCAGGTTCTATATGCAAAACTTAAAACTATCAGGTACAGGGTTTGAATTACGGGGAGTCGTTGATGAAGCGGGCTCGCAGGTACTTAAAGTGACGATATTTAACCTAGGATATATAGGTAAGGCTTTTATTCATTGCAATGATTAAATCACTCGGATATTACGATATATCTTGCCAGGGATTGTCTCAGTTACTGCTTGAGGTCTTTAGCGTGATAAATGCCAATCTTTTTCCCTGCTAAGTTCTCAAGTTCGTACATTTGATTACCCACGGGCTTTAAGATTCGGCATTTTATATATTTTGGTGATAACTTGGCAGATATATATTTCGTGGAATTACTCAAAATTAAATTTCGTCGGTTGACTTCTTGTCCGGGTATATATTTGACTTTCTTAGTCCGCGTATTATAGATTTTGGCCGATTTTTCGTTAGCTTTTAAAATATTTTCACGGATATGATTTCTCAAGCCCTGCAGTCGATTTTGCCGAGGAATGGTTAATAGTTCGCTGTCATCCACAGCGTTTAGCTTCCGTGCTAGTTCATAGCCACTTCCATGGGTCATCATGTTTGTCCCAAACAGAACAAAATACGGTGACACTCCTGTGGACTTATGAACTGAGCTTCTTGGGGCGCAAGCAATGTCGCTAAGGTGCATGTCCCATTCTCGCTGGTCGGTTTTAAGATAAGACCGTCTCTGACGCATTCGGCTGCGGAGCAAAATAAGCAGTTTTAAAATGTTTTATACCGTATTTCAACAAAAAGTTTTGAAAGTCTTTCGCTAAAAATTGCTTGCCATTATCGGAATGGATAATGTTGGGCACACCAAATACATTACAAATCTCCTGTCTTAAGAATTTAATAATACTTGAGCTATTAGCCTGTCTTAACGCTTTCAAAAAGACGAATTTAGATAGATGGTCTAAGACAACGAATTTGAACAGTCATGTTAGGCCAGTGAAAATATTGAAGAATGCGATGGAGGGTTTTTGCAATACCTCCATGTGCAGCTTGAGGAGGATCATGAGCATTGCGTATGATATCTTCAGTAAGACCAGAAGGGATCCAGAGCAGCCATACATGCTCCATTAAAGTTTCATTTACTTCAGGTCGGAAAGCGCGTTTATATACAAAGCCATCTTCGACTTTTAAATCTGGTAGTTCTG
This sequence comes from Melangyna quadrimaculata, assembly GCA_949320155.1. NCBI lineage: Eukaryota > Metazoa > Arthropoda > Insecta > Diptera > Syrphidae > Melangyna > Melangyna quadrimaculata. Next base: position 108,790,622 of record OX439485.1, read on the forward strand.
CACGATGGGAGTTGATAGTTTCTATTAAACTCTTATATTCTTCTGATTGAAACTCTTCGGATTCCAGCTTTACTAGAGGTGCTACTTCTTCAATAGCCAGAGAATCGACGTATAACCGAGAAAGAATGTCTGGAACTACGTTTTGGGTGCCTTTTCGGTTCTGAATGTCGAAGGCGTATGACTGTAAAGACAAACTCCACCTGGCGAGTTTTCAGCTCAAGTCTTTCATACTCATCAGCCACCGAAGGCTGGAATTGTCAATAATCACGGTGAAGTCCATGCCCTCGACATAGGGCCTAAATTTGTTCACAGCCATCACCGCAGCCATACACTCCTTTTCGGTGACACTGTAGTTTCTCTGGCTCTTTTTGAATTTTTGAGAGAAAAAAGAGATACGGAGTTCTTCGTCATCCTTATCGCGTTGGAACAGTACGGCTCCGATTCCAGCATCCGAAGCATCACATTGAATTGAATCGCTTCGTAAACTTCGGACGGGAGAGAATTGGTGCCGAAGTCAGCGCTTTCTTCAGTTCTTCGAACGCCACCAGTGCTTCGTCAGTCATTCTAAATTTTTCGTGTCTCTTCTTTAACAGGTCAGTCAGAGGAGCGGTCAGAGTCGAGAAATTCCTTATGAATTTACGATACCACCCTGCCATGCCAAGCAACCTGCGAACCAGTCTTTGAGTTTTGGGGATTGGGAAGTCCACAATAGCTTCCACCTTTGCAGGGTGGGTCTTAAACTTCCCACCACCAACTATGAAGCCCAAATACTTAAGCTTTTTGAAGCAGAATCTAGATTTCTTCATGTTGATAGTGAGATTGGCTTTGCGCAGACAATCAGCTACTTCACCTAACAGGGCGATATGCGTATCAAAATCTGGGACCATAATGAGAAGATCGTCAAGATTCACAAATACAAGCTCCCTGAGCCGTGCAGGTATCACCCTGTCCATCAACTGAGTCAACCGTTGAGCTGCTTTATACAACCCAAACAGCATCACCGTGAATTGGTATAAGGGTCTTCCCGGTACCGCAAACGGAGTCTTTTCCCTACTCTGCTTCTCAAGCGGTATCTGCCAAAACGCTTCTTTTAGATTGATACTGCTCATGTAGATTGCATCTGGAAATCGGCTGGTGAGTCCCTCGATATGAGGGAGGGTGTTAGCATGTTTTTTGCCAGGCACAGTCGATTTTTACCTGGCTTTCGCAAGAGAAACACAGGTGAGTAACATGGGCTCTCACTCTCCTCAATAACGCCGAGACTCAACATCCGATCCAACTCTTCGTAAAAAATGGCTTGCACCGCAGGAGAAACAGGGTAGTGACGCTGCTTTACAGGGGGCGCATCACCGGTATCTATGACGTGCTCCATTAAGGTTGTTTTTCCGAGCCCATCACGCTCAAAGCAAATAAATTTCTCCCTGACCGCATTCAGCCTGGCCTGTTGATCACGGCTTAACTGGTGCACATTCAAGGACTCTGAAGGCTCGTCGACTGAAACACTATTAATTATACTTGGAGCTAGCTGAAACACTCTCCAGAAGTTCACTCCAAGGTAGATCTCCTGGTCCAAATTATGCACAAGAAAGAAAGTTAACTCCTCTTCCTTATCCTTGTATAGAACTTTCAACTCTACTTTGCCTACGATTGACTCGCTTTTCCCATCCACTGTTCTGACACCTGAACGAAAAGGAATTACTTGGGCTTCGAGATTTTTCACTAGTTGCATACAATTTTTTCCGATTATGCTAACGCTAGCTCCACTATCTAGCAACCCTAAAAATTCTCTACTTCCTAGTTTAATCCTAGCATAAGGCCGAGGATCAGATGCTATATTTAAAATAGTAGAAGAAATCTTTAACCTCATTTCTCTTCTCAACTTATACCTGGCTCTAGCTTTCAATATTTTTGAAGATGGAACGTAAATTTCGGAGTTAAAAATTCTCTTTCTCGCGTTATTATAATCTCGGATTCGCTCATGTAATGGCTTGAATTGACACAGCCTTTAAAAAAAAATAAATAAATAAATCGGGTGGCACAACGGCTCATGAAGAACCAGGGCATAGTGACTAACAACTCGCAACCATTCCTGTGTGCGCCTTTCGACAGGAATGGAAGGGACCTACAATTTTATGCCGAATCCGAACGGCTAGACGAGAAGCAATTATTCGTGACAAGTGATACTCTTGGAGGATTTGTCAATTCCTTACAAGAGGCAGTAGCCCTGAAAAAAACTTTTATTTTAGATTTTAGGTGGACGAGGCTGGGAAGCGATCCCAGACCTCCAGCTTGACAGTCGAAGGCACTAACCATTACGCTACGGGCTACTACGAATTGACACAGTCTAGGTTTTTTTTATCATTTTCTAGTTTCTCTCTCCCTTCGCGTTTTAAAATTGTAATTTTTTGTTCTTTATCTTAGTCTCCTTTATTTTCTTTTTCAGCTAGCTCTTCTCTCTTTGGATTTATTGGGGGTTCGGTTTCTGGGTCGCACGCGATTCCCCCTGATCCTTCGCGTCCCCCACTTGGTTTACCTGCTGACATTTGGAACAATTTGGCGTTTTTACACCCTCCTGCCCACACCTATAACAAAACACGGTCAGTACTTCCCACCCACATTCGAAATACGTATGACTGGGGGCTTTACAGTTCCAGCAGGTCAACTTAGTTGATTTAGATTAGTTGGTTAGGATTTTAACCAAGTCCCATTCGGGTATTGGAATCCGTAGCTGAGATCTCAATTTGCTTATCGCTGCAAAAAAGTCATCAATGCTTTCCCCGTACGCTTGCTTACGTTCCATTATATCGCGCATGAGTTCATAGTCGGACTTCAGATTTTTAAATTGACGCATTAAAGCGTCCTTCAACATAGGCCAATCCGGATTATAGTTATTACGCAAGAATTGCCAATACCATTCGTAGGCCGCTTCCTTGAGCATCAGATGGAAGTCACGTAAAATCACGGATCAAGGACATCGATGATGCATTTGAAGCCTCTCCACCTGCAGTATAAAGTCCTCTTCCGTGCGATGTTCAGGTTTCCCATTAAAAGTTATGTTCCACCTATCAATCCAAATTGCTTCTCGAACAGGGTGATAATCGGAGTGGAAAGGTGGTGGAGGTCGGCTAAACAAAGTATTGGATGCGTCTCTGGGTGGTTGGAGGAAGTAACTGTCCGGAAACGGTTCGGCTTGAAAGTTTCGGTCTTGCCCTCTACGTCTATTCGGCTCGTTTTGTCGAGGATTCGGCGGACCTGCTGGAACGAAACCTCTATAATTGGGATCATACGGCGGTTGAATCTGAATTGGGGGCGGCACAGAATGCTGGGACACCGAGGACGGAACTTCTGGTCTTGGTGGCTGGTCAACTGAAGGCGCAGCTCGACTCATCAGTCCACCTATCTGGCTCCGAATTTCATCCTTCAAGGTACTAGTGATTTCTGTTGTAACCGAAGTTTGAGAGGAAGAGAGAGCGTTGACGATGGATAGATTAATGTTCGCCTTAAGATCTTCAGGCACTACCACTACCGCTAGGCCTGTTCATCGCCGCTTCGAACAGTTTTTTCGTCGTCCCGGTAGTGTTCGAGACGAATCTAGGATCGTTAGTCCTAGGGGCCCTACGCGCGACTCGCCGTGCGGTGGCGCCCTGATCGCTCAAAGAACTATAACAAGGTGGTGTGATCGAATCGATGGAAGTGTTCGGCAAATTCGGTGGTAACGGAGGAACTGCCCTGGCGGGAGGAGCTGAAGAAGGATTTTGTATACTCGGTGTGAGTGGAGAATGTTGTACCGGCTGCCTTTGCAAGTCACCAAGGTCATAAGCTGACGGCTGATAAGGCCTACTTGGTTCTATTTCCGCATTTCTAATTCGATTCCTAAGGCTTTCCTCCACATCACTATAACTAGGCGCTGCCATTATATGCAATTTCAAAAAAAAGAAAAACTACGAAACAAATTCAAAACTAACAGCGGTATGAGAGGTCAAGATCAAAACTGTTCCTGAATGATCGAAAACAAAGAGACGTCCTTATTTTTTGCATCGAAATTTGGAAAACGATCTTCGGAGATTGAAAAAAAAATCAAAACAAAGTTTAAACTTAAATTTGTGTAACCAAAAATGGGAAGTTTAGAACAAAAAACAAACCAAACTAAATTTAACGCTTGATATTCAGAAACAACCAAAAAAAAATGGTTAATTCGAAACAGGTAGCGTTGAAAAGTTATCGGAAAACTAGTTTTCGAATTACCCCACAATGAAATAATTTAAATATATAAAAAAGTAAGTTGAAACACCTAAACAATGAGATACCCAAAAATTCAGATCGTAAACAAAAACTTGAAAAATAAATGATTCTATAAAAAAACTATATTTGGAAAATTCCAACGAAAACTTGACTACGATTTGAAAAAAACTTGAAACGTTATAGTAACCGAATGTAATTCGTAACTTATAGTTTACTGGTAACAAAAAAAATTAAGTAATAGAAAAAATTTTAATATTAAGTTACAAAAAAAAAAAAACGGAAGAATGAAGATTACAACTTATAATCTCTTCCACTTAGAGCCAAACTTGCTTAAACGATGTAAACCAAACGTTTAGTATAAAAACAACAAACAAAAAAACAACTAATGTGTTAATTTCAAAGCGCACTATGAACTATAACAAACAAAAACTGAAAATAAAACAATCGACTTATTTTTAACTTAACTATTAAGTACTTATTTCAAATAAAAATAAAATTATTTTTTTATACAATTGAGCACTTTAGTTAACTTTACTAATGAGTAAAGCTAAAAAGTGAAAACTAATAAGAAACGAATAATTTTTTTGCAAAAAGAAACGAAAAAAAAATTGCAAAAAAAAACTTGTAACAACTAACAAAATGTAACTGACTAACAAACGGTGAGTCAACAACAAGAATTGAAAATAAAAACAAAGATAACTCAAAAGAAAAACAAAACTAACTATGAACTATTTGGAAAACAAAAGTTTCAGTAATATTCCGTAGAAAAAAAATTTAATATTGAAACCTATAAACACCACAAGGAAACTTGTGATCCCGAAAAGTAAACCAAAAAAATATTAGTTAAGTATGAAATACTTGAAATTAAAAAATTTTTTTTGGAAAAAATTTAAACAAAAGTAATTTCAAATGAAGTTCGAAAACAGAAATTAAGAAAAACGAATTTTAAAAAATATCAGTAATTTTACTAAGTATTTTAAAAGAAGATAAGTTTAACTTTTCTTTTCAAACTAAATTATTCTTCTCAGAAATTTTTTTTTCGAAGGAAAATTGTGAAACAAAAAAATTACTAAAAATTCCAAACACCTGACAGCTAGCAAACTATTATAATGAAACTTGAAATGTTTGAATCAAAAACGAAAATTTTTGAATTTGAAAAAAAAAAACAAAATGAAATTGTAAATAAAAAAAAACAACAACGTAAATATATTTTAGAAACTGTTTTTAGAACTCACCTTCCTTAAATTTTTTCTTCTTTAAGGTTATTAAAGTTGTACTTTAAAAGTAAGCTATATTTCAAAGTAATATTTTTTTTTTTTTTTTTTTTTTTTTTCAAAAAAAAAATCTTCGAACAAAATAAATAATTAAATAATGAAATATGAAACAAAAACTTTTTTCTTCCTAACTGGGAAATTGAACTTTCTTGAATATTTTTGTTTGTATAAGTATTCGGGGTGCTTCGGTTGGCTGTTCGGTGACTATATTTCGTTGACGTTCTGGGAGTGAATCAACTGAAAATTATCTAGAAATAAAATGACTGCGGACCGACGATTTCATATTATCCCTCAGTGTGGTAAAATTGAAAAGCTAGTTAAACAATTTGACAAAATTACATTACAAAGTTAATCTTCCGAACGCGCTATTCAAGACTGTCACTTGGACTATCGTTGAAGACATGGCATTGAAAAACTAACAACACACAAGAGAAAGCATCTGAGTTATACTAAAACTCAAAATAGATTTGAAAATTAAATCGTGCAGCGATATTCGACACTTGGCCAAAGATGGTCACGATTCAAAAAAGATTTAAATAAACTGGACTGCGGGATTTGAAATTGAAATGTTGAAAGTAAAGAAAAAAAATTTGAGATTGGGGAAAAGGAAAACTAGACACATTGGCGATAACTGAAACCTACTTCACTTCTAAAAGCTACTCGTAATTCATCCTAGTATGTAAGGGACTTTCTAGATGAAGACTTACTAAACCCTATTGAAATCAACGGCAGCTCAGATTAAACACCGAAACACTCATTAACCGCAGTCACTAAAGGCATCCAAAAACTAGTCGCAATTCATCACAGTACGTCAAAAACCTTCTAAATGAAGACTTCCCAGCTTTGAAAAACTTTAGCAATTTTGGTTGTGAACTATAACAACATAAAAAACAGAATCGAGACCTACAAAAATCTAAGACAAATGCCTTAGACGTTGGGCGCCATTTTGTTGCGTGGCAAAAGGAGAGGGGGAGCTGGAAAGGAAGTAGGATAGGAGACGTTAAGGGCTGGAAGCTAGAAAAAGGGAAGGTTAGGAGAAAGCGAGAAATGTCAAGTCCCGGGGACGTGGCCTGCTTGCGCATGCACGCCGTCAGCTCGTCGGATGGGGGGGGATCTGGCCCCCGGAAACTCGACCTCTTCAGCAGACAAAAACATACATCAGGCCGGCAAAAAAAATAAACCACAAAAATAAAGTCTGACCACGGACTGACACTTACCACACCGAGGGAGCTGCAGATGGTAAAGCAGCTTGGCCTATACCCACCCTACCTGGGAACCCGGCAGCCATCTATTGGATTCCCCCTAACACGCTAAAGATTACCCTTCAGATTTCCATCACTCCGTCATCTCCGGTCCTTTAGCTTAACCTCCACACCCCTGAAAATTTAACCTTCAACAAATCATGTTGCTCTTCAATGTGCAACAAAGAAACACCAGATCTTTCTCAACAGAGCTCTTTGGAGGTGGACACAATGAACTAAATTTGGAAACTAAACAAAAAATACACGGCACAAGAAACACTATCTAGCACTTACAATATCTAATTACGTTAAGATAGTTGATTAAGTAAGAAAATTATTAACTATAAGTTCACAAGATGATTTTATAATATTATTATACAAAAATGAACTTCGACTCCACTAAAAATCATAAAAATGCTTATTTCCCTGCAAGCACCTTTTTTTTATAAATGTTGTTGCGGATATTTGTAAGTATTTTTAAGTTTGGAAATATCGAAAGTATATAGGTAGTTTTAAGTTTTAAAATATTTTAAGTTTTAAATATCATTAGATAAGTTTTAATAAATTTAAGTTGTAATAAATGTAAGTTTTAAATTTGTTGTTTCAATAAACGTAAGTTTTAAATTTTTGTTTCAATAAAGGTAAGTTTTAAATTTTAAATAGTTGTAGATAGTTTTAACTTTTAAATAGTTGTAGATAGCATTAACTTTTAAATCGTTGTAGATAGTATTGAGTTTTAACTTTTAAATAGTTGTAAATAGTTTTAAGTTTTAACTTTAAGATGATAGTAAGTATTCCTGGGTACGTTTTGATTAAATATCTTTTAAATCTTAAATGTAACTTAGTTTTAACGTTAAGGTAACAACAAATAATTTTAAGCGGTAATTTTGAGGTAATAGCAAGTAGTTGAACATTTATGGAATGGTAAGTAATTTTAAGTTTTAGCTAGTTTAAGTAATTTTAATAAAAATTTTAATTTTAAGTTTTCGCTTTTATATAGTGTTGAGTATTCTAAGGTAAGAAGTTATAGCTTAGGTTTCAACTTTTATAGAGCGGTAAGTTATTTTACACTAGTTTAATCTATGAATTTTTTTTTTTGAGTTTAGGCAAACGTGGTTCTTATAGGTAGGTAACAAAAATCTTTTCTTTCTTTTTCTTTATAAATTGTTTAACTCAGTTTTTTTCCTTCACCATTATATTCTAGGTTTTACTTATCTTGGCGTTTCTTTTTGGTATTTTAGGAGTATGAAGTTACAGTTTCTCTGGGGAACAGGTAGGATTTTTGGTGCTCTAGTGTACTGCTCCCTTTTTGTTTTCTTGTAGTGGGGTGTAATTCCTCGTGGTGTATAGGTTTCCAAAAAACAAACAATGAACGGAAGGTTGGTACCCAGGAAATATCCCCAGATCACGGCAAAAACGGTGGGCGGCCCTGACTCTTGTTGCCTGTCAGTGACCGCCAAGAACACACCTAACCCAAAATTTATTAATTAGCACGTTTTTTAACTCACCACAAGTTACTTACTTACTTACTTAGGTCCTCGGACCTATTACGTCCGTGATGTTTCCCTTACGAGACATAGGGCCTCCACTACACCTACGCGCCATCGTGTACGATTTCTTGAAATATATTTGAGCTCTCTCCAACTTTTCCCCAGTCGTGCCGATTCCTGTTCGACCGTTCTTCGCCATGTACTTCTAGGCCGGCCCACTTGTCTTCCCTCCTGTGTGAGCGGGTTCCACTGCATTGCTTGAGATGCAATGCACCGATCGCCTTTTCGAAGCGTATGGCCAATCCACTGCCACTTTCTTCTTCGTATAATGGAGTCTATGGGCTCCTGACCCGTTCTCGCATGAAGTTCGGCATTGGAGATACGGTTGGGCCAGAAAATCCTCAAGATGTTTCGTAGACATCTATTAACGAAGGTTTGCAGCTTTCTAGTGACAATTTCAGTGACTTTCCAAGTGCTGCAGCCGTAAAGCAGAACGGATTCAACATTGGAGCGGAACAGTCGTAGCTTGGTCTTTAAGCTAAAAGAGTTGTTTCTCCATATTTTGGACAGCATTCCGAACGCAGCCTTTGCTTTTCTGATTCGGCTGTTTACGTCCAGTTCAGTTCCGCCACCCGTAGAGACAATACTCCCAAGATATTGGAAATCCTCTACCATCTCTACCGGTTGTCCAGAAATATTTACTTGGATTGATGAGGAAGTTCCAAGGCTGATCCTTTTAGTTTTTGCCGAGTTGATCTTAAGCCCTACGATTTCTGCTTCTCTCTCCACCCTTGTTGTCATTTGATGGAGATCCATGATCCTATGAGAGAGTAAGCATACGTCGTCCGCGTAGTCCAGATGTTTGAGGTGAGATTGCAGAGTCCACTGAATTCCTCCATTTCCATTTGACAAAGCTGCGTGCAGTACGTCACTTATCACCAACAGGAACAGTATTGGTGACAGTATACAGCCTTGCCTAACTCCACTTTGGATTTCAAACTCCTCTGACAGCCTACCTTTGTGCAAAACGTGACACTTGGATCCATCATATGTAGCCTTGATAATAGCAATCAATTTATCTGGGATGCCCCTCCTGCGCAAAGCAAGCCAAATAAATTCTCTATTGACACTGTCGAACGCCTTTTCAAAATCGATGAACAGCAGGTGAAGTGGTGATCGATATTCAACGCACTGTTCGATGATGATCCGCAAGGTGTTGATGTGATCCACACAGGAAGATCCAGTGCGGAAACCTGCTTGTTCGGCGTCGAGTGTGTCTTCGAGGTGGTCTTTAATTCGGTCCAATATTATCCTTGCTATTATCTTGGCTACTGCAGGCAGAACGCATATTCCTCTCCAGATTTCGCACTGTGTGAGATCTCCTTTCTTTGGGAGCTTGACAATCATTCCTTTTTTCCACTCTTCAGGAAAGCTCTCTGTTTCCCAAGCTCTCTTAATAAGTGGGTGCAGTAGCTCGCTCGATGTCGTTGGGGCTGCTCCTAAGAGCTCTGCAGGAATACCGTCAAGTCCAACCGCTTTGTTGTTCTTCAGTGCTTTGATGGCGGTGATAATTTCTTCTTTACTGGGGGGTACGGTGTGTATTCGGGAAATTGTTACTTCGGGTAGCTCAGTGGGAATAGGGTTCACTTCACTTGTGAAAACGCGGTTTAAAACCGCAGAAAAGTGTTCCCTCCACCTTATGAGCTGGTCCTCATCCGAAATTAGCAGGGATCCGTTTGTGTCTTTAACCAGGTGTTGTTTAGAGCTCTGGACACCAGTGAGCTCTTTGGTAATTCTGTAGACGGTCCTACTGTCACACCTACTAGCGGCTTCTTCTGCTTCTGTGGCCAGTGCGTTGATGAAGTTACGCTTATCACGTCGCACACTACGGTGAACTTCCCTCATCTTCATGCGGTACGTAGACTCAAGCTCGTTTCTCCCTGCTGCTGGGGTAGCTGCGATGCGAGCTTTAAGGTGTTTCCTTTCTTCGATCCTTGCCCAAGTTTCGTTGGAAAGCCAAGCACTATTTCTTCCTTGCGCCCGGCCGACTATACTTTCAGCACCGGATATGAACACATTTTTCACAGCACACCAATGATTTTCGATGGATGTGGTTTCCGTGCTGCTGATTGCGTTCAATCCTTTAGTCTATCTGTATTAAACTTGGGCATTCGAGTGTTTCCTTGGGATCTACGAACTGCAGCTGTACGCAATCTTACGGTAGCAACCATCAGATGGTGGTCCCGGGCCATTCCCATGTCAGCACCTCTTCTGTTACGGACGTCCTGGAGACTGCTTCTAAAACGCCGGCTGATCGCGAAGTGGTCAATTTGGTTGGAAGTTGCTTGTCTGTCAGTCGACACCCAACTGACTTTGTGGCACGTCTTATGCTCGAACATGGTCCCTCCAATAACAAGGCCGTTGGCGTTGCAGAAATCGACAAATCGTTCGCCATTGTCGTTTCGGTTACCAACACCATGTTTTCCCATGACTTGCCTTAGTCCAGTGTTGTCATTGCCAACCTTGGCATTTAAGTCTCCCATCACCATAACTATATCACCTCGTGGAACGCTATCATAAGCAGCACTCAGCCGGTTATAAAAGGCCTCCTTCTCCTCGTCAGAAGAGAGCAAAGTTGGGGCGTAACACTGTATGATGGTGACGCGACGTACTCTAGTCCGGAACCTGGCTTTCAGGATCCTGTCACCTAAAGGCTCCCAGGAAATTAGGCTTTTGAGAGCTGTTTTGGAAAGCAGCAATCCAACGCCAGATTCCCGAGCGCTTCCAGGTGTTTTTCCGGAATAGAATAGTACAGTGTTACGGGTTGGTGACTTGAACTTCCCCGAACCCAGCCATCTAACTTCACTTATCCCTAAGATGTCCATCCTATACCGCATGAATTCCTTCTCTAGTTGCAGGAATCTGGCATTCTGAGGACCTTCTTTTCCATTGTCAAGAAGCGTCTTCACATTCCAGAAACCAATCTTTGTCCGGGTACAATAGCCAAAAGTCGTCAACGAGTTATCATTAATTATCCGAGGCGTAGTGTTGGTTTCGGTAGCGGGTTGATTTCAGTTACGGAGAATGCTAACCTCCGTAACCTATCCTAGAAAGCTAGGCCTTTTCGCACGTGTAATTTTGGCCTATTTATGTATATTGGGATACATAAATAGTTGCCCGGGGACCACCACGAGGAGGTAAAACAAGCACTTCATCGTGACTGATTGTTGCGCTACTGGCCCAGACCAAGTTCTGAGCAATCAATAGTTTCCCGATCAGGCACGATGCAGGTCGCCCCACAAGTTAATACTATTAAATTCTTATAAGTTAAGAGCTTTCCACCTTAAGATTTTTTCCACACGTTTTACAACTAAAAAGAATTAATTTTTTTTTTTATAACGCACGACTGTAAAAACTTTTTTTTCTTATTTTTAAATTTACCTCTCGTGAGCAAATCTATTTTTTTTTTTGTTGGAACAAAACTAATCTGTATGACTTTTGACTGAAGGAGATCCGATGTGAACAATAGTGGAAAAGCGAATGAGAATGACGAAATTAACGAGATCCATATCCCACCAATTGAGTTAGCCTACCAAAAGAACCTTGTATATATACCTATACGGAATTTAAACCCCTACACTTATCCGTTTAATCACACCACCTCCCTAGCCCAATCCCAATTTTCCTTCCTAATAGCCTTTTCACACCAAACCCAAACCAAGGTTTTCGGCAATTGGTTTACGAAAACTTGAAATGCGTTCACACCGAAAATTTACAAGTTTTCATTTGACATTTCATTTGTTTTGCTTAAACACAATGGTTTCGAGGAAGGGCCGCGCCGCTTTGAAAATTGTCAGTGCCACAGAAAAGGGAAAAATCAAATGTTTTATGTGCAATTAAAAGACAATTTATTAATATTGGAATTTAATAATGGAAATACAATCAATCCTGATTCGTTATAATTAATTTATTTCTTAAGCGATCAATTTCACGTAGTAGTTAGGATGTGCGACACTGCGTCGCGCTCTCTTGTGTTCCAGAAGAAAAAATATTTTTTCCTGGCAGCAACCCATCAGCTATTTTTATGACATTTAATTGAGCGCTGAATGTTTCACAAGGTGTGTTTGTTTAGTTCATCCTGCATATCCAACATGTTTTGGACAGGTTTTATTTAAAACTTGTGTTTTATCAAAACTTGTGGTTAAGCATAAATGTATGGGATAACTTGTGTTTTCGATCTAGGTTTTCAGCCAAAACCGATATTTTCGCGAAAACCGGGTTTTGGGTTTGGTGTGAAAAGGCTATAAAATCCGTTTTTTCAGTTTTTTTTTTATTTCCCCTAATAAAATAGTGGTATTGGTATGAACGAAGCCTAAAGCGAACACCTACGCAATCCTAATGCCGAACAGATTCTCATACCTTCACGTTCCACCGAGGGTCTTTCGCTTTTCCAGCCACCGTCTCTGTCGCTTCTCTTTCTATTTTTCTGAATTTCCAAAGATAAATAAAAGGAACGCATGCCAATCCGGAAAGAGGGAGGAAGCTCCGTCTGACCCTTCTTGGCATTTGACTGCGAAGGATCGACCTTTAAACACTGTTGGGGTGGGAACTTCATTTATTCCCCACCGTTCCACTTGTGCCCACAACTCACCACGGTGAATTTAGGCTATTTCAGTCTCTAGAATCTTCCCTCGACCCATACACAGCTGATTTTGTGGAACCTGTGTCTCTTCATATTTTTTTCCATTTTCCCTAGCCTAACCTTCCAGTTAACTAAAGACTATCCAATCACAATTCACAAATCAACACAAAAAGAAAAACAAACATTAAATGGCGACCGGAGTAGTGGATGGTTTAGTATCTTTTCTTTTTTTTTCTATTCTATTTTATTAATCTATTTTGTAATTCTAGGTACTTTTTTTCTTGCTATCTTTGAAAATGCTTTAAATTTTTTTTTTCTCAGGCATTATTTTTTGCCAACGTGACACAACTTTCCATGAACAAGCCTCGTTCACCCACATACAGCAGTCCCTGGATAGATGGCCGCGACAATCAGTCCGAATCAAATGGAGCCAACTATTGCCAGTGCGTAAACATTGGCATGATCCATTGAATCTTTTTCGAGGAGCTGAATGCCAGGGACTTCATTGGGCAACCCATAAGGAACCGCTGACCCACAATGACCTGAAGCCTAGTGCTCAGGATCAGCGAACAGTTTGTGTTTCTGTGCAGGTGATGCTGGCAAAGCTGAGCCTCAGATCGTGCAAACCGACTCGAAGGAACGTCTTTTCGGCCCTACGTGAAGTACCTGCTTTTTTTAACAAAAATATTATCAAAACCTTAAATGTAATCATTGAAAGTTAATGCTGTAAAACATTTTTGAGTTCAGTGGCTACGCTGTATTGAAAAGTAAAGTAATATTTTCTGCTATTTTATTGGTTTATTTATTGGAACCAAAATTAATACGTGCCCCCGTTTTTGGGATCAAAGAAAATATTATTTTTCTTTCTCTTTCAAAATCAGATTAAAAACGTTCATAAAAAAATGATCACCCATTCCTCTAGTCCATAACAAATTTTCTGGATATGACCGATAGCCTGCCAGGTCAAGGACATACAAAAACGGGCTCCTTATTCTGTCTAAAACAAATGTTTTTACAAGTTTTGTTTTTTTTTATAACGGGGACCTGTAGGGGGTGCAAATTTGGATTTGGAAGTTTAGGGCAACGAGGGTTGCTTGTGACTCCCTGCCCGCAGTTTGTGTTTCAGTGGTGAGAAACCCATGGTATGCCGGGTAAACAAAGTATTTAAAAACGACAGAGTACGGGTGTCTTCAACCGCCGGACCTCGGCTAAGTGTACCTTCTAGACGGTATTAACCATCTCAAATTATTAAAAGTTAGCAAAAAAGCATTTTTCAAAAAGGCTGGCTGACGTTTCTATCTTAGGGAATACTTGGGGGAGTAGACAGACTCATCCTTTACGTACCTAAGTAACTTTATTACCAGTGAATAGGTGTTATTGGTTTAACCGATATGGTTAAAATGTAAATAAGTGAATAAATAAAGAAACGGACTAATAAATACATAAATAAAAACAATCTAAAAACTAGTGTATAAATAAAAATCTATGGTAATGGTAGTATAATTAAGAAGAAAAATAATTCTAAAAGTTTTATCACAGATTGTTGGCTTATTGCTATTACAGTGGGAGTTTTATCACTTGATCGGAAATCGTTTAAACTGGTGTTTATTCCTAACGTTGGTGGGTGTCTCCAGTAAATTATCCCGTATTCGAAAAGTAGGAAGTGTTTAGCTACAGGATAAAAGAGTTTCAGGTACTAGGTGTAAAATCTTAAAGCTAACAATTACAGTCTGTGACAGGTGCAATGATTTGATAAATAAATAAATAAGAGATTTAAAGATCAGGTACGTTAGGAAAAATTGAGTTTGATTTTAAAGTTAGAACTGTGACAAATCAGGTTCTATATGCAAAACTTAAAACTATCAGGTACAGGGTTTGAATTACGGGGAGTCGTTGATGAAGCGGGCTCGCAGGTACTTAAAGTGACGATATTTAACCTAGGATATATAGGTAAGGTTTTTATTCATTGCAATGATTAAATCACTCGGATATTACGATATATCTTGCCAGGGATTGTCTCAGTTACTGCTTGAGGTCTTTAGCGTGATAAATGCCAATCTTTTTCCCTGCTAAGTTCTCAAGTTCGTACATTTGATTACCCACGGGCTTTAAGATTCGGCATTTTATATATTTTGGTGATAACTTGGCAGATATATATTTCGTGGAATTACTCAAAATTAAATTTCGTCGGTTGACTTCTTGTCCGGGTATATATTTGACTTTCTTAGTCCGCGTATTATAGATTTTGGCCGATTTTTCGTTAGCTTTTAAAATATTTTCACGGATATGATTTCTCAAGCCCTGCAGTCGATTTTGCCGAGGAATGGTTAATAGTTCGCTGTCATCCACAGCGTTTAGCTTCCGTGCTAGTTCATAGCCACTTCCATGGGTCATCATGTTTGTCCCAAACAGAACAAAATACGGTGACACTCCTGTGGACTTATGAACTGAGCTTCTTGGGGCGCAAGCAATGTCGCTAAGGTGCATGTCCCATTCTCGCTGGTCGGTTTTAAGATAAGACCGTCTCTGACGCATTCGGCTGCGGAGCAAAATAAGCAGTTTTAAAATGTTTTATACCGTATTTCAACAAAAAGTTTTGAAAGTCTTTCGCTAAAAATTGCTTGCCATTATCGGAATGGATAATGTTGGGCACACCAAACACATTAAAAATCTCCTGTCTTAAGAATTTAATAATACTTGAGCTATTAGCCTGTCTTAACGCTTTCAAAAAGACGAATTTAGATAGATGGTCTAAGACAACGAATTTGAACAGTCATGTTAGGCCAGTGAAAATATTGAAGAATGCGATGGAGGGTTTTTGCAATACCTCCATGTGCAGCTTGAGGAGGATCATGAGCATTGCGTATGATATCTTCAGTAAGACCAGAAGGGATCCAGAGCAGCCATACATGCTCCATTAAAGTTTCATTTACTTCAGGTCGGAAAGCGCGTTTATATACAAAGCCATCTTCGACTTTTAAATCTGGTAGTTCTGCACGATGGGAGTTGATAGTTTCTATTAAACTCTTATATTCTTCTGATTGAAACTCTTCGGATTCCAGCTTTACTAGAGGTGCTACTTCTTCAATAGCCAGAGAATCGACGTATAACCGAGAAAGAATGTCTGGAACTACGTTTTGGGTGCCTTTTCGGTACTGAATGTCGAAGGCGTATGACTGTAAAGACAAACTTCACCTGGCGAGTTTTCAGCTCAAGTCTTTCATACTCATCAGCCACCGAAGGCTGGAATTGTCAGTAATCACGGTGAAGTCCATGCCCTCGACATAGGGCCTAAATTTGTTCACAGCCATCACCGCAGCCATACACTCCTTTTCGGTGACACTGTAGTTTCTCTGGCTCTTTTTGAATTTTTGAGAGAAAAAAGAGATACGGAGTTCTTCGTCATCCTTATCGCGTTGGAACAGTACGGCTCCGATTCCAGCATCCGAAGCATCACATTGAATTGAATCGCTTCGTAAACTTCGGACGGGAGAGAATTGGTGCCGAAGTCAGCGCTTTCTTCAGTTCTTCGAACGCCACCAGTGCTTCGTCAGTCATTCTAAATTTTTCGTGTCTCTTCTTTAACAGGTCAGTCAGAGGAGCGGTCAGAGTCGAGAAATTCCTTATGAATTTACGATACCACCCTGCCATGCCAAGCAACCTGCGAACCAGTCTTTGAGTTTTGGGGATTGGGAAGTCCACAATAGCTTCCACCTTTGCAGGGTGGGTCTTAAACTTCCCACCACCAACTATGAAGCCCAAATACTTAAGCTTTTTGAAGCAGAATCTAGATTTCTTCATGTTGATAGTGAGATTGGCTTTGCGCAGACAATCAGCTACTTCACCTAACAGGGCGATATGCGTATCAAAATCTGGGACCATAATGAGAAGATCGTCAAGATTCACAAATACAAGCTCCCTGAGCCGTGCAGGTATCACCCTGTCCATCAACTGAGTCAACCGTTGAGCTGCTTTATACAACCCAAACAGCATCACCGTGAATTGGTATAAGGGTCTTCCCGGTACCGCAAACGGAGTCTTTTCCCTACTCTGCTTCTCAAGCGGTATCTGCCAAAACGCTTCTTTTAGATTGATACTGCTCATGTAGATTGCATCTGGAAATCGGCTGGTGAGTCCCTCGATATGAGGGAGGGTGTTAGCATTTTTTTTGCCAGGCACAGTCGATTTTTACCTGGCTTTCGCAAGAGAAACACAGGTGAGTAACATGGGCTCTCACTCTCCTCAATAACGCCGAGACTCAACATCCGATCCAACTCTTCGTAAAAAATGGCTTGCACCGCAGGAGAAACAGGGTAGTGACGCTGCTTTACAGGGGGCGCATCACCGGTATCTATGACGTGCTCCATCAAGGTTGTTTTTCCGAGCCCATCACGCTCAAAGCAAATAAATTTCTCCCTGACCGCATTCAGCCTGGCCTGTTGATCACGGCTTAACTGGTGCACATTCAAGGACTCTGAAGGCTCGTCGACTGAAACACTATTAATTATACTTGGAGCTAGCTGAAACACTCTCCAGAAGTTCACTCCAAGGTAGATCTCCTGGTCCAAATTATGCACAAGAAAGAAAGTTAACTCCTCTTCCTTATCCTTGTATAGAACTTTCAACTCTACTTTGCCTACGATTGACTCGCTTTTCCCATCCACTGTTCTGACACCTGAACGAAAAGGAATTACTTGGGCTTCGAGATTTTTCACTAGTTGCATACAATTTTTTCCGATTATGCTAACGCTAGCTCCACTATCTAGCAACCCTAAAAATTCTCTACTTCCTAGTTTAATCCTAGCATAAGGCCGAGGATCAGATGCTATATTTAAAATAGTAGAAGAAATCTTTAACCTCATTTCTCTTCTCAACTTATACCTGGCTCTAGCTTTCAATATTTTTGAAGATGGAACGTAAATTTCGGAGTTAAAAATTCTCTTTCTCGCGTTATTATAATCTCGGATTCGCTCATGTAATGGCTTGAATTGACACAGCCTTTAAAAAAAAATAAATAAATAAATCGGGTGGCACAACGGCTCATGAAGAACCAGGGCATAGTGACTAACAACTCGCAACCATTCCTGTGTGCGCCTTTCGACAGGAATGGAAGGGACCTACAATTTTATGCCGAATCCGAACGGCTAGACGAGAAGCAATTATTCGTGACAAGTGATACTCTTGGAGGATTTGTCAATTCCTTACAAGAGGCAGTAGCCCTGAAAAAAACTTTTATTTTAGATTTTAGGTGGACGAGGCTGGGAAGCGATCCCAGACCTCCAGCTTGACAGTCGAAGGCACTAACCATTACGCTACGGGCTACTACGAATTGACACAGTCTAGGTTTTTTTTATCATTTTCTAGTTTCTCTCTCCCTTCGCGTTTTAAAATTGTAATTTTTTGTTCTTTATCTTAGTCTCCTTTATTTTCTTTTTCAGCTAGCTCTTCTCTCTTTGGATTTATTGGGGGTTCGGTTTCTGGGTCGCACGCGATTCCCCCTGATCCTTCGCGTCCCCCACTTGGTTTACCTGCTGACATTTGGAACAATTTGGCGTTTTTACACCCTCCTGCCCACACCTATAACAAAACACGGTCAGTACTTCCGACCCACATTCGAAATACGTATGACTGGGGGCTTTACAGTTCCAGCAGGTCAACTTAGTTGATTTAGATTAGTTGGTTAGGATTTTAACCAAGTCCCATTCGGGTATTGGAATCCGTAGCTGAGATCTCAATTTGCTTATCGCTGCAAAAAAGTCATCAATGCTTTCCCCGTACGCTTGCTTACGTTCCATTATATCGCGCATGAGTTCATAGTCGGACTTCAGATTTTTAAATTGACGCATTAAAGCGTCCTTCAACATAGGCCAATCCGGATTATAGTTATTACGCAAGAATTGCCAATACCATTCGTAGGCCGCTTCCTTGAGCATCAGATGGAAGTCACGTAAAATCACGGATCAAGGACATCGATGATGCATTTGAAGCCTCTCCACCTGCAGTATAAAGTCCTCTTCCGTGCGATGTTCAGGTTTCCCATTAAAAGTTATGTTCCACCTATCAATCCAAATTGCTTCTCGAACAGGGTGATAATCGGAGTGGAAAGGTGGTGGAGGTCGGCTAAACAAAGTATTGGATGCGTCTCTGGGTGGTTGGAGGAAGTAACTGTCCGGAAACGGTTCGGCTTGAAAGTTTCGGTCTTGCCCTCTACGTCTATTCGGCTCGTTTTGTCGAGGATTCGGCGGACCTGCTGGAACGAAACCTCTATAATTGGGATCATACGGCGGTTGAATCTGAATTGGGGGCGGCACAGAATGCTGGGACACCGAGGACGGAACTTCTGGTCTTGGTGGCTGGTCAACTGAAGGCGCTGCTCGACTCATCAGTCCACCTATCTGGCTCCGAATTTCATCCTTCAAGGTACTAGTGATTTCTGTTGTAACCGAAGTTTGAGAGGAAGAGAGAGCGTTGACGATGGATAGATTAATGTTCGCCTTAAGATCTTCAGGCACTACCACTACCGCTAGGCCTGTTCATCGCCGCTTCGAACAGTTTTTTCGTCGTCCCGGTAGTGTTCGAGACGAATCTAGGATCGTTAGTCCTAGGGGCCCTACGCGCGACTCGCCGTGCGGTGGCGCCCTGATCGCTCAAAGAACTATAACAAGGTGGTGTGATCGAATCGATGGAAGTGTTCGGCAAATTCGGTGGTAACGGAGGAACTGTCCTGGCGGGAGGAGCTGAAGAAGGATTTTGTATACTCGGTGTGAGTGGAGAATGTTGTACCGGCTGCCTTTGCAAGTCACCAAGGTCATAAGCTGACGGCTGATAAGGCCTACTTGGTTCTATTTCCGCATTTCTAATTCGATTCCTAAGGCTTTCCTCCACATCACTATAACTAGGCGCTGCCATTATATGCAATTTCAAAAAAAAGAAAAACTACGAAACAAATTCAAAACTAACAGCGGTATGAGAGGTCAAGATCAAAACTGTTCCTGAATGATCGAAAACAAAGAGATGTCCTTATTTTTTGCATCGAAATTTGGAAAACGATCTTCGGAGATTGAAAAAAAAATCAAAACAAAGTTTAAACTTAAATTTGTGTAACCAAAAATGGGAAGTTTAGAACAAAAAACAAACCAAACTAAATTTAACGCTTGATATTCAGAAACAACCAAAAAAAAAATGATTAATTCGAAACAGGTAGCGTTGAAAAGTTATCGGAAAACTAGTTTTCGAATAACCCCACAATGAAATAATTTAAATATATAAAAAAGTAAGTTGAAACACCTAAACAATGAGATACCCAAAAATTCAGATCGTAAACAAAAACTTGAAAAATAAATGATTCTATAAAAAAACTATATTTGGAAAATTCCAACGAAAACTTGACTACGATTTGAAAAAAACTTGAAACGTTATAGTAACCGAATGTAATTCGTAACTTATAGTTTACTGGTAACAAAAAAAATTAAGTAATAGAAAAAATTTTAATATTAAGTTACAAAAAAAAAAAACGGAAGAATGAAGATTACAACTTATAATCTCTTCCACTTAGAGCCAAACTTGCTTAAACGATGTAAACCAAACGTTTAGTATAAAAACAACAAACAAAAAAACAACTAATGTGTTAATTTCAAAGCGCACTATGAACTATAACAAACAAAAACTGAAAATAAAACAATCGACTTATTTTTAACTTAACTATTAAGTACTTATTTCAAATAAAAATAAAATTATTTTTTTATACAATTGAGCACTTTAGTTAACTTTACTAATGAGTAAAGCTAAAAAGTGAAAACTAATAAGAAACGAATAATTTTTTTGCAAAAAGAAACGAAAACAAAATTGCAAATAAAAACTTGTAACAACTAACAAAATGTAACTGACTAACAAACGGTGAGTCAACAACAAGAATTGAAAATAAAAACAAAGATAACTCAAAAGAAAAACAAAACTAACTATGAACTATTTGAAAAACAAAAGTTTCAGTAATATTCCGTAGAAAAAAAAATTTAATATTGAAATCTATAAACACCACAAGGAAACGTGTGATCCCGAAAAGTAAACCAAAAAAATATTAGTTAAATATGAAATACTTGAAATTAAAAATTTTTTTTGGAAAAAATTTAAAGAAAAGTAATGAAGTTCAAAAACAGAAATTAAGAAAAACGAATTTTGAAAAATATCAGTAATTTTACTAAGTATTTAAAAAGAAGATAAGTTTAACTTTTCTTTTCAAACTAAATTATTCTTCTCAGAAATTTTTTTTTTTCGAAGGAAAATTGTGAAACAAAAAAATTACTAAAAATTCCAAACACCTGACAGCTAGCAAACTATTATAATGAAACTTGAAATGTTTGAATCAAAAACGAAAATTTTTGAATTTGAAAAAAAAAACAAAATGAAATTGTAAATAAAAAAAAAACAACAACGTAAATATATTTTAGAAACAGTTTTTAGAACTCACCTTTCTTAAATTTTTTCTTCTTAAAGGTTATTAAAGTTGTACTTTAAAAGTAAGCTATATTTCAAGTAATATCTTCGAACAAAATAAATAATTAAATAATGAAATATGAAACAAAAACTTTTTTCTTCCTAACTGGGAAATTGAACTTTCTTGAATATTTTTGTTTGTATAAGTATTCGGGGTGCTTCGGTTGGGTGTTCGGTGACTATATTTCGTTGACGTTCTGGGAGTGAATCAACTGAAACTTATCTAGAAATAAAATGACTGCGGACCGGCGATTTCATATTATCCCTCAGTGTGGTAAAATTGAAAAGGTAGTTAAACAATTTGACAAAATTACATTACAAAGTTAATCTTCCGAACCCGCTATTCAAGTCTGTCACTTGGACTGTCGTTGAAGACATGGCATTGAAAAACTAACAACACACAAGAGAAAGCATCTGAGTTATACTAAAACTCAAAATAGATTTGAAAATTAAATCGTGCAGCGATATTCGATACTTGATCAAACATGGTCACGATTCAAAAAAGATTTAAATAAACTGGACTGTGGGATTTGAAATTGAAATGTTGAAAGTAAAGAAAAAAAATTTGAGATTGGGGAAAAGGAAAACTAGACACATTGGCGATAACTGAAACCTACTTCACTTCTAAAAGCTAGTCGCAATTCTTCCTAGTATGTAAAGGACTTTCTAGGTGATGACTTACTAAACCCTATTGAAATCAACGCAAGCTCAGCGATATTCGACGCTTGGCCAAACATGGTCACGATTCAAAAAAAAAAAGATTTAAATAAACTGGACTGTGGGATTTGAAATTGAAATTTTGAAAGTACAGAAAACAAATTTGGGATTGGGGAAAAGGAAAACTAGACACATTGGCGATAACTGAAACCTACTTCACTTCTAAAAGCTAGTCGTAATTCATCCTAGTATGTAAGGGACTTTCTAGATGAAGACTTACTAAACCCTATTGAAATCAACGGCAGCTCAGATTAAACACCGAAACACTCATTAACCGCAGTCACTAAAGGCATCCAAAAACTAGTCGCAATTCATCACAGTACGTCAAAAACCTTCTAAATGAAGACTTCCCAGCTTTGAAAAACTTTAGCAATTTTGGTTGTGAACTATAACAACATAAAAAACAGAATCGAGACCTACAAAAATCTAAGACAAATGCCTTAGACGTTGGGCGCCATTTTGTTGCGTGGCAAAAGGAGAGGGGGAGCTGGAAAGGAAGTAGGATAGGAAACGTTAAGGGCTGGAAGCTAGAAAAAGGGAAGGTTAGGAGAAAGCGAGAAATGTCAAGTCCCGGGGACGTGGCCTGCTTGCGCATGCACGCCGTCAGCTCGTCGGATGGGGGGGGGATCTGGCCCCCGGAAACTCGACCTCCCCAGCAGACAAAAACATACATCAGGCCGGCAAAAAAAATAAACCACAAAAATAAAGTCTGACCACGGACTGACACTTACCACACCGAGGGAGCTGCAGATGGTAAAGCAGCTTGGCCTATACCCACCCTACCTGGGAACCCGGCAGCCATCTATTGGATTCCCCCTAACACGCTAAAGATTACCCTTCAGATTTCCATCACTCCGTCATCTCCGGTCCTTTAGCTTAACCTCCACACCCCTGAAAATTTAACCTTCAACAAATCATGTTGCTCTTCAATGTGCAACAAAGAAACACCAGATCTTTCTCAACAGAGCTCTTTGGAGGTGGACACAATGAACTAAATTTGGAAACTAAACAAAAAATACACGGCACAAGAAACACTATCTAGCATTTACAATATCTAATTACGTTAAGATAGTTGATTAAGTAAGAAAATTATTAACTATAAGTTCACAAGATGATTTTATAATATTATTATACAAAAATGAACTTCGACTCCACTAAAAATCATAAAAATGCTTATTTCCCTGCAAGCACCTTTTTTTTATAAATGTTGTTGCGGATATTTGTAAGTATTTTTAAGTTTGGAAATATCGAAAGTATATAGGTAGTTTTAAGTTTTAAAATATTTTAAGTTTTAAATATCATTAGATAAGTTTTAATAAATTTAAGTTGTAATAAAGGTAAGTTTTAAATTTGTTGTTTCAATAAACGTAAGTTTTAAATTTTTGTTTCAATAAAGGTACGTTTTAAATTTTAAATAGTTGTAGATAGTTTTAACTTTTAAATAGTTGTAGATAGCATTAACTTTTAAATCGTTGTAGATAGTATTGAGTTTTAACTGTTAAATAGTTGTAAATAGTTTTAAGTTTTAACTTTAAGATGATAGTAAGTATTCCTGGGTACGTTTTGATTAAATATCTTTTAAATCTTAAATGTAACTAAGTTTTAACGTTAAGGTAACAACAAATAATTTTAAGCGGTAATTTTGAGGTAATAGCAAGTAGTTGAACATTTATGGAATGGTAAGTAATTTTAAGTTTTAGCTAGTTTAAGTAATTTTAATAAAAATTTTAATTTTAAGTTTTCGCTTTTATATAGTGTTGAATATTCTAAGGTAAGAAGTTATAGCTTAGGTTTCAACTTTTATAGAGCGGTAAGTTATTTTACACTAGTTTAATCTATGAATTTTTTTTTTTGAGTTTAGGCAAACGTGGTTCTTATAGGTAGGTCACAAAAATCTTTTCTTTCTTTCCTTTATAAATTGTTTAACTCAGTTTTTTTTCCTTCACCATTAAATTCTAGGTTTTACTTATCTTGGCGTTTCTTTTTGGTATTTTAGGAGTATGAAGTTACAGTTTCTCTGGGGAACAGGTAGGATTTTTTGTGCTCTAGTGTACTGCTCCCTTTTTGTTTTCTTGTAGTGGGGTGTAATTCCTCGTGGTGTATAGGTTTCCAAAAAACAAACAATGAACGGAAGGTTGGTACCCAGGAAATATCCCCAGATCACGGCAAAAACGGTGGGCGGCCCTGACTCTTGTTGCCTGTCAGTGACCGCCAAGAACACACCTAACCCAAAATTTATTAATTAGCACGTTTTTTAACTCACCACAAGTTAATACTATTAAATTCTTATAAGTTAAGAGCTTTCCACCTTAAGATTTTTTCCACACGTTTTACAACTAAAAAGAATTAATTTTTTTTTTATAACGCACGACTGTAAAAACTGTTTTTTCTTATTTTTAAATTTACCTCTCGTGAGCAAATCTATTTTTTTTTGTTGGAACAAAACTAATCTGTATGACTTTTGACTGGAGGAGATCCGATGTGAACAATAGTGGAAAAGCGAATGAAAATGACGAAATTAACGAGATCCATATCCCACCAATTGAGTTAGCCTACCAAAAGAACCTTGTATATATACCTATACGGAATTTAAACCACTACACTTATCCGTTTAATCACACCACCTCTCTAGCCCAATCCCAATTTTCCTTCCTAATAGCCTTTTCACACCAAACCCAAAACCAGGTTTTCGGCAATTGGTTTACGAAAACTTGAAATGCGTTCACACCGAAAATTTACAAGTTTTCATTTGACATTTCATTTGTTTTGCTTAAACACAATGGTTTCGAGGAAGGGCCGCGCCGCTTTGAAAATTGTCAGTGCCACAGAAAAGGGAAAAATCAAATGTTTTATGTGCAATTAAAAGACAATTTATTAATATTGGAATTTAATAATGGAAATACAATCAATCCTGATTCGTTATAATTAATTTATTTCTTAAGCGATCAATTTCACGTAGTAGTTAGGATGTGCGACACTGCGTCGCGCTCTCTTGTGTTCCAGCAGAAAAAATATTTTTTCCTGGCAGCAACCCATCAGCTATTTTTATGACATTTAATTGAGCGCTGTATGTTTCATAAGGTGTGTTTGTTTAGTTCATCCTGCAAATCCAACATGTTTTGGACAGGTTTTATTTAAAACGTGTGTTTTATCAAAACTTGTGGTTAAGCATAAATGTATGGGATAACTTATGTTTTCGATCTAGGTTTTCATCCAAAACCGATATTTTCGCCAAAACCGGGTTTTGGGTTTGGTGTGAAAAGGCTATAAAATCCGTTTTTTCAGTTTTTTTTTTTATTTCCCCTAATAAAATAGTGGTATTGGTATGAACGAAGACTAAAGCGAACACCTACGCAATCCTAATGCCGAACAGATTCTCATACCTTCACGTTCCACCGAGGGTCTTTCGCTTTTCCAGCCACCGTCTCTGTCGCTTCTCTTTCTATTTTTCTGAATTCCCAAAGATAAATAAAAGGAACGCATGCCAATCCGGAAAGAGGGAGGAAGCTCCGTCTGACCCTTCTTGGCATTTGACTGCGAAGGATCGACCTTTAAACACTGTTGGGGTGGGAACTTCATTTATTCCCCACCGTTCCACTTGTGCCCACAACTCACCACGGTGAATTTAGGCTATTTCAGTCTCTAGAATCTTCCCTCGACCCATACACAGCTGATTTTGTGGAACCTGTGTCTCTTCATATTTTTTTCCATTTTTCCTAGCCTAACCTTCCAGTTAACTAAAGACTATCCAATCACAATTCACAAATCAACACAAAAAGAAAAACAAACATTAAATGGCGACCGGAGTAGTGGATGGTTTAGTATCTTTTCTTTTTTTTTTCTATTCTATTTTATTAATCTATTTTGTAATTCTAGGTACTTTTTTTTCTTTCTATCTTTGAAAATGCTTTAAATTTTTTTTTCTCAGGCATTATTTTTTGCCAACGTGACACAACTTTCCATGAACAAGCCTCGTTCACCCACATACAGCAGTCCCTGGATAGATGGCCGCGACAATCAGTCCGAATCAAACTATTGATTCAGTGCCAACTATTGCCAGTGCGTAAACATTGGCATGATCCATTGAATCTTTTTCGAGGAGCTGAATGCCAGGGACTTCATTGGGCAACCCATAAGGAACCGCTGACCCACAATGACCTGAAGCCTAGTGCCCAGGATCAGCGAACAGTTTGTGTTTCTGTGCAGGTGATGCTGGCAAAGCTGAGCCTCAGATCGTGCAAACCGACTCGAAGGAACGTCTTTTCGGCCCTACGTGAAGTACCTGCTTTTTTTAACAAAAATATTATCAAAACCTAAAATGTATAATCATTGAAAGTTAATGCTGTAAAACATTTTTGAGTTCAGTGGCTACGCTGTATTGAAAAGTAAAGTAATATTTTCTGCTATTTTATTGGTTTATTTATTGGAACCAAAATTAATACGTGCCCCCGTTTTTGGGATCAAAGAAAATATTATTTTTCTTTCTCTTTCAAAATCAGATTAAAAACGTTTATAAAAAATTGATCACCCATTCCTCTAGTCCATAACAAATTTTCTGGGTATGACCGATAGCCTGCCAGGTCAAGTTTTGATTTTACAAGTTTTTTTTTTTTTATAACGGGGATCTGTAGGGGGTGCAAATATGGATTTGGAAGTTTAGGGCAACGAGGGTTGCTTGTGACTCCCTGCTCGCAGTTTGTGTTTCAGTGGGGAGAAACCCATGGTATGCCGGACAAACAAAGTATTTAAAAACGACAGAGTACGGGTGTCTTCAACCGCCGGACCTCGGCTAAGTGTACCTTCTAGACGGTATTAACCATCTCAAATTATTAAAAGTTAGCAAAAAAGCAAATTTCAAAAAGGCTGGCTGACGTTTCTATCTAAGGGAATACTTGGGGGAGTAGACAGACTCATCCTTTACGTACCTAAGTAACTTTATTACCAGTGAATAGGTGTTATGGGTTTAACCGATATGGTTAAAATATAGGCCCCGATTGTGAGTTTCGATTGCCAATCGAATCGACAATTTTCGATTACCTCGATTGGATATCATGTTTCGTATTGTGAAACATAATCGAATGAATAACCAAAACATTTGTAGGGTTTGAATTTGATGAATACAATTATTGTTTGTTTGTGTTGTAAATTTATTTTTTTTTATGAAAATCCAAAATTATGTTGTAAATATGTTAGTATTCGAACTTTATATTTTTATCATTTTAAACTAAACAAAAAAAAAAAAAAATATAATAAAAAAAAAGTTGGGTACCAACAGGATTCGAACCCGAAACAATCGGGTCCATCCTAGCGCATCGACCAGAAAATTATTATAATCGAAAGTAATTTCGACAAATTTCGATCAAAAGTCTCAATCACAATTATAATCACAATTATATACAAACCAGAAATTGACCATCGTTAATTAAAAAAAAAATCGTTCGTCGATCAGCAAACCGACAACCGCCATCGGGCCCAAAATTTCCATCTGCTTTTTATTTGTTATTGCGTTTGACCTGCATAAAATAAATATTTGAATTTTATATTCCGTAAAATGATTAATTTATTGGAAAAAATTACATTTTGTTCACTAGAAAAAAACTTCTAGATATAGCTTTCGTTCGCGTCGATTAGAAAATAACAATCGAAAATAGACGATCGAAAGGTTTCGATCAAAATCGAAACTCACAGTATGAAATAGAGTAATCGACAATCGATAATCGAAAAAAGTCGATCATCGATTAGAAAATCGAAACTCGCAATCGGGGCCATAAATAAGTGAATAAATAAAGAAACGGACTAATAAATAAATAAATAAAAACAATCTAAAAACTAGTGTATAAATAAAAAGCTATGGTAATGGTAGTATAATTAAGAAGAAAAATAATTCTAAAAGTTTTATCACAGATGGTTATTGGCTTATTGCTATTACAGTGGGAGTTTTATCACAGAATTATATACTTGATCGGAAATCGTTTAAACTGGTGTTTATTCCTAACTTTGGTGGGTGTCTCCAGTAAATTATCCCGTATTCGAAAAGTAGGAAGTGTTTAGCTACAGGATAAAAGAGTTTCAGGTACTAGGTGTAAAATCTTAAAGCTAACAATTACAGTCTGTGACAGGTGCAATGATTTGATAAATAAATAAATAAGAGATTTAAAGATCAGGTACGTTAGGAAAAATTGAGTTTGATTTTAAAGTTAGAACTGTGACGAATCAGGTTCTATATGCAAAACTTAAAACTATCAGGTACAGGGTTTGAATCACGGGGAGTCGTTGATGAAGCGAGCTCGCAGGTACTTAAAGTGACGATATGTAACCTAGGATAAATAGGTACGGCTTTTATTCATTGCAATGATTAAATCACTCGGATATTACGATATATCTTGCCAGGGATTGTCTCAGTTACTGCTTGAGGTCTTTAGCGTGATAAATGCCAATCTTTTTCCCTGCTAAGTTCTCAAGTTCGTACATTTGATTACCCACGGGCTTTAAGATTCGGCATTTTATATATTTTGGTGATAACTTGGCAGATATATATTTCGTGGAATTACTTAAAATGAAATTTCGTCGGTAGACTTCTTGTCCGGGTATATATTTGACTTTATTAGTCCGCGTTTTATAGATTTTGGCCGATTTTTCGTTAGCTTTTAAAATATTTTCACGGATATGGTTTCTCAAGCACTGCAGTCGATTTCGCTGTCATCCACAGCGTTTAGCTTCCGTGCAAGTTCATAGCCACTTCCATGGGTCATCATGTTTGTCCCAAACAGAACAAAATACGGTGACACTCCTGTGGACTTATGAACTGAGCTTCTTGGGGCACAAGCAATGTCGCTAAGGTGTATGTCCCATTCTCGCTGGTCGGTTTTAAGATAAGACCGGATAGCTGCCAACAAAGTACGATTAACCGTCTCTGACGCATTCGACTGCGGAGCAAAATAAGCAGTTTTAAAATGTTTTATACCGTATTTCAACAAAAAGTTTTGAAAGTCTAGCTAAAAATTGCTTACCATTATCGGAATGGATAATGTTGGGCACACCAAACACATTAAAAATCTCCTGTCTTAAGAATTTAATAATACTTGAGCTATTAGCCTGTCTTAACGCTTTCAAAAAGACGAATTTGGATAGATGGTCTAAGACAACGAATTTGAACAGTCATGTTAGGCCAGTGAAAATATTGAAGAATGCGATGGAGGGTTTTTGCAATACCTCCATGTGCAGCTTGAGGAGGATCATGAGCATTGCGTATGATATCTTCAGTAAGACCAGAAGGGATCGAGAGCAGCCATACATGCTCCATTAAAGTTTCATTTACTTCAGCTCGGAAAGCGCGTTTAATTACAAAGCCATCTTCGACTTTTAAATCTGGTAGTTCTGCACGATGGGAGTTGATAGTTTCTATTAAACTCTTATATTCTTCTGATTGAAACTCTTCGGATTCCAGGTTTACTAGAGGTACTACTTTTTCAATAGCCAGAGAATCGACGTATAACCGAGAAAGAATGTCTGGAACTACGTTTTGGGTGCCTTTTCGGTTCTGAATGTCGAAGGCGTATGACTGTAAAGACAAATTCCACCTGGCGAGTTTTCAGCTCAAGTCTTTCATACTCATCAGCCACTGAAGGCTGAAATGGTCAGTAATCACGGTGAAGTCCATGCCCTCGACATACGGCCTAAATTTGTTCACAGCCATCACCGCAGCCATACACTCCTTTTCGGTGACACTGTAGTTTCTCTGGCTCTTTTTGAATTTTTGAGAGAAAAAAGAGATACGGAGTTCTTCGTCATCCTTATCGCGTTGGAACAGTACGGCTCCAATTCGAGCATCCGAAGCATCACATTGAATTGAATCGCTTCGTAAACTTCGGACGGGAGAGAATTGGTGCCGAAGTCAGCGCTTTCTTCAGTTCTTCGAACGCCACCAGTGCTTCGTCAGTCATTCTAAATTTTTCGTTTCTCTTCTTTAACAGGTCAGTCAGAGGAGCGGTCAGAGTCGAGAAATTCCTTATGAATTTACGATACCACCCTGCCATGCCAAGCAACCTGCGAACCAGTCTTTGAGTTTTGGGGATTGGGAAGTCCACAATAGCTTCCACCTTTGCAGGGTGGGTCTTAAACTTCCCACCACCAACTATGAAGCCCAAATACTTAAGCTTTTTGAAGCAGAATCTAGATTTCTTCATGTTGATAGTGAGATTGGCTTTGCGCAGACAATCAGCTACTTCACCTAACAGGGCGATATGCGTATCAAAATCTGGGACCATAATGAGAAGATCGTCAAGATTCACAAATACAAGCTCCCTGAGCCGTGCAGGTATCACCCTGTCCATCAACTGACTCAACCGTTGAGCTGCTTTATACAACCCAAACAGCATCACCGTGAATTGGTACAAGGGTCTTCCCGGTACCGCAAACACAGTCTTTTCCCTAATCTGCTTCTCAAGCGGTATCTGCCAAAACGCTTCTTTTAGATTGATACTGCTCATGTAGATTGCATCTGGAAATCGGCTGGTAAGTCCCTCGATATGAGGGAGGGTGTTAGCATTTTTTTTGCCAGGCACAGTCGATTTTTACCTGGCTTTCGCAAGAGAAACACGGGTGAGTACCATGGGCTCTCACTCTCCTCAATAACGCCGAGACTCAACATCCGATCCAACTCTTCCTACAAAATGGCTTGCACTGCAGGAGAAACAGGGTAGTGACGCTGCTTTACAGGGGGCTCATCACCGGTATCTATGACGTGCTCCATCAAGGTTGTTTTTCCGAGCCCATCACGCTCAAAGCAAATAAATTTCTCCCTGACCGCATTCAGCCTGGCCTGTTGATCACGGCTTAACTGGTGCACATTCAAGGACTCTGAAGGCTCGTCGACTGAAACACTATTAATTATACTTGGAGCTAGCTGAAACACTCTCCAGAAGTTCACTCCAAGGTAGATCTCCTGGTCCAAATTATGCACAAGAAAGAAAGTTAACTCCTCTTCCTTATCCTTGTATAGAACTTTCAACTCTACTTTGCCTACGATTGACTCGCTTTTCCCATCCGCTGTTCTGACACCTGAACGAAAAGGAATTACTTGGGCTTCGAGATCTTTCACTAGTTGCATACAATTTTTTCCGATTATGCTAACGCTAGCTCCACTATCTAGCAACCCTAAAAATTCTCTACTTCCTAGTTTAATCCTAGCATAAGGCCGAGGATCAGATGCTATATTTAAAATAGTAGAAGAAATCTTTAACCTCATTTCTCTTCTCAACTTATACCTGGCTCTAGCTTTCAATATTTTTGAA
This sequence comes from Melangyna quadrimaculata, assembly GCA_949320155.1. NCBI lineage: Eukaryota > Metazoa > Arthropoda > Insecta > Diptera > Syrphidae > Melangyna > Melangyna quadrimaculata. Next base: position 108,822,014 of record OX439485.1, read on the forward strand.
GATGGAACGTAAATTTCGGAGTTAAAAATTCTCTTTCTCGCGTTATTATAATCTCGGATTCGCTCATGTAATGGCTTGAATTGACACAGTCTTTAAAAAAAAATAAATAAATAAATCGGGTGGCACAACGGCTCATGAAGAACCAGGGCCTAGTGACTAACAACTCGCAACCATTCCTGTGTGCGCCTTCGACAGGAATGGAAGGGACCTACAATTTTATGCCGAATCCGAACGGCTAGACGAGAAGCAATTATTCGTGACAAGTGATACTCTTGGAGGATTTGTCAATTCCTTGCAAGAGGCAGTAGCCCTGAAAAAAAAACTTTTATTTTAGTTTTTAGGTGGACGAGGCTGGGAAGCGATCCCAGACCTCCAGCTTGACAGTCGAAGGCACTAACCATTACGCTACGGGCTACTACGAATTGACACAGTCTAGGTTTTTTTTATTATTTTCTAGTTTCTCTCTCCCTTCGCGATTTAAAATTGTAATTTTTTGTTCTTTATCTTAGTCTCCTTTATTTTCTTTTTCAGCTAGCTCTTCTTTCTTTGGATTTATTGGGGGTGCGGTTTCTGGGTCGCACGCGATTCCCCCTGATCCTTCGCGTCCCCCACTCGGTTTCCCTGCTGACATTTGGAACAATTTGGCGTTTTTACACCCTCCTGCCCACACCTATAACAAAACACGGTCAGTACTTCCGACCCACATTCGAAATACGTATGACTGGGGGCTTTACAGTTCCAGCAGGTCAACTTAGTTGATTTAGATTAGTTGGTTAGGATTTTAACCAAGTCCCATTCGGGTATTGGAATCCGTAGCTGAGATCTCAATTTGCTTATCGCTGCAAAAAAGTCATCAATGCTTTCCCCGTACGCTTGCTTACGTTCCATTATATCGCGCATGAGTTTATAGTCGGACTTCAGATTTTTAAATTGACGCATTAAAGCGTCCTTCAACATAGGCCAATCCGGATTATAGTTATTACGCAAGAATTGCCAATACCATTCGCAGGCCGCTTCCTTGAGCATCAGATGGAAGTCACGATAGTGATGTCTCCATTCGGCGAGCTTCTGAAAACCGCGCTAAGTTGGCTGTAAAATTCGTCCTTCTCGGCGTCCGACGCTTCCTCAGTTGGGGCATAGCACTGGATGATGGTGATTTTTCTTAATTTACTCTGGAACCTGGCTGTCAATATCCTGTCGTTGATGGGTTTCCAAGTTATAAGACTTTGCCGCGCCTTTGGAGTCAACATTAAACCTACGCCGGAACATCGGGAGCTTCCAACTGGTTTTCCGGAGTAAATAAAGAAAGTGCTTTTCGAAGGTGAATCCACCTGCCCTGCGCTCAACCATCTCATTTCACTCAGACCCAAGATGTCTAGGTTGTACCGTAGGAATTCTTTCTCAAGTTGGAGGAATCTGGCGTTGTTAGGGCCTTCTTCGCGGTTATCGAGAAGAGTTTTAACATTCCAGAATCCAATCTTTGTCCTTGTTCGATAGCCAAAAGTCGTCATCGTTTGATCATTCCTTATCCGAGGCTGTAGTTGCCGATTCGAATCGGTTGATTTCTTTACATGTGGTAGGTTGCCAACCCGTCACACGACCCCCAGACCCGGAGGGCCGGATCCTTGTGTAGCCTTAGGACAGCAGGCCGGATAATCCGATACCAGTAGCCTACTACGGGGATATGAGTGCTGCCGTTGACCCTTGAAGGGTTCATCCGCCACCATCTCTTTTTCAGCACCCTGGCTAGTACTGAAATTCCTTACCGACCTCAGCTCTAAATATTTCAGAGTAGCACACGTAAGGTCTCTGTCGTCCATACTGTTGGTGACACCGTTGATTCTGATGAATTCATCCGCCGCACACCTTCCTTCTGATGGGCTCGTCTAAGACTTCAGCCGACTTATACAGCCAGTCCTTTCCGACAGAGTATTTATAGTGTTGCTATTTTTGTCTCTTGTTCAACACTCGCGCTAATTTGTTTGGCAAGTCAAGTCCGGATGGACGAGACCAGTACCCGATGGTTACCACTTGGAGGTAAAATAAGCACAATTGATGTGTAGTATTCGTTACATCACTGGACATCGCCGTGTTGACGCCACTCAGTGACTACCCGCGTCCTAGAACATCCAACCATCCAACTATCGTAATGGGAGATCTTAATGCTAAGGTTGGCCAGGACAACACAGCGTTGAAGCACGTTCTGGGTAACCACGGTATCGGGGAACGGAACGACAATGGAGAGCGGTTTGTTGACTTCTGTAACGCAAATCAGCTAGTCATTGGAGGTACTCTGTTCGAGCATAGGATCTCGCACAAGATAAGTTGGTTATCCACAGATCGTCAATGTACAGCGAACTTAATCGATCACTTTGCTATTAGCAAGCGCTTTAAAAATTGTTTTCTCGACGTCCGAAACAGACGCGGTGCTGATGTAGGGTTAGCTCGCGATCACCATCTTATGCTTGCCTACGTTCGTCTTCGAATTGCTTCAGTACATGGAAATCGGCAAAACTTCCTGCGTACACCCAGGTACAATACCGACAGATTACGGGATCCTACAGTGCGCCAAAGATATAAGGACCGCCTCGCCGCAGAAGCAGAAGTCATCAGCATTGCCACGCCAGAAAATGCAGACCAACACTGGAGCAATGTGAAAAAGGCCTTTGCAACTGCCGCAACTGAGTCTGTGGGTATAAGGCAGAGAAGCCAAAGCACATGGCTTTCTGCAGATACATGGAGTAAGATTGAAGAAAAGTAGGTGAGAGATTTAACATCGAGTCTCAGTACCGTAGGAAAAGGAAAGAAGTGCAGCGTAGTGTCAGACGTGACAAAAGGAGGCGCGTAAATGTTCTCGCAGAACAGGCAGAGGAAGCAGCATCTAGGTGCGACAGTGGTACCGTCTACAAGATAACCAAGGAATTGGTTGGAAACAACAACTCCCGGAAACAACACCTCGTCAAGGATGTAGACGGCACCCTGCTAGTTACGGATGAGGATCAGCTCAGGAGATGGAAGGAACATTTTGCTAGCGTGCTCAACCACATAGGCGATAGCGGAGGTGTTCCAGCCCCTAACCCAAATGAGCTATTCGTAGAAACTAGTTCCCGTATTCGCACCTGCCCTCCCAGTTTAGCCGAGATAACATCAGCAATCAAATCCCTCAAGAACAACAAAGCGGTAGGTTTGAACGGAATTCCCGCTGAGCTCTACCAAGCAGATCCACAAACATCAGCGAAGTTGCTACACCCCTTAATAGCACAGGCATGGGAGAACGAAAGTTTCCCCATTGAATGGAAAAAAGGGATGATCGTCAAACTGCCAAAAAAGGGAAATCTTACGGATTGCGGAAACTGGAGAGGGATCTGTGTCCTCCCCGCGGTGGCAAAGATAATGGCGAAAATAATCTTGGAACGAATCAAAGAACATCTCGATTCTACTCTCGACAAAGAGCAAATGGGATTTCGTGCAGGCTCATCCTGCATTGATCACATCAACACCTTGAGGATCATAATAGAACAATGCGTGGAGTTCCGTTCCCCTCTTCATTTGCTCTTCATCGACTTCGAAAAGGCTTTCGATAGTTTGAATCGAGATTTCATTTGGTCAGCTTTGCGTAGGAGAGGAGTACCCGAGAAGATTATCGCCGTTATAAAGGCTACCTACGAGGGTGCATCGTGTCAAGTCTTACACAACGGAAAGGTATCAGAGGACTTCGATATCTATAGCGGAGTTCGTCAAGGATGTTTGCTATCTCCACTACTTTTCCTGGTGGTTATAGGGGATGTCCTTCATGCAGCTCTAGCCGAGCAAGCGCGTGGAATTCGATGGACGATGTTTTCGTTCCTGCAACATCTTGATTACGCTGACGATATTTGTTTGCTCTCGCACAACATTATGGATCTTCACCATATGGTGACTAATCTGGAATGCGAGGCAAACAAAGTCGGTTTGAGGATCAACACCGGGAAAACAAAAATCCTCAAAATTTCTGAATCTTCTTCTCAAGTTGTCGTTGCGGGACAGCAGGTTGAAGCGGTGGACAACTTCCTGTACCTTGGTAGTGTTGTCTCAAAAGACGGCGGTGGTACGGATGAAGATGTTAACTGCCGAATCGGCAAAGCTAAAGCTGCTTTCGGCATGCTGTCTAAAGTTTGGAGGAGCAACGTCTACAGTACGAAGACCAAGCTGCGACTGTTCCGGTCGAACGTAGAGTCAGTGCTACTATATGGGTGTAGTACATGGAAAGTGACCGCCTCTGTCACAAGGAAGCTACAAACTTTCGAAAATAGATGTCTCCGAAACATCCTAAGGATTTTTTGGCCGAACACCATCTCCAACCAAGAACTCCTTCGGAGAACGGGCCAAAGTCCTATTGACATCGTTATTAGGAAAAGAAAGTGGCAGTGGATTGGTCACACCCTACGTCGTGGTGCAGACTCTATTGCAAGACATGCAATGGAGTGGGATCCACTCATCCAAGATGGCAGAAGACCTGGAGGCCAGAGAAAATCTTGGCGCAGAACAGTCGACAAGGAATCACAAAAGCTCGGTAAAAGTTGGGGAGAGCTAAAATACATTTCCAGAAACCGAACGAGATGGCGTGTAGCGGTAGTTGACGCCCTGTGCCCCTTAGAGGGGTCAAGGATCTAAGTAAGTAAGTAAGATGGAAGTCACGTAAAATCACGGATCAAGGACATCGATGATGCATTTGAAGCCTCTCCACCTGCAGTATAAAGTCCTCTTCCGTGCGATGTTCAGGTTTCCCATTAAAAGTTATGTTCCACCTATCAATCCAAATTGCTTCTCGAACAGGGCGATAATCGGAGTGGAAAGGTGGTGGAGGTCGGCTAAACAAAGGATTGGATGCGTCTCTGGGTGGTTGGAGGAAGTAACTGTCCGGAAACGGTTCGGCTTGAAAGTTTCTGTCTTGCCCTCTACGTCTATTCGGCTCGTTTTGTCGAGGATTCGGCGGACCTGCTGGAACGAAACCTCTATAATTGGGATCATACGGCGGTAGAATCTGAATTAGGGGCGGCACCGAATGCTGGGACACCGAGGAGGGAACTTCTGGTCTTGGTGGCTGGTCAACTGAAGGCGCTGCTCGACTCAGACTTAATTCTCTCATCAGTCCACCTATCTGGCTCCGAATTTCATCCTTCAAGGTACTAGTGATTTCTGTTGTAACCGAAGTTTGAGAGGAAGAGAGAGCGTTGACGATGGATAGATTGATGTTCGCCTTAAGATCTTCAGGCACTATGATTCTTTCCCTACCACTACCGCTAGGCCTGTTCATCGCCGCTTCGAACAGTTTTTTCGTCGTCCCGGTAGTGTTCGAGACGAATCTAGGATCGGGGACCCTAGGCGCGACTCGCCGTGCGGTGGCTCCCTGGTCGCTCAAAGAACTATAACAAGGTGGTGTGATCGAATCGATGGAAGTGTTCGGCAAATTCGGTGGTAACGGAGGAACTGCCCTGGCGGGAGGAGCTGAAGAAGGATTTTGTATACTCGGTGTGAGTGGAGAATGTTGTACCGGCTGCCTTTGCAAGTCACCAAGGTCATAAGCTGACGGCTGATAAGGCCTACTTGGTTCTATTTCCGCATTTCTAATTCGATTCCTAAGGCTTTCCTCCACATCACTATAACTAGGCGCTGCCATTATATGCAATTTCAAAAAAAAAAAACTACGAAACAAATTCAAAACTAACAGCGGTATGAGAGGTCAAGATCAAAACTGTTCCTGAATGATCGAAAACAAAGAGGTTTCCTTATTTTTTGCATCGAAATTTGGAAAACGTTCTTCGGAGATTGAAAAAAAAATCAAAACAAAGTTTAAACTTAAATTTGTGTAACCAAAAATGGGAAGTTTAGAACAAAAAACAAACCAAACTAAATTTAACGCTTGATATTCAGAAACAACCAAAAAAAAAATGATTAATTCGAAACAGGTAGCGTTGAAAAGTTATCGGAAAACTAGTTTTCGAATAACCCCACAATAAAATAATTTAAATATATAAAAAAGTAAGTTGAAACACCTAAACAATGAGATACCCAAAAATTCAGATCGTAAACAAAAACTTGAAAAATAAATGATTCTATAAAAAAACTATATTTGGAAAATTCCAACGAAAACTTGACTACGATTTGAAAAAACTTGAAACGTTATAGTAACCGAATGTAATTCGAAACTTATAGTTTACTGGTAACAAAAAAAATTAAGTAATAGAAAAAATTTTAATATTAAGTTACAAAAAAAAAAAAACGGAAGAATGAAGATTACCACTTATAATCTCTTCCACTTAGAGCCAAACTTGCTTAAACGATGTAAACCAAACGTTTAATATAAAAACAATAAACAAAAGAACAACTAATGTGTTAATTTCAAAACGCACTATGAACTATAACAAACAAAAACTGAAAATAAAACAATCGACTTATTTTTAACTTAACTATTAAGTACTTATTTCAAATAAAAATAAAATTATTTTTTTATACAATTGAGCACTTTAGTTAACTTTACTAATGAGTAAAGCTAAAAAGTGAAAACTAATAAGAAACGAATAATTTTTTTGCAAAAAGAAACGAAAAAAAAATTGCAAAAAAAAACTTGTAACAACTAACAAAATGTAACTGACTAACAAACGGTGAGTCAACAACAAGAATTGAAAATAAAAACAAAGATAACTCAAAAGAAAAACAAAACTAACTATGAACTATTTGGAAAACAAAAGTTTCAGTAATATTCCGTAGAAAAAAAATTTAATATTGAAACCTATAAACACCACAAGGAAACTTGTGATCCCGAAAAGTAAACCAAAAAAATATTAGTTAAGTATGAAATACTTGAAATTAAAAATTTTTTTTTGGAAAAAATTTAAACAAAAGTAATTTTAAATGAAGTTCGAAAACAGAAATTAAGAAAAACGAATTTTAAAAAATATCAGTAATTTTACTAAGTATTTTAAAAGAAGATAAGTTTAACTTTTCTTTTCAAACTAAATTATTCTTCTCAGAATTTTTTTTTTTTTTTTCGAAGGAAAATTGTGAAACAATAAAATTACTAAAAATTCCAAACACCTGACAGCTAGAAAACTATTATAATGAAACTTGAAATGTTTGAATCAAAAACGAAAATTTTTGAATTTGAAAAAAAAACAAAATGAAATTGTAAATAAAAAAAAAACAACAACGTAAATATATTTTAGAAACAGTTTTTAGAACTCACCTTTCTTAAATTTTTTCTTCTTAAAGGTTATTAAAGTTGTACTTTAAAAGTAAGCTATATTTCAAAGTAATATCTTCGAACAAAATAAATAATTAAATAATGAAATATGAAACAAAAACTTTTTTCTTCCTAACTGGGAAATTGAACTTTCTTGAATATTTTTGTTTGTATAAGTATTCGGGGTGCTTCGGTTGGCTGTTCGGTGACTATATTTCGTTGACGTTCTGGGAGTGAATCAACTGAAACTTATCTAGAAATAAAATGACTGCGGACCGACGATTTCATATTATCCCTCAGTGTGGTAAAATTGAAAAGGTAGTTAAACAATTTGACAAAATTACATTACAAAGTTAATCTTCCGAACCCGCTATTCAAGTCTGTCACTTGGACTGTCGTTGAAGACATGGCATTGAAAAACTAACAACACACAAGAGAAAACATCTGAGTTATACTAAAACTCAAAATAGATTTGAAAATTAAATCGTGCAGCGATATTCGATACTTGGCCAAACATGGTCACGATTCAAAAAAGATTTAAATAAACTGGACTGTGGGATTTGAAATTGAAATGTTGAAAGTAAAGAAAAAAAATTTGAGATTGGGGAAAAGGAAAACTAGACACATTGGCGATAACTGAAACCTACTTCACTTCTAAAAGCTAGTCGCAATTCTTCCTAGTATGTAAAGGACTTTCTAGGTGAAGACTTACTAAACCCTATTGAAATCAACGGAAGCTCAGATTAAACACCGAAACACTCATTAACCGCAGTCACTAAAGGCATCCAAAAACTAGTCGCAATTCATCACAGTACGTCAAAAACCTTCTAAATGAAGACTTACCAGCTTTGAAAAACTTTAGCAATTTTGGTTGTGAACTATAACAACATAAAAAACAGAATCGAGACCTACAAAAATCTAAGACAAATGCCTTAGACGTTGGGCGCCATTTTGTTGCGTGGCAAAAGGAGAGGGGGAGCTGGAAAGGAAGTAGGATAGGAGACGTTAAGGGCTGGAAGCTAGAAAAAGGGAAGGTTAGGAGAAAGCGAGAAATGTCAAGTCCCGGGGACGTGGCCTGCTTGCGCATGCACGCCGTCAGCTCGTCGGATGGGGGGGGATCTGGCCCCCGGAAACTCGACCTCTTCAGCAGACAAAAACATACATCAGGCCGGCAAAAAAAATAAACCACAAAAATAAAGTCTGACCACGGACTGACACTTACCACACCGAGGGAGCTGCAGATGGTAAAGCAGCTTGGCCTATACCCACCCTACCTGGGAACCCGGCAACCATCTATTGGATTCCCCCTAACATGCTAAAGATTACCCTTCAGATTTCCATCACTCCGTCATCTCCGGTCCTTTAGCTTAACCTCCACACCCCTGAAAATTTAACCTTCAACAAATCATGTTGCTCTTCAATGTGCAACAAAGAAACACCAGATCTTTCTCAACAGAGCTCTTTGGAGGTGGACACAATGAACTAAATTTGGAAACTAAACAAAAAATACACGGCACAAGAAACACTATCTAGCATTTACAATATCTAATTACGTTAAGATAGTTGATTAAGTAAGAAAATTATTAACTATAAGTTCACAAGATGATTTTATAATATTATTATACAAAAATGAACTTCGACTCCACTAAAAATCATAAAAATGCTTATTTCCCTGCAAGCACCTTTTTTTTATAAATGTTGTTGCGGATATTTGTAAGTATTTTTAAGTTTGGAAATATCGAAAGTATATAGGTAGTTTTAAGTTTTAAAATATTTTAAGTTTTAAATATCATTAGATAAGTTTTAATAAATTTAAGTTATAATAAAGGTAAGTTTTAAATTTGTTGTTTCAATAAACGTAAGTTTTAAATTTTTGTTTCAATAAAGGTAAGTTTTAAATTTTAAATAGTTGTAGATAGTTTTAACTTTTAAATAGTTGTAGATAGCATTAACTTTTAAATCGTTGTAGATAGTATTGAGTTTTAACTTTTAAATAGTTGTAAATAGTTTTAAGTTTTAACTTTAAGATGATAGTAAGTATTCCTGGGTACGTTTTGATTAAATATCTTTTAAATCTTAAATGTAACTAAGTTTTAACGTTAAGGTAACAACAAATAATTTTAAGCGGTAATTTTGAGGTAATAGCAAGTAGTTGAACATTTATGGAATGGTAAGTAATTTTAAGTTTTAGCTAGTTTTAAGTAATTTTAATAAAAATTTTAATTTTAAGTTTTCGCTTTTATATAGTGTTGAGTATTCTAAGGTAAGAATTTATAGCTTAGGTTTCAACTTTTATAGAGCGGTAAGTTATTTTACACTAGTTTAATCTATGCGTTTTTTTTTTTTTTTGAGTTTAGGCAAACGTGGTTCTTATAGGTAGGTAACAAAAATCTTTTCTTTCTTTTTCTTTATAAATTGTTTAACTCAGTTTTTTTCCCTTCACCATTAAATTCTAGGTTTTACTTATCTTGGCGTTTCTTTTTGGTATTTTAGGAGTATGAAGTCACAGTTTCTCTGGGGAACAGGTAGGATTTTTGGTGCTCTAGTGTACTGCTCCCTTTTTGTTTTCTTGTAGTGGGGTGTAATTCCTCGTGGTGTATAGGTTTCCAAAAAACAAACAATGAACGGAAGGTTGGTACCCAGGAAATATCCCCAGATCACGGCAAAAACGGTGGGCGGCCCTGACTCTTGTTGCCTGTCAGTGACCGCCAAGAACACACCTAACCCAAAATTTATTAATTAGCACGTTTTTTAACTCACCACAAGTTAATACTATTAAATTCTTATAAGTTAAGAGCTTTCCACCTTAAGATTTTTTCCACACGTTTTACAACTAAAAAGAATTAATTTTTTTTTATAACGCACGACTGTAAAAACTTTTTTTTCTTATTTTTAAATTTACCTCTCGTGAACAAATCTATTTTTTTTTGTTGGAACAAAACTAATCTGTATGACTTTTGACTGGAGGAGATCCGATGTGAACAATAGTGGAAAAGCGAATGAAAATGACGAAATTAACGAGATCCATATCCCACCAATTGAGTTAGCCTACCAAAAGAACCTTGTATATATACCTATACGGAATTTAAACCACTACACTTATCCGTTTAATCACACCACCTCTCTAGCCCAATCCCAATTTTCCTTCCTAATAGCCTTTTCACACCAAACCCAAAACCAGGTTTTCGGCAATTGGTTTACGAAAACTTGAAATGCGTTAACACCGAAAATTTACAAGTTTTCATTTGACATTTCATTTGTTTTGCTTAAACACAATGGTTTCGAGGAAGGGCCGCGCCGCTTTGAAAATTGTCAGTGCCACAGAAAAGGGAAAAATCAAATGTTTTATGTGCAATTAAAAGACAATTTATTAATATTGAAATTTAATAATGGAAATACAATCAATCCTGATTCGTTATAATTAATTTATTTCTTAAGCGATCAATTTCACGTAGTAGTTAGGATGTGCGACACTGCGTCGCGCTCTCTTGTGTTCCAGCAGAAAAAATATTTTTTCCTGGCAGCAACCCATCAGCTATTTTTATGACATTTAATTGAGCGCTGAATGTTTCACAAGGTGTGTTTGTTTAGTTCATCCTGCAATTATGAAACTATTCCGAACACGTAAAAACCGGACACAATAAACAAATATTTAAACCACCTTAATGTTTTTACACTATAGGTTTTTGTCGTTTTTTAGTATAAAATTTTTTTTTTTTTATTTTTTAATTTATCGATTAAACGAAATAAACAAAAACAAAACTAACGAACGATCAAAAACACGTACCTTGAATGCATTTCGGACTATATGCAGTCCATCATCAGCATCACGACTGATCAAATTGGTGTCATCTTATTGGTTTTATAATCAGATGAGAGAAAAGAGGCTCGAAGATATGTTGCCGTTATCAGCATTGATAGAATTGCTATCTTTCTGTATAAAATAGCTCTCATAAGCATCCAATTTTCTCTCATCTGTTATGTGTTTTTTGAGACTCACACTGCTTGCATTTATGTTGAAGTGGTTGAACTTTAAGACGTGGTCTGCAATGGCAGAACTTTGATTTTTATTTTGTTTAATGTACGCACAGTGTTCTTTAAATCTCTTTTCTATAGTTCTTTTGGTTTGGCCATAATAAACTCCTTCACAGTCACCACATTTGATTGCATATATGCCTGATTTTTTCATGTTGTCAATTTTGTCTTTTGTTGACCCGAGTAAGTTTTTGAGTTTTGTTTTGCTTGAAAAAACCAATTGAATATTATGTTCTCTGAAATTTGTTGATATTTTGTTGGTTATTTCGGGCACATAACACACTGCGGCTCGTTTAACTTCACTTCTTTCTATGTTTTGCGTGAAAAGCGTCGACATGTTTGATTTTTTAATTTTCTTAGAATGTTTTTTGATAAGTTTATCCACTAAACTTAAACTGTAGCCGTTTACATCTGCAACTTTTTTAATGTATTCATATTCAGTTTTGTAGTTTAAAGCCGATAAAGGGAGCTTACACATTCTATATATCATTGAATGAAACGCGGCGTGTTTATGTTGAGTCGGACAATGTGAATCACTTGTAATGAACCGGAGTGTACTTGTTGGTTTATGGTAAACCGAAATCTCTATTTTATTTTGCAACGTTTTTCTTACTTCGAGATCTAGAAAACAGATTTTTCTGTTTGTCTCGGTTTCAATTGTAAATTTTATTGATTCAAATTGGCTGTTTAACACCCTCAACGTACTATCTATGCTGTCTTTTTTCACAATAGAAAACACATCATCCACATATCGGCACCAAAACCGCGGTAGTAAATTCTCATTCTTCAACCGAATTTCAAATGCTGACATTAACAATTCCGACACTAGAGGACTCAACGGGTTCCCCATATTTGTTCCCTTTTCTACCTTATAAAACTTATTTCTGAATTGGAAAAAGTTTTGTTTCATGCAAAGTTTAGCAACATTCAAAAAACACGCTTTTTTTTCGCTACTCACATCTACTGTATTCAAATATTTTTCAAATTCACATAATGCGATTTCTACCGGAATACTTGGGAAAAGAGACACAACGTCAAACGACACCATCATTTCATCTTCTTGTATTATTTCGCTTTTTACTTTTTCGACGAAATCGAATGAATTTTTTATCGAAAGGCTGTTAATTGGAGGTAAAAATCGCATTTCATTAACTAGCCATTTTGCTAATAAATAAGAAGGAGACGATATGCTGCTAACAATTGGTCTATCACCGGATTTATGGATTTTGGGAAGGCAATAAATAAGCGGGACTTGTGGATTGGACACTGACAATTTTCTTTTTAGCCAAAAACCGAAAACCGAGCTTACTTCTTTTATTAACTCGTTGCTCTCTCTTATCATTTTTGGCAGAGGGTTTTTGTTTGTTTGTTTATAATCACACTTTTGAATTACATTTAGCATCCTGTTTTCGTAATCACTTTTATTCAACACCACTAATTTATTGCCTTTATCGGCTTTAACATAAACGCAATCTTTAGATTTTAAGGATTTTATGATATCAAAATCATTATTTTTCCTTTGCGTACTCGTGGAATTGTTGAGATCATCAATAATCTCTTTTGCCGCCCGTCTCACATCATCTTGAACTGAAAATGTTTTGAACTTTAAAGCAGTTTCAATATCCACAACCACATCTAATAACTGGATTTTATTTGGTTTTGGAGTGAAGTTCAGACCTTTGTTTAGTAACGCTATTTCATTTTCACTAAACACAACATCAGACTCATTACAAATGAAATCTGGAATGAATTTTGGTTGGTGACACTTAACATTAATTGTTTCCTTTAATTTCTCATATTTTTTGCGATGTATTTCTCTTTTCTTATTAACTGCACTTAAAACTTGTTCCTGAACACTATTTTCAAACTCATACCACTTTGACCATTCCGCTATATTTAGACTTTTAGTTATCTCTAAATGCAAGCTGTATAATTCTAATTCAATGTTGGCTAATTTCTCAAAATGATGTTTTATTTCTAGTCTTAGCCATTTCTTTTGTGCAAACGAAATTATTTTTTCCGTGCGAGAATTACTAACCGCACACGTCACTTTTATAAAATTTGGCACTACGTTGCTCTTTTTGCACAATTTAAGGAATTGAATATCTTCCAACAAGAACTGTACCTTTCTTTTCAATCGTCTTAAAGTTCAACCACTTCAACATAAATGCAAGCAGTGTGAGTCTCAAAAAACACATAACAGATGAGAGAAAATTGGATGCTTATGAGAGCTATTTTATACAGAAAGATAGCAATTCTATCAATGCTGATAACGGCAACATATCTTCGAGCCTCTTTTCTCTCATCTGATTATAAAACCAATAAGATGACACCAATTTGATCAGTCGTGATGCTGATGATGGACTGCATATAGTCCGAAATGCATTCAAGGTACGTGTTTTTGATCGTTCGTTAGTTTTGTTTTTGTTTATTTCGTTTAATCGATTAATTAAAAAATAAAAAAAAAAAAATTTTATACTAAAAAACGACAAAAACCTATAGTGTAAAAACATTAAGGTGGTTTAAATATTTGTTTATTCATCCTGCAAATCCAACATGTTTTGGACAGGTTTTATTTAAAACTTGTGTTTTATCAAAACTTGTGGTTAAGCATAAATGTATGGGATAACTTGTGTTTTCGATCTAGGTTTTCAGCCAAAACCGATATTTTCGCGAAAACCGGGTTTTGGGTTTGGTGTGAAAAGGCTATAAAATCCGTTTTTTCAGTTTTTTTTTTGTTATTTCCCTTAATAAAATAGTGGTATTGGTATGAACGAAGACTAAAGCGAACACCTACGCAATCCTAATGCCGAACAGATTCTCATACCTTCACGTTCCACCGAGGGTCTTTTGCTTTTCCAGCCACTGTCACTGTCGCTTCTCTTTCTATTTTTCTGAATTTCCAAAGATAAATAAAAGAAAGAGGGAGGAAGCTCAGTCTGACCCTTCTTGGCATTTGACCTTTAAACACTGTTGGGGTGGGAAGTTCATTTATTCCCCACCGTTCCACTTGTGCGCACAACTCACCACGGTGAATTTAGGCTATTTCAGTCTCTGGAATCTTCCCTCGACCCATACACAGCTGATTTTGTGGAACCTGTGTCTTTTCATATTTTTTTCCATTTTCCCTAGCCTAACCTTCCAGTTAACTAAAGACTATCCAATCACAATTCACAAATCAACACAAAAAGAAAAACAAACATTAAATGGCGACCGGAGTAGTGGATGGTTTTGTATCTTTTCTTTTTTTTTTCTATTCTATTTTATTAATCTATTTTGTAATTCTAGGTACTTTTTTTCTTTCTATCTTTGAAATGCTTTAAATTTTTTTTTTCTCAGGCATTATTTTTTGCCAACCGGACACAACTTTCCATGAACAAGCCTCGTTCACCCACATACAGTAGTCCCTGGATAGATGGCCGCGACAATCAGTCCGAATCAAATGAAGCCAACTATTGCCAGTGCGTAAACATTGGCATGATCCATTGAATCTTTTTCGAGGAGCTGAATGCCAGGGACTTCATTGGGCAACCCATAAGGAACTGCTGACCCACAATGACCTGAAGCCTAGTGCCCAGGATCAGCGAACAGTTTGTGTTTCTGTGCAGGTGATGCTGGCAAAGCTGAGCCTCAGATCGTGCAAACTGACTCGAAGGAACATCTTTTTGGCCCTACGTGAAGTACCTGCTTTTTTTAACAAAAATATTATCAAAACCTAAAATGTAATCATTGAAAGTTAATGCTGTAAAACATTTTTGAGTTCAGTGGCTACGCTGTATTGAAAAGTAAAGTAATATTTTCTGCTATTTTATTGGTTTATTTATTGGAACCAAAATTAATACGTGCCCCCGTTTTTGGGATCAAAGAAAATATTATTTTTCTTTCTCTTTCAAAATCAGATTAAAAACGTTCATAAAAAAATGATCACCCATTCCTCTAGTCCATAACAAATTTTCTGGGTATGACCGATAGCCTGCCAGGTCAAGGACAGAAAAAAACGGGCTCCTTATTCTGTCTAAAGTAGTAGCCCGTAGCGTAATGGTTAGTGCGTTCGACTGTCACGCTGGAGGTCTGGGATCGCTTCCCAGCCTCGTCCACCTAAAAAACTAAAAAGTATTTTTTCAGGGCTACTGCCTCTTGCGAGGAATTGACAAATCCTCCAAGAGTATCACTTGTCACGAATAAGTGCTTCTCGTCTAACCATTCGGAATCGGCATTAAATTGTAGGTCCCTTCCATTCCTGTCGAAAGGCGCACACAGGAATGGTTGCGAGTTGTTAGTCACTAGGCCCTGGTTCTTCATGAGCCGTTGTGCCACCCGATTGTTTTATTCTGTCTAAAACAAATGTTTTTACAAGTTTTGTTTTTTTTTATAACGGGGACCTGTAGGGGGTGCAAATTTGGATTTGGAAGTTTAGGGCAACGGGGGTTGCTTGTGACTCCCTGCCCGCAGTTTGTGTTTCAGTGGGGAGAAACCCATGGTATGCCGGGCAAACAAAGTATTTAAAAACGACAGAGTACGGGTGTCTTCAACCGCCGGACCTCCGCTAAGTGTACCTTCTAGACGGTATTAACCATCTCAAATTATTAAAAGTTAGCAAAAAAGCAAATTTCAAAAAGGCTGGCTGACGTTTCTATCTAAGGGAATACTTGGGGGAGTAGACAGACTCATCCTATACGTACCGTAGTTACTTTATTACTAGTCGTTAGGTACTAAAAAGGGTACAGTCTTTTTATTTCCGAGAAACACTGCATTATCACCTTTTCTTTTGTTGTTCTTTTGTATGAAATAGTTTGATTAAGTATCTTTTTTTTTGGAAGAAGTGTTATACAAGTGTAACAGTTACCAAAGTTTTGTTTAACTTAGTATTATTAGTATGCTGTTTGATTTTTTTTTGTAATTTGTTTACTAGTTTAGTAATAAAACTTCGACGCTAAGTTATTTTTGAATGCAGATCTGGTATTTCTTTGTTGCCCATTGAAGAGCAACATGATTTGTTGAAGGTTAAATTTTCAGAAGTGTGGAGGTTAAAGTAAAGGACCGGAGATGACGGAGTGATGGAAATCTGAAGGGTAATCTTTAGCGTGTTAGTGGGAATCCAAGTGGATAGCCGCCCGGTTCCCAGGTAGGGTGGCTATAGGCCAAGCTGCTTTACCATCTGCAGCTCCCTCGGTGTGGTAAGTGTCAGTCCGTGGTCAGATTTTATTTTTGTGGTTTATTTTTGCCGGCTTGATGTATGTTTTTGTCTGCAGGCGAGGTCGAGTTTCCGGGGGCAAGATCCCCCCCCATCCGACGAGCTGACGCCGTGCATGCGCAAGCAGCCCACGTCCCCGGGACTTGACATTTCTTCCTTTTTCCTAACCTTCCCTTTTCCTAGCTTACAGCCCTTAACGTCTCCCATCCTACTTCCTATCCAGCTCCCCCTCTCCTTTGGCCATGCAGCAAGATGTTTTTTACAACTAAAAAAAAATAAATTTTTTTTATAACGCACGACTGTAAAAACTTTTTTTTCTTATTTTTAAATTAACCGCTCGCGAGCAAATCTATCTTTTAGGAATAAAACTAGTCTGTGTGACTTTTGGCTGGAGGAGATCCGATGTGAACAATAGTGGCAGAGCGAATGAGAATGAGGATATTAACGAGATCCATATCCCATCAATTGAGTTAGACTACCGAAAAGAACCTTGTATATATACCTATACGGAATTTAAACCACTACACTTATCCGTTTAATCACACCACCTCTCTACCCCAATCCCAATTTTCCTTCCTAAAATCCGTTTTTTCTGTTTTTTTTATTTCCCCTAATAAAATAGTGGTATTGGTATGAACGAAGACTAAAGCGAACAGCTACGCAATCCTAATGCCGAACAGATTCTCATACCTTCAGGTTCAACCGAGGGTCTTTCGCTTTTCCAGCCACTGTGTCTGTCGCTTCTCTTTCTATTTTTCTGAATTTCCAAAGATAAATAAAAGGAACGCATGCCAATCTGGAAAGAGGGAGGAAGCTCCGTCTGACCCTTCTTGGCATTTGACTGCGAAGGATCGACCTTTAAACACTGTTGGGGTGGGAACTTCATTTATTCCCCACCGTTCCACTTGTGCCCACAACTCACCACGGTGAATTTAGGCTATTTCAGTCTCTGGAATCTTCCCTCGACCCATACACAGCTGATTTTGTGGAACCTGTGTCTCTTCATATATTTTCCCTGGATAGATGGCCGCGACAATCAGTCCGAAACAAATGGAGCCAACTATTGCCAGTGCGTAAACATTGGCATGATCCATTGAATCTTTTTCGAGGAGCTGAATGCCAGGGACTTCATTGGGCAACCCATAAGGTACCGCTGACCCACAATGACCTGAAGCCAAGTGCCCAGGATCAGCGAACAGTTTGTGTTTCTGTGCAGGTGATGCTGGCAAAGCTGAGCCTCAGATCGTGCAAACGACTCGCAAGAACGTCTTTTCGGCCCTACGTGAAGTACCTGTTTTTTTTAACAAAAATATTATCAAAACCTAAAATGTAATCAGTGAAAGTTAATGCTGTAAAACATTTTTGAGTTCAGTGGCTACGCTGTATTGAAAAGTAAAGTAATATTTTCTGCTATTTTCTTGGTTTATTTATTGGAACAAAAATTAATACGTGCCCCCGTTTTTGGGATCAAAGAAAATAGTATTTTTTTTTTCTCTTTCAAAATCTCATTGGAATAGCATTGGTGTGAACAGATTAAAAAGGTTCATAAAAAATTAATCACCCATTCCTCTCGTCCATAACAAATTTTACTGGGTATGACCGATAGCCTGCCAGGTCAAGTTTTGTTTTGACAAGTTTTTTTTTTTTTTTTTTTTTTTTTTTTTATAACGGGGATCTGTAGGGGTTGCAAAGGGCAACAAAAAGGGCAACGAGGGTTGCTTGACTCCCTGCCCGCAGTTTGTGTTTCAGTGGGGAGAAACCCATGGTATGCCGGGCAAACAAAGTATTTAAAAACGACAGAGTACGGGTGTCTTCAACCGCCGGACCTCGGCTAAGTGTACCTTCTAGACGGTATTAACCATCTCAAATTATTAAAAGTTAGCAAAAAAGCAAATTTCAAAAAGGCTGGCTGACGTTTCTATCTAAGGGAATACTTGGGGGAGTAGACAGACTCATCCTTTGCGTACCTAAGTAACTTTATTACCAGTGAATAGGTGTTATTGGTTTAACCGATATGGTTAAAATGTAAATAAGTGAATAAATAAAGAAACGCACTAATAAATAAATAAATAAAAACAATCTAAAAACTAGTGTAAAAATAAAAAGCTATGGTAATCGTAGTATAATTAAGAAGAAAAATAATTCTAAAAGTTTTATCACAGATGGTTATTGGCTTATTGCTATTACAGTGGGAGTTTTATCACAGAATTATATACTTGATCGGAAATCGTTTAAACTGGTGTTTATTCCTAACGTTGGTGGGTGTCTCCAGTAAATTATCCCGTATTCGAAAAGTAGGAAGTGTTTAGCTACAGGATAAAAGAGTTTCAGGTACTAGGTGTAAAATCTTAAAGCTAACAGTTACAGTCTGTGACAGGTGCAATGATTTGATAAATAAATAAATAAGAGTTTTAAAGATCAGGTACATTAGGAAAAATTGAGTTTGATTTTAAAGTTAGAACTGTGACGAATCAGGTTCTATATGCAAAACTTAAAACTATCAGGTACAGGGTTTGAATCACGGGGAGTCGTTGATGAAGCGGACTCGCAGGTAATTAAAGTGACGATATGTAACCTAGGATACATAGGTACGGCTTTTATTCATTGCAATGATTAAATCACTCGGATATTACGATATATCTTGCCAGGGATAAATGCCAATCTTTTTCCCTGCTAAGTTCTCAAGTTCGTACATTTGATTACCCACGGGCTTTAAGATTCGGCATTTTATATATTTTGGTGATAACTTGGCAGATATATATTTCGTGGAATTACTCAAAATGAAATTTCGTCGGTAGACTTCTTGTCCGGGTATTTATTTGACTTTCTTAGTCCGCGTATTGTAGATTTTGGCCGATTTTTCGTTAGCTTTTAAAATATTTTCACGGATATGATTTCTCAAGCACTGCAGTCGTTTTTGCCGAGGAATGGTTAATAGTTCGCTGTCATCCACAGCGTTTAGCTTCCGTGCTAGTTCATAGCCACTTTCATGGGTCATCATGTTTGTCCCAAACAGAACAAAATACGGTGACACTCCTGTGGACTTATGAACTGAGCTTCTTGGGCGCAAGCAATGTCGCTAAGGTGCATGTCCCATTCTCGCTGGTCGGTTTTAAGATAAGACCGGATAGCTGCCAACAAAGTACGATTAACCGTCTCTGACGCATTCGACTGCGGAGCAAAATAAGCAGTTTTAAAATGTTTTATACCGTATTTCAACAAAAAGTTTTGAAAGTCTTTCGCTAAAAATTGCTTGCCATTATCGGAATGGATAATGTTGGGCACACCAAACACATTAAAAATCTCCTGTCTTAAGAATTTAATAATACTTGAGCTATTAGCCTGTCTTAACGCTTTCAAAAAGACGAATTTGGATAGATGGTCTAAGACAACGAATTTGAACAGTCATGTTAGGCCAGTGAAAATATTGAAGAATGCGATGGAGGGTTTTTGCAATACCTCCATGTGCAGCTTGAGGAGGATCATGAGCATTGCGTATGATATCTTCAGTAAGACCAGAAGGGATCGAGAGCAGCCATACATTTACTTCAGCTCGGAAAGCGCGTTTATTTACAAAGCCATCTTCGACTTTTAAATCTGGTAGTTCTGCACGATGGGAGTTGATAGTTTCTATTAAACTCTTATATTCTTCTGATTGAAACTCTTCGGATTCCAGGTTTACTAGAGGTACTACTTTTTCAATAGCCAGAGAATCGACGTATAACCGAGAAAGAATGTCTGGAACTACGTTTTGGGTGCCTTTTCGGTTCTGAATGTCGAAGGCGTATGACTGTAAAGACAAACTCCACCTGGCGAGTTTTCAGCTCAAGTCTTTCATACTCATCAGCCACTGAAGGCTGAAATGGTCAGTAATCACGGTGAAGTCCATGCCCTCGACATACGGCCTAAATTTGTTCACAGCCATCACCGCAGCCATACACTCCTTTTCGGTGACACTGTAGTTTCTCTGGCTCTTTTTGAATTTTTGAGAGAAAAAAGAGATACGGAGTTCTTCGTCATCCTTATCGCGTTGGAACAGTACGGCTCCAATTCGAGCATCCGAAGCATCACATTGAATTGAATCGCTTCGTAAACTTCGGACGGGAGAGAATTGGTGCCGAAGTCAGCGCTTTCTTCAGTTCTTCGAACGCCACCAGTGCTTCGTCAGTCATTCTAAA
Organism: Melangyna quadrimaculata; assembly: GCA_949320155.1. NCBI lineage: Eukaryota > Metazoa > Arthropoda > Insecta > Diptera > Syrphidae > Melangyna > Melangyna quadrimaculata. The sequence continues at coordinate 108,842,643 of OX439485.1, forward strand.
TTTTTCGTTTCTCTTCTTTAACAGGTCAGTCAGAGGAGCGGTCAGAGTCGAGAAATTCCTTATGAATTTACGATACCACCCTGCCATGCCAAGCAACCTGCGAACCAGTCTTTGAGTTTTGGGGATTGGGAAGTCCACAATAGCTTCCACCTTTGCAGGGTGGGTCTTAAACTTCCCACCACCAACTATGAAGCCCAAATACTTAAGCTTTTTGAAGCAGAATCTAGATTTCTTCATGTTGATAGTGAGATTGGCTTTGCGCAGACAATCAGCTACTTCACCTAACAGGGCGATATGCGTATCAAAATCTGGGACCATAATGAGAAGATCGTCAAGATTCACAAATACAAGCTACCTGAGCCGTGCAGGTATCACCTTGTCCATCAACTGACTCAACCGTTGAGCTGCTTTATACAACCCAAACAGCATCACCGTGAATTGGTACAAGGGTCTTCCCGGTACCGCAAACGGAGTCTTTTCCCTACTCTGCTTCTCAAGCCGTATCTGCCAAAACGCTTCTTTTAGATTGATACTGTTCATGTAGATTGCATCTGGAAATCGGCTGGTGAGTCCCTCGATATGAGGGAGGGTGTTAGCATTTTTTTTGCCAGGCACAGTCGATTTTTACCTGGCTTTCGCAAGAGAAACACGGGTGAGTACCATGGGCTCTCACTCTCCTCAATAACGCCGAGACTCAACATCCGCACTGCAGGAGAAACAGGGTAGTGACGCTGGTTTACAGGGGGCTCATCACCGGTATCTATGACGTGCTCCATCAAGGTTGTTTTTCCGAGCCCATCACGCTCAAAGCAAATAAATTTCTCCCTGACCGCATTCAGCCTGGCCTGTTGATCACGGCTTAACTGGTGCACATTCAAGGACTCTGAAGGCTCGTCGACTGAAACACTATTAATTATACTTGGAGCTAGCTGAAACACTGGTCCAAATTATGCACAAGAAAGAAAGTTAACTCCTCTTCCTTATCCTTGTATAGAACTTTCAACTCTACTTTGCCTACGATTGACTCGCTTTTCCCATCCGCTGTTCTGACACCTGAACGAAAAGGAATTACTTGGGCTTCGAGATCTTTCACTAGTTGCAACCAATTTTTTCCGATTATGCTAACGCTAGCTCCACTATCTAGCAACCCTAAAAATTCTCTACTTCCTAGTTTAATCCTAGCATAAGGCCGAGGATCAGATGCTATATTTAAAATAGTAGAAGAAATCTTTAACCTCATTTCTCTTCTCAACTTATACCTGGCTCTAGCTTTCAATATTTTTGAAGATGGAACGTAAATTTCGGAGTTAAAAATTCTCTTTCTCGCGTTATTATAATCTCGGATTCGCTCATGTAATGGCTTGAATTGACACAGTCTTTAAAAAAAATAAATAAATAAATCGGGTGGCACAACGTCTCATGAAGAACCAGGGCCTAGTGACTAACAACTCGCAACCATTCCTGTGTGCGCCTTTCGACAGGAATGGAAGGGACCTACAATTTTATGCCGAATCCGAGCGGCTAGACGAGAAGCAATTATTCGTGACAAGTGATACTCTTGGAGGATTTGTCAATTCCTTGCAAGAGGCAGTAGCCCTGAAAAAAAACTTTTATTTTAGTTTTTAGGTGGACGAGGCTGGGAAGCGATCCCAGACCTCCAGCTTGACAGTCGAACGCACTAACCATTACGCTACGGGCTACTACGAATTGACACAGTCTAGGTTTTTTTTTATCATTTTCAAGTTTCTCTCTCCCTTCGCGTTTTAAAATTGTAATTTTTTGTTCTTTATCTTAGTCTCCTTTATTTTCTTTTTCAGCTAGCTCTTCTTTCCTTAGATTTATTGGGGGTTCGGTTTCTGGGTCGCACGCGATTCCCCCTGATCCTTCGCGTCCCCCACTCGGTTTCCCTGCTGACATTTGGAACAATTTAGCGTTTTTACACCCTCCTGCCCACACCTATAACAAAACACGGTCAGTACTTCCGACCCACATTCGAAATACGTATGACCGGGGGCTTTACAGTTCCAGCAGGTCAACTTAGTTGATTTAGATTAGTTGGTTAGGATTTTAACCAAGTCCCATTCGGGTATTGGAATCCGTACCTGAGATCTCAATTTGCTTATCGCTGCAAAAAAGTCATCAATGCTTTCCCCGTACGCTTGCTTACGTTCCATTATATCGCGCATGAGTTCATAGTCGGACTTCAGATTTTTAAATTGACGCATTAAAGCGTCCTTCAACATAGGCCAATCCGGATTATAGTTATTACGCAAGAATTGCCAATACCATTCGTAGGCCACTTCCTTGAGCATCAGATGGAAGTCACGTAAAATCACGGATCAAGGACATCGATGATGCATTTGAAGCCTCTCCACCTGCAGTATAAAGTCCTCTTCCGTGCGATGTTCAGGTTTCCCATTAAAAGTTATGTTCCACCTATCAATCCAAATTGCTTCTCGAACAGGGCGATAATCGGAGTGGAAAGGTGGTGGAGGTCGGCTAAACAAAGGATTGGATGCGTCTCTGGGTGGTTGGAGGAAGTAACTGTCCGGAAACGGTTCGGCTTGAAAGTTTCGGTCTTGCCCTCTACGTCTATTCGGCTCGTTTTGTCGAGGATTTGGCGGAACGAAACCTCTACAACTGGGATCATACGGCGGTTGAATCTGAATTGGGGGCGGCACAGAATGCTGGGACACCGAGGAGGGAACTTCTGGTCTTGGTGGCTTGTCAACTGAAGGCGCTGCTCGTCTCCGACTTAATTATCTTATCAGTCCACCTATCTGGCTCCGAATTTCATCCTTCAAGGTACTAGTGATTTCTGTTGTAACCGAAGTTTGAGAGGAAGAGAGAGCGTTGACGATGGATAGATTGATTTTCGCCTTAAGATCTTCAGGCACTATGATTCTTTCCCTACCACTACCGCTAGGCCTGTTCATCGCCGCTTCGAACAGTTTTTTCGTCGTCCCGGTAGTGTTCGAGACGAATCTAGGATCGTTAGTCCTAGGGGCCCTAGGCGCGACTCGCCGTGCGGTGGCTCCCTGATCGCTCAAAGAACTATAACAAGGTGGTGTGATCGAATCGATGGAAGTGTTCGGCAAATTCGGTGGTAACGGAGGAACTGCCCTGGCGGTAGGAGCTGAAGAAGGATTTTGTATACTCGGTGTGAGTGGAGAATGTTGTAACGGTTGCCTTTGCAAGTCACCAAGGTCATAAGCTGACGGCTGATTAGGCCTACTTGGTTCTTTTTCCGCATTTCTAATTTGATTCCTAAGGCTTTCCTCCACATCACTATAACTAGGCGCTGCCATTATATGCAATTCCAAAAAAAATAAAACTACTAAACAAATTCAAAACTAACAGCGGTAAGAGATTTCCTTAGTTTTTGCATCGAAATTTGGAAAACGATCTTCGGAGATTGAAAAAAAAAATCAAAACAAAGTTTAAACTTAAATTTGTGTAACAAAAATGGGAAGTTTAGAACAAAAACCAAACCAAACTAAATTTAACGCTTGATATTCAGAAACAACCAAAAAAAATGATTAATTCGAAACAGGTAGCGTTGAAAAGTTATCGGAAAACTAGTTTTCGAATAACCCCACAATGAAATAATTTATATATATAAAAAAGTAAGTTGAAACACCTAAACAATGAGATACCCATAAATTCAGATCGTAAACAAAAACTTGAAAAATAAATGATTCTATAAAAAAACTATATTTGGAAAATTCCAACGAAAACTTGACTACGATTTGAAAAACTTGAAACGTTATAGTAACCGAATGTAATCCGTAACTTATAGTTTAGTGGTAACAAAAAAAAATTAAGTAATAGAAAAAATTTTAATATTAAGTTACTTCCACTTAGAGCCAAACTTGCTTAAACGATGTAAACCAAACGTTTAATATAAAAACAACAAAAAAAAAAAATAACTAATGTGTTAATTTCAAAACGCACTATGAACTATAACAAACAAAAACTGAAAATAAAACAATCGACTTATTTTTAACTTAACTATTAAGTACTTATTTCAAATAAAAATAAAATTATTTTTTTATACAATTGAGCACTTTAGTTAACTTTACTAATGAGTAAAGCTAAAAAGTGAAAACTAATAAGAAACGAATAATTTTTTTGCAAAAAGAAACGAAAAAAAACTTGTAACAACTAACAAAATGTAACTGACTAACAAACGGTGAGTCAACAACAAGAATTGAAAATAAAAACAAAGATAACTCAAAAGAAAAACAAAACTAACTATGAACTATTTGAAAAACAAAAGTTTCAGTAATATTCCGTAGAAAAAAAAATTAATATTGAAACCTATAAACACCACAAGGAAACGTGTGATCCCGAAAAGTAAACCAAAAAAATATTAGTTAAATATGAAATACTTGAAATTAAAAATTTTTTTTGGAAAAAATTTAAAGAAAAGTAATTTTAAATGAAGTTCGAAAACAGAAATTAAGAAAAACGAATTTTGAAAAATATCAGTAATTTTACTAAGTATTTAAAAAGACGATAAGTTTAACTTTTCTTTTCAAACTAAATTATTCTTCTCAGAAATTTTTTTTTCGAAGGAAAATTGTGAAACAAAAAAATTACTAAAAATTCCAAACACCTGACAGCTAGCAAACTATTATAATGAAACTTGAAATGTTTGAATCAAAGACGAAAATTTTTGAATTTGAAAAAAAAAAACAAAATGAAATTGTAAATAAAAAAAAACAACAACGTAAATATATTTTAGAAACAGTTTTTAGAACTCACCTTTCTTAAATTTTTTCTTCTTAAAGGTTATTAAAGTTGTACTTTAAAAGTAAGCTATATTCCAAAGTAATATCTTCGAACAAAATAAATAATTAAATAATGAAATATGAAACAAAAACTTTTTTCTTCCTAACTGGGAAATTGAACTTTCTTGAATATTTTTGTTTGTATAAGTATTCGGGGTGCTTCGGTTGGCTGTTCGGTGACTATATTTCGTTGACGTTCTGGGAGTGAATCAACTGAAAATTATCTAGAAATAAAATGACTGCGGACCGACGATTTCATATTATCCCTCAGTGTGGTCAAATTGAAAAGCTAGTTAAACAATTTGACAAAATTACATTACAAAGTTAATCTTCCAAACCCGCTATTCAAGACTGTCACTTGGACTATCGTTGAAGACATGGCATTGAAAAACTAACAACATACAAGAGAAAGCATCTGAGTTATACTAAAACTCAAAATAGATTTAAAAATTAAATCGTGCAGCGATATTCGACGCTTGGCCAAACATGGTCACGATTCAAAAAAAAAAGATTTAAATAAACTGGACTGTGGGATTTGAAATTGAAATTTTGAAAGTAAAGAAAAAAATTTGGGATTGGGGAAAAGGAAAACTCGACACATTGGCGATAACTGAAACCTACTTCACTTCTAAAAGCTAGTCGCAATTCATTCAAGTATGTAAGGGACTTTCTAGATGAAGACTTACTAAACCCTATTAAAATCAACGCAAGCTCAGCGATATTCGACGCTTGGCCAAACATGGTCACGATTCAAAAAAAAAGATTTAAATAAACTGGACTGTGGGATTTGAAATTGAAATTTTGAAAGTACAGAAAACAAATTTGGGATTGGGGAAAAGGAAAACTAGACACATTGGCGATAACTGAAACCTACTTCACTTCTAAAAGCTAGTCGCAATTCATCCTAGTATGTAAGGGACTTTCTAGATGAAGACTTACTAAACCCTATTGAAATCAACGCAAGCTCAGATTAAACACCGAAACACTCATTAACCGCAGTCACTAAAGGCATCCAAAAACTAGTCGCAATTCATCACAGTACGTCAAAAACCTTCTAAATGAAGACTTACCAGATTTGAAAAACTTTAGCAATTTTGGTTGTGAACTATAACAACATAAAAAACAGAATCGAGACTTACAAAAATCTAAGACAAATGCCTTAGACGTTGGGCGCCATTTTGTTGCGTGGCAAAAGGAGAGGGGGAGCTGGAAAGGAAGTAGGATAGGAGACGTTAAGGGCTGGAAGCTAGAAAAAGGGAAGGTTAGGAGATAGCGAGAAATGTCAAGTCCCGGGGACGTGGCCTGCTTGCGCATGTGCGCCGTCAGCTCGTCGGATGGGGGGGGGGATCTTGCCCCCGGAAACTCGACCTCGCCTGCAGACAAAAACATACATCAGGCCGGCAAAAAAAATAAACCACAAAAATAAAGTCTGACCACGGACTGACACTTACCACACCAAGGGAGCTGCAGATGGTAAAGCAGCTTGGCCTATACCCACCCTACCTGGGAAACCGGCAGCCATCTATTGGATTCCCCCTAACACGCTAAAGATTACCCTTCAGATTTCCATCACTCCGTCATCTCCGGTCTTTTAGCTTAACCTCCACACCCCTGAAAATTTAACCTTCAACAAATCATGTTGCTCTTCAATGTGCAACAAAGAAACACCAGATCTTTCTCAACAGAGCTCTTTAGAGGTGGACACAATGAACTAAATTTGGAAACTAAACAAAAAATACACGGCCCAAGAAACACTACCTAGCACTTACAATATCTAATTACGTTAAGATAGTTGATTAAGTAAGAAAATTATTAACTATAAGTTCACAAGATGATTTTATAATATTATTATACAAAAATGAACTTCGACTCCACTAAAAATCATAAAAATGCTTATTTCCCTACAAGCACCTTTTTTTGTAAATGTTGTTGCGGATATTTGTAGGTATTTTTAAGTTTGGAAATACCGAAAGTATATAGGTAGTTTTAAGTTTTAAAATATTTTAAGTTTTAAATATCATTAGATAAGTTTTAATAAATTTAAGTTATAATAAAGGTAAGTTTTAAATTTGTTGTTTCAATAAACGTAAGTTTTAAATTTTTGTTTCAATAAAGGTAAATTTTAAATTTTAAATAGTTGTAGACAGTTTTAACTTTTAAATAGTTGTAGATAGCATTAACTTTTAAATCGTTGTAGATAGTATTGAGTTTTAACTTTTAAATAGTTGTAAATAGTTTTAAGTTTTAACTTTAAGATGATAGTAAGTATTCCTGGGTAAGTTTTGATTAAATATCTTTAAAATCTTAAATGTAACTAAGTTTTAACGTTAAGGTAACAACAAATAATTTTAAGCGGTAATTTTGAGGTAATAGCAAGTAGTTGAACATTTATGGAATGGTAAGTAATTTTAAGTTTTAGCTAGTTTTAAGTAATTTTAATAAAAATTTTAATTTTAAGTTTTCGCTTTTATATAGTGTTGAGTATTCTAAGGTAAGAATTTATAGCTTAGGTTTCAACTTTTATAGAGCGGTAAGTTATTTTACACTAGTTTAATCTATAAGTTTTTTTTTTGAGTTTAGGCAAACGTGGTTCTTATAGGTAGGTAACAAAAATCTTTTCTTTCTTTTTCTTTATAAATTGTTTAACTCAGTTTTTTTTCCTTCACCATTAAATTCTAGGTTTTACTTATCTTGGCGTTTCTTTTTGGTATTTTAGGAGTATGAAGTAACAGTTTCTCTGGGGAACAGGTAGGATTTTTGGTGCTCTAGTGTACTGCTCCCTTTTTGTTTTCTTGTAGTGGGGTGTAATTCCTCGTGGTGTATAGGTTTGCAAAAAACAAACAATGAACCGAAGGTTGGTACCCAGGAAATATCCCCAGATCACGGCAAAAACGGTGGGCGGCCCTGACTCTTGTTGCCTGTCAGTGACGGCCAAGAACACACCTAACCCGAAATTTATTAATTAGCACGGTTTTTAACTCACCACAAGTTAATACTATTAAATTCTTATAAGTTAAGAGCTTTCCACCTTAAGATTTTTTCCACACGTTTTACAACTAAAAAGAATTAATTTTTTTTTATAACGCACGACTGTAAAAACTTTTTTTTCTTATTTTTAAATTTACCTCTCGTGAGCAAATCTATTTTTTTTTTTGTTGGAACAAAACTAATCTGTATGACTTTTGACTGGAGGAGATCCGATGTGAACAATAGTGGAAAAGCGAATGAGAATGACGAAATTAACGAGATCCATATCCCACCAATTGAGTTAGCCTACCAAAAGAACCTTGTATATATACCTATACGGAATTTAAACCACTACACTTATCCGTTTAATCACACCACCTCTCTAGCCCAATCCCAATTTTCCTTCCTAATAGCCTTTTCACACCAAACCCAAAACCAGGTTTTCGGCAATTGGTTTACGAAAACTTGAAATGCGTTCACACCGAAAATTTACAAGTTTTCATTTGACAATTCATTTGTTTTGCTCAAACACAATGGTTTCGAGGAAGGGCCGCGCCGTTTTGAAAATTGTCAGTGCCACAGAAAAGGGAAAAATCAATTGTTTTATGTGCAATTAAAAGACAATTTATTAATATTGGAATTTAATAATGGAAATACAATCAATCCTGATTCGTTATAATTAATTTATTTCTTAAGCGATCAATTTCACGTAGTAGTTAGGATGTGCGACACTGCGTCGCGCTCTCTTGTGTTCCAGCAGAAAAAATATTTTTTCCTGGCAGCAACCCATCAGCTATTTTTATGACATTTAATTGAGCGCTGAATGTTTCACAAGGTGTGTTTGTTTAGTTCATCCTGCAAATCCAACATGTTTTGGACAGGTTTTATTTAAAACTTGTGTTTTATCAAAACTTGTGGTTAAGCATAAATGTATGGGATAACTTGTGTTTTCGATCTAGGTTTTCAGCCAAAACCGATATTTTCGCGAAAACCGGGTTTTGGGTTTGGTGTGAAAAGGCTATAAAATCCGTTTTTTTCAGTTTTTTTTTTATTTCCTCTAATAAAATAGTGGTATTGGTATGAACGAAGACTAAAGCAAATACCTACGCAATCCTAATGCCGAACAGATTCTCATACCTTCACGTTCCACCGAGGGTCTTTCGCTTTTCCAGCCACTGTCTCTGTCGCTTCTCTTTCTATTTTTCTAAATTTCCAAAGATAAATAAAAGGAACGCATGCCAATCCGGAAAGAGGGAGGAAGCTCCGTCTGACCCTTCTTGGCATTTGACTGCGAAGGATCGACCTTTAAACACTGTTGGGGTGGGAACTTCATTTATTCTCCACCGTTCCACTTGTGCCCACAACTCACCACGGTGAATTTAGGCTATTTCAGTCTCTGGAATCTTCCCTCGACCCATACACAGCTGATTTTGTGGAACCTGTGTCTCTTCATATATTTTCCCTGGATAGATGGCCGCGACAATCAGTCCGAAACAAATGGAGCCAACTATTGCCAGTGCGTAAACATTGGCATGATCCATTGAATATTTTTCGAGGAGCTGAATGCCAGGGACTTCATCGGGCAACCCATAAGGAACCGCTGGCCCACAATGACCTGAAGCCAAGTGCCCAGGATCAGCGAACAGTTTGTGTTTCTGTGCAGGTGATGCTGGCAAAGCTGAGCCTCAGATCGTGCAAACCGACTCGCAGGAACGTCTTTTCGGCCCTACGTGAAGTACCTGCTTTTTTTGACAAAAATATTATCAAAACCTAAAATGTAATCATTGAAAGTTAATGCTGTAAAACATTTTTGAGTTCAGTGGCTACGCTGTATTGAAAAGTAAAGTAATATTTTCTTGGTTTATTTATTGGAACAAAAATGAATACGTGCCCCCGTTTTTGGGATCAAAGAAAATAGTATTTTTCTTTCTCTTTCAAAATCTTATTAGAATAGCATTGGTGTGAACAGATTAAAAACGTTCATAAAAAAATGATCACCCATTGCTCTAGCCCATAACAAAATCATTTACATATATTTAAACAATGCCAGGCCACGGGTAACAAAATGTCCAACAATTCTTGATTAGAAATTCTAATTGGGTTGGATATAGTTCACAATTGATTTTCGCTGTAAAATTAATGTAAGCTGGACTGAATTTAATAAAAATTGCGTCTTGACAAGGCCCTCACTGTCAACTGAAGAGTCCAAGTGAGAACGCTGGTACGAAACGCCAATTTTTAGGGACTAAAGGCCGTTAAAAGCTATTTTGAATCAAGGAGGCCTATTCGGCGAGATCTTTTATTCTGTTAATCTGCTATTCTGTTATGAATTTTTATACAAAAGTTTGAGCTGTCGAAAAATCTTTTATGAAATATAATTTTGGTATTCGGCATGCGAAACTGTTATGAAATCTGTTAAGAAATCTCCTATGAGTGCTGTCAAAAGTTCGAAACTCTCAACAAATCTTTTTCGAATCGCATTTTTGGTATTCAGCATGCCACAATCTATTATGGAATATTTTATGAATCATAAAAGAATAAAAGACACATTCAGGCCTATTCTGCCAAATCCGTTATTGTGCTATGAATTCTCTGTTATGAATCATAAAAGATCTTCACCATAGAAGATCTTTTATAATAGGTATTCAGGAGTTCGATCTTTTATAAAATTGTGTAATCGAACTTCGAAAACCGAAATCTGTTATAAAATAAACAAACATGACTAAAATCTGTTGTCAATTGTCATATCAGCTGACAAAAATAAAAAATTATAGAAAATGGATTTCCAAAATAAAAAAAAAAAAATACATTTTATGCATTTCTATAATACTATAAGATAAAATGGAAACACCAGCTAGCCAAAACGTCCAAAAATTAATATATCCATCCATCGTTTTCTGTGCTTAGTCTGCAAAAAATAGTTTTTTTCTTAATTTAGAAAAATTCATTAACATAAATTTATAGAACCATTTGTACCTAAATATTTAATATTCGTTCTTACTTTGTTTTGTTTGATTTTCACATTTAGTTCATGATATAATAGATAAATATACATTTTTGCTCCATTTAGTGAAATCTTTTATGATAAAAGTCACAAAAGTTTGGCTTTTATTCTTTTATTATTTATAACAGATTTCACAACAGATTCTGGCATGCTGAATACCAAAAATGCGATTCGTAAAAGATTTTCTTCTGAGTTCGAATTTTTGACAGTTTATAACAGATATATTTAACAGATTTCATAACAGATTTGGCATGCCGAATACCAAAATTATTATTCATAAAAGATTTTTTGACAGCTCAAACTTTTGTATGGAAATTCATAACAGTATAACAGAATAAAAGATCTCGCCGAATAGGCCTAATTTTTGTGGCTTTTATCATAAAAGATTTCAATTAATGGAGTCAAAATTGGTATTTATCTTTTATTTCGTCAATGAAATGTTCATACAGGGAGACAAAAATATAATAAGAATACCTATTTATTTACGTACACAAATTATTTTTGCAAAAAGCACGAAATTATTTTTTCTACACGAAAGCGCAAAATACTTTTGATGCAAGAAAGATTAAGTAATTATAGTCAATTTGATTATCCCAATTTGCAAAAATTAAATAATTAATTAATTGATTAATTAAATTCCAGAATCCATAGAAAAAATAACTACCAATCCACAGGTTACTTTCAGTGACGAAACAGTTTGTTTACCTACACCAGACCAGCTGATTTTTGATAGCAGATTTAGGTCTGTTCCAATAAAAATTTCCTTTTCGAAGTTCCATAACAGACTTTCATAAAAGTTCGATCTCCCGAATACCAATTATAAAAGATCTTTTATGGTGAGCATCATTGTTAGACTATACAATAAATACTTACTTTATATACATTACTGTCTCACGTCTACACACTATCCCATCTCTCTTTATTATGTATGTATTATAACTTGAACAATGTTTAACTTTTGCTGAATTCCAATACTCATGCATTAATGACATAATATGTACATACTTATTTTGTATAAGAACATGAAGTTATACCAAATAAAGTCAGTCCTGTTTGTATCAAGCTACGTGCAGTTTCATTTTTACTCTACAAAGGTTATGGGCCAGTCCCTTTTTTTTTTTGCGAGCCGGTAATACTATATAAAATCAATCATGAGATAGTTTTTAAATATTGATAAACTCGACGGGCAGAACTACGACGGTTGGAAAATCCAAATGCGAAGTGTACTCATCCACACTGAATTTTGGCCGTATGTCAGCGGAATCATAGCAAGGGAATCTCAAACTGTGGCGCAACAACCAGCTTGGACGTTGAAAGGCGAGAAAGCCCTTGCAACGATCTTTCTATGCGTTAAAACATCACAGCTGAACCACATTCGTAGTTGTAAGACTTCGAAGGACGCTTGGGGAAGCTTGAAGCCCTGCATCAGCCTACTAGTCCCGCAAGGAAAGTAACGTTATATAGAAATCTTTTATCGTTAAAAATGACGGAAGATCATTCACTCATTCCTGGATGTGGTTGAAAAATTAAAAGAGATAGATGTAGATCTGAAAGAAGAGCTTTTGTCTATCATTCTTTTGTCTAGCCTGCAAAAGTCTTTTGAAATTTTCGTGGTAGCGATAGAGACAAAGGATCAACTTCCAAACCTAGCTAACTTAAAAATAAAATTGGCTGAAGAGGGACAGAGAAGAGATAGAGACAAGAAGGAATCAGACGGGGAAATGGCGTTTTGGCTAATGATAGACTTAAGCAACCGAACTTCGTCCAACGGCAAACAGGACAGCAGAACAAGCCACGCGGCAACAATGCGGCTAGAGTGAGATGCTTCAGATGCATGAAAAAGGGACATTTTTCTTCTCAATGAAGCGAACGAGAAAAAGTTTTTTCTAAGCAAACGACTTCCTTTGCATTATTAAATTTAATTAATTCTGATGGACTAAAAAGAGACACCTGGATTTTAGATAGTGGCGCAACATCGCATTTGTGTTGTGAAAAAAATCTTTTTGAAAAAAATGACTATGCATAAGGAATCGATTGAACTTGCTGCGGATAAGTTCATTTATAGCTCTGGAAAGGGTGACGTTTTAATCGAATCAATGTCGTATAAAATAAAGCTTCGTGACGTATTATTTGTTCCTGATCAGTAAAGCGGCCGATAATAATATGATCGTAAACTTTAGCCAGAAAAAGGCAATGATTAAAGATGCGTGCGGTAATTTGGTTTTATGTGGTGAAAGGCATGGCGATAGTGTTATGCTAAATAAAAGGCCCGGAAAGTCAAATTTCCAGGCAAAGGGAATTGACTGTGTTACTGTTACGTTGACGACATTTTACTTGCCTGCTCGAAAACTATACGTTTAGATAAAATTAAGAGCCAGCTTAAAAGCGAGTTTTGTGATTGTAGACATAGACAAAGTCGGATTTTTCTTGGGGTTGGAGGTTCAACAAAACCAAGCAAGAAATTATCTCCGTATCTCACAAAAACAGGTGATTTCATCTTTACTCGAAAGTTGCAATCTAAGTGACTGCCAAGGACGAGGTACACCACTAGAACCAGGTCAAAAATGTACAAAGTGTCAAAGCTGTGCTGATTGGCAACTTGCTGATGAAAAAGAGTATCAGAGGATAATTGGATCCCTTCTTTTTATTGGACGGGCAACTAGACCAGACATTTTACATTCAGTCAGCAAATTGTCCCAGTTCAATGCTAATCCGCATGTGGAGCATATGCTTGCAGCCAAGCATGTACTTAAAAAATACGATTAATTTTTCTCTTATTTATAGTCAACCTGATGATCCTTTGTGTGGATATTCCGATGCTGATTGGGCATCAAATCATGACCGTTGATCCTACACAGGCTATAAAAAATAAATAAATAAATATAAATAAATCGGGTGGCACAACGGCTCATGAAGAACCAGGACCTAGTGACTAACAACTCGCAACCATTCCTGTGTGCGCTTTTCGACAGGAATGGAAGGGACCTACAATTTTATGCTGAATCTGAACGGCTAGACGAGAAGCACTTATTCGTGACGAGTGATACTCTTGGAGGATTTGTCAATTCCTCGCAAGTGGCAGTAGCCCTGAAAAAAAACTTTTTAGTTTTTTAGGTGGACGAGGCTGGGAAGTGATCCCAGACCTCCAGCGTGACAGTCGAACGCACTAACCATTACGCTACGGGCTACTACATTACAATAATTCAACAAGTCTAATTAAATAATGCTAAGTCTTCTACTTGGCTGATGTATTTCAGTAGTATATAGAATTTGTATTATAAAAAAACATTTATAAGAGCTTAATGTTTTCATTACACATAAATTATCTATGCAAATAATAAAGATGCCCACATTTTTGCACAACTAAAAAAGCGTGCGCTCGTTCGCATTATTACAAATTAATTACTACTATCAAATAACAGGTTTTACTTGAAATGCCAATAGTGGTAAAATGGAGTCATGGCGTTTGCAATTATAAGACTTTCCATATTTGCTTATATAAACATTATAGGAACCCGAGCAAGTTACTTACTCAAAGGATCGTATCACTATTGGATATGATTAAAGAAACATCAGTTCATCGCATTGTACAAAAGTACTAAAGTGAGAAATTAAAATGCTCGCTTAAGAAACATGTTTGCAAAAAAACGTACGGAAATTGTTCTGACATATAAATTAAACCACCATGCACAATTCTCCATTGTTTTTTTGCAAGCAGGTGTCTTCAGAATAGATATTTATTTTTCACTTTTGTACTTTTGTACAAAAGTAGGCCTATGTAGTTACGCCTTAATGCATCATTTATAGCGCTTTTGACTCCTATACCGATTTGGCTTCCCGTCAGAAGGACTTCTGGGTCACTAAAGAAACGAATGACACTTTAAAGCCTGAAATCAGAAGCAATTTTGTTAGTTGGGATATGCCACTGATCTCTATAATACCATAATGGTGGATTTACATGTGTCTGCATAAAAAAGGGATGCCAAATACAAAATGTATATTTGTTAGATAGAGAGAAAAGATCAAAATGCAGAAGAACTTTGTTTCTGTATTATAGGAAAGTGCCATAATGCAGAAATGAAGACGAACATGTTCATCTTCTTGATGGTTCTCTTTCACTCGCTTGGATTTTTTGTATACATCTGTCCTGCCCTACTTTTCTGCATAATGCAGACGAAGATACATGTAAATCCAGCATAAATCCACCAAGCCTATTACATACGTCTGAACCATATCATGACCCCATACAAATTTCGCTTTTTTGTTCACCCGTGAACGTGCTCGTGAAGCAGAGTGGAGGACAAAATGTAGAGTTTGCGTTCACGGGCAATTCACGAACTAAACGTACGTGAACGCTTGGTGAAGCTTTGACAGTTGGATAAAAGAAAAAGAAAATGTGTACCTAATGTTTCAGTTTGTGCGCATTCCTCATTTACTTTCAGTTTGTTCTTTGCGTAGCGCGCTCTTAAAATGTGAAACAACTTGAAAAATTTTAAAAGAATGCAACAATAGATTCCGTCATTATCAATTTACACAGCAAAGTTTTATTTTGTGGTAGGCATTTGATGCATTGAGGTTTCAAACGTCAATCGTCCACGAGCGCATTTACAAGTGTGTACCAGTGATAAATGTCAAAAGTTCACTTTCTCCCTTTGAGTTTATATAATATGGAGTGCTCGTTCCTATCCCTAATGCATTGTAGTACTTGAGCCTGTGATAGGGGGCGTGATTTCAATATAGAGAGGGAATTTGACAGCTGCAGCTATAACGGTGCTGTTGTAAAAACCCTCTCTTTATTAAAAATCACTCAAAGCTTTCTCCACAGGCGAAGTATGTACTAGGCTTAAGGCGCCAAGAACATAAAAAAAAGAGAAAGAAGACCAGTCACTGTAGCGAAACTTGTACACTACACTGTATTTGATCACTTATACAAATGCATATGCCGCTATATTGTTCTTTCGTAAATGCAACTGTTTTCTATTTCTGTTCTGTTAGCAGCCACAGCAACGAACATTCATTCGATCGTAAACCTTCAACGAACATTATTCAGATATTATTCAGCTATAGATCCCCTCATTTGGTGACCCCGACGTGATGCTGCTTTCATAGCTTGTAAAGAGCAACTTCGAAACGCTACACTACTCGTCTACCCAGATACAAGTTTACCTTGGGCTATTTTTACGGATGCCTCTCAGACTGCTGTTGGTGCAGTGCTTCAGCAACTACGAAACGAAGTTTGGGAGCCTCTCGCATTTTTCAGTCAGAAAATGCAACCATCGCTGAGAAAACGAAGCCCATACGACATGGAACTACATGCAGTGTATGCAGCAGTGCGAAAATTCAAACACCTTTTGGAAGGACGCCACATAACAATCTACACAGATCATAAACCGCTTCTGCACGCCTTTTCGCAGGACCCAGACAAGGCAACACCCTGGCAGTTTCGACGTTTGGATTTAATTGGACAATATTCGACCGATATCAGACACGTATCCGGCAAGGACAATGTTGTTGCTGATGCCTTGTCACGTGTTGAATCCATCGCCACAGCTGTCTCCACCAACGAAGTTGCCCAAGCTCAGGCAGCCGATGAAGAAACTCAGCAGCGCCTTCGAAATCCACCTGAATGCAACCTGCCAATATATTGCGACGTAAACGGCCAGCTAGCGCGCCCTTTTGTGCCTATCGAGACACGCCAACAAATTTTTTCTTCTCTCCACAGTATAAGCCATCCTGGAGTGAACGCATCTGTTAAGCTTGTCTCACAGCGCTATGTGTGGCCTGGCCTGAAGAAAGATTGCCGTCGTTGGTCTCGTGCTTGCCTCGCATGGCAACGCAATAAAATTTCTCGACATTTTGTGTCACCAATCAACGATTTTCCAAGCGGACGTACCCGTAGGTTTGAGCACATATACGTCGACATCATCGGACCATATATTCCATCAAGAGGATACCGCTACGGCCTTACGATCATCGACCGCTTCTCACGTTTCCCTGAAGCTTTTCCATTGGAGGACACTGGAGCTGAATGTGTGGCTCGGAAATTATTTGCGGGTTAGATATGCCGTTATGGTGTGCCACTCCGTATAACAACCGACCAGGGAGTTCAATTTGAGAGTCAGCTGTTCAATGCTCTCAGTAAGCTACTCGGCAGCAAGCACATCCACACGACGTCATTCCAACCGCAGTCTAATGGTATGGTCGAGCGCCTCCACCGACAACTTAAGGCAGCAATTCGATGCCATGAAAGTTCCTCCTGGATAGACACTCTGCCAATAGTACTATTTGGCATTCGAACAGCTTGGAAGGATGATTTCAAATGTACCGCAGCCAATATCGTTTTCGGGGAACCTCTAAGATTACCTGGTGAGTTCCTTGTGCCATCTTCTTCTAATAATTTATCGCCTCAAGATATATCAGATCGTCTGAGGACGCAGTTTGCGAATCTTGCACCTGTTCCTGCCTCACGTCATGGTCAACGAAAAGTATTCATATTTAAGGAGCTCGCTACTTGCTCACATGTACTTATCCGTCTGGACGCATCGCACAGTGCTTTCACGCCACCATATGAAGGCCCCTATCGTGTCATTTCACGACATTAGAAATACTTTGGTGTGGATATTTCTGGTCGATCATCAACTGTATCCATCGATCGATTGAAACCTGTGTTTACCATGAACCATACAACAGACAACAGCAACAACACCATCTTAGAGCAGCCTACCGTATTGACAACTCCAGAAGCAACGCAGTCTGGCCCATCTGGATATACATCATCATCATTTCAGCCAAGCACCGATTTATCAGATACAAATACATCAACTCCAATACGACGTGTTCAACTCAATCTTCGTAAATAATTTGTAATTTAATTTTCTTTTTCGCCGAAGGGGAATATTGTAGCGAAACTTGTACACTACACTGTATTTGATCACTTATACAAATGCATATGCCGTTCTGTTAGCAGCCACAGCAACGAACATTCATTCGATCGTAAACCTTCAACGAACATTATTCAGACATTATTCAGCTATAGATCCCCTCAGTCACAAAAAGTATTTTGACGTGAACTATTTTATTTTCATTCTATAAATAAATAAAGGCATTCATAAATAGAAAGTTTGAGATTATATTAATTTAAAAAATGTGTTTTTGCGACGCTATATATCCTGCTTCTTGACTACTTAATTCCAAACACTTAGATTTAGCTAATTTTTTTTAAATTATTTTAATTGAACTCGGAGTAAATTATACAAATGTAAAACGCTCGAGCGACTGGTATTTGCTTTAGACAGTGCATCCTCATTTCATTCCATGTTGTAACCTATGCAGAGGAATCCAAAATCTTCATTTGCGGTAGTAAATCGGATCTAGAAGGCCGAAAACCACAGGTGAGCGATGCAGAAATGGAGGCTTTCTGTGAACAATGTCACATCCTTAAGTGCCACATATAAAACGTCGTGCAAGACGTCACATATCGAATATCCTTGTTGATTCGAATCGTTCAAAAATAGATCTGCAAGCTTTGGAGCAACATGGAATAAAATTATTTATGATACGACAAATTCCGAAGATATGCATCAATTGTATTCTTCTGCATTTGAAGATACCGCCAGTTCAAATCAAATAAGCTCTAGCGTCATAATCAGTTTAAAATCACCTTCATTTCTGGTTGAAGTTGAATCTGAACCCCTGACGAATGCATTTTAAGTCTGATTTTACAGAAGCCGAAAAACTTATATCGATGATGTATCCCTGCCGAAATTCCAACCATTGAAGATGAGCAGTTCAACGAATCTCAATCGTCATCAGCATCAACAAATACAACTGATTTTGAAAAACGTTTTATTGACCTGGATGTTAGCCTCAAAGATTCAGATGCAACTTTTGAGAAGGACCTAAGTCCTGAAAAAACTTAGTCCACCTCGGGATGATAAAAGTAAGAGGAATCAACAAGAGAATGATAGTGTCTTAATGCCAGATATAATAAGCGGAGTTGAATTGCGACGTCGTCATCAGTCCATGCTTGAGAATGAGTTAAGTTACAAGCTACTTTGTATACAGGGTGTCCCGTAAGTAATGGATAACCCTGAAATGCCACATAGTAGACCTTATGACCGTCCTGAAAACTGATAAAAAAAAGTTCTATCCCAACCACAAGAAAAGTTATATGCATTTTTTTGTTCAGTGCATTATTTTTTTTCTTACTTTACATTTTTGAATACCACGACTACAAGTGAATGAGTTCCATCATTTTTTTTGTTGCAGGAATATTTTACATTACTTGTGCCAACACATAAGTAGAAGAAAATTATTATAACTGTTGGACTTCTTAGAGAAAAAAATTATTTAACATTGAATTTCAATGCAAAATGTGAAAACAAATAATTTTTGAAAAAGTTAAATCATAGCTGGTATAAAAAAAATGCATGAATACCTGAGTGGCCAACTATTTTAAAAATATGCGCGTTAAATGCAGATTTCAAAATGGTATTACTTATTATTATATCTAGAGTCAATAGAAAGTTATTGGTAAAAATCTGCAATACTAGAGTAAATTTAGCAAAAACAAAAGTTTTCAAAATTAACACAGTAAACGTGGAAATAATACCAAGCGTTGAACATAGCAGAGTTTTGATTTATTGGCTGTTTCTACGATGTTGTCCTAATGATAAATCCAAGCTTTCAACTTCTAGGGCCGAATGCATTATTGATAAAAATGTCAAAAAAGTGCAAAAAACTGTTACATTTTCGAGCTTGTTTTGAATTTTACCTGTTCTATTGGGCTTTTACAAACGCATCAAATATTTTGTTGGTTGCTATAAGTTTATTTGTTATTTTCTCTAAACAAAAAGTTTTTGAGCCAGCTTTTATTCACATGATCACTTAGTTAGAAAACAAAAACAAAAATAGATAATTTTTTAATTTTTTTTTTATTTAAAGCAAATGCTCAAACTGTTTTCCACCCACTCTTATACAGGTTCTGCACCTCCGAACAAATGAACGTCTTAGTGAACGTGCAAGGTTTTGCTCAGAAATTTGTGATGCAGCTGCCTCCACACGATTTCTTAGCTCCTCTAAAGACCTGATCGGCTTGCTGTATACGATTTCCTTAATGCATCCTCAATAAAAAAAATCAAGTGGATTTAGGTCTGGTGGCCATAAAATTGGTCCCAGACGTCCTATCCATCTGCCTGGATATCTGGCATTTAAATATGCCCGCACAGGCACAGCATAGTGTGCTGGACAACCATCATTTTGAAGCCAATGGGATTCCTTTAGTTCTTGAGGCACTTCTTCCAGCAAGGTTGGGAGATCATTTAGGAGGAACTCCAAATAACCTTGGCCAGTTAAAATCCCCGGCAACTCAAAGGGTCCAATTATTTTCCCATTGAGAATCCCAGTCCAATAGCTTATTTTGAATTGGTACTGGGACCTGTCTTCCCTCATGATGTTTGGGTTTTGTAGTGCCCAGAAGTGGAGATTATGGAGATTAGTGTAGCCATCTCTTTTAAATGTCGACTCATCGCTCCAAAGAATTTTGTCAAAAAACTGCGGATCTTCTTCAATTTTCATTATCATTTGTCGACAAAAACTCATTCTCGTTTCAAAATCTTGCGGCTGGAGAGTTTGCACCCGTGTTAGGTGAAAGGGATGATATTTATATTCACCAGACCTAAATCCACTTGATTTTTTTTATTGGGGATGCATTAAGGAAATCGTATACAGCAAGCCGATCAGGTCTTTAGAGGAGCTAAGAAATCGTGTGGAGGCACCTGCATTACAAATTTCTGACCAAAACCTTGCACGTTCACTAAGACGTTCATTTATTCGGAGGTGCAGAACCTGTATAAGAATGGGTGGAAAACAGTTTGAGCATTTGCTTTAAATAAAAAAATAATTAAAAAATTATCTATTTTTGTTTTTGTTTTCTAACTAAGTGATCATGTGATTAAAAGCTGGCTCAAAAACTTTTTGTTTAGAGAAAATAACAAATAAACTAATAGCAAGCAACAAAATATTTGACGGGTTTGTTAAAGCCCAATAGAACAGGTAAAATTCAAAACAAGCTCGAAAATGTAACAGTTTTTTGCACTTTTTTGACATTTTTATCAATAATGCATTCGGCCCTAGAAGTTGAAAGCTTGGATTTATCATTAGGACAACATCGTAGAAACAGCCAATAAATCAAAACTCTGCTATGTTCAACGCTTGGTATTATTTCCACGTTTACTGTGTTAATTTTGAAAACTTTTGTTTTTGCTAAATTTACTCTAGTATTGCAGATTTTTACCAATAACTTTCTATTGACTCTAGATATAATAATAAGTAATACCATTTTGAAATCTGCATTTAACGCGCATATTTTTAAAATAGTTGGCCACTCAGGTATTCATGCATTTTTTTTATACCAGCTATGATTTAACTTTTTCAAAAATTATTTGTTTTCACATTTTGCATTGAAATTCAATGTTAAATAATTTTTTTCTCTAAGAAGTCCAACAGTTATAATAATTTTCTTCTACTTATGTGTTGGCACAAGTAATGTAAAATATTCCTGCAACAAAAAAAATGATGGAACTCATTCACTTGTAGTCGTGGTATTCAAAAATGTAAAGTAAGAAAAAAAATAATGCACTGAACAAAAAAATGCATATAACTTTTCTTGTGGTTGGGATAGAACTTTTTTTTATCAGTTTTCAGGACGGTCATAAAGTCTACTATGCGGCATTTCAGGGTTATCCATTACTTACGGGACACCCTGTATATGTACATATTAATATTAATTTATTTTTCTCCTCATCAATAGTTGAAGCAATTTGAACACGCAGTTTCATATGTGTACGTGTGAGAGATTTCCAACAAGCCACCACCTCCATATGTACCTCCTGCCCATGGCAGTCCTATGACAACTATATTCCCAGTTCCCAGAAGAACGAATCAAAGATATAACATTTCGACGAACGAAGGAGTTATATTATGATATTCTTAACATAGGAAAGTCCACTCCACAAATGAAACATGTTTTTTTTATGAAATATTTCATCTACAGATACAAAAGATGAACACGGGATGAAACCACCTTCTGTGCTGGACGAGAATGTAACAAATATATTTACGAAAGAATAATTCTGGATTTATACAAAGAATATCTAACCGAATACAAACCAATTCTTATAACCGCCGATCCAAATTACTTTCATAGTTCATTGGCATTCTTCAATCCACCCGATCGACTGATGACGAAGATATATTTTTATGTAGAAGAAGAGGAAGTTTTAGAGCTTATTATTGAAGACTGAAGAGATTGTGATATTTGCATTGATGTATTGGAAGATGAGGTTCCAAAGGATTCGACTATACCAGTACCAGAAGAAAGTGTGGAAATGCGTTGTAATAATAGTACTTTAATATATTTATAATTTTTGTTTTAATATGAATTAGTTGGCGTTTTTTTTGCTGAGGAATCCTGTTCAGGCAACTGAGATTGCTAAGATCCTAAAAGAATCAAATAGTTTTTCCAACCTAAGAAGATTTCTGCGGTTAAAATGGTGAGAAGGCTTTTTACAAAATCCAAATCATTTTAACAAAAACGAATAGAACAGAACTTGGAAAAATGAAGATTAATTTGTATCCAGTTAAGCTCTGCAGATGTACATAGAATAATACTCTTACTAGCTGTAATATTAGCTGTTTGTTGATAAGTAAGCAAAAATTAAGATATATGTATATACCAGCAAAGAGGAATAGTATCAACAAATTTAGGTTAGTTAGTAGGACTGAATGAATAAATTCAGCTCAATTCTAAATATTCCCCGGGAGATTTGTTCCCACAAAATTAAAATGCTCGTCACATTAAATATTTTATTATTTTCCATTTTGTGGATATTTAGAATGCCAGCTTTTTTCTCGTAGTATTAGAAGTTTGCTTAGAATAAGGAAAAGGGAACAAAATTCCCGGGAATTTATTTTTTAGAATAAGAGAGTAGGGAAAAGGGAAGCATTTCACTGGAATTTTTATTTAGAGTTGGACTGATTTACTTGTTTTAATTTAACATTTGTAGGTCAAAACAAATACCTAATAACTTGCGTCATAAGCAATATTAAATTTTAAAGTACCTATGACCTTCACAACTGGCAGAGAACGAATTTTCCAACTAGGCTATATCAATATAGACGACTGCTCAGTCACGTAGTGTCGAATCCGCCAACTTCTCTCAACATTTTTTGTTGAGGGAACAAGTTTCAAAGTTGAGGAAATCTTAAAACATTTTTCATTTAACAAGATATAACTCCCTTACAATACAACTTGACTTGCTCTTTCTTGTCTACGCTCTCAAAATCATAAAACGGGTTGCAAATTTCATAAAACGTGTTGCATTTCCGGTCATATTGCCCGGTGTCTATTTTTAAATATTCAATAGTTGTATTTTGTTGACAACTATGTACAGCATAGCGAAGGCTTCTAAAGAAAACGATTGTCAAACAAATTTCTATGTAAAGCTCTTTTTGTAGTTGAATTGCATATTTCCAAATTGTTTAAACACATTCTTATCCAGTCAAATCTAAAACGTCTCACCAAAACCCATCAAAAGTCAACAAATAGTTTATTAATTTTATTTTTTTAATTATATTATTTGAATTTACTAGACTAATGAAAACAATCACCCATATTCTGAAACTCGTTTTTATGACTCGTATTCCAAAAGTCGTATATCCGACTTCACTTCTACAAAACAACACAACTAACAGTCGTGTGCAAAATAAATTAAAGGAACAAACAAAATTTAAAATTTGTTACAAAATAATAAATGATTTGCAGCAGATATTTCTAACATTTGCCCTTTTTACAAATACATAATAATTTTTTCCCAGCGTGCTTCAATGTCGCCTTCATGTAGATTTTTCAAGCTTTTAAACTAGAAGAAAAGATGAATTTATTTTTGGAAACAATAATCTGTATTATTTACTTTCTCATTGATATCAATGAAATCCAAAAATATTTGCCCTTGATTTGACCAGTTCGGCTAATACTTTTATTTGAGGTTAAATTATCAAATTGGCTAAGAAGATCATGTAGAAAATCATGTAAAAAAAGAAAGAAAATTCCATTAGATGAAAAGATTTTTGTTTTGTTAATTTTTACGAGAAAATCTCACCATTCATAACTGCATACGGAGCAATTAGCTTAAAAATTACTCCAGCCATTTTTGCGGCACACCCAAAACGTTAATTATATATGTTTCATCGTCTGTTATGGCTCATCATTCGATACTGATACGTATTCGATATATATAGGTAATCTTGAATATGCTTTTCTCTTTTACATGGAGCAAAACAAACATCGACATGCCTGGGCTCTCATCACGTAACTCTGACGATATCGTTTTCGATATCGCTATCGATAGCTATGCTTCACGTAGATTACAAAACGTCTATCGTTCAAACGATATCGAATTGACGATTTGAGTTTTGCTTCATGTAATTAAAAAAGCTGTCATTTGCTATCGTCTCGACGATATCGACTGCTCGATACCTATTTAGCTATCGTCTTGGTGTGTTTTGTTAGTTTTAATGTAATTTCTTATATTTTAAGAGCCGACAGCAAACTTTGGTACTGGATATACCTATAATCAAAATATAATTATAAGGGTTTATAGGTGCATGTGTAATCATATTGAAAGCAAGTCCACCTACACAACAATAATTTATCATACACCGTTGGAGAGGTTATTTTATGCAGCTCGTTGTTTTGTAAATAGAATAATAATAATTCAATTCTTAAACTGGTATACCAACTCAACAGTAATGTGTCATACTTCGTTCATAGGGTTATTTGTGCTTTGAAGAGGAGTTATCTATCGAACCAGCTTAATATAACAAAAAAAAAGTACTGGCAGTAACCTTTTAAGCGATTATGGGAAATTACTGTTGAGTAGGAAGACCGCTTTGTCCATTTTCTCATTCACTGTCGTTTCTAGCTATCGTCTGAACGATATTCGTCAGAAAAATTATGTGATGAGAGCCCGGCTTTCGAGCATCTCAGAACAGTGATGATAGCCGGAGGTTTCGATAGTTTGCAAAAGAATTCAACTAAAAAAAGAGACAACATTAACTTAAAGTTGAGATTTAATTTGTGAATTATTCAAATACCTTAACCTGAAGTCCATAAAGCCTGCGGTATGGTTTAAGGGACTTAGAAGACTTTCCAGTGGATGATTACGTTTTGAGTATAGCTACAGAATGTGGTCACAGAGCGGATGTGTTTCACTATCGCCAATTGATTCTGTGTAGTGGTGACGGTGGCAAAAAGTAAAATTCATCAGCTTTAAATGACTTCTCATAAGCTAGCAAGGCGTCAGTTATAGAGCAGGTAGAAGAGCAGAGATACCACAGTTGAAGCAGTTCCGATTTGAAAAATATAAAAAGTTACATAATCGAAGCTTTAAAATCAAATAATTATAACTTACCGCAAGCACCTTAATCCACTCAATACCCTCAAGACAATTAATAGGCCCATGTGATGAGTCCATTAATGAGACTCCAGCTGACAACATAGGTAATTTTAAGCTTTCAATGCTTATAAATGTATCTGCTTCAACTTTATGCCATGCAGCCAATTGATCTTCCATTTATTGCATACGTACAAGTTTTTATTTATGTATCTGGGGCTGTTCTTAAAAGCTTTTAAAACCAATTAAGTTTTTTTTTGTTTGTTCACTAGAATTTGCTACATTAATAATAAATGGTTTTAACCATTGAATAAATACACCCAGTTACTCAGAACGACGTCCACCTTTGGAGGCGAATAGCAAAAACAAAATAGATGGTGACGGCGTTGTGTGTTCAAAAACCACTTCTCAAAATGAATTTTATTAAATTGTTCCTTTTTGTTATTGAGTAACCATGACAATTTTCATTAATTCGTGTTGATTTAAAAAATGTTTGTAGGTATGTATTATTCTTTAGTGGCATAGGTTGTATTTTAATTTTTGTTGACATATGTACATATATCTATGTATACCTACATGATTTTCAAGCTACGCTGAATATTTTTGTGTGCATATTAAAATAAAGAGAAAACTATTTTACCCTGAGGCTACACGAGCCACTACTGGCAAGCCAGTTGGCTACATAGATTGATTGTCAAGTTCGTATACGTGAATATGCTGTGACGTAGGTGGCAGGCAACTTGTAATAACCCTTCCACACTACCCTACTGCCCTTCAAGCAAAATCACGGACCCAATTTCTCGGTTCACTTGGGACTCCAAAAAAAATGAGTGTCTCACACATATTAACAAATTTTCTGTGTACGCATGTAAAAAGAACGAGAATCGAGAGTATTTTTTTTAAGCACCGAGAAATAGAGAGCGCATAGGCGAAGTATACAATCATTTTGCCTTAATTTCCACCACTTTTTTTTAGTTCAGTTTTGTAGGTAGCGTGGCGAAGACGGTTGCTTTTGTATCTCTTTTTTCTTGTTAAAACTTTGAAAAAAAAATTAATCAGAAATGCAAGTTTCTATTTATTAATTGTAAATTTATATTTGTGAAAATATGTCATGTTTATAAATAATCTTTAGAAAACCTTTTATGAATGATAAATAAATAAAACTCTTGCAATGAAAAAATTCTGTTTGTTTTATTTTTGTAGGCAATGGAGGAACTGGACTCGATGGAAAGTTTTTTTAGTACATTTGGGTTGGGTTTTGGGTATGCCTCAATTCATTCATTTTTTTTGGAACCGTTTTAGATTCCATTTGGTTTCGGTTCTCCGAGTATGGTGAATTGAGAAACTCTCTCTCTTACAATACATTCACATAATGGCTCCGTGGTGATTCTAATTTCCATACTAATTTGAGCCACAAAACGCAGTTTTTCGATCCGTATTTGGATCCGAATGCGAAGTTGTCCATACGTTGTTTGATACGTTTGCGGACCGAAAACGAGCTCGCTTGCTTGAAGGGTGTGTATTAATACATGTCAAATTGAAAGTGGGAAAGAATTCCACGCGACTGCAAAATTTGTGGGAAAGAAATGGCTTTTCATGTTTTGCTTCCAAACTTGCTTTTATTAACACACTACCTTAACCAAAAAATAAGTGTGAAAGAATGTGGGATAGAATTAGAACCATTCCTAAAATTATTCATGTATTAACACAGGCTGGGCTGCCATATTTTGTTTCCACACTATTCTACATGATTTGTTTCCCACTTTTTTGACATGTATTAATACACAGTGGGCTAGTGTGGAAGGCCTTTAAGCAAGTTGCTTTCAAGTATCTGCGGTCACGTTCAGCTTTTACTAGGAGCAGCCTATCTAGGATTCTTAATACACACTTTTATTGAATTTGTTTTGGCATCGGACTTGGTTTTTTTCTTAAACAAAAAATGATGTCGAATTCTGCATCAAGTCTTGCGATGGTCAACGCATTATACTGAAATTGCGTTGACGGATGATTTTTTGAAGGTTTAATGGAATTTCACAGTTCATGCGTCGACAGATAGGTAAGAAACTAATATTTCGTTTCAAAATGTCACACAAAAGCGCTAAAATCGCCTTTTCCCGCGCCAAAAATTTAATCTCAAAAAATTCAGATATCTTTAAGTTTTTCGATGCATCATCTCCGTAGCAATCTTCCAATTTAATTTGACAGTCTATGGTTTGACAAATCGGTAACAGAATGTTTCAAATGTCACGGAAATCCCCAAAACTCTCATTTTTCCGAAGCAAAAAATATACTTTCAAAAAATTAGGATTTTTAAGAGATTTTGTATATTTCATCATAATCATAGCCATCCTTCAATCATATTTGACAGTTGCCTATTTTGGAAATTTTAAAAATTCTTGGTCCCTCCTCTCATTAAAAGTTGTGACAGAAAGAATATTTAATTTTGCATTAAATTTCCAACGAAAAGCTATCCATATAACTTTATATACAAGCAGTAGCGTACGCAGGCTTTTGTTTAGGGAGGGCTCAGTATCAATTTTGGTGAAACTTTTTCAAGGTATCACAAAAAAACAAACAAAATTATAGCCTTTCGTATTGTCAACCAACAGAAATTAAATTTCAATAGAAAAAAAAAACACACAAAATACTGCCTATAGTTATGAAATTAATTTTACATTTCTTTTTTTGTAAACAAATATTTTTTGTAAAACTCAACTTAGACAAAAATCGACTTTATGGACTCGATTTAAACAACGTCAACGGTAATAGGGGTAGGTGAAAAGTGTATTCACATTTTAATACAAAGAAATCCGTGTTTTCTTTAAAGAAGCTCATAGATATGTTATATAGCCGTGTTTTTTTTTTGAGAGAGTGGATAGCAACTCAGCTAAATGCTTACACGCAAAACAATAACAAATCAATTGAGTCACCTCAGTGTCACTCTTATCTGGGTCTTGGGTCACAGTGGCATTGAGGGCAATGAACGGGCTGACGAGCTGGCCAGGCAAGGTTCAACCCTTCATGGCTCACTTGCGGAAAGAGTCAACATTCCGCTTGGAGTTATGAAGGGCTGCATTGTCTCAATTTATCTTACTAAATCAAACCCATGTGGATCAGTTTAACAAACTGTATTATATCTAGGAAGATTTGGCCCACATATGACAAGACCCAAACAATTGATCTAATACGCAGACCCAGGCAAGACATAACCAGGGTAGTTGCAACCTGTATCAGATATTGGTCAATAGGAGAGCATGCAGCTAAGCTGGGCAGTGGGCATACCTCACAATACTCACTGTCGGAGCTGTGAGTACCAGCAGGAAAAGGAAGCAGTAGTTCATCTCCTCTGCAAATTCCCTGCTCTGGCCAAAGCTAGGGCACTTGGGCACTCGGAAGAGCATTTTTTGACGACATTAACGAACTTTCTGAAATGAAGATCAAATACTTGATTTCTTTCCGCAACGCGACGAAATGGCTCTAGGACAAATTTCGGCTAATTCTGCATTATACCTTTCGTCGATTCCCTATGATCGCAGGATAGTGGACTAGGGTTCTGGTGGGGTTTTTGGTGCACAGCGGCCAGATGATCATTCAATCAGATCAGTGAACGCTCCAGTGCCAGCCAACGAACTGCCTAGCGGGCTAACTGTGGATGGTGCGGGTGGTGGTCTGGTTGAGTGAGTGATCCACTTTCTGATGATTGTGCTAAAAGCTACAACAAAACCCTATTATAAACTCAAATAAAAATGGACGATATCCTGAAGATATGCCCATGTTCTCTCTCTTCAATTCCATCCACAGGGGGCCTATTCTGGAAAGCGCGGCGAATCGCTTTTAATGGCGGATTTGCATTTTCTTATTCCCAAAAGCGCTTTCGCTTTCCATTTTTCGTATGAAAGCGATAGGTTTCTAGGTGACGGGTTGGTGGCGAATTGAAAACAAAAATGCAAAAAAAAAATAATTTGCAAATATATCTTCTTATCTTCCTTCTTAACATTATCATTTTAAATCACACTTATTTGGTTCATTTAAATGTTTTATTTTATGACTAGTAGCAACAAAATCGAATAAATATACAAACAATTATTCTTTTGGCACAAAATATTAATAAAGAAGTTTCACATCAAAAAAATTTTCGACGGCCAAGAACAACTGTCATTTTGGTTTGGAAAAATTGAGAAGTGGAAGTAAAAATGGAATTTATTTTGGATAAATTGAGAGAGTGGAAGTAAAAATTGAAGTGTGCTGGAAATATTTGACATTAAAATAAGAAAACTGGAAGGATCGCTTTCTTCCACTTTCGCTTTTGAGAATAACCTAAAGCGAAGACGGTCGAAATTGAAATATCGCTTTCAATACGATCCGCCGCGCTTTTTAGAATAGGTTCTAACGAGTTATGGTATCAAAATGGCGCACTTAAGCGCTGCTTGGGCTATGGGCTAGACTGCCCGTGGCCGCCATTTCTACCTACCTACCTACCTATCATAGTTTAAAGTAGCAGAAGCAGTAGCTATACAATGTACAAATGGTAACATTTTTTAAGTTAATTCTCATAATACAAATTATTATTGGGGCGTTTTTATAGTGGTTTCGCTAAACTCATGTTTAACTTAAGTACAGTTTAAATAAGATCAAATGTTACAATTGTTTCCAATTCGATTTCTGTACTTATCAAAATTGAAGTAAATTAAATTACTGAACGTCAAAAATAGTGCAATAAGAAAAACTAAAATAAATGTTAAGGTTATCTTTTAAGTTTAAATTAATCATAATAGTTTAAAACGAATATAAATACGTTAAAACTTTTAATACTATTAATACTTTAACTTTAAAAAAAGAGTTTGAGAAGATTGTCTACCTCATCTTGTCTAGTTATCAATTGACTCTACAGCTTTCTTAATGCCTTATGTCGTAGCATTAGAAATAACATTCGGCAAAAAAGTATGCAATTTACGGATATTTAAAAATATTTTTTGAATATTTGATACGTTCACTGAGCGCCAGTATGTGGTTAAAGCATAACCAAAGCATTTCACCACACTAAAAAGCAATAAAAAAGAGAAGATACTAAGAGAATATATTATCTTAATAAGTGCACTACAATAGTTATTTCATTCCGGATTTTTTTTTGTATAAAAAAAAAAAAAAAAAAAAAATTCGATTTGAATAAAAAAAAGACATGTGTGAAGGGATCGCACCAGCGATCATATTGAAATCATTAGTTCATACCACACGTAATTTAGATTTTGTTTGACATTTCAAACGTATCTCAGTACTCATAGAAACCCAAACAAAATCTAGATTACGTGTGGTATGAACTAATGATTTCAATACGACATCCATGTATATAGTTTTTTTTTTTAAATTAAAATTAAAAATACTGCTAAAGTTTAAAATTAACGAAAATATAATTTGATATAAAAACAATCAAAACCAAATTGCTTGGGGGGTCTCAAGCCCCCCTGCGTACGCCACTGTATACAAGTCTGAGGAAGGACAAGTTTGTTTATTTTATTTGTAAAAATGAAAAAAAAGACAGTTTGTTCATTTTGATTACTTTTATCAAGTCAGTGTTCAGTTTTGTTTTCTTTTTTGTATCATTTCTGATAAAGATATTTTTTGGCTTTCAGATTTGACATCTTAATTACATTTAGGGATTAACATAGGTATCAATACTAGTGCAGTACAGTATGTTATATCTAACGGTATTGTTGCAAAATGAAAACATGTTTTTAATATCAATTGGAAGCTTAAGTTTGATTTTTGTCCATTGACATAGATACCCAAGTCCAAGAGGTATTTACAACACATAATAATCGAAAAGTCGTAAAAAAGAACTTGACATTGCGTCCCATGGTATACAGCAAGATTCCAGAAATCACTTTCTCTCGAAATGAAATTGAAATCGAGTGAAATTAAATTTGGTGTTCCACGTTTCACTTTTATCGATATCGATATCAATTTCATTTTCGTTTTTGAAGCAGCAATGAAAACAGCACTCATGTTTGATAAATTTTATTAAAAGAAAAACAAAATTGAAAAGTAAGCAGTTTTTGATTTCACTAAGTGATTATCGAAATTATGAAATCGATCGAAATTTGGAACATGTTGAATTTTTGAACAACAACAACAACTTAATGGCGCTACCACCAATTTTTTGGCTGGAGATATAGCTATTTCGTGCTTTGCCACTTTTGCACTCTAATTTGAACAACAACTTAAAGGCGCTACCACCAATTGTTTGGCTGGAGATATAGCTATTTCGTGCTTTTCTAAGACTGAGCAAATCTGATATGCGTGGGTTCGAATCCTATGGTGTGCATAAAAAGTTTTTCAAATAAAATTGGATTAAAGCTCAGCACCACAAAAAAAGGAGACTGATGAGTGCAAAAGTGGCAAAGCACGAAATAGCTATATCTCCAGCCAAAAAATTGGTGGTAGCGCCTTTAAGTTGTTGTTCAAAAATTCAATGAAATTGACGGAATAAAGAAGTGTCAAGCATAATAAGCTGATTTGCTACAATAATTTTTTAGATCATTAAATAATAGCTGTATTTTATTATCTTTTATCGGGATCTGGATCTAGATCTGGATTAATTTGTACACGTAATACAAAAATAATTCGGGATCCTGCTTTCTAACTGGATCTATTTCAAGATCCAAGAATAAGTTTTAATTTTCAACACCAGGTGACCATTTTGATTCGTAAATGTTGTCAACACTGTGAAAAAAACAATATCCAGATCCCGATCCCGATAAAAGATAATAAAACACTTCAAATACTTTTCCATTTTTATTTTTTGTTTACATGTCAAAATTGAAAACGTCAAAGAATTAAGGAATACCACAATCAAAATGCAAAATTTTTGTGGGATCTGGATCGTTTTATTATCACATGGATCTTGGTGGATAATAGAACGCGGCTAATAGGATCAATTCATAAATCATTGAAAACTGTTAAGAAATAACACAACGTTTTTTTCTGAGTCTTTTCATTCAGTTCAAAATAATTAATGCAAACGTGAATAATTGGATTTTCATGTTCAGGTTTGCACAATTTTCGAACGAGAAAATCGTGAAATTGGCAATTTTATTTATCAAATTTCTTGCGTAACTTGCACGCATTTTTGGTTTTTGTTTGGATATACCTATATTTTGTTTTCTTTGTGATTCCCTAAACTTTAATTTGTTCTTGTTGAATGTTTCAAAAAGAAATAGACTATAGAAGAAAAAATTATAGCTTTCGGTCTGTTAGGACGCAGAACCAAACGGGTAAAAGAATGTTAATTGAAAAGAAAGTTAAAGAAGAAAGTGAATTTTTAAGAAAATAACATCACAAGACAGCAAATTGAAGCCTGATGATGGTTTATAATACCACAACGCGTCACTTATAACTATATAAATTATAAAAGATATAAAAATTTTAAAATTTATTAAATAAATTAAAATATTTTATTAAAATTAAAAGTTTTTTTAATTTTTATTCTATCATTTCAGAAACGGTTGACTTTCTTTCACACAATGAATTCGATTATTCAAAACAGCTCTTAAATGATATGAATTAAGCTTTTTTCTCTTGTATTTTGATGTTTTATTGCGAGATTTTTTGTAAGGTATTATCCTGCTTCTCGCTAATGGCTTGACCGACTTTTTTAATTTTTTTTCAGTTAAATATTCATATGTACATACAGTTTAAATAATAGATACTGAATTTAAAAATTACAGAAACACAAATTCTAGTAATTTTAACTAATATTCAACTTTTTATCGTACATCTTCAATGTCTATTTACTTCATAATTTTGAAGAATAAGTTCAAGCCATTCCATCATGCATTTTCTATACAAGTGTGCACAAGTTTTTGAGTGTAATTCTGAAACATTTTGCCGTTCCCCAATAATTTGCCGCCCAGGGCACTTTCCCATGTTGCCCCTACCACCCTACTGACCCACCACTGATTCTTATCAACGTCGTTTTTTCATAGAAACATACAAATTTCAGTTTTTGACTTAAAATTGCTAAGAGCATTGAATTTTGACAACAAATATTTAATAATGTAAAATATTGAAAAAAAATAGTTAAATCATTTTTTTATTTTTTTTTTTTCAAAGTTTTGAGTTTGAAAATTATTTTTTCAAAAGTGTTCATTTAAAGAACCTTATTTAAAAATACACACAGTCAGTGCTGAGGATCTGGAAAGAACACTTCTCTAGACTGCTTAATGGCGAAGACAGCCAAGATGCCGCTAATAGGCAGAACGCTCCATTCAACTTGGACGATGATGGCCAAGAGTTCCGTCCACCCGACCTAACCGAAGTTCGGCTGGCGATATCCAAACTTAAGTCGTACAAGGCTGCAGGTGCGGATGGCTTACAAGCCGAACTATTTAAATCAGCGGGAGATGAATTGGCTAGGAGCATACACCAGCTCATCTGCAAAATTTGGTCGGAGGAAAGTATGCCCGATGAATGGAACCTCGGTATAGTATGCCCCATCCATAAAAAGGGAGATGTTCTGAAATGTACCAACTACAGAGGAATTAGTCTCCTAAACGTCGCTTATAAAATCTTGTCGGCCATCCTGTGTGACCGCTTAAAACCTTTTGTCAACGATCTGATCGGCCCTTATCAGTGCGGTTTTAGGCCAGGCAAGTCAACCGTCGATCAAATGTTCACACTCCGACAGATTTTAGAAAAATCCCGGGAATTCCAGATCGATACACACCACCTTTTTATCGATTTTAAAGTCGCGTATGATAGCGTGAAAAGGGACGAATTATACAGAGCCATGTCGAGTCTCGGCATCCCTGCCAAACTCGTCCGCTTGTGCAGGATGACGATGGAGAAATCTCGCTGCTCCGTCAAAATTGGTAAGAACACCACCGATTCCTTTGATGTTGAGAAAGGATTGAGGCAAGGCGACGCGTTATCATGCAACCTATTCAACATCGTTCTTGAAGCCATTGTACGCAACGCACATGTCAACACCAGCGGTACAATCTATCAAAAGTCCGTTCAATTGCTTGCATATGCGGATGACATAGACATTGTCGGCAGAACGAAGCGAGCTGTGGCAGGGGCATTTGCGAGCATTGAATCGGAGGCGGCTAGAATGGGATTGGCGGTTAATGAGGACAAGACGAAGTATATGCTGTCATCGAGAGAGGAATCTCAACATCGTCGACTCGGGCAAAATATCACGATGGACAGATATAACTTCGAAGTTGTCAAGGACTTTGTCTACCTGGGCTCCACTATTACATCGCAGAATGACATCAGTGCAGAGATCAAGCGAAGAATTACTCTTGCCAACCGCTGTTTCTTCGGTCTAAGAAGGCATTTAAGTAGTAAGGCCCTCTCTCAGAGAACCAAGGAGACTTTATACAAAACCCTAATCATCCCGGTCCTGCTTTATGGGTCAGAAGCATGGACACTGAAAGATTCGGATAAAAATCTGCTAGGGTGCTTTGAGAGGAAGATTCTTCGTGTGATTTTCGGTCCGGTGTGTATCGAAGGAGTATGGAGGAGAAGATTCAACGACGAGCTATACGGGCTATACAGCGACGTTGACCTGGTCAAAAAGCTGAAAATACAGCGGCTTAGATGGCTGGGGCACGTGGAGCGTATGGACAGCAACGCACCTGCCCGACGAGTCTTCGAATCCAACCCCGATGGGGTACGCAGCAGAGGAAGAACCCGTAACAGGTGGCGCAATCAAGTGAATGACGACATCAAAGCACTCGGTGTGCGCAACTGGAAGCGGCTAGCTAGGGACAGAGCTGGCTGGAGGGGCTTGTTAGTTGAGGCCGAAGCCCATCCTGGGCTGTGAGCGCCATCAAAAGTAAAGTAAGTAAAGTAAGTAAGTAAGTATTTAAAAATAAGACAAAAGAAGAGATTTCTGGTTTTGCAAAAATGTATAAAAAGGCACTGTAAGTTTTGCCGTAGTTATTAAATATTTTTTTTTTTCTGTTTTAAGTAATTTTTCTTAGAAAACTCTCCCTCCCTGCTAAACGAGGGGGAATAGACTACCCCTTCTGCAAAAGTGATTGCTTGTATCGAATATATATTTAAAGGCAATCTGTATGTATACCCTGTCGTAAGAGCATAAGTTTGTGTTTACTTCTTCTGTGTTTTGACAATTTTTTTCTTAATTATTTGTTATTATTGTTAATCAAGAATTTAAAATTTGTTAATATAACAATAAACTGTGTCTACTAGCATTGAGTTTCTATTAGTCAAATAATTTGTGAACAGTTTTTTATCCAGTGCTCAACTTTCTTAATTTTGTCTGGTGTTGGTTGCAGTAGAAATGAATTTGTTGTGCGTTGCGTTGGATCCGTTGTGCGTTGTGTTGCATTGAATGCGTCAAAATTTGTGTGCGTATGAGTTGAACTATTGTGTTGACATCAACTTGCAAATTGGTGCTGTGTTGTTAAGGTACGGTTCATTGTGTTTTGATTTTTCGTCCGGTATGGAAGGTGAACAAAAAATAGAGTGGACCCACGAGTTGTCTTAAAAATTAATTTCGGCAATTGAAGAAAAGGAAAATTTATGGAACGTCAGGAGTTCATCCTATAAAAACCGGGATGCCAGGGAGTTGGCTTGGGCAGACGTTTCTTCGAAAGTCCAAGTAAGAAAAGCGGAAGCAAACGATAAATGGAGTCTTTCGCGGCAACAATTTGGAGTAAGTTTTATTTTTCTTATTCCATTTAATTAGACATCCAAAAACATACAAAATATTTATAAAATTTACTTGCAGAACGCTCTGGTCAAAAGTGTAAAGGTGAAAAGTGGAATGGCAGCAAAAACTTGGAAGCCAACGAACGAATTCTTTTCAGCAATGATGTTCATGCAGCCGGTCTTGGAGTTAAAATCAAACTACCGTGAATCCAATTTGGTAAGAATAATTTAGTTTATTGTCATTTATGTTTCGGAGAAACCGCAGGATTTATATTGCCAGCTAAACTCACCATTTTCCGATATAAAATATTTTCGAAATTCGTCTCGAATTTCTGCGGCGCTTGCGTCTGGTCGTCCGAGCACCCTTCCGTTATATGGCTGAATATCATTTTCTTGTCGCCAGCAACCATGTATTAATTTTCCATCCACTTCACGGTCGAAATCTGTCGCGTTCGTGTAGATTGATTTTCTAGTTATGAGAAAATTATGTAGTGCACAAATAGCTAGAACAATTTTCATCGCACGATTTGGTTGTACCTCAATAGGCTTGCGAAGAATACGAAAACGAGAAGCACATATGCCAAATACGTTTTCAATTATTCTTCGGGCACGTGACAAGCGGTAATTGAAAACGCACTGAGTTACATTTAGCTTTCGAAAAGCATACGGTTTCATCATATATGTTTTGATGGGAAAGGCATCGTCGGCGGATAATTCACTTCAAGTTGTACCGGGCGTAAACTCCTCCGGCAGAATCTCGTCCATAAGCACCAACATCCACAAACGTGAATTTATAGTCTCCGTCTGCCATTGCCACCAAAACAATGCTGTTAGCAGTAGCGGATCCAGGGGGGGGCTATAGGGGCTAAAGCCCCCCCCCCACAGCCAATTTGTAAAATTCGATTCATAATAGCCTGAAAGGTTTTACATTCTGGGCTAAGCAATTAATATGTTTGCAGTGTTTTTTCAACCCCAAGGCAATTTGATAAAAAAAACGAGGTTGGGGCTGAACACCTTACACCATTATTTGTTTATTCGATGTAAGAGCTAGATAATTTTCAAGATAACTGGTATTTTTCCAAGCCAAAGACAATTTGGTGAAAAATACTATGTTGAGGCTGAATAATTTAAATCCCTAGCCCTAGGTTTCCGGCTAAGCCTCAAGAGAAAATAGAATAGTATAGAAAAAAACGAACTAGGGCCTAGACAATTTACACTTCATTTTCACTATACGAATTTGGGGCTCGATTTTTTCTACGAAAGCTTTTATTTTTTCAAGCCCCAAGACTATTTTCTAAAAAAAAAACTAAATTGGGGCTAAATAATAAGCCCCAAGAAAATTTATAAAAATAAACGAGCTGGGGGCTAGACAATTTACACTTTATTTTCATTATACGAATTTGGGGCTCGATTATTTCTACGAAAGCTGTTATTTTTTCAAGCGCCAAGACTATTTTCTAAAAAAAATCTAAATTGGGGCTAAATAATAAGCCCCAAGAAAATTTATAAAAATAAACTAACTGGGGGCTAGACAATTTACACATTATTTTCATTATACGAATTTGGGGCTAAATAATTTTTACGAAAGCCGATATTTTTTCAAGCTGTTGTTTTGCGTTTTTGTGGTAATTTGTTGTGTTTGATTGTACCTGATGCTGAGTCCATTGGTTTTTTATCGTCTTCATTAGATAATTTTCGTTTCGATTGTGTGAAAATTGACGTTTATGGCTGATAAATTAATGTTCTGATAGTTGTTTGTCCTGGAGTATCAGATGGTTATATTTTATTTTGATTGTTGCACTTATACCTATGTTCCTAATAGCTTCAGCTTTTTTTAACAATTTCTTTTTTTCGACTTTTTCCCTCAGTAGTTCGTCAAATATGGAAATTTGTTCATTATTTTTGTTACTATATTGGATTCAAAAATGTCTGTTATCAGCGATTTTACACTATGTATATTATAAAGTCCAAATCTTTTAACGAAATACTTTAGTTGAAAATAATACTAAGGCAGTGTAAAATGGTGTTTTCCAACAGCCAACTTTCTTTTTCCTACATTAAAAAAAAATATATATTTTCCTTCTTATTTGGCATTCTAGAACATTGATTTTTTCTTCGTGTCTATCAAGCTTTATGTTCAAAATATTGAATTTAGAATTTATTTTTATTTAAAACTGTAAATATGGAAATATGTTAATAACAAAAACACTTAATTTATATTCTATTGCTAAAACTTTACTTATTTACAAATGTAAATACATATGCATAAAATAACAACACAACATAATTTTTCAGTACATATTTTTTTTCTTCCACTAATGAAACTTCACTAATCTTTGTTTCTTCCACTTATAGAATAATTGATAAAAATTTATTTATTGCAAAAACTCAGTATGTATTTTTAAAATAACAAAAAACAAATAATTTTCGAGTGCATTTGTTTCCTAAACTAAACTAAACTAAACTTATTTAAAAAATGTAAAATGTAATGTAAATGTAATTTTAAAAATGTAAATATGTATATAAAGCGAATACATGTAACGAGTCGATGTTATTGTTTCTTCTACTTAGAAAAGAGTAGAATAATTGATAAAGATTAACTTATTTCAAAAAATCAATATGTATTTATAAAATAACAAACTTATTTAAAAAATGTAAATAGGTTTCTTCTTTAAAAGAAAAAATTGATAAATGTTAACTTATTAACAAATATGCAAAGCCATATTACATATATTTATTTTCTTAAACGGTTGGCCAATTAATAATTGTTATTAAATTCATTAAAATCGTCGGTTTGACAACTGATTCCTCTGTGGCTTAAAAAGCTTATTTTCAGCTTTTGAGACTGATAATTTTTAAGTGTACATGTTCCAAGAAAAGCCTTAAAAATATATATTTATGTTGTATAAAAAAAAATGTTTTAAACTTTATTTCGTTCTAGTATTTTGTGAAAAAAAATAGCATAGGACGATATGGGATATACCATCCCATTGAAAGTATTTATGAATAATGAAAGCATTTGCATTTTTTGACTTCGAAATTAGTCAAACGGCAGCATTGATAATTTTATCTAATATTTTTTGATTGATTTATATAAGAAAAAAAATATTCCGTTTTGGAACAAAGATATTTAATTTTTTTTTAAAGTTCATATGTATGTCCAAAACTGGAGACCCAAGCGCCCCCCACAGCCAAATCCTAGATCCGCTACTGGCTGTTAGTTAATTTATAATTAAATTATTCGGATCCGCACTTAGCTGGCGCTATGGTGATATGTTTACCATGCAGTGCACCAACACAGTGTGGAAAATTCCAGCGGTCCTAGAACACTCTTGCTATTTCTTCCTATTCCTTAACACTCGATGGTACCTGAAAATAATAATTTTTTTTATCAATTCAGACCCCTGTAGTTTTGTCTTCAACGGCTTCATCGACAGATTTGCGGGAATCTATGGATGAAGCCTTTGAAGATCATTTGTCGGATATTGAAAATATAGCACCACGACCAACACCCACACCGTCTCCGCCAGGACCTTCTGCTCCAAAGGGACCTCGAAAAAACAATGACGACGTGTATCGAGCGGCAGTGACGAAGGCAATGAAGATCGTGAATGGTGGGGAAGAAAATTCCGACCATATCTGGGCTCGATATGTCGCATCGATAATGACAGGCTATCCAAACCCCACTCGCGGTGCGTCGGTTTTAATTTATAGTCAACCGATTGGTGGAACAGCTTGAGATGGGAGACTTTGATTCACCCTTGGTATCAGGGCAAAACCTGCTTGTGTGTCAAGATCCCCTTGAAAATAACCAAGATCAATCCGCAATAATTCCAGAGCATCCAAACCGATGACTTGTCCTCGTCTTAAATTATGTAAAAAAGAAAATTATTTTTAATATAAAAAATACCTTTAAATAGTCGTTCTTCAATGTATTATAAATTGCTCACAGGTTTCATGAACGATATGAGAAATCGTACTATCTGCTATTCTTGAAACGAATCGGAGGCTTCTAAAGCTCTCGCCGGTGGCCAAATAACGAAGAGTGACTGCAAGGCGCTGACCAGGTGAAATTCCTTTTCGGAACCGTGTATCCTGTTTGCTTATCAACGGTGACACAAGTGTGGGAAGCAAATTAAAGTCATCGAAACTCATACGCGTAAAGTTCTTAAAAGATGACATTGAATTCGAATTCACAGGCGCGGTAGAATCAATCGCTTTTAATTTCTCATATATTTCATTGAAAAACAATTATCTTCACGACTCAAATAAAAATTCATCCGCCCAGAATCGTCTTTTTTTTGTAGTAGGTATGTTCAAATATAGCGCGTTCGTTGAACGCGTTCCCCAACGAGGGGGTATTGGTTAGGTGTACGAAGGTATCAACTCGCTCATCGTGTTCAGCAACGCTATCAAAAACGTAGTTGATAAACTTTTTTTTCTGTCAAAATCGAACAAGTTTATCAACTAGTGTATGAGGTTATTCAACATTTGAGTAAGTTTGTCAACTATGTGTACGGAGCTATTCAACAATTGAATACGTTGGTCAACTAAGTGTACGGAGTTATCCAACAATTGAATGAGTTGAGTAGTATAAATACCGGACTTGAGCAACATAATGCTGCTCCTCAATACAAAGTATTTGCTCCAAACACCAAAATTGCTCCTCGGGGAGTAGAGTCTGCTCAGCTCAGTGGTTGTGTAGTAGCCTGGGTAGTAAGCATTGAGTGTCATGTGCGAGGAAAAAAGGTGGATGAAATGTGTAGGATCTATTTTTAGAACTGAAAGGAAATGTGATGAGAAATTTGGACCTGATAAATCGATGAAAATGTGAGGAAAAATGGAAGGAAAAATGTGTTTGTCAGAAAACTATTATTGGGACTGTAAAAATATAGTTGTCGGGCATAGAAATAGGGATGAGAAAATTTGATGTTTGTTAAATACAACAACAATGCAGTAGTATAAATATCGGACCTGAGCAGCAGAGCATTTGGGCATATGTATTTAGTTGTTGTAAATGTACAATTTTGGGATGACCTTAGTTTTCGTGAGTGTAATTGGGGGCTAAGGATGTGCAGAGATATTTGTATGTTTTTTGATTGAAGGTTGACATGGTGGAAGTATAGTATATGCTAGAAAAAAGGAATTCTTCGGTTTGTAGGTAGATTTGAAATAGGTATGTTGATATGAGTTTTGTATGGTAGTGGGATCATATGTGATAGTATGTGAGTTCATTGACTTTGAGATGCATTGTTAGGTTGAAGGAAGATAATATTTTAAAGAAAACAAATTTGGGGGTAGAAAGCAAACAAATGATTTTTGATTGTTGTTATAATAATTGTGATTTATTAATCCATGAATTGTTAGCCGGTAGGAAGCCAAGCCATTTAACATAT
Organism: Melangyna quadrimaculata; assembly: GCA_949320155.1. Lineage (NCBI taxonomy): Eukaryota > Metazoa > Arthropoda > Insecta > Diptera > Syrphidae > Melangyna > Melangyna quadrimaculata. The sequence continues at coordinate 108,883,933 of OX439485.1, forward strand.
ACATTATCTCCCTTACTTTTAAGTACTTTTTCAACGAGATAAATATTAGGGTATTTAGTCTTTTGTAATTCTTTTTCATAAAAACAGCCTCTGATAGGTTGACCTTTAAAATCTTCAAGGAGATATGTTGCTGGATTTGTTAGGTTTACTTTTCTTATCTTAAAAATTTCCGATGTCCAATTTGGTGTGTAGCCTTTCTCGAAAACGTGTTTGAACTTGTTTGTTCTAGCATTGCATTATAAGTTTAGATTTTCTGAATCTTTAAAGAGAACTTGATCGTACATGCTTGTCTGAATGTGATTGTGTAATCGCATATACGTAGATATGAATATTCATTTGATGAATGCTACTTTAAATTTTGTATAAATAGCGCTTGTGGTAAAGGAGTTCTCTTACAGTCCACTATGAATTTCAAAGAAGAACTTTTAGAAGTTGAAGCAGCGGTTAATTTCAAGCCTTGTAAGAAGGTTATTGAACTTAAACAAAATGAAAAGTATTCCATTAAACGACCGAGACGTTACATAACAAAATATGGTGAAAGAATTGTGGCAGATTTAGGTGAATTTCAGGTAATTTTAAATTCATATGTGTTTATGAACTACAGAAATACCTATATTTTTACTAAATTATATTTGTTCTTCTTTCAGATTTTCCTACCAATGCGCTACAGTAAATTATCCGACGCCGCTGTATCCGAAGTAAATCAGGGATCCTTCACTCTTGAGTGCTTGCATCCAGTGGGTAAAACATTTAAGATAATTATAGAAGAAAAAAATATAAATACAAATTGAATAAAATTTTCTAATACTCGATATCAGGAGTTTTTGTTTTAATTCTGGAATAATGAGGTCATTGACCAACGATGGACTTAATTAGCTGTATAGTTTTTTGATAATTTAGTCATAAAGTGTATATTTATGAGTTGATAAGTACATATCAGTGAATATTGATTATCTTAAAATAACAGCTTCATCATTAAAGAATTTATATAAGATTTATAGAATAGTGATAAAAACTTAGGATTTTGTTATACTTGAGGATTCAATTACCAGTACCTACAGTTTTTTTGTGATAAGAATGAGTTTTGAGTTTTTCATTCGACTTATATAAATGAAGGTCATAAAGTGTACATTTTTATGAGTTGGCACGTATGTATACATATATCAATAAATTTTGATGTTCTCATCATTGTACGTTTGGGTATACACAAATTTCGTCGTGTGCAAGCACGCCTGAATATGTAAATTATAAAAAAAAAATCTTATAAATAAATACCAATAAATCAAATATTCTTATACTTGATATCAGGAGTTTTTGTTTTTATTTCGGAATAATGAGGTTGTTGACCAGCGATGGACTTAGGTATTTATAGTTTTTTGATAATTTGGGGAAAATTAAGAATTTTATTATTTTTATTATAGTTTTCCTTGATAAGAATGGGTTTTGAGTTTTTCATTTGCCTTAGATAACTGAAAGTCATAAAGTGTACATTTTTATGAGTTGACATATACATACCAGAAAATGTTGACGCTATCGTTATTAAATCAGGGTTTTGATCATCATTGAAAACTATAAAATGTATGGGCAAACTGAGATTTGAGTTGAAGTCCTTTAAAAATATTCTTATTCTTAAAGAATTCCTCGCCCAGTACGATCGTGTGCTCAGCTCTGCTTTTAATTTTTACATAAAAATACCAACTTAATATTAAAAATGAAATCGTTTTTATGTGAAATTTGTGATTCTGTGTTCGGAAGAAGTTTCAATTTACGTAGGCATTCGAAGAATGTTCATGCCATTTCGGTTAAAAAACCAGTCATACAAAAAGACTTTTGTGATTTATGTGAAAAAGGTGTTGTTTTGGGGCAGTGGTGTGATCATATTAAATCACATTCTCACTCTTTGTTGGCTAATGAACTTTCCATCAACATAGAGTATAATGAACAAGCTGCCCACAAATATTGTCAAATATGTGAAAGAAGTGTGCGTGTGGACCAGTGGAATGATCATATTGAAAGAAGAACTTTCCAATATGGATTATTCAGAGGAAGCTGGTCCCTCGAAAAAAAGGTGTGACATATGTGAAAAAGATGTTATCCTTTGTCAGTGGGATAGTCATCTGCAAGACGATAATCATCTAAGTATTATTGATAGTGTATTTAATGAAGATAATTTAAAAACATTACGTTGTGATGTGTGTGAGTAAAACTATTAGGAAGGTTATTATAGTAGCCACTGCCTTCAAATGGAACATACAAATATTGCTGCTGAATCTCTAACTGATGAATTCATGGTGCTGAGAAGCTGCTTCAGAGGAAGAGTAGAAACTCTTATTTATAAAAACAAGACTGAAGCAAATCGGGATGTCATTGAGTTTCTGAATCATTCAAAGCAAGCAATTTTGATGAGATTGGATCAGCACTTGCAAAAATTGCAGTGTATTAAATTCAACATGGGGCTATTTGCGAAATATAAAAAATTCACGTCGGAGGATGAAATGGAGCTAAGCCTTAAAAGTTTTAACACCAAAATGGTAATTGCTCTTATAAGCAGTGATCTGATTTCTTCATATGAAAATATGATAGATGAAATCAACACAAAAATGCAGAGTTTCAGGAAAAAAACAGTGGTTGGGCTTTACTGCGGATATGCCATATTAAAAATTAACATTAATCAATATACGCCAATTAAAGGTTCAAGGCATATCCCGTTACCGAGTTTCCTTCTCAAAAAAAGAACGTGTATAAACATGCACAATACAGATGAGTATTGCTTCAAATGGGCAATCATCGCTGCTCTATTCAGTAAAGGAAAAAGCCACACTCATTAACCTGAAACATATAATATCAGAAATATAATTTCCAGAACAATTTATAAAAACAACGTAAGAATCGATTTTGATGACCTGCAATTTCCTTTAGGGCTTAGCGATATTCCAAAGTTTGAAAGACTAAATCCGGATCTAAGCATCAATGTTTTTGGATTTGATGATGAAAAGAAGATGGTAGTAGGACCCTACTACATAACGCAGCAGGAGAAGAGGAAACACATCAACTTGCTTCTATTGCAAAACGATGGGATGTCACACTACATCTGGATAAAAAGTATATTAAGGTAAGCAACATTAAAAATTTATTAGCTGTCATAAAACAAAAATATTAAGTTCATATATATTTTTGTTTCTAGACTCGTCTCAACACAAGCAAAAAATTATAGAGGAAGATCTTGGTTCTGCAACACATGTTTAATTCGTTTTGGATATGAACCTAAGCTGCTAGCCCACCGGAACAACTGCTGCAAAATGGTAACGAAAATGCCTAAAAATGACAAAAATTCCCTATCATTTGAGCATTTCGAAAGAAAGATGGACGTACCATTCACCATTTATGCAGATTTTGAATGCATCCTCGAAGAAGTAGATAATAGTGAAAATTCAGGTACTAGTAGTTCTAATATACAGAAACATACCCCATGAGCAGGTGCTTATTTTATAAAATCGTGTGATAGTTCTCTCAGTAGGTTTAGAATTTTTAAAAGTATTAATTGTACTAAAGACTTTATTATTTCTCTAGTAAAAGATTGCTTTGAGTTATATAATAGAAATTCAAAACCTATATCACTTTTATCAGATATTGACTTAGAATACCAAAGACATTGTCCGTTATGTCATATTTGTAACAAAGAGTTGGGTATAGATCGAGTTGCCGATCATTGTCATTATAGTTGCAAATATAATGGGCCAGCTCACAATGCATGTAATTTAGCTTATCGAAAGCCAAATTTTTTCCCTATATTTTTCCATAACTTTACGGGTTATAATTCGCATTTGCTTATTAACGAACTTGCTTCATATAATGGTAATATTTCTTGTATTCCTCTAAACAAAGACCGCTATATTTCTGTTTCAAAGACGATTCATACCTTTGATAAAAGAACAATAGAGCTTAGATTTTTGGATTCCTTACGTTTCATGCCTTCCAGTATTGATTCGTTGACTAAAGATTTAACACCAAGTGATTTTAAATTAATAAGATCAAATTTTCCAATTGAAGAAGAGTTTCAACTTCTGACCAGGAAAGGTGTATTCCCCCATGATTATGTTAAATCATGGGATACTTTTACTTAGGTCCTCGGACCTATTACGTCCGTGATGTTTCCCTTACGGAACATAGGGCCTCCACTACACCTACGCGCCATCATGTACGATTTCTTGAAATATATTTCAGCTCTCCAACTTTTCCCCAGTCGTGCCGATTCCTGTTCGACCGTTCTTACCATGTACTTCTAGGCCGGCCCACTTGTCTTCCCTCCTGTGTGAGCGGGTTCCACTGCATTGCTTGAGATGCAATGCACCGATCGCCTTTTCGAAGCGTATGGCCAATCCACTGCCACTTTCTTCTTCGTATAATCGAGTCTATGGGCTCCTGACCCGTTTTCGCATGAAGTTTGGCATTGGAGATACGGTTGGGCCAGAAAATCATCAAGATGTTTCGTAGACATCTATTAACGAAGGTTTGCAGCATTCTAGTGACAGTGTCAGTGACTTTCCAAGTGCTGCAGCCGTAAAGCAGAACGGATTCAACATTGGAGCGGAACAGTCGTAACTTGGTCTTTAAGCTAAAAGAGTTGTTTCTCCATATTTTGGACAGCATTCCGAACGCAGCCTTTGCTTTTCTGATTCGGCTGTTTACGTCCAGTTCAGTTCCGCCACCCGTAGAGACAATACTCCCAAGATATTGGAAATCCTCTACCATCTCTAGCGGTTGTCCAGAAATATTTACTTAGATTGATGAGGAAGTTCCAAGGCTGATCCTTTTAGTTTTTGCCGAGTTGATCTTAAGCCCTACGATTTCTGCTTCTCTTTCCACCCTTGTTGCCATTTGATGGAGATCCATGATCCTATGAGAGAGTAAGCATACGTCGTCCGCGTAGTCCAGATGTTTGAGGTGAGATTGCAGAGTCCACTGAATCCCTCCATTTGCATTTGACAAAGCTGCGAGCAGTACGTCACTTATCACCAACAGGAACAGTATTGGTGACAGTATACAGCCTTGCCTAACTCCACTTTGGATTTCAAACTCCTCTGACAGCCTACCTTTGTGCAAAACGTGACACTTGGATCCATCATATGTAGCCTTGATTATAGCAATCAATTTATCTGGGATGCCCCTCCTGCGCAAAGCAAGCCAAATAAATTCTCTATTGACACTGTCGAACGCCTTTTCAAAATCGATGAACAGCAGGTGAAGTGGTGATCGATATTCAACGCACTGTTCGATGATGATCCGCAAGGTGTTGATGTGATCCACACAGGAAGATCCAGTGCGAAAACCTGCTCGCATCGAGTATGTTTTCGAGGTGGTCTTTAATTCGGTCCAAAACTATCCTTGTTATTATCTTGGCTACTGTAGGCAAAACGTATATTCCTCTCCAGTTTTCGCACTGTGTGAGATCTCCTTTCTTTGGGAGCTTGACAATCATTCCTTTTTTCCACTCTTCAGGAAAGCTCTCTGTTTCCCAAGCTCTCTTCATCTTCATGCGGTACGTAGACTCAAGCTCGTTTCTCCCTGCTGCTGGGGTAGCTGCGATGTGAGCTTTAAGGTGTTTCCTTTCTTCGATCCTTGCCCAAGTTTCGTCGGAAAGCCAAGCACTATTTCTCCCTTGCGCCCGGTCGACTATACTTTCAGCACCGAATATGAACACATTTTTCACAGCACACCAATGATTTTCGATGGATGTGGTTTCCGTGCTGCTGATTGCGTTCAATCCTTGTGAAAGGTGGTCCCCTAGTTGTTGGCGCACTGCGGGATCCTTTAGTCTATCTGTATTAAACTTGGACATTCGAGTGTTTCCTTGGGATCTCCGAACTGCAGCTGTACGCAATCTTACGGTAGCAACCATCAGATGGTGGTCCCGGGCCATTCCCATGTCAGCACCTCTTCTGTTACGGACGTCCTGGAGACTGCTTCTAAAACGCCGGCTGATCGCGAAGTGGTCAATTTGGTTGGAAGTTGCTTGTCTTTCAGTCGACACCCAACTGACTTTGTGGCACGTCTTATGCTCGAACATGGTCCCTCCAATAACAAGGCCGTTGGCGTTGCAGAAATCGACAAATCGTTCGCCATTGTCGTTTCGGTTACCAACACCATGTTTTCCCATGACATGCCTTAGCCCAGTGTTGTCATTGCCAACCTTAGCATTTAAGTCTCCCATCACCATAATTATATCACCTCGTGGAACGCTATCATAAGCAGCACTCAGCCGGTTATAAAAGGCCTCCTTCTCCTCGTCAGAAGAGAGCAAAGTTGGGGCGTAACACTGTATGATGGTGACGCGACGTACTCTAGTCCGGAACCTGGCTTTCAGGATCCTGTCACCTAAAGGCTCCCAGGAAAGTAAGCTTTTGAGAGCTGTTTTGGAAAGCAGCAATCCAACGCCAGATTCCCGAGCGCTTCCAGGTGTTTTTCCGGAATAGAATAGTACAGTGTTACGGGTGGGTGACTTAAACTTCCCCGAGCCCAGCCATCTAACTTCACTTATCCCTAAGATGTCCATCCTATACCTCATGAATTCCTTCTCTAGTTGCAGGAATCTGGCATTCTGAGGACCTTCTTTTCCATTGTCAAGAAGCGTCTTCACATTCCAGAAACCAATCTTTGTCCGGGTACAATAGCCAAAAGTCGTCAACGAGTTATCATTAATTATCCGAGGCGTAGTGTTGGTTTCGGTAGCGGGTTGATTTCAGTTACGGAGAATGCTAACCTCCGTAACCTATCCTAGAAAGCTAGGCCTTTGCGCACTTGTAATTTTGGCCTATTTATGTATATTGGGATACACAAAAAGTTGCCCGGGGACCACCACGAGGAGGTAAAACAAGCACTTCATCGTGACTGATTGTTGCGCTACTGGCCCAGACCAAGTTCTGAGCAATCAATAGTTTCCCGATCAGGCACGATGCAGGTCGCCCAAAATCTAAATCATGGGATAGTTTAGAGGAAAAAAGCCTTCCTCCTCAAGAGTGCTTTAAAAATAAATTGACTGGGGAAGATTGCTCTGAAAGCGAATACAACCATGCAAAAGAAGTATGGAGAGTTTTTAAATGTCAAACTCTTTCAGACTATATGAAGTTATATTTAAAAACTGATGTTCTTCTCTTAACTGATATATTCGAACATTTCAGAAGTATTTGTAAAAATATTTACGAACTTGATCCTTGTCATTATTATACAGCACCGGGGTTATCTTGGGATGCAATGCTTAGAAAAACCCAAATAAATCTTGATCTTATACAAGATATTGATATATATAATTTCATAAAAAAGGGAATTAAGGAGACATCTCTCAATGTTTTCATCGCCATGCAGTTGCTAACAATAAATACATGCAAAACTATGACGAAACAAAAGATTCGCAGTATTTGATGTATGTTGATGCCAATAATTTATATGGTTGGGCAATGTCATCGCCTCTACCATATTCATCTATAAAATGGGTAAATAATTTCCAAAGCATTGATTTAATGAATATTTCAGATGACTCAGAAATTGGATATATATATGAAGTAGACTTAGAATACCCAGATTCCTTGCACAATAGTGTTTTCGGTAAAACTTTGGAAAACGTGGATAAAAGAAAAGTTGTGAAGATTGTTACCTCTTGGGAGAATCATAGAAAGGTCTAGGAGCTAGAGCCCTAATAGCAAAGCCAAATTTCCATAGTCTTACTGAGATCACTGATAGTTTGACGGCAATACAAATGAAAGGAGTAGATATTTATTACGATTAGCCGTTGTACTTAGGATTTTGTGTGTTAGAATTTTCTAAATGGAAAATGTATGACTTCCATTATAGCTATAACGACATAAACTTAGCTAGTTATAAAGATTGTTTATATAACAAACGAATTTATCATGGCGAAATGTTTTTTTTTCGATCTTTTGCACACACAATTTATACTCAGCAGTTAAATAAGATTGTTTTTAGTCATCTTGATAATAAAAGATACATAAGGGAATATGGAATAAGCACCTATGCTTGGGGTCATTTTCGAATATCATAATAAAAACAGAGTCTCTTAGTTTTAAGTAAATTATATTTATTTATTTTTATTTTATATGAAAATTGTAAAAAAGAAAAAAATGTACACGAAAAACTTATAGTATGTAAGAATAAAATAAAACTTAAAAATAAAAACAAAAAAACAAAAAAAAATTTACAATGTGCTTCTTATTACGTAAAACAGAAAAAAAAATTAGGAAAACTGTGGTGAAAGCTGACTATGTAAAAAATTATTTAATAAGAATACGTTTTTGAGGACACAGCATTTGTTATGTGATAAGCATGTTGGTTCGCTTGGAAAAAGTCTTTTTAGTTCTTTAAAGCTGGCGCAGTTTATATTTTCAACATTTATTACATCAACGTTTTCATTTAGAAGTTGCCTTATCAATCGTAATTTTTCATCACCTTTAACATAAACGACGCGATTTATAATATTGTCTTGGAGAAATTCTTTTACTTTTTGATATTTGGTGAATCCGCCATTCCAATGCAAACCATGATGCTTTTGATAGAGCCATTTTGCTTGTCTTTTCAATGATGTTGATATATGCTTAAAGTCAAACGGAGGTGTGATTATGAAGTGTTGATGGCTACGATCACGCATAATAGCTTTTTCTTTAACTTTAAACATATCATTAGGTCCTCTAAATCCTTGATTATCAATGATGAACGGCATTGCTAGGGCTGGTGTGTTCTTGAGTAAGAGTTGTATTGAACTAAATCATTTAAATATTTCTAGATACTAATTGACTTAGAGGATTGCAGTTTGTAATTCGATCATGCAACATTAAGTACGCCGATGTATTAGGTGGTAGTTCCTTAGCTGTTTTAATTTCCAAACGAATATCAACTGGTCCAGTTTTCATTATTTGGTTCTGATGTCTACAATCGATCACAAAAATAGGTGCTTGTGACTTGAAGAGATTTCTTGTTAGAAATGGCTCTGCAACAGAGCAATTATAATAGTTTCTTCTAAACTCACTTTACATCTGATAAAGAATACTAAAGTTATTTTGATCAAATGATATATTTTGATCTTCATAGGGATAAACGTCGAAATTTAAATATGCCTTGATGTTAGTGACATCACAATGATCAAAATAAGTGGGGTTCTCTTTCAGTTCATTTCTTTTCTTAGTTTGTAAAGCAACAATAATGTATCTAGGCTTCTCAACTTGAGAAGTTGTCTTAGCATTCCAAATATCGTGGTTACTAGTAGGTAGGGTTGGATATTCATATAAATCCCAATTACGAAAGGCGATTTTCATGGTGTCATTATCATTTATAGATTTGAATAATTTCAATTTTAAAGAATCAGTTAGATGAATAGGTGGCACTTTCCACTGAACTTTGAGCAGTGTTATCTTCGCTTCCTCCTCGACAGGGTTCACCTTGCCGCGGTGAGTAGGCTTACATTTGGATCTTCAGCTGACCAGTTGTAGATTTTCTTTCTTAAATCCTCAGCTGGTCGGCTGTAGATTTTTGACAAACTAAGAAACCCAAACCAATGACAAACCATGACAGACACAACAAAAACAGGAACAAATTTAGCGGGGATATACGCTACAGTGCCGGCAGAAGTCACGGCTGCCGGCGAGTGCTTGGCCTCGCAAGAAGCTAAGTCGCCAGTGACAAACAACACACACACTTTAGACAAAAAAGACAAACCAGTAACAATGACTGACGAGGAAGAGGACCTACTCCTCAACCCTTTTGCCAACCTAGGAGTTGAAGATGCGGCCAGCGTCGGGACGGTTGACAGTGATGGTGACAGCATCATTGACTGCTGTTCCGTCACCGGCTCCAATCTTTCCGAACTGTCAACCTCTTCCAGGCGGAGTAAAATCTCCAACTGTAGGAAAACAGTCAAGAGACTTGGTGAAAGGAGTTGGGATGAACTGACAGACACAGAACGCACACGACTGCACAACGCTCGTACGTTTCTGCAGAAGAAGCTCCCAATGGAGAATGGGCCATCTGCCCATTCATCGGCGGGGGCTTCTCCTGTAGAGATCATAAGTGTGAGTGTATTAATGGGACCGCCTGCTTCGAGTGTTGGTAAAACCCATACTGGAAAAAATACTGTCTCCTTAAACGACAGGGACCAACTAATACAAACCTCCGGAATATTGGACTCACCTGCCAGACGTTGCGTGGAGAATTCCTCTACTCCGGGTCTGGTGGGTGATAAGATACCCCCGGGAGAGGTAGGTGTGGAGGTGACGCACATGGGAAACATCCAGGGCCTTAGCGTCTACCTCTTCACAACCTAGACGATATGACGAACGGAAGGACCCTGTAAAGAAACGCACCACTAAGCTTCCTGTCACACCGTACAGACGTTGCATGGAGCCTTTTGCTCCTACGGGCCTGTGCGGTGAGAGGGCGGCCACTGGTGAGGTTGAGAGTAGTGGGAAGCACACACATCCTGGGCACTGGCCCTACATGCAACCTAAATGTTTCCTGCTCCTCTCGACCAGGTAACTGCAAGGGGAACTCAACAATTGAAAGCGACCCAACTAACAAGACTATCGTGGAGAATCCTACCGCGCAACGCAACGCAAAGCCAGCAACGCAACGCAAGGTAAAGAGACTCCTCGGCGACAAACAGATACAACGCCGACAATTACGGAACGCTACGCGGATTGTCCGGGTTCTAGCAAACAAAAACCCTGAAACCCTAACGGCTAAGGAACGGCTAGCTCTGGACAGATACAGACAAAGATTACTGACAATACCAAAAACAATTGACGAACGCGACAATCCGAGTCCTAGGAGTACCGTATTAGGAGTGTCTAAGAAGAGCCCCGTGCCCCTCACTGACCCACCAGCTAATACAGGTACGTCCAAGCGAGCGAGGAAAGACATGCACTCACCAACGAACGTATCACCGACGAACAGGAAGAAAAAAGCCAAACTTTCTAAGGTGCCTGTAGTAGGTAGACAAGTCGCCGTAGTAGACTACGGAAATCCTACACGGAAACTAACGGAAGACCAATGGCAATTAATCGAACTTCGGATCCTTGAGGAGGTAAATGAGGCTTTCGTCAAGAGCCGGCCACCGCCACTCTTCGGTACTCTCGGCACCTACCAAGGATTCAAAATGCTGACATGTGAGGATGAACATACCCACACATGGCTTCAAGAATTTGTCAGTAAAGCTGAAGCTCCCTGGTCAAACGCTGACCTTCGCCTCATGGGGAGGAAGGAAATCGGTGAACTGTCAAGACCTAGAGCAAAGCTAATTATGAAGGGACCGCTCATCCCGAGGGATCGTATTGAAAGATACCTCAGGTCACTCAATACTGAACAGCTTAGTCAAAACTGGGAGGTAGTCGAGATGGGTCAGAAAACTAAAGATGGCACTGAAGTGGTTGTGATCTTAAATCACAAATCAATACCGCTGCTCAGAAAAATTGATTTTAAGGTACGCGTCGGTACAAACCGATGCAGACTCAGTCGATATCGATCTGTGAAGCAGTGTAGACGTTATTGGCTTTCGCAGAATTTTAAATTAGAGTCGTGTGTGCAACAGTAGAAGGTTAGCTTGAGACAAGCCTTTTTCATATAGTGCAATAGCACAGAAGTAGAGTGGCCGATCCCGAAGCCGAAGATAGCCGGTTCAATCCCCAGTCGGGGTCAAATATTTTATCGGCTTTTTTCCACAACAGAGAAGTCGAAAACTTCATAGAGTGGGAAAAAACTCATTTGCGTGAAGAAAAAAAGAGTGCGGGGCCATCGAAAGGTGGTGCACCAGCACCAACAACAATGCCAGCAACGGCACCAGCAACTGGAGCACCGAAAGATGTCCCAGTGGATAATAAGGCAACAACAACAATAAAGCCGACAACGGCAAAAACAGCAAAGCCAGCAACGGCAGCCAAAGCGGGGACATCAAAATATGCCCTAGCAACAAGCAGCTTCAAAAGGAAAAAAACAACAATATGTTCCGGATTTGGTGAAGCGCACTGCACGTCCCACTGCCCCTTCAGCACAGCTGCCAGCTGATGTTAGGAAGACGGTGCAAGAGGAAAGCCAAACAAAGCATCAGAAATTAATTCCTCGTCATCCAAAGTCATCGATGACGAGGAAATAGAATACATGTCTGAGGGTGGAGAAGAGCATCACACCAACGATGACAGAAATGCAACAGACCAGGCATCTGAAGAGGAGGAAAGAGAGGAGCATGCTCTCAATAGCATCGTTGAGGAAAAGCAACGACAGATCGAGCAGCTAAGAGCAGAGGTGCATGAAATAGTAAAGGCCCTCAAATACAAACAAATAGCTCGACGAGAGCGTGAAAAGCAGGAGCGGGAAATAAAAAAGTCGCTACAGGCTCCACCAAAAGTAGCGCAACAGCAAATTAAAAATGCGGAGTTGCAACCGACAAACGAGCAGCCCCAACAACAGAAACAACAACCAGAGCAGCAACAAAATATGCTGCAACAACAACAGCCACAGCATCAGCCTAAACAGCAAAGGCAACAACAACAGAAGCAGAAACAACAGCAGCAGAACCAGCAGCAGCAGCCGCAGCAGCAGAATCAACAGCAGCAGAATCAACAGCAGCAGATACAACAGCAGCAGAGTCAACAGCAACAGCCACAGCTACCCAAAAACAAAAAAGAAAAGGTGCCACCCATCAACGCATACAAGATGGAGTTAGAGGATACCATAAAATTATGTAAGTCGGCCATAGGCGAAAACTTTTTTATTAAAAGAATAAGTAAAGACAGACATTCTATTCAATGTTCCACTTTGGAACAATATAAAAAAATAAAAGATTTATTGAAAGAAACAACAACTGAGTTCTTCAGTTTTACTCCGAAAATAGAAAAGTTTCAAACGGTCCTTCTAAAGGGCATAGATTCCTGCACGGAACCTCAAGTGCTCTTAAATGAGCTCTGTCGAAAAGCGAGCGACGATCTCGAGTTTATCGGGGTTAAGCCGTTCGCTACAGTTAGAGCCAGACGGGAGAAACGGAACCTTCCGTTCTTCCTAGTACAGCTTTCGCCCAGCAGCAAACTGGATAGTTTGAGGAGTATCTCCGTCCTCAACTACCAGGTTGTCACATGGGATAAATTAAAGAGGCGCGGCGACATGCTTCAATGCATGCGCTGCCAAAGGTTCGGCCACGCTGCAGCAAACTGCGAAATGCAGTCACGCTGCGTCAAGTGTGGTGAGAACCACATTGTAGGAGAGTGTAAGCTCGGGCAGGAACGGGTCAAATTGACCCAACTTAAATGTGCACTTTGCCGAGGCGGCGGGCACCCTGCAAACTATCGGGGATGTCCAACGTTTCAGCAATTGAAACATAACAAAGCGGCAAGGCAAGCAGAGGTAGAGAGACGCCCACCAACGCGTCCTCAAACAACAATTTCCGTTAATCCCCAAATTTCCTACGCCCAAATGGTGTCAGGAAAGGGAAACACGGTACAGCCTGCGCCAAAGGCAGCCCCACCGGCCCTCGTGCCTAAGGCTCCGGACGCACAGGCCGAAATAAGAGGTTTGCTACTGGCCATTCAGAGTCAAATAGCAGGACTTCAAAACCAGATAAGTGAGCAGGCGAAAAGGGTGGACAATATCTACTCTGCTTTGCCTAGCTTAACGCACTTTATAGGTTAAGGGCGCGCTGTCGGAGAGGCCCTTTAAGATCCTTGCTGTGAATGTAAATTCATTGATAAGGACCGAACGTAGAGCAAATCTATTCCAATTGTTGAAAGATCAAAGTCCAGATGTGTTTATGGCCAGCGAAACTAAGCTGAACCAGAAACATAAGTTGACTAACAATAATTACAATATCGTGCGAAGAGATCGGCCCAACTCCACTTTGGGGGGAGGAGTCGCAATCTTCGTACGAAAAGGCATAAATTATAAAGTAATATATGATAGTGAGGTACGCAGATTTCGGTTGCTTGAGGCGTGCATCGTATGCATTCCTCTCAAACATGGGAAGCGGATGTATGCGATTGCGGTTTATGCACCGGAATCACCTCAGCCAACTGAATTTTTAACAGAGCTCGAAAAACTTTTTCAATGCTTACAACTGAACACGGAAGAGAATTACTATCTCATGGCCGGTGACTTGAATGCCAAACATGTAGATTGGGGAAATCAAATACAAAATCCGAGAGGTAGCCATCTATTTAATTGGATGTGCCAATACAACGTTGAGTATATGCTCGACCTTCTGGCTACTGATAGGCCTTCGTTTCCAAGGAGCGGTTCCTATCTGGATCTATTGTTGAAAGACACAAGATTGACAATTACTGACACTGTGGGTCAACGACCAAGAAACTGTTTACGAACGATCGAGTACGACAGTGTTCACTGCGGACTTGCTGCCGTAATTCAACTTCCAAACGAGCTCGTGGATTTGGAGGAGTATGTGCCAGTGCATTCTTACAATTACAGTAAGACTCGCTGGCCACGCTTCACCAGCGCTTTATCGAGTGAACTACGAATGAACAACATATCCCCACCAAATGACAGAAATTTAACAAATACCGAAATTGATGATTACTTAGAAAAGATGGACATAACAATCCAACGAACAATGGAAAAAACAATACCAAAATACAAAGAACGCGAAGCCACAGACATGTACCGCAACGCGACCATCGACGCACTACACAGACAAAAAAGTGGACTTTTGACAAGACTGAAACTCTTGTACAGACGTTTTACTGACATACACCATCTGGAGATTAGGACACTGAAGTCGTCAATTAAAAACATCAACCAATTGATCAAGGAAAATTACCGGTTGTCTATTAATTTGTATTGGGACAACAAAATTCGGGCCGTTAATTCTAGCGACCCGAGTATGTTTCCTCAAATTAATAAAATATTTAGACGGAATGATCAAAACGAACTTCCGTGTCTTAAGCTTCAGAGAACGACAGAGAACAGAGACGTACTTCTGACAGCAGGCATAGATCCAGAGGAAGCCGTCTTGGACGATGACCTCTTTATAATCGAAGATCCTCGTGAGAAAGTGGAGGCTGTGGGGGCTGCTTTCCAGCAAGTGTACAAGGTGAATGCTAGCATTCGCCCGAACCATGACCTGGAAAACAGAGCCTTGCTTCACCACTTCTACCTTCGAAATGAAATGACGCAATGGCGATCAGAGAATCTCGGTTTCACCGGGTTCAATGAAGAACACTTGGCAAACGCCACCATCGCCGACCGAAACGGGGCTAATTCCCTGTTAATTTCGAAAGTTGAGCTCCAGCTCATCTTCGCTTCATTAAAGAAAAAGAAGTCAGCAGGAATCGATGGTTTATCCAACGTTGTACTGGGACATCTGCCTCAGGAAGCAGTTGACATTTATGCCACACTGTTTAACAACGCTCTGAGTAATGCATATTATCCAGGGCGGTGGAAGACATCTGTGGTTCATCCTCTCCCGAAAAAAGGAAAGGACAACTCCAATCCGGCGAATCTCCGGTCGATAAGTCTTCTTCCGAGTATCAGTAAGGTATTTGAGAAAGTTATAAATAGAGCTCTGTCCAAGTGGGCGGAGGACAACAATATCATACCGGACAATCAGTTCGGTTTTAAGGCGGGACATGACACCATTCATGCCGCGTCCAAGCTCGTTTCTGATGTCCAATGGAACAAATCTAAAAGACAGTGTACGGGTGCTTGTCTGGTTGACTTGGAGAAAGCTTTCGACACCGTATGGTTAGAAGGTCTGTATCTAAAGCTAGCCAGACTGGGCATAAGTAAACCGCTTTTATATATGCTTTATGATATGCTCAATGGTAGAAAGTTTGTTGTCAAAATTGGCAATGTAACTTCTACCGCAACCTTCGAAATTAAAAATGGTCTTCAACAGGGAGCGGTGAACTCACCGATTCTATTCAGTATTTATACCAGCGATCTGATAGGTAGTCTAGCCCATGCCATAGCGTATGCCGACGATCTAATTGCGTACAGAACAGCTCCAACAGTTGAGGTCATCAGAATTCTCTTACAGCGTGACTTCGACAAGATTCAGCGATATTGCGATGACTGGAAGTTGAAAATCAACTTTCAGAAATCCGAAACCATTCTGTTCAGGACTACATTGCATGGAGCCACTAGGGATACAAGAAAGAACTGGCGCAAGCTGGTGATCGTAGGGCCACATGGACATCCACTGGCGAATAAAAGTGTAGTAAAGTACCTTGGCATCTGGATGGATCAGTATTTGTATTTCGACAGACATATGAATGCTGCTCTGACCAGAGCCAGGGGAGCTTTTGCCCTGACAAAACGGTTGTTTTATAGCAGCCGTCTTGACAGCAGGGTTAAGGTGATTTGCTACATGGCCCTTATCCGGCCAATGATTGCCTATGGATGTCCGGTGTGGTTCAACGTTGCCCCATCTCAAATGGAAAAGATTCGGGTGTTTGAGAGGCAGTGTCTTCGACGCTGCCTTGGATTACACAGAACACCAGAGTCGGAGTACAAACATTATTATTCCAACGAGGTTCTATACAATGGAGCCAACATAAACAGAATCGATAATTTTATAATCAAGCTGATTCGGGGTCACATTGCAAGAGCGATGTCCTCAGCCAATAGCTTAATTTTTGGGGCTTACTACCCCAACACTGATTACTACGAGAGTGTGCGTTTAAGTGGATTTATCCCACCCGATGCTTTCCTCTATTTAGACAGTCGAGGGCTGATACAGGATAGAGCGGCGGTTCCGCTAATCTACCACGTCGGCCGGAGAACTGTAGATAGGCGACTCCTTTACAGTCGAGACTTCCTCGCACAGGGCGGAGCAGAGCGCCTTCGGTTCAGTAGGACTGTGTCCGATCGGGACCGGAGAGACAGGGTAAAACAAGAGAACCAGTTTTGGTGGTTAAATCAAGAAGTAGATACTAGATAGTTGACTTAGTTTTCTCGTCTTGGCCGACTTACATAGTTTTAAGTATCTTAATTAAGTAGGGACAGTCAGGGTGGCACAAAAAAAAAAAAAAAAAATCAAAACAAAAAAATTATAAAATCCAAAAATCAAACCAAAAAAATAACAAAATTGAAAATGCTTGCTGTGGCTGTTCTAGATTTAAGGTAGTTGTAAGTAGTTTTTTGGTAGTTTAAGAATAGTTTTAAGTAGTTTTAAGTAGTTTTAATTAGTTTTATTTAGCTCTTAAATAAAAATAAAAAATGATATTGTTTCCAAGTTTTTTTTAAATCTTTCTTGGGAAAAATAAAACCAGGATAAGATATTAATTTAAGTAGTTCGTAGGCCGAAAGGCGTTAGCATTAAGTTATTGTTTAATTTAGAGCGCCCGCTTAGGGCCAGTAAGTTATTTTTAAGATATTGATAAGTAGGCTAGTTTTTTGTGAATTTTTGTCTAGCTTTAAGATATTTATAAGAAAATTGAAAAATAAAAATGAATTTAAAAAAAAAAAAAAAAAAAAAAACCGATGCAGACTGCGGCTGATAGACAACAAGAAGAAGGTAAATAGGGGGGAGAAAGGTATATAACAATATGAAAATAATACAAACTAATCTCCAACACAGTAAAGCCGCCAGTGCCAACCTAGTCTACCTCATGGAGTATAGACAAATAGACATTGCCCTTATTCAAGAACCCTGGATTGCAGGTGGCAGAATTAAGGGCCTTCACTCAAAAGAACTAACGCTGTATAAGACCACAAACGTAGGTATTAACAGTAGTATTAGAGCTTGTATCGTAGCTAGAAAACAGATTAATCTCTTTCTTCTATCTACATACAGTTGTTTAGACCAAACGACGGTCAAACTTGATCAAGCCGGGCTCCCACCACTTGTTATAGCATCATGCTATATGCCGGGTGATGGAATTAAAGGACTACCGGGTGAGATGACAAAGCAACTCATTGCACGTGCTGCACTGGAGAAATGGGACGCTGTTGTTGGCTGTGATGCCAACGCGCACCATTTGCAGTGGGGAAGCACTGATATCAACGAAAGGGGTGAGTTACTATTTGAATTTATTATTGAAAATAACCTTTTGGTAGCGAACAGAGGGAATGAGCCCACTTTTGTCACCAAAACTCGTAAAGAGGTACTTGATGTAACTTTATTAAATAACTCAGATACCATATTCATAGATCAGTGGAAGGTATTAAAAGAGGAATCATTCTCTGACCATAAACTCATGGAATTCTTAATACCTGACACCCCAGATCCTCACAAACCTTTTAGAAATCTCAGACGAACAAACAGTAGAAACAGAATAACGAAAGCTAAATACTGATGCGTTACAAGAACCCGAGATTATAGAGAAAGCTACTGATAGCTTCACTGAAATTCTAGGTAAAGCATTCGAAAAAGGATGTCCATTAAAACCAGGGGGACAGGGTAAAAAGAAACCACCCTGGTGGACAACGGAACTTGGCAACATCAGGAAGGAAACAAGAAGACTTTTTAATGTTGCCAAGCACACAAGA
Source organism: Melangyna quadrimaculata (assembly GCA_949320155.1). Taxonomy (NCBI): domain Eukaryota; kingdom Metazoa; phylum Arthropoda; class Insecta; order Diptera; family Syrphidae; genus Melangyna; species Melangyna quadrimaculata. Next base: position 108,902,422 of record OX439485.1, read on the forward strand.
GCAGATAGTGACTGGGAAACTTACAAATCTAGTTAAAAGAAATTCAAGATGGAAACTCAAAGAGCCAAACGGAGCTCGTGGAGAAACTTCTGCAGTCAAATTGAGAGTACCAACGAATCAGCTAGACTCAGAAAAATACTTGCTAAGGGACCAATTGTTCTAGGATCTCTTGAGGAACTCAATGGACATTGGACGGAATCGTGTAGCAAAACACTGGAACTCCTGGTAAACGCTCACTTTCCTGGTTGCTACTCTAAAGGGAATAACAACCCACAAGTAGAACTCAGCATAGAGAACACAACACCAACGGAGCTGATTACGGAAGAAAGGATAAAATGGGCTATTAACTCCTTTTCACCGTATAAATCACCAGGTCTTCCCCATGATGCTACAAAAATGTGAAGACCATGTAGTCCCACACTAAAAAAAAGCATATTCCTAAGTAGCCTTAAATAAGGATATGTGCCGAAGGCGTGGCGAGAGGCCAAAGTGGTATTCATTCCAAAAGCTGGCAAGCCAAGCCACACGACCGCTAAAGATTTTAGACTCATTAGTCTCACGTCTTTTCTCTTGAAGACATTAGAAAGATTGATTGATATATATATACGCAACGCACTGAGCCCGGAAGTCATATCTCCAGCCCAGCTTGCTTATACAAAAGGTAAAAGTGTTGAGACAGCACTACACAGTCTCGTCAGCACAATTGAAAAAACGCTCAAGGACAAAGAATACACCCTTGCTGCCTTTCTAGACATTGAAGGAGCCTTCAACAATGTTCGGAACGAGGCGGTGGAAGGAGCGCTCTTGAATCTTAATGTGAATAACGCTATCATCAGATGGATAATGTTCATGTTGAAAAACAGAGAGATCAACTCAGAGCTAGTGTAGGTTCATTATTGACACAAGACCGTATTATCACGTTTTAATATAATATATTTTAATATATTCACTTAGAACTAAATTAACATTTTAATATTATAATATAATTATAGATAGGTATGTCTGCCTCACACGAAAGCTTGTTCTCAACTAACTCACTAAGCTATGTACCTATGTAAATACTTCTGTTACAAGTTTTAAACTCATCGCTTGTTTTGTCAATTGTTAGTGATGAAACCAGTGGCGTAGGGAGTTTAAATAATTAATTCATTTAAGTAAAATGATCACTACATTACCCCCCTTCCAGCCGGAGGCGATAAAACAATTATTTTGGCAATAAATTAAAAACAAAAAAAAAAAAAAAAAATATCGATTAATTTGTTTTTTATAAATTTGAAAAATTTCCTTTTAAGAACCGGAAGCGAATTTTACGTGTTTTCCAATTACTTTTGTTTTATGCGATGAATCAATAATATACGCAGGTTTTAAACGGTCCAGGGATACGGAAACATTTTTCCCTCTTATTTGTAAGATATAAAATTTTCTAAGTCTCTTTAAAACTTTAAACGGCCCCTCATAAGGAGACTTAAGACCTGCTTTATTGGGTGGTGCACGAACAAAAACTTGATCACAATCTGACAGATGTTTCGGAATATAAACGTGAGAATCCTTATGGTGAGTTTCTTTAGGACGCAACGCATTTATGCTGTCTTTAAGCTTGGCTATTAAATTTGGGAGATCTTCTTCACCTTACGATTGAGAGCTAAAAAAATCTGAAGGCAGTCTTAGCGTCTGCCCGTATACCATCTCGGCCGGTGAGCAGTTTATATCCCTTTTTAGTGCTGATCTTATTCCCAAGAGAACCATGGGCATATCGTCACTCCAATGTGCAGTATTTTCCCTGCATTTAATGGCTGATTTAAGTATCCGATGGAACCTTTCCACTAAGCCGTTGGCCTGTGGATGGTAAGCGGTGGTCCTTATTATGTGAGACCCTAAAATCTTTGAGAGTTCAAAAAATAATTTCGACTCGAACTGTCCCCCTTGGTCTGTGGTAATCCTTAATGGAACACCAAACCTGCTAATATATTCGGACACGAAAGTTTTGGCGATTGTCTCAGTAGACATGTCTTTAAGGGGGTAAGCCTCTGGCCAGCGAGTATATCTATCTACTATGGTTAAGATATAACGATACCCGTTCGATACATCAAGAGGCCCTACCAAATCCATGTGGACATGCTCAAAACGATCGGTAGGAGCTCTGAAGTTACCTAAAGGTGTTTTGGTGTGTCTATGGATTTTAGAGCGCTGACATTGAATACAAGATTGCACAAATGTCTTGATCTCTGCATTCATTTTTGGCCAAAAGTATCTATCCGTTAGTAATTTTCTTGAGCCTCGAATCCCAGGATGTGAAAGAGAATGCACATTGGAGAAAACTGCATGTCTTAGACATTTCCGTATGTATGGTCTATTTCCTTTGGTGGATGTTTCACACCATACAGGACGGTTAAACAAAGGGAATACTATTTTCTCGAGCTTAAATGAAGGCTTTTCTTTAAGCGTTAAAAGGTGTTTCAACTCTCCGTCACATTCCTGAGCGTTTATAACATTTTCGGGAGTAAACACTTGCAATTTATCAGTAGAATTGCTGCTTATAGCGTTTTCTTCAGGTCGCGACAAAAAATCGGCAATCTTGTTGTCCTTACCCTTAATGTGTCTTATATCATTTGTATACTGAGCTATCCATTCTAAATGTCTTGTCTGCCTCGGACTTCTAGTTGCTTTGGTAAACAACGCTGTAGTAAGGGGCTTGTGGTCTGTGTATACAATAAATATCCTGCCTTCCAAAAAGTAATTAAAATGTCGTATTGACAAATAAATTGCCAACAGCTCTCGATCAAAAGCGGAAAACTTAACTTCTGATTTACTTAGCTTCTTCGAATAAAAACCTATAGGTTTCCATTCTTTATTACTAAACTGCTCTAGCACTGATCCAACTGTAATGTTAGATGCATTTACTGTAAGGCGCGTAGGTGCATTTTCGCTCGGATGAACTAGTAAAGTTGCTTCAGAAAGGGCTGTTTTGATTTTAGAAAAAACATTTGAACATTCTATTGGCCAAACAATAACTTTTTTGCTTTTTGTGTTACTAAGAACTTCAATTTGCTCATAAATTGGTGTTCATAGCTCCGCAAGTTTAGGGATGAATCGATGGTAAAAGTTTACCATCCCAACAAAGCGTTGAATTTGCTTCAAGGAGGATGGGTTGGGAAAATTTTGAATTGCTTTTACCCGCTCATCTGAAGGCAAGATTCCCGCTTCACTTATTTTGTGCCCTAAAAACTCTAAACATTCTTTCCCAAATTCGCATTTACGTAGTTTAATGGTTAAACCATGCTGTGACAAACGCTCAAATAATTTCGTTAAATGATTTAAATGATCTTCTTTGTTTGGACTCGCTATAAGAATATCATCAATATACACATAACAAAAATCCAGACCCCTTGTAACCTCATTCATGAGCCTTTGAAATGTTTGAGCCGCATTTCGCAGGCCATAAGGCATTCGTGTGAATTCCCACATTCCGAATGGGGTTGTAATTGCGGTCTTAAAAATGTCTTCTTGTGCGACCGGAATTTGGTTATAAGCCCGTATAAGATCTATCTTAGAAAAAACCTTACATCCTAGTGCATTTTGTGAAAAGCTGTGCAGATGCGGAATGGGATATCTGTTTGGCACAGTAACACAGTTTAAACCTCGATAGTCCCCGCAAGGACGCCAGTCGTATGGTTCTTTCTTTGGCACCATATGTAGGGGCGAACAAGTAGGCGATGAAGATGGCCGACAGATACCAAGGTTTTGCATATGTTCGAATTCTGCCTTAGCAGTTTTATATTTTGAACTATCTAAGCGTCTTGGTGTCGATACTGGTAAGTGGCCGGAGGTGACAATGTAGTGGACAAATTTTTTTTATAACTGCCATGGTGTAATCTGAGGCACTTGTTAATGAAGGGAATTGTCTTAGCAAATTTACGTATTCGTTATCGACGATAGAAAGGCGTGGTGATTCAAAATCCGATTTATTTGAGGCTATACTTGCACAAGCTGATAGATTGGTTAAACGATCAGTGAGTCGATGGTGTTTTATATCAACAAGTAAATTAAAATAGCCTAGAAAATCTGCACCTATAATGGGTCTGGTGACTGCAGCCAAAGTGAACGGGAAAGAAAATTCGCGTCGAAGGCCTAAGTCCAGATGTAGGAGCTTTGAACCGTATGTTTTTATTTTAGATCCGTTTGCCGCTGTAAGATATTCTCCAGAAAGTGAACATATCTCGTTTTTGAAAAGATTGTGTGGTAAAACTGAAATTTCAGCCCCAGTATCAATAAGAAAATCTAATCTATTAATTCTACATCGTACAAAAAGGCGGCGAAAGTTTGCTTGCCGAGTGTCCGCTGTGGATACACCCGGCGAATCTAGTTTTTTGGGTTATTGTTTTTGTTTTTGAAATGGCATGGTGGATTACAATTTCTAGCTCTTTCACCATGAACACGATGAAACCAACATAATTTTTGATTTCTATTGCTACTGCTTCGATTTTCTCTTTTGAAATTTTTGAAACCAACAGAACGATGTGGTGAACGACCTCTTTCCCGAAAAGATAGCTTATTAATTGACGATCTTAGCTCATTTATTTCTTTCATTAACCTTTCTTCAATACTAGAAGTAAAATTTTGACTACCTGAAGGCTGCTGTATAGAACTAACACCTACCGTTTGGGTCGTCTCCCAAATTTTGTCCGCTAGGTCCAACTTGTTTTGGAATGGTTGTCCTATTGTCACAGCTAAAGGGATACTAATTTGAGTTGGAAGTTTCCTTTCCCAGAGAGACTTAATTAAATCCTCACATAAGGTTGAAATGTTTCCGGCCGTGGTTGTCATGTGACGATACAAATCTGATGGCTTTCGGTCACCTAGATTTTCCGCGGATAAAAGTTGCTCTAAACGGCGTTGTTCGGATAGAGTATGGCGCTTTATTAAAATATTTTTCAATTTTTGGTACTTGTTCGTTTCAGGAGGGTTATTCAAAACATCTATTATATTGTTTATTGCATCTACTGGAAGGGAGGCTAATACGTATGAGTATCTAGTGTCATCTTTTGTTATTTTTCTTGTTGCGAACTGTGCTTCAACAGCTATAAACCATGCAGCTGGAGCCTTCTCCCAAAAAGTCGGGAGTCTGACAGATGAAATTTCAAAAACTTGTTCAGAATTTATTAATTGTGTTTGTGGCTGTAATGGAGTTTTACTACCTTCGGTTTTCTGGTCGTCTTCAGCCATATTAAAAAAAAATATATTTTAACAAAATTAAAGAGCTATTCAGATAAAGAAAGAAAAAAAAATATTTACTGTATAACTATATTCCACATGCTATCGTGTTTAGCTTACAAACAGAGAAAATAAATGAATGAATGAAAATAAATGAAATAAAAATGAAAATAAACCAAAATGTAAATGTGATACAGTAGGTAAATTAAGAACTACATACATATATGTATGTAAAATGTGATACAGTAGGTAAATTAAGAACTACATACATATATGTATGTAAAAAGTAAAAAAAAAAATAATATAATTAATTTTAAGAAAATGTATAAATTTGCATGCAATTTATGATGTTTTTTAATAAGTAGTTTTAATTTGTTAAGATGTGGAGTGATAAATAGTTTGTATATTTTCTTTATTTTATTAATATAGTTTTATTTTTTATTTGTAAATATATGTAGGTAGATAGTTTTTATAATTTTATTTTAATTTGCGTTGAAAACTTGCTGCGTGTTTGAAAAAGCTGTGCTCCAGTAAATGTTTATGGAATTACATACAGCGTAATATTTGATGAGTCAAAGATGAACGGTGTAAAATATATTCCAATAATTGCTTGCGGTACTGTTAACAGCACAATATGATGGAATGATGATCAGCGGGATAACAGTATGATAATTATATTAAGTGAGAGTCCATTTATGTATAAAGAGTAAATGTTTCTCTTGCGGTTCCTTATTTGGAACTGTATGTTAAATGATCTCGCTTAATTGTATTTGGATGAGAAGCGGTTTTTTTTTAAATATTTAAAATAGCATGAGGTGATAATGGATAGCGTTTTTTTTTCTTTTCGTTTATATATTGGGTTTTACACTATGCTCAGCGATATTAATGTTTGCTTTTTTTTTTTTATTATTTTTTCTAATTTATCATTGATATAATTTTTATCGAGAATGATACCGATTAGACGTATAAGATTATAGATACTACCGCAAGGGAATAAAAAAAAACTGTTTTTTTTTTTGTCTTTAGGCTGTGTTCAATTCGGGGTCACCAATATGTAGGTTCATTAATGACACAAGACCGTATTATCACGTTTTAATATAATATATTTTATTATATTCACTTAGAACTAAATTAACATTTTAATATTATAATATAATTATAGATAGGTATGTCTGCCTCACACGAAAGCTTGTTCTCAACTAACTCACTAAGCTATGTACCTATGTACATACTTCTGTTACAAGTTTTAAACTCATCTCTTGTTTTGTCAATTGTTAGTGATGAAACCAGTGGCGTAGGGAGTTTAAATAAATAATTCATTTAAGTAAAATGATCACTACACTAGGAGGAGTGCAAATCAAAGTATCTACTTCTAGAGGAACCCCACAAGGTGGGGTGCTTTCTCCCCTTCTCTGGACACTCGTGATGAACACAGTTCTTGTGAGACTAAGATACAGTGGAGTCAAAGTAATTGCATATGCAGATGATCTAGCATTACTAGCGACAGGCAAATTTCCCTCCACAATTAGTGAACAAATAGAAAATGCCCTATCAATAGTGAAAACATGGACTAGGAATTGTGGACTTGCGGTTAATCCGCAAAAAACCGAACTAGTCCTTTTTACGAACAAACGGAAAATACCGACTTTTAAGATTCCTTTCTTTGAAGGGACCCAACTCAAAATCTCCGATCACGCAAAATACCTTGGTGTAATCTTGGATAAGAAATTGAATTGGAGTCGCAACGTTAAAGAATGAACTAACAAAGCCATGTTTGCATTCTACTCCTGCAACAGGATATTTGGTCAAACCTGGGGACCTAGCCCAAAAATTATCAGGTGGATGTACACGGCGATAGTTAGACCTGTACTGACATACGATAACGTAGTCTGGTGGAATGCGCTCGACAAAGTTACTAACCTTAAACTGATGACCAAGGTACAAAGAATGGCATGTATTGGAATCACTGGGGCTATGAGGTCCACCCCCACAGCGGGCTTGGAAGCTATACTCAACTTAACACCCCTTGATTTATTTGTACAAGAATCGGCAGCCAAGAGCGCACTTCGGCTTAGCCAAACTAGTAGCTGGAAGCGCAGCGCCATAGGACACGCGCAGATTCTGCAGAAATACACGGGAAGTATGGTATGCACTGACTACATTATACCCCGTTTAGACTTTCACAAGTCGTTCACGATCGCCTTTCCTAGTAGAGAGGATTGGCAAACTAAAGAACCATCAACCTGCGATTCGATGATAGCAATATATACCGACGGTTCCAAGATGGATACTGGTGTTGGTGCAAACTTCTTTTCGGAAACTCTTGGACTAGCCAGCTCATTCAGACTTCCTAATTACAGCAGTGTCTTCCAAGCTGAAGTCCTGGCAGTGACGAAAGGCTGCTAGACAGGTCTCAATGATGGCTATACCACAAGCGGATATCACCTTTTTCATTGACAGCCAAGCGGCAATAAAAGCAATTTCTGCCATTGAAATAAAATCGAAGCTTGTGACATGCTGTCGCGAAGAGCTAAGGGTTCTTGGTACACAGCACAACATACGACTCTGCTGGGTTCCTGGCCACAGTGGTGTCCCAGGTAATGAAAGTGCTGACAAACTGGCAAGAATGGGATCAGCACTTGATCTTAATCAAGCAGATTCAACTGTTCAAATCCCGCCCTGTAATCTTAAGGGGGTAATCGAGAGTAAATTTCTAGCTATAACCAACAAGAGATGGAACTCACTCGATACCTGTGTTATAACTAGAAAATTATGGCCTAGTTTCGATAAACAGAAGACCGACAAAATCATCCACCTGGGAAAAAAGTCTCTATCTATTCTCGTGAGCGTTACCACTGGGCACAACCAACTCGGTTACCATAAAAAAAAGATGAGTCTCAGAATGGACGACTTATGTAGAGGATGTGGTGACGAAGAGATACATGAGGATACTCCACACTACCTTTGTCACTGCCCTGCACTATGTCATCTAAGAAATAGGCTCCTCGGGAGACATTTCTTCAATGACTTAGAGGAACTATACAAGCAATAACATGTTAAAATTTATTAACGCTACAAAATGGCTTGACAATTCTTAAATACAGCTAAACAAATGAGTCACATACACCAACCCAGTGATCTATCAAACTCAACCGCCAGACGTTGCATGGAGCCATTGCTCCTAGGGGCCTGGTGGTGGGGATGATTTAAACAGTGGAGGTAAAGAGAAGGGACCACGCCCTTGAAAAGACAATGGTGCGTTGACCTCTCCTCAAACTGGTGATTGTGCTTACGGACACTTCTTCAGTAACCTGAAGACTAATCTGACTGAACGGGGCAGACGCATGCACCAACCACTGATCTATCAAGCTCACCCAGCGGACGTTGCATGGAGCCACTGCTCCTACGGGCCCGGTGGAGAGATGATATTTCCGGTGGGGGTAAATGAGGGAATCACGCCCTAAGAAGACAATGGTGCGTTTAAATCTCCTCAACCCGGTGTTAATATGCCGGCAGACAATTCTTCAATACCTGGATAGCTTCACCGTGTTAACTAGGCAGACACATACACCAACCACTGATCTTTCAAACTCATCCACCAGACGTTGCACGGAGCCACTGCTCCTACGGGCCTGATGGGGGGATGATTTCACCAGTGGGTGTAGGGGAGATCACGCCCTTAAAGGACAGTGATACGTTGGTCTCTCCTAAGCCCGGTGATTGTGCCGACGACGTAGGTTTACATGACAGAACGGGGTAGACGCAGACACCAACCACTAATCTATCAAACTCACTCACCAGATGTGAGTGTCGACGGACTCTCCTTATCTGACCTAACTGGTCAGTCGCTGGCACCAACCACTGATTTATCGTATCCAGCGCCAGACGTTGCATGGAGCCACTGCTCCTACCGGTCTGGTGTGGGGTTGATCAATCCAGTGAGGGTAAAGGAAAGGGACACGCCCTTAAAAGACAATGGTGCGTGAACCTTTCCTCAACCCGGTATTTACACAGCGACTGACACTCCTTCAATCAATTTGTAGACGACTTTTCCAAGCTTCAGCTTGTAAGAACAGTATTGACGCCCTCTATGGGCTATGTCATTGGATTTATCATAGGTTTCTTTTATGGGGATTAATCCCCAGGGTATCACAATGGATCTACACTGATTTAAGTGTGACGGTAACAAGATCAACTGTCAGCCCACTAACCTAACCTATCTTCGCTTGTTCATCTGCATCAGCTATAAGTGAATTTTCATCAGTACGAGAACGCGTTAGAATTAAGTCATGTCGAGCGTTAGGAATAATTTTTTTGAAATCCTCAACAAAACCCGAAAGTATATTGAGTGGTAAGCAAAAATTAAAATGTGATCCATCTAAGTTAACTGAAGAATTCGGACACCCTCCATTGTACATCATTACGCTTTCATTTTGACTCAAAGAAATATAATTTTTAATAGAAGTTGTGATCCCCACACTACGATTGCTATCTATTTCAATACCATTCAATTCATATCGGATATCATTAAATAGGAATGCTATACAATTGCTCACAAGCTTTGTCTTTTTGACATCCGATCCATCATATTTCGATACAGTCCCCTGAACATAAATGTAACTTTCCGAAGGTAATATATTGAGATTTTGATGTTGCATGCAGATGTGGATAATGTCATTTTTACCAAAATTATTTAAATACGGTGAATAGGAATGATATTCGTATTTTGAAATACTATCATCAAATGCCACTTCTTGAAAAATATTCAGCATATCTCACTGTTTTAAGTTATATACATATATATTTATTCTTCTCTTTTCTTCAATGTGAATCCTAATGATAATAAAAACGATTGGTTTTGTGATGTTAGCGTTTGAACTCTCGCTTTAGGTGTTGATGAAGTATTGATTATAGGGCTAGGTGAATCCAGTCTTTTATAGAAATTAGTAGCATTAGAGGTAGTATTATAAATTATCATTTTTGATTATTAAGGTGTAATCGTATCGTTATTAATTCACCTCGAAAGTTAATAAGGTTTCCGTCTTGATATAACAAATTGATTGTTATTGAACCTATCTTCTTCACGTTCACTGGTAAATTTTTTTTTTTTTTTTTGAGCGCGCACTAAATGGATTTTGGCTGCCCTTAAAATGTTTAAACACAGTGCTGTTGAAAAATAGGGAAAATAGGGAAGGATTTAAGAGGAGATACCGATGCACATTGGTTTTGAACCTCTGAATATTAAAATGGTCATGAAAGATAGAGCCGGGTAAAGCATTCCACATTCGGGTAGTGCGGCTAAAAAAAGAATCTCTATACTTGACAGTACGTCCGAAGTTGGAGCCGAGGGTAAGCTGATGTGCATTCCTAGAGGTACGAGTATTACGGTTGAATTGTCTTAGGGGAGGAATGCAGCTGGCTATTTCACTAGAACAGTGTTTATAAAAGTAACGGTAAAATAATGTTAGACATGAAACATGGCAGCGGTGTTCGAGGGATGCAAATGTTTCTGTTATATTTCTGTCACCTATCATTTTCAAAGCTCTTTTTTGAATCCTATCTAAGATACTCAAGTGGGTTATTGGGGCACCTGCCCAAATATAAGAAATGGTACTCAAGTTTCGGACGGATAAATGCTTTATAGATTACAGCCAGATCAGAAGGGGAGAAAATTTTCTTGCATCGCCGAAGAAAGCCTAAGCATTTAGCTGCATTTTTGGCGACGTCGAATATGTGTTCATTCCACAGAAGGTGGTCTGTGATACACATACCGAGGACTGAAAGCTTTTCGGTTTCTTCAATACAAGTACCGCTCATGGATGGCGGCATGGGAGGTGTGTTTCGTTTTGATGACAGAAGACAGCATTGAGTTTTCGAAGCATTAAATTCTACGCGGTTTTTGATTCCCCATTGGACAATGCTGTCGAGATCAGAATTTAATGAGCTAATCATACGCTGCCGTTCTAGTTCCACATCCGAAGGACATGGATGTGAATCTGAAAACGAATATGAGAAGCTGAGGGTGCTGTCGTCAGCGAAACAGTTTAATGGATTAGAAGTTTCAGACAAAAGATCATTTATGAATATAAGGAAGAGAGTCGGAGACAAAACGGAGCCCTGGGGCACACCAGCATTTATTTTGTGAATTTCAGACTTGAAACCGTCCAATACAACTTGTATTGATCGGTCCGAAAGGTAATTTCTAATCCAACGAAGAAGAGATTCATCGAAACCAAATGCGCGCATTTTCGATAAGAGAGCTTGGCGCCAAACTCTATCAAGCGCCTTAGAAATATCAAGCGCAATAATCTTACTTTCTCCAAAGCGATGTAAAGATTTGTTCCACTGTTCGGTGAGATATACCATCAGATCACCAGTGGACCTATTGCTACGAAAGCCGTACTGCCGGTCATTAAGAAGCTTTCGTTCTTCAAGATATTTCTTGGGCTGAAAATTAATCAGCGTTTCCATGACCTTGGAAAGAAGGGACGAAATTCAAATGAGATTTTTAGGAATCTCAATTATTTTATAACCCGGTCTGACTTTAATTGCAAATTGATGAAGTACATGTGCAGGTTGACTATTTATGAATGTTCCATCAATTAAGTTACACTCAACTCTCACTGTACTTACACGATTGATATCAACGTAAAGATCTGATTCGTGGATCTGTTGTGCAAGCAGTTTTCTTTTACTGAATCCTAAAAGTGAGCCAATCGAATAAGGTTGTGAAAAATCTATATCTTCAGTGGAACTTATTTCACATTTTAAAGTTTTGTTATTTGCTCTAATCTTTATACTTGCTGTACTATTTTTTTCTTTAAGCTCTTCTTGAATATAATTATTTATATCTTCAATTTCGTAAGAACCAATAGGAAGCACTATTACATCATTACCTTCATGAAATAAGTTATTAATTGCATCTACGTTAGGTATAGAGTTGTATGTTTGAAAATCCACTAATCCGCATACAAAATTTGAGTCTAATACTATTGATGGGAAGTACTCTGTTGTGAGAGTAGACTTATTTCCGCTTAACGTTAGTGTTATCGACATTATCGGTGTGAAAGAAATGAAACAAAGGTTATATTGTATAGCTTATTTATTTTGATTTACAAGAAACTCTAAACATAAGTGACCGCAATTAAAGGTATTAAAGCGTTGTAAGCATTTGTGATTGTAGTAAATATTATATGCATGAAAGTATCTTACTATTTCCTGAGAAGGTCTTAAATTACCAAAGCTATCAAAATATTTTACATTATTTTTATTTTTGATATAAGCTACCCAATGTGTACGGACCCCGCTATTATTATCTAAATGTACGACTCCACTTTCCATTTTAAATGGTTTTATTGGTAATGTATCCCTCATGAAAACACCTCGGAAATTTTGGATATTGTTTTTAGCAAAATTAAATATATCAATGTTAGTGAGAGGACGGTTGGGTAGCATTTTTAATAGTTTTTTGATTCTTGTGGACTTAAAAATAACCCCAAACCACTATTATATGGCTTTAGATAGAGACCCTTTCCCTGTTTGAGTTTCATTGTTTCCATAGCGTTATTGTGTCGTTTATTTTCTTCCAACTGTTTTCTCCCAATCTTTGAATCGCTTATAGCTTTTACCATTCCTGCAACACCACCGGTTAGAGAACCTACAGCTGATAGTCCTGCTAAGATAGGAAGCAATGGTAAAAGTCCTCCAACTTTTGGAATTGGTATTACTCTAGGTAATGTAATACTACTTCGTTTTTTCTTAATAATTTGTCCAGCTGCATGTAAAGCAGTCGTGGCTAGTTTATTTGTGTCTTCTATATTCAAGTTTTTGATTGCTGCCTTAGCTTTTTTTACTGCATTTTTGAATAAATTAGTTTTCTTAATCCTAGAACACTGGCGGCTTTTCTTTGCCTTTGTTTTTAATGTTATACCCATTCCGAGAGAGGATTTGGTCTTCATCATTTTAGACAAAAGACTATTTAGTTTTTCTGATAACGATGAATCCTTAGCTTTGAACCTCTGCCAGGATTCCTCTGATAAAATTTTATCGGCTATATGCCTGTAATTAAAATTATTACTTTTACTGTATGCTATATTGTGTTCTCGACAAACTTCATCCAGTTGATTGATCCCCCGATCTCCTCTAGCAAGACGCTCCTTAAGTTTAGTCCCGGGGCCACAAAAACTATAAGATGGCAGATGTAATTCAAATGGAAGCTTGTTTATTAATGAATTAACCAATCCGTTTCCCTGAACTGAATTATTAGAACTGAATGATTCTGTTCCAAAATTAAGCATTATATAACTGTTGCATAAGACGTAAGAAACGATTATGAAATAATATTTATAAGACATGGAGATTTATATGAAAATGCTTCATTCAACAAAATGAAGTTTGTAAGGCAGCAACAATCTATTTGTATACAAAATTTTGAAGGAAATGTAAAACAAAAAAAGAAGCATGGTCAATTATTTCCTAATAGTATTCGAGGAATAATCGTAGGTCCATCTAATTGCGGAAAAACTAACGTTATGTTAAGCATTCTTTTAGATGCCAATGGTTTGAAGTTTGAAAACATTTACATATATTCTAAATCATTACATCAAAATATTCATTCCTAAAAAAACTTATAAAATCAATAAAAGGAATGCAGTATTACGAATTTTCAAATAATTGTGAAATTATGGTGCCATCTAAGGCTAAACCAAATTCAGTTTTTATATTTGATGATGTGGCTTGTGAAAAAATAAAATACTATAAGAGACTTTTTCTGTATGGGGCGTCATAGCGGAGTAGATAGCTTCTACTTATGTCAATCATATACACGCATTCCAAAACATTTGATTCGAGATAATGCTAACTATATAATTCTCTTCAAGCAAGATGATCTTAATTTAAAGCACATTTATAATGATCACATAAATTCAGATATGTCATTTAAACAATTTAAACAATTTAAAGAGCTAAGTTCCGAGTGTTGGAAAGAATTGTATGGGTTTCTTGTTATTGATAAAGATAGTTGCGTTAAAAATGGTGGATATAAAAAATCGTTTAAAGAAACAGTAATCTTATAAATCGAAACAGTCATTAAACTGCTTCTGATATTAATACACCTATCTTAAAACTGCCCCGTATTGAACAGCCCCTGTATTGAACTGCTCGGTATTGAACTGCCCTGTATTGAACAGCCCTATATTCATTCGTTCCTATTAGAAGGGGGTCTGATTAACCGCTCTGCACTCAACTACTCTTTATAGATATGGATTCCAATATAAAAACACTTAAAAATCTTATAAAGACAAAGGAAGCCTTGAAGAACAAATATATGCTCCTGAAAACTGGAAAATTCTTTAAAGATACTGAAATTGAAAACACGTTTAAGACAATTGTTGAACCCTTACGCAAAATCGCAAAAAATGTGAAAAATAATGAAACCAAGAATAGCGAGTTAAAAGAAATAAAATCACCCGCCGCAAAACGTCGTCTTCAATTTAAAAGTCTTAGAGAAGAAGAAGCAGAAGATGAAGATATTTCATTGGAAGAAGATTTAAACTCACCAGTACCAAATTCAATGATAGCTGAAGACGATTCTTTATTTAAAACACCTGCAAATAGCTTCAATGAAAGTTTTCGGATCAACGGAACTTTAATTTCAAATTCAGATCATGATAAGATCTTTGGCTCATACTTTGACGTTGATGCGAATTCAAATAAGTGGGGGAAATCAAATTTTCAAATTAACGATGACAACAATATTGTAATTGATGAAGAAATTTTCCGTGGAACTGAAGGTCTTCTTGAACTTGTTCTACATAAGAACCCTAGAAAGAATATTTATACTAGTGAAGATTTAAAGCAGAACCATAAAATATTACAGAAAACATGTGCTCACTTGAGAAATCATGATATAAATTCACAAGTTAAAGGTAATAGAGGAGCAAAGTATAAGAAAATCATTAAACCTTTGATTAAGAGAATGACAAAAATTAAACAAAAAAAAGTCAGAAAAGCATACATGAATTGAATAATTCTCCTGCAATGATCTACTCAGCTAATCCTTTTGATTATGTGTATTGGGACAACCCAAATGAGCTTGTAGATAGATTAAGACTTTTAATTGCATCTGAGACATCAGGACATAACAACCATAAAAATGAAATAAATTCGATTGTTGAAGAGTTGCGAGAACAAAATTTAATTTATTAACAAAATGAGTGTTGACAAGTTCGGAAGAAGCTCCAGGAAATTTCAAAGAGCAATCGCTGGTCCTCCGGGACCTCCTGGTAATGGATTTAAGCAAACTGAAAGGGGTGACTTTGATATTGAAGCAAAAAAACAACTACACAATATTGGGAGTCCTACAATACGAATTGGAAAAAAAAAGAAAAAAATATTAAGAGAATACATCGATCTTCAAAATTTTAATACAATCCGCTTGTTAGATGAACTCCGAAGCTATTTTCTTCTTGAGATAGGAAAAATTAAAGAGAATGAAGAAGGGGAACCAAGATATTTTTCATATAAGAAAACATAACTTACCAATTTTACATTCAGTTATTATTTATAATTCAAAACGATATCCCAAAAATGTCCAATATCAATATATCATTAATTTTAACTGAAATTTTGACTTTTTTAAGGCTTCATAAACATGATTTGCTTGAAGATCATCATGACGAGTTCTTAAGAAATATTTCATTTTTTAGTAATTATATTATGTTCGTGGTCTTCGGATATATGTAAAGTGGGACCAGACATTTGTGGATGTTGTTTAATTGAACAGCGTATGATAAGATTAAGAAAACTGATGTTATTGTATCATAGATTAAAATAAATGTTATTATACCTATTATATATAAAACCATAAAAATGATTTTTTATTCCATTCTTTTAAAAAATGAGTAAACGACAAGTTGTTGAAGAGCTTCATAGGTCAGCAAGAAAGAATTTCAACCGGCGTAGGGTTGTTATCAAGGGGTTTGATGACCTATGGCAAGCTGATTTGGTTAAAATGATACCATATTATAAAGAAAATAATAGCTATAAATATCTTATGACAGTTATTGATACTTTCTCGAAATTTGCATGGGCAGTTGCTTTGAAAAATTAGACCGCTTCATCTGTTGCACAAGCAATGAAGTTGATTTTCATAAAATCATCGCGACAGCCTACAAACTGATGATGGAACAGAATTTTTTAATAAGACATTTAATGATTTAATGAAATTACATAACATAAATCATTACTCTACATTCAGCTCGCTGAAGGCATCAATTGTTGAACGTTTTAATCGCACAATCAAGGAAAAAATGTGGAAGGAATTCAGTTTTAATGGCAATTACAAATGGACATCTATTATTGATGATTTGGTGACTGAATACAATCACTCTATGCATAGAACTATAAAAATGTGCCCAATTGATGTGAAACAGGAAAACTGTAAGAAACACTTATCTAATGCTTATAACAGAATTAAAATCGCTCCACAGGGTAAATTTCGAGTTGACGACAATGTTAGAATAAGCAAGTTCAAACACGTTTTCGAGAAAGGCTACACACCAAATTGGACAACGGAAATTTTTTAGATAAGAAAAGTAAACCTAACAAATCCAGCAACATATCTTCTTGAAGATTTTAAAGGTCAACCTATCAGCGGCTGTTTTTATGAAAAAAAATTACAAAAGACTAAATACCCTAATATTTATCTCGTTGAAAAAGTATTTAAAAGTAAGGGAGATAATGTATATGTTAAATGGCTTGGCTTCCCACCGGCTAACAATTCATGGATTAATAAATCACAATTATTATAACAACAATCATAAATCATTTGTTTGCTTTCTACCCCCAAATTTTTTTTCTTTAAAATATTATCTTCCTTCAACATAACATTGCATCTCAAAGTCAATGAACTCACATACTATCACATATGATCCCACTACCATACAAAACTCATATCAACATACCCACTTCAAATCTACCTACAAACCGAAGAATTCCTTTTTTCTAGCATATACTATACTTCCACCATGTCAACCTTCAAGCAAAAAACATACAAATATCTCTGCACATCTTTAGCCCCCAATTACACTCACGAAAACTAAGGTCATCCCAAAATTGTACATTTACAACAGCTAAATACATATACCCAAATGCTCTGCTGCTCAAGTCCGATATTTATACTACTGCATTGTTGTTGTATTTAACATATATCAAATTTTCTCATCCATATTTCTATGCCCGACAACTATATTTTTACAGTCCCAACAATAGTTTTCTGACAAACACATTTTTCCTCACATTTTCATCGATTTATCAGGTCCAAATTTCTCATCACATTTCCTTTCAGTTCTAAAAATAGATCCTACACATGAGCTGAGCAGACTCTACTCCCTGAGGAGCAATTTTGGTGTTTGGAGCAAATACTTTGTATTGAGGAACAGCATTATGTTGCTCAAGTCCGGTATTTATACTACTGAGTTGACCAACGAGGTTATTCAACATTTCATTAAGTTTGTCAACTATGTGTACGGGGCTTTCAACACGTTTTGTTCAATTTTAGGCCTGGTTTCGTTGCTCAACGTGAAAAGCGATAGTTTCTGCACTAGTGTAAGAGGTTTTTTCATCCAACGATGGAGTTGAATGACAAGTTGAACGAAGTTGGTTGAGCTTGTTGCGCACGTAGTGGACGACCGGCATTAAATTGATTGACATTTAATTCTCTGTCTCATTTTTAACACAAGTGTGGAATAAAGCATCATAAATCATTGCATACCCCCAGGCGAATAATCTTAAACTTGACCATTTATTAGTATTCAGTGGGAAAGACGACGACCACCTGACTGAGCAGACGTCCATTTTGTCGCCCTAAAATTGAAATTTTTTAATCGTCTTTAAATAGATCCATCGTTTAATAAAAACTAATAAAAAGTAAAATCTTACCTTTCATTGAAAGTAATTCACATTTTAAAGTTTTTATTTTACGTGAAAATACATAAAAACGCAAAAAAAAAAGTGGGTATAACTAATACGAAACACGTGTGGAGCGTGATACCACGCAATTCCTCCCACAAACCAAACAAATTCTAAATCTCCAAAAATCTCTTGATGCTTATCAATGAGGAGTACCACGAAAATTAAAAAAGATGACGCCGGGGGCAAAGCTAAAGTTGCCCACATGGCCGAAACCGTCCTGACAAGCAGCCCTCAGCAAAGGCGAGCAGCGCTTCTCCTGTTGGGGCTTAAAAGCAAAAGTAGAGAGACAGCTGAACCACAAATAAACCAATCGGACAATTTTAGCGGAATCGTCGACAAGATGGCGGAAGCTGAGCAATACATGGATTTCCGCGACGAAAATCCGCACGAATGGACTGAGGTGAAGGGGCGCTCAGCCGCGTCTCCCTCAAACGGACCGAGTGCAATCTTAACCTCACCAGAACCGGTCGAAAACACCAACAAATTTAATATAATGAGCGACCTGAAACTCACCAAGAGAGTAATAAAATCTAACCGAAATTCCACCGTAATTCCAACTCAACCGACAGACTCCACAGTCACAATACAAAAGGCAGCATCTCCAGGCAGCACCTACACCAGCAGTGATAAGAAACACCAAGAAACCAGAAGCGACGATGGATTAGCAGCAGCAGCAGGAGGTCCTACGACGTCCCACCATAAAATTAATAATGGTAAGTTCTGCCCAGCCATTATACTATTCGATGTAGATGTTAAAAATTTAGTTCATGATCTTAAAAAAACAAATGGTGATTTTAGATTTTACATTAAAAATATAAAAGAGGGGGTTACTAAGTTATACGTGGATAGGGAAGAGGTCCATCAGGAGTTGATGGAGAAAGTAAGGGGGAGTAAAGCGGTTCAGGGGTACTCTTACACCCTGAACCAAAATAAGACGCAGAATCTAATCCTACGCGGATTAACATCGGATTTCCCATCTGAAGAGATCTTAAAAGAGATGGAACTAACCATTCCAGGCCTGGTGGAACAAGTTTCTGTCTTTTCAACTGAAAGATCAAGAAGCAAAAAAATCAACACCAACCTATTTCTGGTTAGGTTGAAACCTGGGCTTCTACCGAATGAAATTTTAAAAATTAGTTGTCTTTTCAACATAAGGGTATGCTGGGAAAAACCGAAAGGAAATATGGGCGTCCTCCAGTGCAGGCGATGCCAGAGCTTTGGTCACCTTGCTAAAAATTGTGGCAAGAATTATCGCTGCGTAAAATGCAGAGAAAGCCATGACCCTGGGGAGTGCCCAGTAAAACTAACATCTGATTCAAAAGCTTATTGCGTAAACTGCGAGGGCGCCCACCCAGCCAACTTTCGCGGATGCAAAAAATACAAAACCTACATGCAAAACAGGAAAAATATCATCACGGAAGCTAAACAAAGGAGAGTGGAAGGTTTGAACTATGTGAAGTCAGTGGCAAACCAGGTTCAACCTCAGGTCTCCTTTGCAAGCCTTTTTCAGCCAAAGTCAAAACCACAAATTGTTACACCTCCCACTAACGGGCCAAAACAAAATTTCTTGGGTCAATTCCTTGACCTATCTAAGGATCTCTTCGGTATGGGGTGGCCGAGTTGTTGCTAAAACTGGAGAGTTTTGTTAAAAATGTTCATCATACCGGTTCTATCCAACAAAAAAGGATAGACTACCTAAATCTTCTTAACGAAGTCGTTGTCAATGCACCATGATGATGATGATAAACTCCTAACATACAACATTTCGTCCTTAATTGATCACAGCAGGAGAAACGAATTGGCAAGAATTCTCCATGCTGGCAACATCTCGGTCGCCTTCATACAGGAGACACATCTTTCCACAAGAAATAAAGTCCACATCGACTAATATATCGTTCTGTCTAACCCCCTTAACCAGGGAGTGGCCATAATTTTTAAAAATAACATGGGCTATTCCACAGTCCAATTGCCTAACCCTGTTTTCCCCAGCATCTTCATCTTAATCAAGATAAAAATCAACAATACCCCAAAAAATATACTATTGGGATCAATTTACTTCCCATCCAACTGCCAACCTAACCAATTAACAGACGAACTCGAAAAAATTAATTTGCTAGCAGAATGCTTTGATGGAGCCATCCTAGGTGGAGACCTGAATGCCAGGCACCCCAACTGGGGCGACTCCAAAACCAACCAAAATGGTAGAACATTAGTAAACTGGTTTAGTACCCAAAATCCCAATCTAATAAATATTACACCACCGGAGCCCACCTTCCCAAGAAGTTCGGCATTCTTAGATCACTTCCTTGTATCTTCCAACCTGGTTAATAGATTTGACCCTAACTTCTTCATCAGAACGCTATCGTCATTTAGTGACCACTTTCCAGCAAGGTTAGACCTTACGCTATCCGATGCTATCCTCACCCTAGTAGAACCCCACTTTGAAAAGTCGTTAAAAATACCAACTGGCAAAACTTCAGATGCGATCTGGACCTGGCGCTCGACGCATGTCAACCCTCTCCAAATATATCACTTTCAAACTCTCAGATTGTTGAAAAAATTTCCGAGTTTAACGAAGCCATATCAAACACAATAGATTCCCATTCGAAAAGAATTGAAGATGGATTTAAAAAATACAAAAACTAACCAGACCATATACAAAACCTGTATAAAGTAAAACACCAATGGCAGAAGCAACTCAAAAAGATTTTTCATCAATCGTATAACAGAGTTAACAGTGATTACAAAGCACTAGCTAACAGAATAGCACTGCTTAAAATAATAATCAAGGAGAGGGTTGGGAGGTGGCTGAACGACCAGGTCGGACATAAGCTATCCAAAATCTCTCCAGGTCCCAACGCTAAACTCACAAATAAAAAGAAAAACTTTATTTGTGACCAAATCTGATCAGAAGACAAAATAATCACAGACGAAAAGGAGAAAGTTGATACCTTCAAAAATTACTACAAAGAAATGTATAGCGAAAAGGCCCCAACATATGACCCCAACTTAAATGTAGAAGTTCAGGCTGAGATACAGCATTTGATTCAAACTAAACCAGATAGGATATTCAATTTCTCTCAAACCAACCAAACACTAAACCAATATACTTACCATTTCACCACTAGCAACGAAGTCACGAACATAATTAAAAGTATCAACGCAAGAAAATCCTCAGGACCGGATGGCGTACCAAATTTCATTTTGAAAGAAAATATCTCCCCATGCTTCCCAATTTTTAGCAAATATATTTAACAACTGCATAAATAACGGATACTTTCCGAATGCTTGGAAGACAGCAAAAATTATCCCCCTATTAAAAAAGCCAAACAACTTCACATTAAGCAATTTCAGACCTATTTGCCTCCTGTCAAATATAGGCAAAATACTAGAGAGAATTCTACTACAAAAGTTAGAAACCCGTACAGAAAATAATATTGACTTCATTCCTGACCACCAATTTGGCTTCAGGAAAGGCCACTCAACAGTGCATGCACTCTTAGAACTCCACAATGCGGTCACTCTCAACTTGAGACAAAAAAAAATGTACAACAGCTTGCTCTCTAGACTTAGAAAAAGCCTTCGACAGCGTGTGGAGAAAGAGTCTGATGTATAAAATAAGACAACTTGATTTCCCACCATTTCTAGTTAATATGCTCCACAGTTTTCTGTCAAATAGATTTTTCTTCATACAACTACAACAATCAACTTCAGAAAAGTGCCCTTCATTCAGGGGAGTCCATCAGGGATCAATCCTGGGCCCAAAATTATATACCTGTTTCTTTACGACTTTCCACATACCTTTTATACAGAAAACACCTTGGCTTCCGAAAGCATCCTATTTGCCGACGATACAATTATCTTCAGTGCGGCCGATTACCCCTCAGAAGCACTTAGCAACATCAAATCACACCTCGAAGTAATAAACAAGTATTACAAAAAATGGGGAATTAGCATTAACAAAGAAAAGTCAGAAGCAATTTGCATTAGAAATGCAAGTGGTAAAGGAAAATCGGGGGTGGTTAGAGAAAGCAAAGAATTAGCCTTAACAATCGAAAACGTCAGAATTGATTTCAAAAACCAAATAAAATACTTGGGGGTTAACTTCAACAACCTATTCAAATTCAATAACCATGCCCGTCTAAACAAAGGTAAAGCCAGAAAAATCTCGGGTATGATAATGCCCTTCCTAAGGCATAGCATGTTAAGTAAAAAATCGAAATTGCTCTTCTACAAAACCCTGATAAGACCAATCTTAATTTACGCGTTCCCAGTTTGGTTTAGTATATCTCCCACAGTTGTGGAGGAATATGAAATCTTCGAAAGGAGGATTCTGCGCCTTTGTGTAAACAAAAACTTTCAAAATAGAAACAAAAGATTTTTAAACTCATATATATATAATGAAGCAAACATAACTCCCTTGATAAGATACGCAACACAACTCATGAAAAAGAACATAGACAAGATGAGTTACTCAGAAAACAATCTTATAAAGGGAATCTATGATTCGCAAAAAAACATCTCTTGGACTGGTACTCCATACCCCTCACCCATTGGAATCGTAAATATAGTTCCCACATCGGCTCCTGATGGATCCACTGACTTCTTCACGTCTGCCTCCATAGGGGGCAACAGGGGGTAAATTCCAAAAGTTATAATAAAGGACAAAATCACCATAAAAAAAAATGAAAAGAAACCAAATATAAAATTTTCACAAAATTTAATGGCTGGTCAAAACTATACAAATTTTGTTTGTTTTGCTAAAAAATTATTAAATTTAATTAGTCCTTAAGAAAATATAAAAAAAAAAATACTCAAAAAATTCTAAATTAAAATTATATACCTATGCTAAAACGATTCCATTAAAAATCATTCAAAACAAAACTAAAAGAAAGAAAGAAAAAAAAAATCACTCAAAAACAAAATCACATGTAAAAATTCAAAAACAAAAGAAATCAAAAGCAATCAATAATAAAATCTATGTATTATAGTACTCAATGTGCCTATAGTAAATTAAGATATACTACTTCTACCTTGTACCTAAAAAAGTATCTGAAATCTACATTAGATTATCATTCAAACAAAAGAAAAACATAAACAGAATACGAAATAGAAATACTGTCACTTGTGTAAACTTATCTGTGTATCTGTTTCAATGATTAATTGTATATATTGTATATAATCTATATATAGTCTAAGTTATTTATTCCTAGGATAGAGACAACCGTCTAATCAAAAATATATAGACCTATGAGCAAGGGCAATCCCAAACATTTAAAAGAAAAAGACAAGCCATGTTGGCACTCAAAATATAAGACAAAAAAAAAACAGAATAGGATGGCCATACATTAAAGCCTCCAATGTTAACCTACCAAGTAAGAGATAGATATATAAACTCATGTATTAATGTAATCAAAATTTTCAAGTCTCAATAAAAATACATACATACATTAGTATTCAGTGCTGACACTTTTGTTTTTAATACTTTTCCAATAAAATGCCTTGTTTTGTGTGTTCAAAAGATATACTACCAAATGAAAAATATATTTTGTGTGGTAGTTGTGGAGATGCTATTCATGTAAGTTGTGGGAAAGTCGATCCTAAGACACTTGAAAAAATTGCAAGTTTTTCTAACTTTCACTATTTTTGTGATAAATGTATTTTTTAAGATGCTATTTTCCTTCGTGTTAAAGTTGATGAAAACAGTCTCAAATTAACTGAAATTCAAATATCTTTGAGTGAGATTAAAGCTCTGGTTGCCGGTCTAGTCAAGGAGCCCCCTTTGACGAGAAGCAGCAAAATAAAAGCTGAGAATACATCCGAGTCTGCGAAAAAAAAGTTGCATCTAACAAAGAAGACTACAACAACTAAGGGTAATCAAATTCCACATACCGAGTATTCTGTAAACCGAATAGAAGCTGAGGAAACTTTGACATCTATTGGAAAAAAGAGTAAAGATGTTCTGGAGACTATGGATATACAGATCCAGATATCCCAATGTGCTATAAATCAATTCCAATCGATTCTCAAATAAGCTCTAGCCAACCCCTTTTACTCAAAGCTATACCGCCACCTAAAGTACTGTTTTTATCACGTTTAGATTCTTCGACTATTATTGATGATAACTTAAATTATATTAAAACTTTGTCGGGTTTTGAAACAACAAACGGAATTAATATTTTAAAATATGAATTTAATACCGCCCGAGAGATCTCGTCATTTAAAATAACAGTACCGCATTACAGAGGCGTATACAGCTTTAGTTCTTGGGGGGGGTCATGCAAAAAAAAATAACACAAACTAATATTTGTTAAAAGTCAAGTGCCTTATATTTTTTTTTTTTTATATTTTACTGTGCGTAGCTATATAAAATAAAAGCGAAAAAATCATAATTAACTATACTAAAGGGTTTTCCAATAGGGACGGATTGATTTTGGCAGCTCGTGGCGGCCATATTGTTTCTTTTACTTTCGGTCAAAATATCGTTTTTTAATCATTCACTACAGACAAATCATCATGGTGAGTTACAGCGTCGAGCAACACGTGCAAATGATGTTTTAGAGCAGTTAGAAGTTTATCCCAATTTTGGTCGAAAAATCATCTTTAGCGATGAGGCCCGTCTTTGGATGAATGGGTACGTGAGTAAGCAAAATTGCCGGACTTGGGACGACACTAATCAACGCGAGATTTATGAGGTGCCAATGCATCCAAATAAAGTAACTGTTTTGTGTGGATTTTGGGTTGGATGCCTGGAGGCGTCATCGGTCCGTATTTCTTCGAAAATGATGCTAGCCAGGCCATCACCGTCAACGGCGATCGCTAAAGGTCGATGATCACCAACTTCTTGTGGCCTAAATTGGATGATAAGGACACTGAAGATATATGGTTTCAACAGGATGACGCTACGTGCCACACAGCTTAATACACAATCGATATTCTGCACGAGCGGTTTCATGGTGTGGTTATCTCGCGCCGAGGCAACGTGAATTGGCCACCAAGATCGTGTGATTTGACCCCTTTGGACTTTTTCTTGTGGGGCTTTTTTAAGTCGCAGTCTATGCGAATAAGTGAAGATGCCATCGGTCAAATTCAGCCTGATTTATGCGCCAAAGTCATCGAAAACTACATTTTCACTACGCCAATTTAGGCAATTTCGTTGAAAATATATATTTCGAACTGCCAAAGCCTATTCAAAATGAAATGAGCTACCTACCTTTACAAAAAAATTAGCAAATATAAGACGAAAACACTTTTTTGGTATTTGCAAAATTACCTCATTTTCGGTTCCAAAGAAAATTAAAATAAACAACTGAGTCGAAAGAACCTTCATTAGCTGGACCAGTGAACACGCTATTCGTTTTTATTCCTGACTGTTACATTTTTTATTTCGGAGGGCCTCAGCAACAGCATACAGCAATCTCCAGTTGCCTGACCAAAGACAATCAGTTAAGCTAGCTGTGAAAATACTGAGGAAAAAATTTTTTTGGATTCGCTTGATCATTTGTTTTGAATTTTATTCAGAATTTATTTTAATCCTATCAAAGTTTTTATTTCAGCGAATTGAAGTTGCAGGAAAAATTAGTAAAATATCATAGGTACTGTGCACTGTTTTCTGTTTCTTAATTTTAGTAAATAGATATAAATATTCACTACTGAAAATGAAAACCATAGCTCTGATTTTCAAAAATGACCACTTGTGCAAATTGCTCTTTTTACAATAGTGGAAAAACTAAAAAACATTACTTACTTACTTTAATTTTGATGGCGCTCACAGCCCAGTAAGGGCTTCGGCCTCAACTAACAAGCCCCTCCAGCCAGCTATGTCCCTAGCTAGCCGCTTCCAGTTGCGCACACCGAATGCTTTGATGTCGTCATTCACTTGATTGCGCCACCTGTTACGGGTTCTTCCTCTGCTGCGTACCCCATCGGGGTTGGATTCGAAGACTCGTCGGGCAGGTGCGTTGCTATCCATACGCTCCACGTGCCCCAGCCATCTCAGCCGCTGTATTTTCAGCTTTTTGACCAGGTCAACGTCGCTGTATAGCCCGTATAGCTCGTCGTTGAATCTCCTCCCCCATACTCCTTCGATGCACACCGGACCGAAAATCACACGAAGAATCTTCCTCTTAAAGCACCCTAGCAGATTTTTATCCGAATCTTTCAGTGTCCATGCTTCTGACCCATAAAGCAGGACCGGGATGATTAGGGTTTTGTATAAAGTCTCCTTGGTTGTCTGAGAGAGGGCCTTACTACTTGAATGCCTTCTTAGACCGAAGAAACAGCGGTTGGCAAGAGTAATTCTTCGCTTGATTTTTGCACTGATGTCATTCTGCGATGTAATAGTGGAGCCCAGGTAGACAGAGTCCTTGACAACTTCGAAGTTATATCTGTCCATCGTGATATTTTGCCCGAGTTGACGATGTTGAGATTCCTCTCTCGATGACAGCATATACTTCACCTTGTCCTCATTAACCGCCAATCCCATTCTAGCCGCCTCCGATTCAATGCTCGCAAATGCCCCTGCCACAGCTCGCTTCGTTCTGCCGACAATGTCTATGTCATTCGCATATGCAAGCAATTGGACGAACTTTTGATATATTGTACCGCTGGTGTTGATATGTGCGTTGCGTACAATGGCTTCAAGAACGATGTTGAATAGGTTGCATGATAACGCGTCGCATTGCCTCAATCCTTTCTCAACATCAAAGGAATCGGTGGTCTTCTTACCAATTTTGACGGAG
Source organism: Melangyna quadrimaculata (assembly GCA_949320155.1). Lineage (NCBI taxonomy): Eukaryota > Metazoa > Arthropoda > Insecta > Diptera > Syrphidae > Melangyna > Melangyna quadrimaculata. The sequence continues at coordinate 108,929,346 of OX439485.1, forward strand.
CAGCGATATTTCTCCATCGTCATCCTGCACAGGCGGACGAGTTTGGCAGGGATGCCGAGACTCGACATGGTTTTGTATAATTCGTCCCTTGATACAGGTGGTGTGTATCGATCTGGAATTCCCGGGATTTTTCTAAAATCTGTCGGAGTGTGAACATTTGATCGATGGTTGACTTGCCTGGCCTAAAACCGCACTGATAGGGGCGATCAGATCGTTGAAAAAAGGTTTTAAGCGGTCACACAAGATGGCCGACAAGATTTTATAAGCGACGTTTAGGAGACTAATTCCTCTGTAGTTGGTACATTTCAGAACATCTCCCTTTTTATGGATGGGGCACACTATACCGAGGTTCCATTCATCGGGCATACTTTCCTGCGACCAAATTTTGCAGATGAGCTGGTGTATGCTCCTAGCCAATTTATCTCCCGCTGATGAAAATACATTACATATTCGTATTATAATTGAATACAAAGATTCTTTATCGTTGCGTTTCAAGAATAATGTGAACAAAGTTCACGAGTGATTTCGATATGCCTCTGATTTGGAAAAAATGTATGTCACTAAGACTGCCACCGATGGAAAAGTGAAAGGCACCTTCCAAAATAAATATGTACATCAAATATACCTAATCTTTCTTACCAGTAAGCCTTTCTGATAAAAATAATGGACAAAATTGTTAAATTCTACGAGCCTAGTCGCTTTTCGTCAATAATTCCATCCGACTGGTTAAACGGTTCACCGCAAGGAGTTCCAAAAAATCTCCTTTACCATAGCTATTGGCTTTTGCATTATGGGATTCATAGGTTACTTTGTAAAAGTAATCCACATCCAAATCAATAACAATATTTTTCGATCGTAAATATTGAATAAGAGCAAACAAAATCCTTTCGTAATAGGTTTTCATCATAGTTTTATATATTTATGTCTTTTATCGTTAACATTAATATTTTTTGGTTAGAATAACTATAAATCGAAAGTTATCACTTTTTTGTTTTTAAAAATAATTAGTCATACAGAAATCAAACAAAACAATTTCTGTATGTGATCTATAATGTGTTTAAAGATTTTATTTTCAGAAAAAAAAATGTTCTTTTTTTGAAAATCCTATTAGTTTTTACTTTACTGAGTGAAAATTTGGTAACAACTCCGCACTTTGATTTCTGTTTGGTTTAACAGGTTTTGGCTGTCATCTCAAAACGGAAACTAGCCTATGCATATATTTTAAGATTTGAATGTATTATCATATGAGAAGTTTGTTGTTGTGTTAAATTTCTTATTGAATTGAAGTTACCAACATTCAAATTCTCTATTGAATTCTAAATTAACAATCAAAAATCCTACTAGCTTTCTAAGTAACCAACTTTCATTTTTTTTCTATGTGGTTACTAAATAATTATTTCAGATCAACACAATAATCTTGAGTTCTCGGGGGGGGACATGACCCCGTGACCCCCCCCCCCTGTATACGCCGTTGCCGCATTACTTATTTAATGTTTTAATCAATCGAATTTTTTGGCCTGAACATGTTTTTATTCGAGAATTTGAACACCGTCCTCGAAAACCTCAAAGACCTGCGAAGTTAAACCAACCCTCATCCATTGAATCCATTTATCCAAAAAACGATTAAAATCAAAAAATATTTTAAATTTATTCTACCACAACACTAGTGGCATGAAATCAAAACTTAATAACTTATATAACAAATCTTTGTGCACTGATTATGATGTGATTATCTTATCTGAAACCTGGCTCAACGATTCTGTTTATAATAGTGAAATATTATGCAGCGATTTTAACATTTATCGTTGTGACAGAAATATATTAAACAGTAGTTTTTCTGTTGGAGGTGGAGTGTTAATTGCCATTCGCTCATGTTTCCATTCTTAAAGTGTAACTCTTCCAAATTTCGCTTCAATTGAATTTATATGTGTTGAAGCAATCATTATGAAACGCCAATTTTTGTTTACATGTTCTTATATACCTCCACTTTCTACGCAAAGTATATACAATCTACACGCCGTTGCTATATCGCTTGCTAGTAAAAAGTTTACTTCTGCCAACTGTTTTATTCTTGGAGACTTCAACTTATCTCACGTTAATTGGATGCCGGATCCTGAAGGTGGATCCTTTTTGTCTCCCCTATTTCCTATGGACTTAAGAGAAAATGCTTTGGGAACTGAAAGTTGTTTCGTGGATAAATGCGCAAGTATTGGACTATATCAAACAAATCATATTCTTAATTCAAATGGGAAAATCCTTCAAATCTTCACAGATGTACCCGAATTTACCTCTGTTTCTGCAACCGATAACTTCCTGTTTGAAAATTCAGTTCATCATTCTGAGATTGAGGTTCAATTTTATATTGATGGGTGCTCAAAATCTTCATTTTAGAGTGAAGGAATCAGATTTTCGAAAAATTGATGACGTAAGATTTCTTAACCTTTTGGAGAATTATAACTGGAATAATATTTACGAAGAAACCGATGTAGAGCACAGCTGTGCTTTATTTTACGATGTACTGAAAAAATATTTATCTCTATGTGTTCCTTTCACAAAAACTCCTGCTGAAAGTGGAAGCCCAAGATGGTTTACAAAAGAAATAGAGAAACTGAGAAATAATAAAACCAGACTTTTCAAAATCTATTTAGCATCAAAATCTGTTGTTGACTACACCAAATACTCTTCAGCTAGGAGACAACTCCATGCGAAAACGAGGTCAAGCTATCAACTGTACTTGAGCAATCTTAAGGGTAAAATCCGTGATGACCCTAGGAAATGTTGGGATTTTGTAAACATTAAAAGAAAGACTAATAATTTTCCAGCTGTGATGACCTATAAGGATTTATCTTCTTATGATAATACAACAATCTGTGATATGTTTCCGAACTTTTTCCAAAGCGTTTATAAAAAGCCTAATACCTGTGATAATACCTGTGATAACAGCTATGATAACATCTTTGATAAAAACTGTGATAACACTGGAACTATATCAAACGTTTTCCAACTTGACGTTGCTAGACCAGTAATTGACGAAATTGATCCTGATGAAATACCAGCCTTTATTGTTCGACGTTACGTTTATGTTTTAGCTCGTCCTATATATTATCTTTATGTTATATTGTAGTAGACGGAAGAGACTGAATATTGTATGTGATGAGAAGTTCGACAAAAGCTGGCGAAGAGTCTACTGAGAATAAAATGAATTATTTTTTTTTATTCATATAAATCTAAATAACCCTTACCGATTTGTTTCTTTACAGAAAATTCTTTTGCATACAAAACTGTTTCAATTGCGATTTATAGAATCGAAATTCTTTCATTTCGAAGGTTTTATAGACAATCAATTAAATCAGTGAAATTAGTATTGTTGCGAACTTCCATAGGTTCCTGGCCAGGTTCCAGGTAAATTTTAGCTTTCATAAACTGGACGGAGGGAGGTGATTGAGAAGATTATGGTAGCTTCAGCGTGATCATTACTATTTTATTCTGCTCCGTCTCGAATTTCTTCTGCTTTTTCGTTGATGTTACCACATTTTGTACATCGAAAGGGACGGGTTTGGGCATGGTATTTTTGATGGCGTTGCAATTGAGATCGTTCTTAAAATCTTTAATAGTTTTATAAAAAAAAAAAAAAATTATAATGAAAAATAAGACTTTTTTTGTTTAATTATTAAAATGGATTAATTTCTTGAACAAATTTTTGGCAACATATATAACAGCTCATTTTTTATTATCACTATGGATTTTCTAGTGCATCCACATGATTCCCAGTTTCAAACTAAAAATCAGCTGCACATTTGCCCTGCAATCGAAAAGTGAGCGCTGCTCTACCAGCGGACGACGATAGTTGTTGCTGTTGCTTAGAAATCATGGATGGAGATTTCTTTGTTTAAGACATACTGCAATCGCTTCTCGCTTCGGTGATTATACGGATGATGCTGCTGGTGATGTTGCGGATGATAGGAAGTTGGATGATTTTGCGTTGAAATTTTATCCAAGACGTAAACGTGAACCCAGCATGTACCTCGGACATTTGGATCTGTAACCAAAGCAATTGATTATGAGCACATTAGCCACGAGTGTTTTTTCACTGGGGTATAATATCCACCATAATAAAAACAATTCACTCTTTTTGTAGGTAGAAGTAGTAGTAGAACTTTATTGAGATTTTTTTTCTTACTTTCTATTGACATTAACAAATTACTCTTAAACCAGTTAGAAGATTGCCGACTTATATTTGGTCCAGCTACACAATTTTTAATTGTTTTATTTCTGTTTTGTTTTTTTTTACAAAAATATAAATCGGGTGACACAACGGCTCATGAAGAACCAGGGCCTAGTGACTAACAACTCGCAACCATTCCTGTGTGCGCCTTTCGACAGGAATGGAAGGGACCTACAATTTTATGCCGAATCCGAACGGCTAGACGAGAAGCACTTATTCGTGACAAGTGATACTCTTGGAGGATTTGTCAATTCCTTGCAAGAGGCAGTGAGCCCTGAAAAAAAACTTTTTTGTTGTTAGGTGGACGAGGCTGGGAAGCGATCCCAGACCTCCCTTTCCAAAGAAAAGTTAAATTAGATGAATTAAATTTTTTTCGTTGAACGCAAAATTATATGAAATGTCAGTTTTGTATGGAGAGCCTTTTTTTATACAGAAAAGCTGTCAGCTGAATTTGCAGATAAAAATTTCTTGCTGAAAATTCAGATGAAACGTAACTAAACTTCACCAAACATTACTGAATGTCAGCTAACTTTTTATGACAGCTGGCCAATCAGAAGCTCCATCTGAAAATAATGTACGTGAAAATGCGATGCGCTGAATGAGCACATTGTTATGATGTTAAATGTACTGTAATACAAAAAAAGCCAGCAACGCATTATTACAGTTCTTCAAATGGAGTCAACCTTTTTGTACGAATACGCTATCCAGTGTATTATAGAGATCAGTGGTCTTATACTACGTTTTCATTAGAGCCGAAATGCGGTAATTTCGAAATTTGGTAAAAAAGTGTTTTCTTTATCAAATTAGCTAATTTCATTTGACATCTCATTTCATTTTGAATTTGGAATGGCAGTTAGCCGTTTATTTTTGTTGTTTTCTCTTTCTGTTTTATGTTGTTGAGTATAGTGTATTGATATTTTCATACAAAAGCTTTTAAGAGCTTTTGAAACTGATTCCCGCTGGATGCATTCACCTAATTTCCAACCTAATTTCGTGCAAATGAGGTTGAAATTACCTCATTTAGAAATGTGATATTCTATTGGAAATGAGGTAATTTCGGATCTCATTTGGAAATTTGCAACGAAATTACCTCATTTGGCCCAGTGAGAACGGCATATTACCTCATTTCGAAACGTGATTTTGTATGGGAAATGATGTAATTTGGATCTCATTTGGAAATTTGCAACGAAATTACCTCATTTGGCCCAGTGAAAACGGCATATTAACCCTCCAAAACCCATTTGTTTACATTGTTGTATTTGTAATTTCATTTTCTGTCGAAGAATAGATGTGAATTACAGCAAGAATTTAATTGGTGGTGAATTTGGATTAGCTTTCTATGTGTGCAAAATTTGCATGGTGAATTTGGATTAGCTTTCTATGGGTGCGTGTTTTAGATTGTTGGCAAACCGGATGACAGCCGAGGTTTGGCATCTTTATATTATGTGTTTATGGTGAACAGCGTCAATGCTCCTTGAGCATATGAAAAACGAAAGTGTGGTATTTTCATACTGTATTTTTATTAGTGGTTCCATAAACGTTTGATTTTTTTTCTTTATTTTGCATAACGCGTTATTTAATAAAATAAAATAAAATGAAGCTTGTTAGGTACCTTTAACATTATTGCTGCTTACCTACGTATGATTTTAATAATAATGATCTTGCAGATTTTTAATGAAACTTAGTCACGAAACTGTGACTGTAGAACTGAAAAACGGAACGCAGATCCATGGCACAATAACCGGTGTAGATGTTGCTATGAATACACACTTAAAAACTGTTAAAATGACCATTAAAAACAGAGATCCTATCCAACTAGAATCGCTAAGCGTCAGAGGAAATAATATCAGATATTTTATTCTCCCGGATAGTCTACCACTTGAAACCCTATTAATTGATGATACACCTAAATCTAAAGCCAAAAAGAAAGAAACTGGTCGTGGAAATCGTGGTAGGGGACGAGGCACACGGGGTGTACGCGGTGGATTACGAAGTCGCGGTGGGAGAGGTAGAGGAGGTGGACGTCGCTGATATAATTCTATAGATTGATTCTCGAAATATGTAACAAAATATGAATAAAATGAAACAATTATTTTGATGCCTGTTCATTTTCTGACAAAATTATGATGGTAAATTCGTAAATGCTTCGATGCAATAATGATAAATGATGCGCAATCATTAAACGTAAATGTATCTGACCTGCGACCTTTTTTTGTAAATTATTTATTTATTAATGTATGTTCAACTTTGTTATTCTATTTATCTTTATACCTACTAGGACGGGATGCGACCGTAGGTTTACCTATCTCATTGCAGCTTCAGAATAGAATGATGCCAATTCATAGCTTTAGTCTTAACATTAACAAAACCGCTGGTCGGACAAGGTTTTTCAGGTGCCAATGGGTAGAAAACGCACTTTTTCGGTTGCATTTTTGGCTAAGGATACCTAAACCATGATGAATAATGGGGTACCAAATGAAAGCTTAGACTGCCCCCTTTACAAAACCAGTGGTCGGACAACTTTCTGTTGGTTGTTGCGGCGAGTCTGACCACTTTTGTAAAAAGATCTATTTTTTAACCTTTGCGTTTAAGTGGTAAAAGCGTTTTTCTAGGCAATATGAAATAGGTTTGCATAGTTGTCCACCTGTTAAACGGAATGGATACAAAAATAGCTGTTTTTACAAAAGTGGTCGGACTCGCCACAACAACCAACAAAATTCTGTCCGACCACTGGTTTTGTAAAGAAGGCAGTCTAAGCTTTCATTTGATACCCAATTTATAAAAATCCATCATGATTTAGGTATCCTAAGCCGCGATGAAAAAGGTAAACCTACGGTCGCCTCCCGTACTATTCCTTTTATGTTTTTATTTTGTTTGTTTTTATATTTTAAATAAACTTGAAATAGGTACTATAGTGTAAGTTAAGCACTAAGACCCAGTTTTCCAGTTGAGTAAAACCAGAGTTTGTTAACTCTTGAAAAAGATTTGTCTACAGTTCGTTGACTAACTTTAATGTTCTATGTCATACAAACTGCAAAACTATGTTTTTTTTTGTCATATCAAAAAGTTCGTCTTTTATTCGACTTTAACAAAAAATGTATGTTTCTTTTTTTTTCTTCAACAAATGGCTGTTTTGTTTGTTTTATAACAAACAAACATTCGAAAGATTCTGAGGTGTGTTCAGTAATTAAACGTTCATATACACCGCTGTTCTCCAAACCATTTTTTCTTTAAGACCATAAATTAAACCAATAAATAAATTATCAAAAAGTATTGGCAAATGCGAAAAACTCTATTGCTAAACTTTAATCTAGAATTTTACTTTATCAGCCCAATTCTGAATAAAAATTCCCTGGGAAATGCTTCCCTTTTCCCTACTCTATTATTCTAAACTATAAATTCCCGGGAGTTTTGTTCCCGTTTCCTTATTGTAAGCAAACTTCTAATATGAGAAATAATACTACGAGAAAAGAGCTAGCACTCATAATGTTCACAAAATAGAAAATGTAAATATATTTGATGTGCGAGCATTTTAATTTTGGGGGAACAAATCTCCTGGGGCATATTCCTCCTGGGCATCGGACATAGAACAAAAACAATTCAAAAAAGTTAGAAAAATGTTCTATGCTCAATTGGAAAGTGTTAATTATTTCGATATCTAACACAGGAAAAAGAAAGTAGGTCCTTAATTTAATTAAAGCCGTGTTTTTTTTGAAAGAGTGACTGTTTTACACGGAAAACACAAACAAAATTCTCTATAATAATATGTTTTGTTATTGTTTTGCGCAAAAACATTTTGCTAATCACTCTCTCAAAAAATACGGCTTAAGTATCATTGTCGTTTAAATATTTTACGATTTTATTTAATAAATCATGATATTTTGACGCAAAATCAGCTTGGTAAAACTTTGGAAATGATTATCTCAGAATATTGAAACCTAACATAGAACATTAAAGTATTGAGTCAGAGAGTTATATCAAGAAGCAGTTTTTAAGTAGGGAATGAAAGCATCAGCAGCGTACTAGGCTTAAAGCCTAGTACGCTGCTGACGCGAAACAAAAAATCCCATACAAAAATGACATGACGAAATCATAAACGAAAAATTTCGTTATCCTTTTCGTTCTGTATGACCAGCGAAATTGATGATTATACCAGATTGTCCACTCTCTTTTGGCAATGAACTAAGGACCAACGTGTAACTTTATAAACAAATAATATAAAAATAAATTAAATAAGGACGTTGTGCAAATCCGGCAAAGCTGGTTTGCCTTTTTCGAAGCCAGTAGTAGTTGTGAAGCAAGTGGACTAATTTAGACTTGTATATAAATCGATCTTGATTGGTGAAAATGTGTGAATTAAATGTTTTTTCTTTCTGCCTCAATTTTTAATGGGAGGTTTAGACCCATAAATTTAAACATTTCAAAAATAGGCAACAGCTTTCAAATATGATTTAATGACGGTGACGGCTATGATTTTGATGGATTAAAAAATCTCTTAAAAACCCAAATTTTTTGGGATTATATTTTTCTCTCGAAAAATATGCGATTTTGGGGCTTTCGTGTGACATTATTTGGAACACAATATTCCTTACAGATTTGTTAAGCTATATGCTGAATTATGGTGGATTTACATGTATCTTCGTCCGGCTTCTGCAAAGAAAAGGGGATGCAAAATTAAAATGTACATTTGTTGGATAGAGGGGGAATACCAAAATGCACAAGATCTTCGTGCATGAAGATTATAGGATGTGCCATAATGCAGATATGAAGACGAACATGTTCATCTTCTTGATTGTTCTCTTTCACACGCTCGGAGTTTTGGCATACATCTGTCCCGCTCTACTTTCCTTCATATTTGCAGACGAAGATACATGTAAATCCAGCATAATCTGCATATATTTAGGTCTTCTGCATTTTTGTGTTCTCTCTCTATCTAACAAAAGTAAATTTTATATTTTGTATACCTATGTACCTTAGGGTGGTCCTTATCAAGGTCATTGTCTTATTTTTAATGACGCACACCCCTTATTTGTCCTAATAGTTAAAAAAAATTCCTGTAAAATTTTAGCTCATTTATTAACGTTAACCCGGCCCCCAAGATGTCTGAAATTTTATATGGGAAATCCCATATATTTTTTTACTTTAAAAATTCATAACTTTAGTAATGATTGATAAAGAAAATTGAATTTCTGCACACATGTAGTAACTGTTGTCATTTTTAAAAACATTTATTTAAAAAAAATTTACAGCATTTATTAAAATTAAAAATTAAATAAAAAAGATATTTTTGTTTAAATGGCTATAAGTAGGGAAATAACTGTTATAAATTTGTTTCTAATACACTTTTATAATTATGACAAAAGTGACAACATTTGTTCCCAAATTCAATTTTTTTATCAATAGTTACCAAAGTTAAGATTTTTAAGATTTGAATTTATAAAAATACATGGGATTTCCCATATAAAACCTTAGACGTCTTGGGGGGCCGAGTTAACGTTAATAAAATGAGCTAAAATTTTACTGGATTTTTGTTATTTATTTAGAACAAATTAGGGGGGTGCGTCATTAAAAATAAGGTATTTGAAACAAAATATTCTGTTTACGCCAAAATTTAGCTTACTACTTATCTGTCAAATTCTATTGAAGGGTGGCTACCCAGATGATGGATTAAAAAAACCTCTGAAAATCCGATTTATTTTTAGAATTATTATAGAACCATATTTGTATCGTGTGTTGTGTTGCTGTGAGGCTTAAGCCTGATCCACATCTGTGTCTTGTGTTGTGTTGTGGAGTTGTGTGTCGCTGTCATTCCATATATTTTATGCGCCACACTGCAACATAACACACGAGACAATATGGTTCTTCGCATATGAAATACATTGTAGCGATACCGACACACGACTCCACAACACACCACATGACACAGATGTGGATCAGGCTTTAGGAAATATATGTAATGACCGCGACACACGACTCCACAACACAAAGCACACGATACATGAGTGGTTTCGACTAAAAAGCTTTTCTACTGGCTTCAAACTGGCTTCGAAAAAGGCAAGCGAGTTGACGAGCAAGTTGCTCACGTTTGTGTCTGTTGGTAAGAAAATGTGAGTGTCTTGCCACTGGCTAGCCAGTACTTCCTCGTGTGGCCTCAGCATCAGAAAAAATTAATCGATTTTCTGATTTCTTTGAATAGTAATGAGAATCGTTCATTACCACTCAACGAAAATATACATAGGTTGGAATCGGCTTCGAGGTCCAGCTCGCTTCAATACCACACAAAGTGAACTTAGTAGATAACATAGGTACGTAATACCTTATAAGCATCCTCATATTAAATATAATAACTAAATAGTGTCTTGTTTTAAAAACTTTAAACTTTACCTAAATAGTCTCCTTATTTTTAAAGATTTTAATTTATACAAAAACGTTTATACTTTAATTTTTTTTTAATTTAAAATCATTTCGGGAGGGGCTTCATTTTTTTAATTGAATTTTATTCATTCACTCCACTTAAAACAGAAGTGATTTCAACATTTTAATATTTAAATTTCTTCATCTTCTTATTTATTTATTTCATATTTACCTATTTTTAATTGGAAAATTAATTATTGAAAACAATTATTTAAAAAAAAAGAAATTTATTAGTTAAGCTTATTTTAACTAGGTACCTATAAGTTGAAATACTTAGTTAGGAAGACCAAACAAAATAATAAAAAGAGACTGGGTGCGAAACCCACTAGTAACTTCCCATTGGTGCCCTTGAACACCATATAGGTTCCTATAAACATTTTTGCCTTACAAAATCGATATGTACTGTAGGTATTTATAATAGAACAGTTTCTAGTTTTTTTTGAACAAAGTCTACAATCTAACTGCGACATTCCTTAAACGGCACAAAGAAGTTTATATTGTCTCAGCTGACAAAGGCAATGTTACAGTTGCCATGTACAAGACAGACTACATGAACAAAATGCATGATCTAATGTCAGACAGAAACATATACAGGGTGCTAAGAAAAAGCCAACAACAACTTTGCAAACAAAAAACAATGATTTGGTAAAAGATTTATTTGAAAAAGATCTTATTTCTCAACATGAAAAGAAGCGGATGACTACGTATACTGCGAGCAGTCCAAAAATGTACGGGTAGCCGAAGATCCATAAAACAAATATACCTTTGAGACCAATATGTGCCTCAACAAATGTCCCGTGTTATGAGTTGTCGAAGTTTATGGTTAAGATTCTTCAAAACTTAACAAAGGATTCAAAATTCAATGTTTAAAATTCCATGGAGTTCATTGAAAAAGTATCTCCACTTGTACTGGTAAAAGGAGAAATATTGGTTTCTTTTGATGTGGTCTCTTTATTTACGAGCATACCAATCGGACTGATTTTGGACATTATTATGAAAAATTGGAACAATATTAAAGAGTATACCAATATCAAAAAAGATAAATTCATGGAAATACTCCGATTCTGTCTCATAGACAATAACTTCTTGGAGTTTGATGGTACCATCTTCCAACAAAAACTAGGAGTCCAATGGGTAGCCCCACCTCACCGATTTTAGCGTATCTTGTGTTGAAGACTTTGCTAGAAGACGTGTTTAGTAAGCTTCACTATAAACCAAAAGTCATTACAAAGTATGTGGATGACCTGTTTGCGGTGATAAAAGCAGAAGAAGTCAATAACACACTCGATGCTCTGAATTCTTATAACCACAAAATTAAATTCACGGTCGAAAAGGAAAAGAACAGCGAGCTTCCATATCTTGATGTACAAGTAACACAGCGAAACGAGACTAGTTTTCGATTGGTACAGAAAACCAACAGCTTCAGGACGTCTCCTTAATTTTCATTCAAAACAACCTAAGCAAATTATAATCAACACAGCACAAAATTATATTAACCGTGTTCTCGACATAAGCGATATTTCTCACCACCAAAAAAATAAAAACATTATTCGTGACACCCTGTTTTTCAATTCCTTCCCCTGTGCAATTGTCAACAAGCTTATTAAAAATTACCAACGAGCGGGAAAAGTAAATAAAGCTGATAATGATGTGCAACACATTACTGTAGGTGCGGCAAGCTGGGTACACCACAACGGAAATTCAAAAATCTAATTATGCAGGAATTAAGCGCTTTTTTGGGGCTAATTTAGGTCTCCAATCCCAAAGGAGCACTTAAATCCCTTCACCCCACAACTTGTGGTGTACCCAGCTTGTCGTCAAGCTGGGTACACCACAAGTTTCTATCCAGTCTATCCAGTGTATTATAGAGACCAGTGAGCTCAGCCCATCCGCTGTAAAATGCCTTTAATTTATTTTTCATACGGTGTTTGGCTTTGACAGCTAACTGCATAAAATATAATGGAAACATGCAGCTTTTACTACCTGAAATGAATCAACCGTTATGTTAAGAACTGATCAAAATCGGTTTTGTACTCGACAGCTCAACTTTTTTTCTTGACTTAAGTTCCGCTCGATTGTGAAAATTTCACACTGTGCGACGATAGTAAGGGGGATGAAACAAGAAAATCAAAAAAATGCGCTTATGGGCTTATGGATATAGAAGTATATACATAGTATAAGGTATACGTAGGTATTTTATTCTTTTTTCTTTCTTAGCATTTGAATTTTGAATTATTTGGTTTTGCTTTTGATGAATATGAAGGCAACGGTGTTAAACTTTTTTCTACGAGGGAATGGTCTTGTAACGTTGCGATATTTCATATTTTATGCAATATTATAGTATGTATCTCAATTGGGTTTTTCGTATGTCCCGGTCTACACTGAACGATTTTTCCAGTGCCGATCTTTTGTTCGTTGGTGAAGGGAGTGAAAACTGAGGGGTAGGGATCAAATCGTTTGTACCACAAAACTCGAACGATTTTTCCAGTCCGTTTATGTTCTCTTTCGCCCTCTTTACAGTTTTTTGTGTGTGTTCGGTGTAAATGTGCCGTTGGGTTGATGGTGTGAGTGAATATCAATGCAAAATGAAGAGCACAGAAATAGAAAAATGAAGAAGACAAGTATAAGTTGAATAAGTAAGGAGTTAAGAAAAAAGCAATATTCATGAGATTCTTAGAATTTTATAACTTATTCCCAAAAAAAACTAGAAACTTGTCTATTATAAATACCTGTTGTGGACGCCCAAAGTGTGCCAACAATTGTCAGAAGAGTTGCCTCCTGTAGATTAACTTTTAGTGTAAACCGACTTTAAAATGGTTGACTAGTCTGGCACCCTCTGCCTTGTCATAGACAAACTATTTTCGGAACAGAATTCGAAATGTCATCGACTCCGAAAACTAAGAGTCTGTACTGTCAAGTGTCAAAGTGGTTAGGAAAAAACGTGGTGTCCCTTGACTTGTCAAATCTATTCGATCAGCACAACGAACGAGACAAATTGAAGGTTAAGACGGAAAAAAATTAAGTAGATTTTAAAATTGAAAGAATACCTGTACTGGTGCGTAGAGTACTTATTGCTAAGTGTTTAATTTATATTTTTTATAGTGTTTTTTTGTATTCAGTGCAAAGAACCAGAGAAAGTTTTCCCGTTTTTTTCTGTTGGTTGAATACCCTGTCGCAGATTTTAAAATTAAAGGAAAATAAAGTAGGGTGAGTTTTGTGAAGATGTTCTTTATTACAAGTGTGCTAAAAGTGCTACATTTTTGTAGGTTAACTATTTTCTGGCGGTCCCAGGTTATCAGTAGAGTGCTGGGCCGCCACGTTATAAAATAAAAAAATTATTGTTCCCCACGACTTTTTTTTGGCACGCCATCTTTTTCTTCGGCCGACATCTTTTTTTTACGAATCAACTGTGGTTAACGTTGGAGGTCAGCTGTACGTTTTTCTTGGTTTTTCTACCAACTTGATAATATCAAGGATTGCGGCCTGGAATCACCCTCATTAGTGGACCAAAATTTGACATCCAAGCTGTTGCATCCCGCCACGATTTTGGTTAGCAACTGGAGTACCTTTTTACGTCCACAGGAGCCCCGATTACGCCTATGTGATTTGACATAACCTCTCAGCAAGTTTGAATATGTAAAAAGATCCATCGCAGTGAGTCTGTAAAAAATTAAGAAAAGGTTATTTAAGAACAAAAAGAAAACAATTTGAAACAAAAGAAAAAAAAAACAAGAACAATTTGTATGGCAGTGTATATACATATATAGGTCTCGATAGAGATTTTTTGGGACCGAAAATCAAAGGCACTGCTACTTTATAGTTCCTGCTTTAATGTTTTGTGATGTCCTTTATTTTTTTTATTGTAGGCGTTGAAGTTTTTTCAATATAAATACGCTAAATTTTCAATTAAATTTTTATAAACCTAATAATTCTAATAATCTAATCTAATATCTTGATCAATAACTGTACATTGTAAGTGAAAAGGATTTGTTTTCCCTGGCCGATCATTTTTTTTCAATTCAGGTTTTGTTTTATGATTATCCACCTTCATCGAGCTCAGTGTAGGTAGGAAATTATTTTAGTGTTGCAATTAGCGCATGTACCAAAAAGGGTACTTTCTAAGTCCTATTGGGGAAACGGATAAAGTTCACATTGATTTTTTTTTGTTTATGTGTTTCATTGTTTCTAGTTCTACTTGAATTCTACTTTGTTTCTTTTTTTTATGATTCAAGTCAATTAAAATTCACCATTCTTTTTTTCTTGATGTTAATGTTAGTGTCAAATAAAACTTCAGTTCAACGCCTGTATGGTTGAAATTTATGTTTTTGTTTGTTTCGTTTAAACGGAACATGATTTTTTAAAGAGTGAATTTCAGGGGTGCCTAGGGTAGCCAAGTTCTTTCGGTGAAGATGGTATGATCTGAAGCCGATCATCCACCATCATTGGGGAAATCTAAACATGGCCGCAGATTTCCATGGTTGGGTGGGTAATGGCCACACTGCAACAACATCCGCAGTGCCCTTGGGTGTGGTAAGTGTCCGTCCGCTTTTTCACCTTTTGTGAGTTCAGGCCTGATATGTGTTTTTGTTGCTGGTGAGGTTAAGTTTCGGGGGCAAGATCCCCCCCCATTCCGGCGAGCTAACTGCCGTGCTTCGCAAGCAGGCCGCGTCCCTCGTAACTTAGCATTCGTTTCCTTTTCCGAACACTTCCTTTTTTTTGGTTTCCTACCTATTCCTTTTTCTTACCCTACCTCCACACTAATTCCTTTACCTTCCCCTCCTCTTGCCTCGCAACAAATGGCGCCCAACGTATTAGCTTTTGTAGTCTTAGTTTCAGTTCCTATATGTTTTGATAGTCCCCAACCAAACTTGCTATGAATTTTCAAGAATCGTATGTCTGCATCGAGAAGGTCACAGACGCACTCAGGTGTATTGCGACGATTTCTTGGAAGTTCATAGCGACTGCGGTTAGTATTTGTTTAGGCGTTTTTCTGGAGTTGCTGCAGGGCAACTGACTTTCGTAAGTCTGCACCGAGAAGGTCACTGACGGACTCAGGTGTATTGCGACAAAAGTTCGGGAACATGTAGTAGCAACAGATAATGTTTTTGTCTTGTCTTTTCCTATTCCTTTCCTTACTTTTTTTTTACTTTTCTATTTCAAATTTCAATTTCTTATCCTATAGTCTTGTCTTGTTAGGTTTTTTCTTGGAACGTAGTGACCGTGTTTGACGAGTTGTTGAACATTGATGCACCGTTCTAATATTTTTGTTCTTTTGAGTTTTTCAACTCACTTCTGTGTAGTTTCCCTTACCGTTTCATGTCTTTTAGCAAAGTCGTTAGTGACAGTCTAAAATTGCGGGAACGGAGAGGAAAACAAAGTAATGTTTTCGTTAGTGTTTCTCCTTTTTTTTTCCCGTTTAACAATCTTACTACACCAAGGGAGTTAAGTCGTCTGTCCGTTGTCTTTTTAAATAGTGATATCGTTAGTAGGATCATACCATACCGAGAAGAAACCGCCGACAATGCTACCTGAAGCACCCCGTGTGTTTATGAAAACCCAAACCTCAATCTACATATTTCAAAACTTTTCAAGTGAAGAAATCACTAAATATTGTTTGTTTTGTTTCATTTATGAAAATTATTTTCAAGTGAAATTTTGTTTTGAAATTTAAATATCTCAATTTTTGAATGTGTTTGTAATTTTTGTTTGTTCAAAGTAAAACATAGTTTTATTTTGAAAATATTAAGATTAATTAATTTTGAGTTACTTTTTTTTTGCGTTAAGAATTTATTTTTTTTTGTTGAGATACTTTTCGAAAGTTATTCTCATTGTTTTTTTGAAGGTGTTTTCTAAAAATAGTTTTTAGAAACTTGTTTTTGTTTAATTTATTTTTCTTTTTGCTTTAATTATTTTTCTTTAACGAAACTATATGTTTCATTACAACCTTAATATTATTTATTAGTTTTCGTTAATGATTTTTTTTTGTTTTCTTATATTAATAAGATTTGTCTTTGTGTTAAGTCTTCTTAAAAATATTGAGTTTATTTTTCCATTTTCGAAAGTAAATACTTCAATTTTTGTTAAGAAACCAAATTGTAAGATAACCGTGCAAAGTTTTCTAAAATAAGTTGTTTTAGAGTTGCATTTGTTACAAGGCTATTTTCTGTTTTTTTTTGTTATAGTTACAAATTTTCGCAAGAAACATTGGTTAGTATTATAAATTGTTTCTTTAATACTTTGTTTCAATAATTTGTTTTGATTTATTTCATTATTATTTTGTTTTTTTTTTGTTTTTCAAGTTGCTGAATTTGCTTCGAATTTTCAAAGTTATTTCTTTTGTTTTCCAAATACTCATTACTATTTAAAAAAAACTCACCTAATTGATTTTTTGTTGTTTTTTTGTTTGTAAATTCTGCTACGGCAATTAAGATTTAAAAATGGCCTATTCCAGTAGGGAAGAAGAAGATCGCATCAATCGCCTTATACGTAATGCTGAAATAAATGACGAACATAGATTAACAAGATCAGCAAGTCAAGGGTTAGACCATACCACTAGACAGCAGATGTTGTATTCCCCTCTTATTTCGGATAGGCAGATCCGAGCCGCAACCAACCAACCAGCTAGGTCAGGTATTCCTTTGACTGACAATGACAACTTCAGTCATATAGAGTCGATTTCGCCTCCCGCTTTCAGCCAACTTAGTGGGATGGGAGCAGGGGAATTACATCAGAGGGAAAGTTTTGGGTCGATGAACGAAACCGTCAGGCAAGCAACAGGTAGGGTGCCTGATACTAGTAATAGACCAGCTTCTGTGAATACAGGTGGCCTAGGTAGTTCTAGGGACATATTAGAGAGCTTAGCTCAAAGACCACCGCCTCCTGTAAAGAAATTAAAAGAGAAAAGGTTAATACCTGAAGATTTGAAGGCCTATATCAGCTTGGCCGTGGTAGAAGGTTTGTCTTCTACCCGGCAAGTTATTCAAAGGGAAATGACAAGTACCTTAAAAGAAGAAATTCAGAATCAACTGGGTGAATTCCTAAGGAATCTGAATTTAGGGCCAACGAATCACTCTTCCACCGATCAGATGCCAAGACCGACAGGACGTGTGTGTGACCCTGTGCCAGCAGCACAGCCACTAATGCAGCAATATCCTCCAGCTGATCCAGGGAGAAGTGCTTTTGCTCCGGTAAATCAACCGCGTCAGAGACAACCTGAGCCATCTCGAAGACATCAAGATAGGAATAATCCTCCTAGCGGATTTGATGAGTTTCAGCCAGATCCACATGCTAGTTTTAATTCAATGCCAACTCCAAATCCATATGGCTACCAACCAGGGTATTACGGTCCAACCATGTATCCGAAACCCCAAGCTCCGATAAGAATGGATAGGTGGGGCTTGACTTTCGATGGTCAACCAAATACTACGTCCGCTGAAGATTTTGTCCTTAGAGTTGAGCTCCAGCGGATGGACCATAGATGCTCATGGCCGGAAGTGTTAAGGGATTTCCATCTATTTCTCTCAGGAAATGCTACAGAATGGTATTGGCAGTTTCAACGGACTAATATCCGTCATGACTGGCCAACGTTGAAGGACGCTTTGCTGCGTCAGTTTAAAAATACTCGATCCGACTTCGAGATAATCAGAGACATTATGGACCGTAAGCAGCATTCCTGGGAGAGTAGTGAAGATTACTTTCTGGCCATAAGCAAAATGAAATTCCAGTTGAGGATCCCCATACCAGAGGTAGAAATGGTGCGAATCCTGAAAAGAAATTTAAGCGAGAGAATAGGGAAATTAGTATATCCGCAGGCCATTTTTACCTTGGATCAGCTGAGGACTGCGTGCAAGGACGCCGAAGTAGCATTTCCGAGGAAGGAAGTGCCTAAAACTTTTACCAAACCTCCAGGCAAATATACGGCAAATGAACTGGAGTATGAAGAAGAGTACCAGCCGACTGATGAACAGCTTGCTGCTTACCAGTTTGGCGGGGCTCGACCGAAAATCCCTCCTCGAAAATATGCGGATACTACAAGCCTAGTGTGTTGGAACTGCAAGGTGCAGGGTCATACGTACTTCGACTGCGAGTCTGAAGTGCGAAATGTGTTTTGCTACAAATGTGGCCAAGAGGGTGTTATAACTCCGCGTTGCACACGATGCAATCAGGGAAACCGGTCACGTGACGCGAATGGTCCGGGGGAATCGCGTGCCAAACCGAGTCAGAACCCCCAGTAGATTCAAAAAGACCATTTCCGCTGAAGAAGCGATGAAAACCCCTCTTATTGAAGAGGGTGAGAAGAAAATTAAAATTTTAAAAAGAGAAATTAAAATAGAAAGTAATGAAAATAATAATATGAAATCACAGCTGTTTAAAATCAAGCCTTTACATGTCAGAATCGAAGAATACAACCGAGCTAAAGAGAGAATTTTTAATAGTGAGATTTACCTACCGTCGAAAAACAAGCTAGGTTCCGTTTCAAATGTAGAAAAGAAACTAGAAAGCGAATTTCTTCTACAATTTTGAACTTAGCGTCAGATCCTAGGCCCTATGCTAAAATTAAATTAAATGAAAAAGAAGTTTTAGGTTTGCTAGACAGTGGAGCAAGTGTAAGCATACTAGGAAAAAATTGCTTGCTGCTAGCAAAGGAACTCCAATGTAAAGTTCTACCCTACCAATCAGGAGTTAAGACGGCTGGTGGAAAAAGTCAGTCTATAGTGGGAAAAATAGAAATAAATGTGCAATATGAAAACAAAATAGAAAGATTAACGTTTTTCCTTGTTCCAAATTTGGACCAGGAGATCTACCTTGGGGTAGACTTCTGGAGAGCGTTCCAGTTAGCTCCAAACATTATCAGTAGTATATCGGTTAACGAAGATTTGGATTTATTGAACGCTCATCGGTTGAACGCTGATCAGCAGGCCAGACTGGATGTAGTCAGGCAGAGATTTTTTTGTTTTGACCGTGATGGTCTAGGAAAGACGGGGCTCATGGAGCACGTCATCGATACAGGAGATGCACTCCCTGTGAAACAGCGTCACTACCCTGTCTCGCCAGCGGTACAAGTCATTTTGTATGAAGAGTTAGATCGAATGTTGGATCTCGGCGTTATCGAGGAAAGCGAAAGTCCATGGTGTTCACCAGTGGTTCTCTTGCGAAAACCAGGCAAAAATCGTCTTTGTCTGGATTCTCGTAAGGTGAACTCACTTACAAAGAAAAACGCGAATCCTCTTCCTCATATCGAAGGGGTCCTCAGTCGACTACCGGATACTTACTACATCAGTAGTATAGATCTAAAAGAAGCATTCTGGCAAATACCGTTGGAGAAACAGAGTAGGGAAAAGACTGCCTTTGCGGTACCGGGAAGACCCTTGTACCAATTTACTGTTATGCCCTTTGGGTTGTGCAATGCAGCCCAAAGGTTATGCCAGTTGATGGACAAGGTTATTCCGGCACGACTTAGGGATCGTGTTTTTGTGTATTTAGACGACCTGCTTGTCATGGCGCCGGATTTTGAAACGCATATCACCTTGTTGAGCGAAGTAGCCGACTGTTTACGCAGGGCTAATCTTACCATCAACATGAAGAAATCCAAATTTTGCTTTAAAGAGCTAAAATATTTGGGCTTCATAGTTGGTGGTGGACAGCTTAAAACTGATGCTGCTAAGGTGGAGGCAATTGTGGATTTCCCAATTCCCAAAACCCCAAGGCAGGTTCGGCGGTTACTTGGTTTAGCAGGGTGGTATCGAAAATTCATAAAGAATTTTTCTAGTCTGACTGCACCCCTAACTGACCTGCTCAAAAAGAGAAGCGATAAATTTAAAATGACAGAAGAGGCACTTCGAGCGTTCGATGAGCTAAAGAAAGCGTTAACCACGGCGCCGGTTCTTTCGCATCCGGACTTTACAAAAAGATTCTATATCCAATGTGATGCTTCGGATGCTGGAATCAGAGCTGTACTGTTCCAAAAGAATAAAGAAGACGAGGAAGTTCCAATTGCGTACTTCTCGCAAAAGTTTAATAAGAGCCAGAGAAACTACAGTGTCACCGAGAAGGATTGCATGGCGGCTGTGATGGCTGTGCAGAAATTCAGGCCGTATGTCGAGGGCATGGATTTCACAGTAATCACCGACCACTCCAGCCTTAAGTGGCTCATGAGCATGAAGGACCTGAGCGGTAAGCTCGCCAGGTGAAGTCTGTTGCTGCAATCGTATGCCTTCGACATACAGCACCGAAAAGGTACGCTAAATGTAGTTCCAGACACTCTTTCTCGGGTACACGTAGATTCTCTGGACTTAGAAGAGGTTGCACCACTATTGGATCTGAACTCAGTTGAATTCCAATCCGAAGAATATACTAGTTTAATTGAAACAATAAAAGCTAACGCAACACAACTTCCCGATTTGAAAATTGAAGACGGTTTTGTATACAAACGAGCGTTTAGGAGAGAAGGCGATGAGATCATGATAGAACATGCTTGGCTTTTGTGGATACCGTCTAGTCTCACAGAAGACATAATTAGTAAATCTCATAATCCCCCACGTACGGCCCACGGAGGCATAGGGAAAACCTTATACAGAATCCGTCAACACTTCTATTGGCCTAATATGACTGTCCAAATTCGTCAATATGTGTCTAATTGTAGTGTATGTAAACAAAGTAAAGCGTCCAACCAAGTCTCCCGTCCACCTATTGTAACGTCCTATTGTGGTAACCGACCGTTTGAAAAATTATATATAGATTTTCTCGGACCTTACCCGAGATCAAAATCCGGCAACGCGTACGTATTTGTAGTATTGGATCATTTGTCCAAGTTTGTTTTATTGAAAGCATTGAGAAATGCGAACACGTCGAGTGTCATTCATTTTTTGCGAAATGAAGTATTCAACGTGTTTGGCGTTCCAAGTATCATCCATTCGGATAATGGAAAACAATTCTTGGCTAAAGAGTTTCAAAATCTTTTATCCAAATACGGCATAAGGCACTTCAAAACTGCCAACTATGCACCGCAGTCGAACGCGTCGGAGAGAGTTAACCGCTCGTTGTTAGCAGCCATCCGTTCGTATCTTAAAACCGATCAACGCGAATGGGATGTACATCTCAGCAATATCGCGTGTGCATTAAGGAGTTCGGTTCATAGTTCTACTGGCGTGTCACCATACTATGCCTTATTTGGAACTAATATGATGACACACGGTAGCTGCTATGAACTGGCCCGAAAACTAAACGCGGTGGGCGACAACGAGTTGTTAACTATTCCCCGACGAGATCGATTGCAGTGTATAAGAAACGAAATACGCGAAAATATTTTGAAAACGAATGATAAATCCGCAAAAACATATAATATCCGAACGAAAAAAGTAAGATTCCTGCCCGGACAGGAAGTTTATAAAAAGAATTTCATCTTGAGCAATGCTACGAAATGCTTATCTGCAAAATTATCGCCGAAATTTATAAAATGCCGAATTATTAAACAAGTAGGAAATAGCATGTTTGAACTTGAAAATCTTAGCGGCAAAAAGATCGGTATATTCCACGCAAAAGATCTAAAACAATAATAAATTCGCGGCACGAAACTGTTCACATGAGATCGGATAAACAACTTAAATTCGAAACCGATAAATTAATTTTTTTAAAAACCCAAACTTCGACGAAAAACTTGGTATGCATGTTGTCCGTTTGTCTTATAAATCCTTGCATGTTTTTGTTTTGTTTGTTCACACAGTACCTGCCTTAATAACTTTTAGTTTTATTTATTTTTGTAACACTCCGCGAAAATACATAATTTTATTTAAATTATGAAGGAAAAAGACTAGTCACACTGTACCTGAAAATTTTAAACTATTTGAAACAAATTTGTAGATTGTGTTAGTAATTATTTATTTGTTGCATGATTGTACCTTATTTTATCTATTTATTTATTTATTAAAAACTATTTATTTATTAAAAGCTATTCATTTAATTATTTATTATTATTTATTTACGAATATATTTAACTAACAACATCTGTGATTCTAATTATAAGCATCCGCAATGATTAAAAACTACGATCTGTGATTCTTACTTTACTTTATTTATTATTATCTTTATTATTAATAACAAACTGTGATATTTACAAACTTTTTATTGACTAACTGTGATATTTTTTTATATATACTTATTTATTATTTATTTATTTATTAACTTTTTATTTATTTCACTTCTTTTTACTAAAAACTACCACTTAAAATAACTTTTAAAACGCTCACCGATAAGTGCATATATGGGTACTCGCTGGCAGTATGTAGAATCCTTTTGGTAGCCGATATAGTTTGTTGACTGGTTTTGTTGAACGATCTATACTGCAGTAGTTCTGAAAAAAAAATGGTTATTAGAAAAAAAGAGGAAAACCTTCCAAAAAAATACCCACCTTTGTTACAGTGGAAGAGCGTAGGGATTCGAATAAAATCACCTCAAACCGTTTCGTTTGCTGGTTGTAGAGCGCCTTGCAAATGGGATTTCCTTCCGCCAGCTAATACGAATAATAACACAAAAAATAGAATAATAAAACAAACTATTATTGGGTACTCACTTTTGTACTTACCTATTTATGGCGTCCTACACCAATAACGGATCTTATATGTACGATTGCCCGGCTTTGGAGCGTGGGTTTACTCCCCACTTCCCCACCTTTTATTTTGTTGCTCGGTACGATAGTGAGATTGCACCCCAAATTCCAAGGTATGTACTTGGTGCCTCCAGGAAAACGAGCGGGCAGAGATTTAGCTTATCCAAAAGTAAAACAATTATTTTTCTCAACGCCCTTATCCAGAAAAATAATTTTTTTTTGCTGAGAAATAAATCCTTCTCAGGCACTGTGATGGGAGATGCCCTCTGGTTTTGTTTTGTGTCACCTAGTGGCCACTACCGCAACAATAAACCTAAAGTTGGAAAGAAAAAAAATGGTTAACTCTGATAAATAAATAAAACCTTAATAATAAAAACTTACCAAAATAATAACAAATGACTGTATCGGGTGTCGCTGTCGGCTTGTGTTGTGAATGATGAATATGAAATGGCTTCTGCCAAAGAAAAACAAAAACACTCAAAAAGAGATGATTTTGATATATTTCAACTTTTCAACTCTTCAACTCTTCTTCAACTTTTCAAACCATCATATAAAAATGAGTGAAGTTTTCACAAGAGATTGATCTCTATTATATATAGAGATCAGTGACACTAGTTTAAGAAAAAAAAAAGAATATTTAGGTAAAAATAAGGAAGTTCGGCGAACTGTCATTTATATTAAAGTTAGTTTTTTTTTACTTTTGATTATAAATAAGTCTGCTTAGTGTTGAAAATAGTGAGGTTCGGTGAAATGTCATTCCTAGTAAAATTATATTTGTTAGAAATGTAAATACTCAGTTATATTAAAGTTATTTTTTTTACATTCGGGAACAAAGTCGACTGATTAGAGACATGAAATGGATTTTTTTTGTAGTGATATTAGCTCAATTAAAGTGACGTGGTTGATAAGTACTACACATTGATTCTCCAACAGTACGGGCGACCTTATGTTTCGTCCTTTCATTGGAATATATCCAAACAAAGTACGAATTTTGTTGTGGACGCCCAAAGTGTGCCAACAATTGTCAGAAGAGTTGCCTCCTGTAGATTAACTTTTAGTGTAAACCGACTTTAAAATGGTTGACTAGTCTGGCACCCTCTGCCTTGTCATAGACAAACTATTTTCGGAACAGAATTCGAAATGTCATTGACTCCGAAAACTAAGAGTCTGTACTGTCAAGTGTCAAAGTGGTTAGGAAAAAACGTGGTGTCCCTTGACTTGTCAAATCTATTCGATCAGCACAACGAACGAGACAAATTGAAGGTTAAGACGGAAAAAAATTAAGTAGATTTTAAAATTGAAAGAATACCTGTACTGGTGCGTAGAGTACTTATTGCTAAGTGTTTAATTTATATTTTTTATAGTGTTTTTTTGTATTCAGTGCAAAGAACCAGAGAAAGTTTTCCCGTTTTTTTCTGTTGGTTGAATACCCTGTCGCAGATTTTAAAATTAAAGGAAAATAAAGTAGGGTGAGTTTTGTGAAGATGTTCTTTATTACAAGTGTGCTAAAAGTGCTACATTTTTGTAGGTTAACTATTTTCTGGCGGTCCCAGGTTATCAGTAGAGCGCTGGGCCGCCACGTTATAAAATAAAAAAATTATTGTTCCCCACGACTTTTTTTTGGCACGCCATCTTTTTCTTCGGCCGACATCTTTTTTTTACGAATCAACTGTGGTTAACGTTGGAGGTCAGCTGTACGTTTTTCTTGGTTTTTCTACCAACTTGATAATATCAAGGATTGCGGCCTGGAATCACCCTCATTAGTGGACCAAAATTTGACATCCAAGCTGTTGCATCCCGCCACGATTTTGGTTAGCAACTGGAGTACCTTTTTACGTCCACAGGAGCCCCGATTACGCCTATGTGATTTGACATAACCTCTCAGCAAGTTTGAATATGTAAAAAGATCCATCGCAGTGAGTCTGTAAAAAAATAAGAAAAGGTTATTTAAGAACAAAAAGAAAACAATTTGAAACAAAAGAAAAAAAAAACAAGAACAATTTGTATGGCAGTGTATATACATATATAGGTCTCGATAGAGATTTTTTGGGACCGAAAATCAAAGGCACTGCTACTTTATAGTTCCTGCTTTAATGTTTTGTGATGTCCTTTATTTTTTTTATTGTAGGCGTTGAAGTTTTTTCAATATAAATACGCTAAATTTTCAATTAAATTTTTATAAACCTAATAATTCTAATAATCTAATCTAATATCTTGATCAATAACTGTACATTGTAAGTGAAAAGGATTTGTTTTCCCTGGCCGATCATTTTTTTTCAATTCAGGTTTTGTTTTATGATTATCCACCTTCATCGAGCTCAGTGTAGGTAGGAAATTATTTTAGTGTTGCAATTAGCGCATGTACCAAAAAGGGTACTTTCTAAGTCCTATTGGGGAAACGGATAAAGTTCACATTGATTTTTTTTTTGTTTATGTGTTTCATTGTTTCTAGTTCTACTTGAATTCTACTTTGTTTCTTTTTTTTATGATTCAAGTCAATTAAAATTCACCATTCTTTTTTTCTTGATGTTAATGTTAGTGTCAAATAAAACTTCAGTTCAACGCCTGTATGGTTGAAATTTATGTTTTTGTTTGTTTCGTTTAAACGGAACATGATTTTTAAAGAGTGAATTTCAGGGGTGCCTAGGGTAGCCAAGTTCTTTCGGTGAAGATGGTATGATCTGAAGCCGATCATCCACCATCATTGGGGAAATCTAAACATGGCCGCAGATTTCCATGGTTGGGTGGGTAATGGCCACACTGCAACAACATCCGCAGTGCCCTTGGGTGTGGTAAGTGTCCGTCCGCTTTTTCACCTTTTGTGAGTTCAGGCCTGATATGTGTTTTTGTTGCTGGTGAGGTTAAGTTTCGGGGGCAAGATCCCCCCCCCCATTCCGGCGAGCTAACTGCCGTGCTTCGCAAGCAGGCCGCGTCCCTCGGAACTTAGCATTCGTTTCCTTTTCCGAACACTTCCTTTTTTTTGGTTTCCTACCTATTCCTTTTTCTTACCCTACCTCCACACTAATTCCTTTACCTTCCCCTCCTCTTGCCTCGCAACAAATGGCGCCCAACGTATTAGCTTTTGTAGTCTTAGTTTCAGTTCCTATATGTTTTGATAGTCCCCAACCAAACTTGCTATGAATTTTCAAGAATCGTATGTCTGCATCGAGAAGGTCACAGACGCACTCAGGTGTATTGCGACGATTTCTTGGAAGTTCATAGCGACTGCGGTTAGTATTTGTTTAGGCGTTTTTCTGGAGTTGCTGCAGGGCAACTGACTTTCGTAAGTCTGCACCGAGAAGGTCACTGACGGACTCAGGTGTATTGCGACAAAAGTTCGGGAACATGTAGTAGCAACAGATAATGTTTTTGTCTTGTCTTTTCCTATTCCTTTCCTTACTTTTTTTTTACTTTTCTATTTCAAATTTCAATTTCTTATCCTATAGTCTTGTCTTGTTAGGTTTTTTCTTGGAACGTAGTGACCGTGTTTGACGAGTTGTTGAACATTGATGCACCGTTCTAATATTTTTGTTCTTTTGAGTTTTTCAACTCACTTCTGTGTAGTTTCCCTTACCGTTTCATGTCTTTTAGCAAAGTCGTTAGTGACAGTCTAAAATTGCGGGAACGGAGAGGAAAACAAAGTAATGTTTTCGTTAGTGTTTCTCCTTTTTTTTCCCGTTTAACAATCTTACTACACCAAGGGAGTTAAGTCGTCTGTCCGTTGTCTTTTTAAATAGTGATATCGTTAGTAGGATCATACCATACCGAGAAGAAACCGCCGACAATGCTACCTGAAGCACCCCGTGTGTTTATGAAAACCCAAACCTCAATCTACATATTTCAAAACTTTTCAAGTGAAGAAATCACTAAATATTGTTTGTTTTGTTTCATTTATGAAAATTATTTTCAAGTGAAATTTTGTTTTGAAATTTAAATATCTCAATTTTTGAATGTGTTTGTAATTTTTGTTTGTTCAAAGTAAAACATGGTTTTATTTTGAAAATATTAAGATTAATTAATTTTGAGTTACTTTTTTTTTGCGTTAAGAATTTATTTTTTTTTGTTGAGATACTTTTCGAAAGTTATTCTCATTGTTTTTTTGAAGGTGTTTTCTAAAAATAGTTTTTAGAAACTTGTTTTTGTTTAATTTATTTTTCTTTTTGCTTTAATTATTTTTCTTTAACGAAACTATATGTTTCATTACAACCTTAATATTATTTATTAGTTTTCGTTAATGATTTTTTTTTTTGTTTTCTTATATTAATAAGATTTGTCTTTGTGTTAAGTCTTCTTAAAAATATTGAGTTTATTTTTCCATTTTCGAAAGTAAATACTTCAATTTTTGTTAAGAAACCAAATTGTAAGATAACCGTGCAAAGTTTTCTAAAATAAGTTGTTTTAGAATTGCATTTGTTACAAGGCTATTTTCTGTTTTTTTTTGTTATAGTTACAAATTTTCGCAAGAAACATTGGTTAGTATTATAAATTGTTTCTTTAATACTTTGTTTCAATAATTTGTTTTGATTTATTTCATTATTATTTTGTTTTTTTTTTTTGTTTTTCAAGTTGCTGAATTTGCTTCGAATTTTCAAAGTTATTTCTTTTGTTTTCCAAATACTCATTACTATTTAAAAAAACTCACCTAATTGATTTTTTGTTGTTTTTTTGTTTGTAAATTCTGCTACGGCAATTAAGATTTAAAAATGGCCTATTCCAGTAGGGAAGAAGAAGATCGCATCAATCGCCTTATACGTAATGCTGAAATAAATGACGAACATAGATTAACAAGATCAGCAAGTCAAGGGTTAGACCATACCACTAGACAGCAGATGTTGTATTCCCCTCTTATTTCGGATAGGCAGATCCGAGCCGCAACCAACCAACCAGCTAGGTCAGGTATTCCTTTGACTGACAATGACAACTTCAGTCATATAGAGTCGATTTCGCCTCCCGCTTTCAGCCAACTTAGTGGGATGGGAGCAGGGGAATTACATCAGAGGGAAAGTTTTGGGTCGATGAACGAAACCGTCAGGCAAGCAACAGGTAGGGTGCCTGATACTAGTAATAGACCAGCTTCTGTGAATACAGGTGGCCTAGGTAGTTCTAGGGACATATTAGAGAGCTTAGCTCAAAGACCACCGCCTCCTGTAAAGAAATTAAAAGAGAAAAGGTTAATACCTGAAGATTTGAAGGCCTATATCAGCTTGGCCGTGGTAGAAGGTTTGTCTTCTACCCGGCAAGTTATTCAAAGGGAAATGACAAGTACCTTAAAAGAAGAAATTCAGAATCAACTGGGTGAATTCCTAAGGAATCTGAATTTAGGGCCAACGAATCACTCTTCCACCGATCAGATGCCAAGACCGACAGGACGTGTGTGTGACCCTGTGCCAGCAGCACAGCCACTAATGCAGCAATATCCTCCAGCTGATCCAGGGAGAAGTGCTTTTGCTCCGGTAAATCAACCGCGTCAGAGACAACCTGAGCCATCTCGAAGACATCAAGATAGGAATAATCCTCCTAGCGGATTTGATGAGTTTCAGCCAGATCCACATGCTAGTTTTAATTCAATGCCAACTCCAAATCCATATGGCTACCAACCAGGGTATTACGGTCCAACCATGTATCCGAAACCCCAAGCTCCGATAAGAATGGATAGGTGGGGCTTGACTTTCGATGGTCAACCAAATACTACGTCCGCTGAAGATTTTGTCCTTAGAGTTGAGCTCCAGCGGATGAACCATAGATGCTCATGGCCGGAAGTGTTAAGGGATTTCCATCTATTTCTCTCAGGAAATGCTACAGAATGGTATTGGCAGTTTCAACGGACTAATATCCG
Organism: Melangyna quadrimaculata; assembly: GCA_949320155.1. NCBI lineage: Eukaryota > Metazoa > Arthropoda > Insecta > Diptera > Syrphidae > Melangyna > Melangyna quadrimaculata. The sequence continues at coordinate 108,958,425 of OX439485.1, forward strand.
TCATGACTGGCCAACGTTGAAGGACGCTTTGCTGCGTCAGTTTAAAAATACTCGATCCGACTTCGAGATAATCAGAGACATTATGGACCGTAAGCAGCATTCCTGGGAGAGTAGTGAAGATTACTTTCTGGCCATAAGCAAAATGAAATTCCAGTTGAGGATCCCCATACCAGAGGTAGAAATGGTGCGAATCCTGAAAAGAAATTTAAGCGAGAGAATAGGGAAATTAGTATATCCGCAGGCCATTTTTACCTTGGATCAGCTGAGGACTGCGTGCAAGGACGCCGAAGTAGCATTTCCGAGGAAGGAAGTGCCTAAAACTTTTACCAAACCTCCAGGCAAATATACGGCAAATGAACTGGAGTATGAAGAAGAGTACCAGCCGACTGATGAACAGCTTGCTGCTTACCAGTTTGGCGGGGCTCGACCGAAAATCCCTCCTCGAAAATATGCGGATACTACAAGCCTAGTGTGTTGGAACTGCAAGGTGCAGGGTCATACGTACTTCGACTGCGAGTCTGAAGTGCGAAATGTGTTTTGCTACAAATGTGGCCAAGAGGGTGTTATAACTCCGCGTTGCACACGATGCAATCAGGGAAACCGGTCACGGGACGCGAATGGTCCGGGGGAATCACGTGCCAAACCGAGTCAGAACCCCCAGTAGATTCAAAAAGACCATTTCCGCTGAAGAAGCGATGAAAACCCCTCTTATTGAAGAGGGTGAGAAGAAAATTAAAATTTTAAAAAGAGAAATTAAAATAGAAAGTAATGAAAATAATAATATGAAATCACAGCTGTTTAAAATCAAGCCTTTACATGTCAGAATCGAAGAATACAACCGAGCTAAAGAGAGAATTTTTAATAGTGAGATTTACCTACCGTCGAAAAACATACTAAAAGCTAGGTTCCGTTTCAAATGTAGAAAAGAAACTAGAAAGCGAATTTCTTCTACAATTTTGAACTTAGCGTCAGATCCTAGGCCCTATGCTAAAATTAAATTAAATGAAAAAGAAGTTTTAGGTTTGCTAGACAGTGGAGCAAGTGTAAGCATACTAGGAAAAAATTGCTTGCTGCTAGCAAAGGAACTCCAATGTAAAGTTCTACCCTACCAATCAGGAGTTAAGACGGCTGATGGAAAAAGTCAGTCTATAGTGGGAAAAATAGAAATAAATGTGCAATATGAAAACAAAATAGAAAGATTAACGTTTTTCCTTGTTCCAAATTTGGACCAGGAGATCTACCTTGGGGTAGACTTCTGGAGAGCGTTCCAGTTAGCTCCAAACATTATCAGTAGTATATCGGTTAACGAAGATTTGGATTTATTGAACGCTCATCGGTTGAACGCTGATCAGCAGGCCAGACTGGATGTAGTCAGGCAGAGATTTTTTTGTTTTGACCGTGATGGTCTAGGAAAGACGGGGCTCATGGAGCACGTCATCGATACAGGAGATGCACTCCCTGTGAAACAGCGTCACTACCCTGTCTCGCCAGCGGTACAAGTCATTTTGTATGAAGAGTTAGATCGAATGTTGGATCTCGGCGTTATCGAGGAAAGCGAAAGTCCATGGTGTTCACCAGTGGTTCTCTTGCGAAAACCAGGCAAAAATCGTCTTTGTCTGGATTCTCGTAAGGTGAACTCACTAACAAAGAAAAACGCGAATCCTCTTCCTCATATCGAAGGGGTCCTCAGTCGACTACCGGATACTTACTACATCAGTAGTATAGATCTAAAAGAAGCATTCTGGCAAATACCGTTGGAGAAACAGAGTAGGGAAAAGACTGCCTTTGCGGTACCGGGAAGACCCTTGTACCAATTTACTGTTATGCCCTTTGGGTTGTGCAATGCAGCCCAAAGGTTATGCCAGTTGATGGACAAGGTTACTCCTGCACGACTTAGGGATCGTGTTTTTGTGTATTTAGACGACCTGCTTGTCATGGCGCCGGATTTTGAAACGCATATCACCTTGTTGAGCGAAGTAGCCGACTGTTTACGCAGGGCTAATCTTACCATCAACATGAAGAAATCCAAATTTTGCTTTAAAGAGCTAAAATATTTGGGCTTCATAGTTGGTGGTGGACAGCTTAAAACTGATCCTGCTAAGGTGGAGGCAATTGTGGATTTCCCAATTCCCAAAACCCCAAGGCAGGTTCGGCGGTTACTTGGTTTAGCAGGGTGGTATCGAAAATTCATAAAGAATTTTTCTAGTCTGACTGCACCCCTAACTGACCTGCTCAAAAAGAGAAGCGATAAATTTAAAATGACAGAAGAGGCACTTCGAGCGTTCGATGAGCTAAAGAAAGCGTTAACCACGGCGCCGGTTCTTTCGCATCCGGACTTTACAAAAAGATTCTATATCCAATGTGATGCTTCGGATGCTGGAATCGGAGCTGTACTGTTCCAAAAGAATAAAGAAGACGAGGAAGTTCCAATTGCGTACTTCTCGCAAAAGTTTAATAAGAGCCAGAGAAACTACAGTGTCACCGAGAAGGATTGCATGGCGGCTGTGATGGCTGTGCAGAAATTCAGGCCGTATGTCGAGGGCATGGATTTCACAGTAATCACCGACCACTCCAGCCTTAAGTGGCTCATGAGCATGAAGGACCTGAGCGGTAAGCTCGCCAGGTGAAGTCTGTTGCTGCAATCGTATGCCTTCGACATACAGCCCCGAAAAGGTACGCTAAATGTAGTTCCAGACACTCTTTCTCGGGTACACGTAGATTCTCTGGACTTAGAAGAGGTTGAACCACTATTGGATCTGAACTCAGTTGAATTCCAATCCGAAGAATATACTAGTTTAATTGAAACAATAAAAGCTAACGCAACACAACTTCCCGATTTGAAAATTGAAGACGGTTTTGTATACAAACGAGCGTTTAGGAGAGAAGGCGATGAGATCATGCTTGGCTTTTGTGGATACCGTCTAGTCTCACAGAAGACATAATTAGTAAATCTCATAATCCCCCACGTACGGCCCACGGAGGCATAGGGAAAACCTTATACAGAATCCGTCAACACTTCTATTGGCCTAATATGACTGTCCAAATTCGTCAATATGTGTCTAATTGTAGTATATGTAAACAAAGTAAAGCGTCCAACCAAGTCTCCCGTCCACCTATTGTAACGTCCTATTGTGGTAACCGACCGTTTGAAAAATTATATATAGATTTTCTCGGACCTTACCCGAGATCAAAATCCGGCAACGCGTACGTATTTGTAGTATTGGATCATTTGTCCAAGTTTGTTTTATTGAAAGCATTGAGAAATGCGAACACGTCGAGTGTCATTCATTTTTTGCGAAATGAAGTATTCAACGTGTTTGGCGTTCCAAGTATCATCCATTCGGATAATGGAAAACAATTCTTGGCTAAAGAGTTTCAAAATCTTTTATCCAAATACGGCATAAGGCACTTCAAAACTGCCAACTATGCACCGCAGTCGAACGCGTCGGAGAGAGTTAACCGCTCGTTGTTAGCAGCCATCCGTTCGTATCTTAAAACCGATCAACGCGAATGGGATGTACATCTCAGCAATATCGCGTGTGCATTAAGGAGTTCGGTTCATAGTTCTACTGGCGTGTCACCATACTATGCCTTATTTGGAACTAATATGATGACACACGGTAGCTGCTATGAACTGGCCCGAAAACTAAACGCGGTGGGCGACAACGAGTTGTTAACTATTCCCCGACGAGATCGATTGCAGTGTATAAGAAACGAAATACGCGAAAATATTTTGAAAACGAATGATAAATCCGCAAAAACATATAATATCCGAACGAAAAAAGTAAGATTCCTGCCCGGACAGGAAGTTTATAAAAAGAATTTCATCTTGAGCAATGCTACGAAATGCTTATCTGCAAAATTATCGCCGAAATTTATAAAATGCCGAATTATTAAACAAATAGGAAATAGCATGTTTGAACTTGAAAATCTTAGCGGCAAAAAGATCGGTATATTTCACGCAAAAGATCTAAAACAATAATAAATTCGCGGCACGAAACTGTTCACATGAGATCGGATAAACAACTTAAATTCGAAACCGATAAATTAATTTTTTTAAAAACCCAAACTTCGACGAAAAACTTGGTATGCATGTTGTCCGTTTGTCTTATAAATCCTTGCATGTTTTTGTTTTGTTTGTTCACACAGTACCTGCCTTAATAACTTTTAGTTTTATTTATTTTTGTAACACTCCGCGAAAATACCTAATTTTATTTAAATTATGAAGGAAAAAGACTAGTCACACTGTACCTGAAAATTTTAAACTATTTGAAACAAATTTGTAGATTGTGTTAGTAATTATTTATTTGTTGCATGATTGTACCTTATTTTATCTATTTATTTATTTATTAAAAACTATTTATTTATTAAAAGCTATTCATTTAATTATTTATTATTATTTATTTACGAATATATTTAACTAACAACATCTGTGATTCTAATTATAAGCATCCGCAATGATTAAAAACTACGATCTGTGATTCTTACTTTACTTTATTTATTATTATCTTTATTATTAATAACAAACTGTGATATTTACAAACTTTTTATTGACTAACTGTGATATTTTTTTATATATACTTATTTATTATTTATTTATTTATTAACTTTTTATTTATTTCACTTCTTTTTACTAAAAACTACCACTTAAAATAACTTTTAAAACGCTCACCGATAAGTGCATATATGGGTACTCGCTGGCAGTATGTAGAATCCTTTTGGTAGCCGATATAGTTTGTTGACTGGTTTTGTTGAACGATATATACTGCAGTAGTTCTGAAAAAAAAAATGGTTATTAGAAAAAAAGAGGAAAACCTTCCAAAAAAATACCCACCTTTGTTACAGTGGAAGAGCGTAGGGATTCGAATAAAATCACCTCAAACCGTTTCGTTTGCTGGTTGTAGAGCGCCTTGCAAATGGGATTTCCTTCCGCCAGCTAATACGAATAATAACACAAAAAATAGAATAATAAAACAAACTATTATTGGGTACTCACTTTTGTACTTACCTATTTATGGCGTCCTACACCAATAACGGATCTTATATGTACGATTGCCCGGCTTTGGAGCGTGGGTTTACTCCCCACTTCCCCACCTTTTATTTTGTTGCTCGGTACGATAGTGAGATTGCACCCCAAATTCCAAGGTATGTACTTGGTGCCTCCAGGAAAACGAGCGGGCAGAGATTTAGCTTATCCAAAAGTAAAACAATTATTTTTCTCAGCGCCCTTATCCAGAAAAATAATTTTTTTTTGCTGAGAAATAAATCCTTCTCAGGCACTGTGATGGGAGATGCCCTCTGGTTTTGTTTTGTGTCACCTAGTGGCCACTACCGCAACAATAAACCTAAAGTTGGAAAGAAAAAAAATGGTTAACTCTGATAATTAAATAAAACCTTAATAATAAAAACTTACCAAAATAATAACAAATGACTGTATCGGGTGTCGCTGTCGGCTTGTGTTGTGAATGATGAATATGAAATGGCTTCTGCCAAAGAAAAACAAAAACACTCAAAAAGAGATGATTTTGATATATTTCAACTTTTCAACTCTTCAACTCTTCAACTCTTCTTCAACTTTTCAAACCATCATATAAAAATGAGTGAAGTTTTCACAAGAGATTGATCTCTATTATATATAGAGATCAGTGACACTAGTTTAAGAAAAAAAAAAGAATATTTAGGTAAAAATAAGGAAGTTCGGCGAACTGTCATTTATATTAAAGTTAGTTTTTTTTTACTTTTGATTATAAATAAGTCTGCTTAGTGTTGAAAATAGTGAGGTTCGGTGAAATGTCATTCCTAGTAAAATTATATTTGTTAGAAATGTAAATACTCAGTTATATTAAAGTTATTTTTTTTACATTCGGGAACAAAGTCGACTGATTAGAGACATGAAATGGATTTTTTTTGTAGTGATATTAGCTCAATTAAAGTGACGTGGTTGATAAGTACTACACATTGATTCTCCAACAGTACGGGCGACCTTATGTTTCGTCCTTTCATTGGAATATATCCAAACAAAGTACGAATTTTGTTGTGGACGCCCAAAGTGTGCCAACAATTGTCAGAAGAGTTGCCTCCTGTAGATTAACTTTTAGTGTAAACCGACTTTAAAATGGTTGACTAGTCTGGCACCCTCTGCCTTGTCATAGACAAACTATTTTCGGAACAGAATTCGAAATGTCATCGACTCCGAAAACTAAGAGTCTGTACTGTCAAGTGTCAAAGTGGTTAGGAAAAAACGTGGTGTCCCTTGACTTGTCAAATCTATTCGATCAGCACAACGAACGAGACAAATTGAAGGTTAAGACGGAAAAAAATTAAGTAGATTTTAAAATTGAAAGAATACCTGTACTGGTGCGTAGAGTACTTATTGCTAAGTGTTTAATTTATATTTTTTATAGTGTTTTTTTGTATTCAGTGCAAAGAACCAGAGAAAGTTTTCCCGTTTTTTTCTGTTGGTTGAATACCCTGTCGCAGATTTTAAAATTAAAGGAAAATAAAGTAGGGTGAGTTTTGTGAAGATGTTCTTTATTACAAGTGTGCTAAAAGTGCTACATTTTTGTAGGTTAACTATTTTCTGGCGGTCCCAGGTTATCAGTAGAGCGCTGGGCCGCCACGTTATAAAATAAAAAAATTATTGTTCCCCACGACTTTTTTTTGGCACGCCATCTTTTTCTTCGGCCGACATCTTTTTTATACGAATCAACTGTGGTTAACGTTGGAGGTCAGCTGTACGTTTTTCTTGGTTTTTCTACCAACTTGATAATATCAAGGATTGCGGCCTGGAATCACCCTCATTAGTGGACCAAAATTTGACATCCAAGCTGTTGCATCCCGCCACGATTTTGGTTAGCAACTGGAGTACCTTTTTACGTCCACAGGAGCCCCGATTACGCCTATGTGATTTGACATAACCTCTCAGCAAGTTTGAATATGTAAAAAGATCCATCGCAGTGAGTCTGTAAAAAAATAAGAAAAGGTTATTTAAGAACAAAAAGAAAACAATTTGAAACAAAAGAAAAAAAAAACAAGAACAATTTGTATGGCAGTGTATATACATATATAGGTCTCGATAGAGATTTTTTGGGACCGAAAATCAAAGGCACTGCTACTTTATAGTTCCTGCTTTAATGTTTTGTGATGTCCTTTATTTTTTTTATTGTAGAAGTTGAAGTTTTTTCAATATAAATACGCTAAATTTTCAATTAAATTTTTATAAACCTAATAATTCTAATAATCTAATCTAATATCTTGATCAATAACTGTACATTGTAAGTGAAAAGGATTTGTTTTCCCTGGCCGATCATTTTTTTTCAATTCAGGTTTTGTTTTATGATTATCCACCTTCATCGAGCTCAGTGTAGGTAGGAAATTATTTTAGTGTTGCAATTAGCGCATGTACCAAAAAGGGTACTTTCTAAGTCCTATTGGGGAAACGGATAAAGTTCACATTGATTTTTTTTTTGTTTATGTGTTTCATTGTTTCTAGTTCTACTTGAATTCTACTTTGTTTCTTTTTTTTTATGATTCAAGTCAATTAAAATTCACCATTCTTTTTTTCTTGATGTTAATGTTAGTGTCAAATAAAACTTCAGTTCAACGCCTGTATGGTTGAAATTTATGTTTTTGTTTGTTTCGTTTAAACGGAACATGATTTTTTAAAGAGTGAATTTCAGGGGTGCCTAGGGTAGCCAAGTTCTTTCGGTGAAGATGGTATGATCTGAAGCCGATCATCCACCATCATTGGGGAAATCTAAACATGGCCGCAGATTTCCATGGTTGGGTGGGTAATGGCCACACTGCAACAACATCCGCAGTGCCCTTGGGTGTGGTAAGTGTCCGTCCGCTTTTTCACCTTTTGTGAGTTCAGGCCTGATATGTGTTTTTGTTGCTGGTGAGGTTAAGTTTCGGGGGCAAGATCCCCCCCCATTCCGGCGAGCTAACTGCCGTGCTTCGCAAGCAGGCCGCGTCCCTCGGAACTTAGCATTCGTTTCCTTTTCCGAACACTTCCTTTTTTTTGGTTTCCTACCTATTCCTTTTTCTTACCCTACCTCCACACTAATTCCTTTACCTTCCCCTCCTCTTGCCTCGCAACATACCTACAGTACATAGCGATTTTTTAAGGCAAAAATGTGTTTAGGAACCTATATGGTTTTCAAGGGCACCAATGGGAAGTTACTACTGGATTTCGCACCAAGTCTCTTTTATTATTTTGTTTGGTCTTCCTACCTAAGTATTTCAACTGACAGGTATCTAGTTAAAATAAGCTTAACTAATAAATTTCTTTTTTTTTTAAATAATTGTTTTCAATAATTAATTTTCCAATTAAGAATAGGTAAATATGAAATAAATAAATAAGAAGATGAAGAAATTTAAATATTAAAATATTGAAATTACTTCTGTTTTAAGTGGAGTGAATGAATAAAATTCAATTAAAATGTACAAGAGACCTCAACTCCAGAAATGATTAGGTGCGTCAAGCTGGGTACACCACAACGGAAATTCAAAAATCTAATGATGCAGGAATTAAGCGCTTTTTTGGGGCTAATTTAGGTCTCCAATCCCAAAGGAGCACTTAAATCCCTTCACCCCAAAAACTTGTGGTGTACCCAGCTTGACGTCAAGCTGGGTACACCACAAGTTTTTGGGGTGAAGGGATTTAAGTGCTCCTTTGGGATTGGAGACCTAAATTAGCCCCAAAAAAGCGCTTAATTCCTGTACATTAGATTTTTGAATTTCCGTTGTGGTGTACCCAGCTTGACGCACCTACAGTAATGTGTTGCACATCATTATCAGCTTTATTTACTTTTCCCGCTCGTTGGTAATTTTTAATAAGCTTGTTGACAATTGCACAGGGGAAGGAATTGAAAAACAGGGTGTCACGAATAATGTTTTTATTTTTTTGGTGGTGAGAAATATCGCTTATGTCGAGAACACGGTTAATATAATTTTGTGCTGTGTTGATTATAATTTGCTTAGGTTGTTTTGAATGAAAATTAAGGAGACGTCCTGAAGCAGTTGGTTTTCTGTACCAATCGAAAACTAGTCTCTCGTTTCGCTGTGTTACTTGTACATCAAGATATGGAAGCTCGCTGTTCTTTTCCTTTTCGACCGTGAATTTAATTTTGTGGTTATAAGAATTCAGAGCATCGAGTGTGTTATTGACTTCTTCTGCTTTTATCACCGCAAACAGGTCATCCACATACTTTGTAATGACTTTTGCTCATTTATTAACGTTAACCCGGCCCCCAAGATGTCTGAAATTTTATATGGGAAATCCCATATATTTTTTGACTTTAAAAATTCATAACTTTATTTTACTGGATTTTTGTTATTTATTTAGAACAAATTAGGGGGGTGCGTCATTAAAAATAAGGTATTTGAAACAAAATATTCTGTTTACGCCAAAATTTAGCTTACTACTTATCTGTCAAATTCTATTGAAGGGTGGCTACCCAGATGATGGATTAAAAAAACCTCTGAAAATCCGATTTATTTTTAGAATTATTATAGAACCATATTTGTATCGTGTGTTGTGTTGCTGTGTGGCTTAAGCCTGATCCACATCTGTGTCTTGTGTTGTGTTGTGGAGTTGTGTGTTGCTGTCATTCCATATATTTTATGCGCCACACTGCAACATAACACACGAGACAATATGGTTCTTCGCATATGAAATACATTGTATCGATACCGACACACGACTCCACAGCACACCACATGACACAGATGTGGATCAGGCTTTAGGAAATATATGTAATGACCGCGACACACGACTCCACAACACAAAGCACACGATACATGAGTGGTTTCGACTTAAAAGCTTTTCTACTGGCTTCAAACTGGCTTTGAAAAAGGCAAGCGAGGTGACGAGCAAGTTGCTCACGTTTGTGTCTGTTGGTAAGAAAATGTGAGTGTCTTGCCACTGGCTAGCCAGTACTTCCTCGTGTGGCCTCAGCATCAGAAAAAATTAATCGATTTTCTGATTTCTTCGAATAGTAATGAGAATCGTTCATTACCACTTAACGAAAATATACATAGGTTGGAATCGGCTTCGAGGTCCAGCTCGCTTCAATACCACACAAAGTGAACTTAGTAGATAACATAGGTACGTAATACATTATAAGTATCCTCATATTAAATATAATAACTAAATAGTGTCTTGTTTTAAAAACTTTAAACTTTACCTAAATAGTCTCCTTATTTTTAAAGATTTTAATTTATACAAAAACGTTTATACTTTAATTTTTTTTTAATTTAAAATCATTTCGGGAGGGGCTTCATTTTTTTAATTGAATTTTATTCATTCACTCCACTTAAAACAGAAGTAATTTCAATATTTTAATATTTAAATTTCTTCATCTTCTTATTTATTTATTTATTTCATATTTACCTATTTTTAATTGGAACATTAATTATTGAAAACAATTATTTAAAAAAAAAGAAATTTATTAGTTAAGCTTATTTTAACTAGGTACCTATAAGTTGAAATACTTAGTTAGGAAGACCAAACAAAATAATAAAAAGAGACTGGGTGCGAAACCCACTAGTAACTATAAACATTTATGCCTTAAAAAATCGATATGTACTGTAGGTATTTATAATATAACAGTTTCTAGTTTTTTTTGAACAAAGTCTACAATCTAACTGCGACATTCCTTAAACGGCACAAAGAAGTTTATATTGTCTCAGCTGACAAAGGCAATGTTACAGTTGCCATGTACAAGACAGACTACATGAACAAAATGCAGGATCTAATGTCAGACAGAAACATATACAGGGTGCTAAGAAAAACCCAACAACAACTTTGCAAACAAAAAACAATGATTTGGTAAAAGATTTATTTGAATAAGATCTTATTTCTCAACATGAAAAGAAGCGGATGACTACGTATACTGCGAGCAGTCCAAAAATGTACGGGTAGCCGAAGATCCATAAAACAAATATACCTTTGACACCAATCTGTGCCTCAACAAATGTCCCGTGTTATGAGTTGTCGAAGTTTATGGTTAAGATTCTTCAAAACTTGACAAAGGATTCAAAATTCAATGTTAAAAATTCCATGGAGTTCATTGAAAAAGTATATCCACTTGAACTGGAAAAAGGAGAAATATTGGTTTCTTTTGATGTGGTCTCTTTATTTACGAGCATACCAATCGGACTGATTTTGGACATTATTATGAAAAATTGGAACAATATTAAAGAGTATACCAATATCAAAAAAGCTAAATTCATGGAAATACTCCGATTCTGTCTCATAGACAATTACTTCTTGGAGTTTGATGGTACCATCTTCCAACAAAAACTAGGAGTCAAATGGGTAGCCCCACCTCACCGATTTTAGCGTGTATTGTGTTGGAGACTTTGCTAGAAGACGTGTTTAGTAAGCTTCACTATAAACCAAAAGTCATTACAAAGTATGTGGATGACCTGTTTGCGGTGATAAAAGCAGAAGAAGTCAATAACACTCTCGATGCTCTGAATTCTTATAACCACAAAATTAAATTCACGGTCGAAAAGGAAAAGAACAGCGAGCTTCCATATCTTGATGTACAAGTAACACAGCGAAACGAGAGACTAGTTTTCGATTGGTACAGAAAACCAACTGCTTCAGGACGTCTCCTTAATTTTCATTCAAAACAACCTAAGCAAATTATAATCAACACAGCACAAAATTATATTAACCGTGTTCTCGACATAAGGGATATTTATCACCACCACAAAAATAAAAACATTATTCGTGACACCCTGTTTTTCAATTTCGATATTCGTAGGTGCGTCAAGCTGGGTACACCACAACGGAAATTCAAAAATCTAATGATGCAGGAATTAAGCGCTTTTTTGGGGCTAATTTAGGTCTCCAATCCCAAAGGAGCACTTAAATCCCTTCACCCCAAAACTTGTGGTGTACCCAGCTTGACGTCAAGCTAGATTTTTGAATTTCCGTTGTGGTGTACCCAGGTTGACGCACCTGGTTTTTGTGGGATTCGATCAGAAATAATATAAACAACGAGAAAATGAAGTTGCTCCCGTTCAAAAAGGTGCGTGCTATTTGCAAGAAAAATCAAAACGTGCAAGAAAGTGCATTATTCACCTGTTTATTGTTATTTTCTTAAGCAGGGTGTCCCTTAATTCGTCAATTTTAGGGTATGATTCTGGGGTATATTCTAAGAAAAAAAATTGTTCTACAGTAAGGGCCTATCTCTAATTTTTGTATCATTTATCGGGAATTTAATTTACTATCCAGTGTATTATAGAGATCAGTGAGCTCAGCCCATCCGCTGTAAAATGCCTTTAATTTATTTTTCATACGGTGTTTTTTTTTTTTTTTTTTTTTTATATTGAGCGCGTGCAAAAGGGGTTGTGACTACCCTTAAGATGATATACACAGCACGAGCGATTAGGTAGATTGGAGGGGATTTAAAAGGAGATACCGATGCACATTGGTTTTGAACGTCTGTAGATCACAATGGGAGGGGAAAATTGAGCTGGGTAGAGCATTCCACATTCGAGTAGTGCGACTAAAGAAAGAATCTCTGTACTTAACAGTACGTCCGAAATTGGGCTCAAGGGTAAACTGATGGGCATTCCTAGAAGCGCGAGTATTACGGTTGAATTGTTTGAGGGGAGGAATGCAACTGGCTATTTCACTAGAGCATTGTTTATGGAAATAACGGTAAAATAACGAAAGACATGAAACATTTCGACGGTGCTCAAGAGATGAGAATGTTTCCGTTATAGTTCTTTCACCTATCATTTTAAGAGCTCTCTTTTCGATTCTATCCAATAAACTCAAGTGGGTTATTGGAGCACCTGCCCAAATGTGAGAGTTATACTCAAGTTTTGGACGAATAAAGGCTTTGTAGATCACAGCCAGATCAGAAGGGGAGAAAAATTTCTTGCATCGACGGAGAAAACCTAAACACTTAGCAGCATTTTTGGCGATGTCGAATATGTGGTCGTTCCATAAAAGGTGGTCTGTGACACACATACCGAGGACTGAAAGCTTTTCGGTTTCCTCAATGCAAGTGCCACTCATGGATAGTGGCATGGGGGGTGGGTTTTGTTTTAACGACAGTAGACAGCATTGAGTTTTTGAAGCATTAAATTCTACACGATTTTTAATTCCCCATTGGACAATGCTGTCGAGATCAGAATTTAATGAGCTTATCATACGCTGCCGTTCAAGTTCCACATCCGAAGGACATGGATGTGAATCTAAGAACGAATATGAAAAGCTGAGGGTACTGTCGTCAGCGAAACAATTTAATGGATTAGAAGTTTCAGATAAAAGATCGTTTATGAATATAAGGAAGAGAGTCGGAGACAGAACGGAGCCCTGGGGCACACCAGCATTTATTTTGTGAATTTCAGACTTGAAACCATCCAATACAACTTGTATTGAACGGTCCGAAAGGTAATTTCTAATCCAACGAAGAAGAGATTCATCGATACCAAATGCACGCATTTTCGATAAGAGAGCTTGATGCCAAACTCTATCAAATGCTTTAGAAATATCAAGCGCAATAATCTTACTTTCTCCAAAACGATGTAAAGATTTGTGCCACTGTTCGGTGAGATATACCATCAGATCACCAGTGGACCTATTGCTACGAAAGCCGTACTGCCGGTCATTAAGAAGCTTTCGTTCTTCGAGATATTTCTTTAGCTGAAAATTAATCAGCGTTTCCATGACCTTGGAAAGAAGGGACGTAAGCGCAATTGGCCGATAGTTGGAGGGGGAAGAAGACACGCCTTTTTTAGGGACAGGCTGGACAAATGCTGTTTTCCATCCACTCGGAAAGAGACCAGTAGAGTAGGACAGATGGAAAAGCTTACGCAGTGGTTTTGCCAGCGTTGAAGAACACCTCTTCAGAACAATGGGAGGGATACTATCCGGGCCAGCGGATTTGTGTATATCGAGATCTTTCAGAACTCTGGCAACTGCACGAGTGCGGAAGAAGATTTGTCCCATAGAATCATTTGTGCTCTCAAGTACAGGAGGAGTCATAACACTTTCAGGCAGCGACGAATTAACAGCAAACTGTGCTGCAAGCAAATTGGCTTTATCGATTGAGCTGACAAAAGGAGTATCGTTGAAGACGAGCGTTGGAACCGAGGATGAGGTGGTGTTTCGTATGTTTTTTACAAATGACCAAAAATTTTTACTACCTTTGTTTTTTGCACTGGCACTGGCACTTGCACTATGATGTTGTATGATGATTGTGGGTTATTTTTTTTGTTTGTATTTCGCGGCGCAATTAGATTATTATTATTTTTTTTTATATTTTATTGTAAAAGATGGTGAGGGTGGGTATTTAATTTTTTTATTTTTATAGTAAGGGAAGAGCACTGTGTAATTGAATGCAATGGGTATTTGGTAAGGTATTTCCACCACTCGCGCACACACCACTGTTTGGCTTTGACAGCTAACTGCATAAAATATAATGGAAACATGAAGCTTTTACTACCTGAAATGAATCAACCGTTATGTTAAGAACTGATCAAAATCGGTTTTGTACTCGACAGCTCAACTTTTTTTCTTGACTTAAGTTCCGCTCGGTTGTGAAAATTTCACACTGTGCGACGATAGTAAGGGGGATGAAACAAGAAAATCAAAAAAATGCGCTTATGGGCTTATGGATATAGAAGTATATACATAGTATAAGGTATACGTAGGTATTTTATTCTTTTTTCTTTCTTAGCATTTGAATTTTGAATTATTTGGTTTTGCTTTTGATGAATATGAAGGCAACGGTGTTAAACTTTTTTCTACGAGGGAATGGTCTTGTAACGTTGCGATATTTCATATTTTATGCAATATTATAGTATGTATCTCAATTGGGTTTTTCGTATGTCCCGGTCTACACTGAACGATTTTTCCAGTGCCGATCTTTTGTTCGTTGGTGAAGGGAGTGAAAACTGAGGGGTAGGGATCAAATCGTTTGTACCACAAAACTCGAACGATTTTTCCAGTCCGTTTATGTTCTCTTTCGCCCTCTTTACAGTTTTTTGTGTGTGTTCGGTGTAAATGTGCCGTTGGGTTGATGGTGTGAGTGAATATCAATTCAAAATGAAGAGCACAGAAATAGAAAAATGAAGAAGACAAGTTTAAGTTGAATAAGTAAGGAGTTAAGAAAAAAGCAATATTCATGAGATTCTTAGAATTTTATAACTTATTCCCAAAAAAAACTAGAAACTGTTCTATTATAAATACCTACAGTACATAGCGATTTTTTAAGGCAAAAATGTGTTTAGGAACCTATATGGTTTTCAAGGGCACCAATGGGAAGTTACTACTGGATTTCGCACCCAGTCTCTTTTATAATTTTGTTTGGTCTTCCTACCTAAGTATTTCAACTGATAGGTATCTAGTTAAAATAAGCTTAACTAATAAATTTCTTTTTTTTTTAAATAATTGTTTTCAATACTTAATTTTCCAATTAAGAATAGGTAAATATGAAATAAATAAATAAGAAGATGAAGAAATTTAAATATTAAAATATTGAAATTACTTCTGTTTTAAGTGGAGTGAATGAATGAAATTCAATTAAAATGTACAAGAGACCTCAACTCCAGAAATGATTAGGTGCGTCAAGCTGGGTACACCACAACTGACTTACTTTACTTTTACTTTTGATGGCGCTCACAGCCCAGGATGGGCTTCGGCCTCAACTAACAAGCCCCTCCAGCCAGCTCTGTCCCTAGCTAGCCGCTTCCAGTTGCGCACACCGAGTGCTTTGATGTCGTCATTCACTTGATTGCGCCACCTGTTACGGGTTCTTCCTCTGCTGCGTACCCCATCGGGGTTGGATTCGAAGACTCGTCGGGCAGGTGCGTTGCTGTCCATACGCTCCACGTGCCCCAGCCATCTAAGCCGCTGTATTTTCAGCTTTTTGACCAGGTCAACGTCGCTGTATAGCCCGTATAGCTCGTCGTTGAATCTTCTCCTCCATACTCCTTCGATACACACCGGACCGAAAATCACACGAAGAATCTTCCTCTCAAAGCACCCTAGCAGATTTTTATCCGAATCTTTCAGTGTCCATGCTTCTGACCCATAAAGCAGGACCCGGATGATTAGGGTTTTGTATAAAGTCTCCTTGGTTCTCTGAGAGAGGGCCTTACTACTTAAATGCCTTCTTAGACCGAAGAAACAGCGGTTGGCAAGAGTAATTCTTCGCTTGATCTCTGCACTGATGTCATTCTGCGATGTAATAGTGGAGCCCAGGTAGACAAAGTCCTTGACAACTTCGAAGTTATATCTGTCCATCGTGATATTTTGCCCGAGTCGACGATGTTGAGATTCCTCTCTCGATGACAGCATATACTTTGTCTTGTCCTCATTAACCGCCAATCCCATTCTAGCCGCCTCCGATTCAATGCTCGCAAATGCCCCTGCCACAGCTCGCTTCGTTCTGCCGACAATGTCTATGTCATCCGCATATGCAAGCAATTGAACGGACTTTTGATAGATTGTACCGCTGGTGTTGACATGTGCGTTGCGTACAATGGCTTCAAGAACGATGTTGAATAGGTTGCATGATAACGCGTCGCCTTGCCTCAATCCTTTCTCAACATCAAAGGAATCGGTGGTGTTCTTACCAATTTTGACGGAGCAGCGAGATTTCTCCATCGTCATCCTGCACAAGCGGACGAGTTTGGCAGGGATGCCGAGACTCGACATGGCTCTGTATAATTCGTCCCTTTTCACGCTATCATACGCGACTTTAAAATCGATAAAAAGGTGGTGTGTATCGATCTGGAATTCCCGGGATTTTTCTAAAATCTGTCGGAGTGTGAACATTTGATCGACGGTTGACTTGCCTGGCCTAAAACCGCACTGATAAGGGCCGATCAGATCGTTGACAAAAGGTTTTAAGCGGTCACACAGGATGGCCGACAAGATTTTATAAGCGACGTTTAGGAGACTAATTCCTCTGTAGTTGGTACATTTCAGAACATCTCCCTTTTTATGGATGGGGCACACTATACCGAGGTTCCATTCATCGGGCATACTTTCCTCCGACCAAATTTTGCAGATGAGCTGGTGTATGCTCCTAGCCAATTCATCTCCCGCTGATTTAAATAGTTCGGCTTGTAAGCCATCCGCACCTGCAGCCTTGTACGACTTAAGTTTGGATATCGCCAGCCGAACTTCGGTTAGGTCGGGTGGACGGAACTCTTGGCCATCATCGTCCAAGTTGAATGGAGCGTTCTGCCTATTAGCGGCATCTTGGCTGTCTTCGCCATTAAGCAGTCTAGAGAAGTGTTCTTTCCAGATCCTCAGCACTGACTGTGTGTCTACTACCATATTCCCACTCTCATCTCGGCAGGCTTCCGTTTTAGCCTTGAATCCTTGGGTGGATCGCTTCACCCTCTGATAAAATTTTCGAACATCTCCCCTACCGCTACAACCCTCAATAGACTCTACCGCCCGCTTCTCGTGCTCTCTCTTTTTCCTCCTGAGAAGTCGGCGTTCCTCTTTTCGTTTCAGCCCGTAGAGCTCCCGGGCCACTCTCTCAGCAGCTCTTGTTCGAGTCTGCAGCATTGCCTGGTAGGCCTCGTCCTTAGCTGCATGCGCTAGCCGGCACTCCTCATCGAACCAGGGGTTTCGTTGTATTCGCCTAGTGAAACCCAGCACATCAGAGGCGGCACTTCTAATGGCTTGTTGACAGTGTTCCCACTGGGTACACCACAAGGGAAATTCAAAAATCTAATGATGCAGGAATTAAGCGCTTTTTTGGGGCTAATTTAGGTCTCCAATCCCAAAGGAGCACTTAAATCCCTTCACCCCAAAACTTGTGGTGTACCCAGCTTGACGTCAAGCTTGATTGATTATAATTTGCTTAGGTTGTTTTGAATGAAAATTAAGGAGACGTCCTGAAGCAGTTGGTTTTCTGTACCAATCGAAAACTAGTCTCTCGTTTCGCTGTGTTACTTGTACATCAAGATATGGAAGCTCGCTGTTCTTTTCCTTTTCGACCGTGAATTTAATTTTGTGGTTACAAGAATTCAGAGCATCGAGAGTGTTATTGACTTCTTCTGCTTTTATCACCGCAAACAGGTCATCCACATACTTTGTAATGACTTTTGGTTTATAGTGAAGCTTACTAAACACGTCTTCTAGCAAAGTCTCCAACACAATACACGCTAAAATCGGTGAGGTGGGGCTACCCATTTGACTCCTGGTTTTTGTTGGAAGATGGTACCATCAAACTCCAAGAAGTTATTGTCTATGAGACAGAATCGGAGTATTTCCATGAATTTAGCTTTTTTGATATTGGTATACTCTTTAATATTGTTCCAATTTTTCATAATAATGTCCAAAATCAGTCCGATTGGTATGCTCGTAAATAAAGAGACCACATCAAAAGAAACCAATATTTCTCCTTTTTCCAGTTCAAGTGGAGATACTTTTTCAATGAACTCCATGGAATTTTTAACATTGAATTTTGAATCCTTTGTCAAGTTTTAAAGAATCTTAACCATAAACTTCGACAACTCATAACACGGGACATTTGTTGAAGCACAGATTGGTGTCAAAGGTATATTTGTTTTATGGATCTTCGGCTACCCGCACATTTTTGGACTGCTCGCAGTATACGTAGTCATCCGCTTCTTTTCATGTTGAGAAATAAGATCTTATTCAAATAAATCTTTTACCAAATCATTGTTTTTTGTTTGCAAAGTTGTTGTTGGCTTTTTCTTAGCACCCTGTATATGTTTCTGTCTGACATTAGATCATGCATTTTGTTCATGTAGTCTGTCTTGTACATGGCAACTGTAACATTGCCTTTGTCAGCTGAGACAATATAAACTTCTTTGTGCCGTTTAAGGAATGTCGCAGTTAGATTGTAGACTTTGTTCAAAAAAAACTAGAAACTGTTCTATTATAAATACCTACAGTACACATCGATTTCTTAAGGCAAAAATGTTTATAGGAACCTATATGGTGTTCAAGGGCACCAATGGGAAGTTACTAGTGGGTTTCGCACCCAGTCTCTTTTTATTATTTTGTTTGGTCTTCCTAACTAAGTATTTCAACTTATAGGTACCTAGTTAAAATAAGCTTAACTAATAAATTTCTTTTTTTTTAAATAATTGTTTTCAATAATTAATTTTCCAATTAAAAATAGGTAAATATGAAATAAATAAATAAGAAGATGAAGAAATGTAAGTATTAAAATATTGAAATTACTTCTGTTTTAAGTGGAGTGAATGAATAAAATTCAATTAAAAAAATGAAGCCCCTCCCGAAATGATTTTAAATTAAAAAAAAATTAAAGTATAAACGTTTTTGTATAAATTAAAATCTTTAAAAATAAGGAGACTATTTAGGTAAAGTTTAAAGTTTTTAAAACAAGACACTATTTAGTTATTATATTTAATATGAGGATACTTATAAGGTATTACGTACCTATGTTATCTACTAAGTTCACTTTGTGTGGTATTGAAGCGAGCTGGACCTCGAAGCCGATTCCAACCTATGTATATTTTCGTTAAGTGGTAATGAACGATTCTCATTACTATTCAAAGAAATCAGAAAATCGATTAATTTTTTCTGATGCTGATGCCACACGAGGAAGTACTGGCTAGCCAGTGGCAAGACACTCACATTTTCTTACCAACAGACACAAACGTGAGCAACTTGCTCGTCACCTCGCTTGCCTTTTTCAAAGCCAGTTTGAAGCCAGTAGAAAAGCTTTTAAGTCGAAACCACTCATGTATCGTGTGCTTTGTGTTGTGGAGTCGTGTGTCGCGGTCATTACATATATTTCCTAAAGCCTGATCCACATCTGTGTCATGTGGTGTGTAGTGGAGTCGTGTGTCGGTATCGCTACAATGTATTTCATATGCGAAGAACCATATTGTCTCGTGTGTTATGTTGCAGTGTGGCGCATAAAATATATGGAATGACAGCGACACACAACTCCACAACACAACACTAGACACAGATGTGGATCAGGCTTAAGCCACACAGCAACACAACACACGATACAAATATGGTTCTATAATAATTCTAAAAATAAATCGGATTTTCAGAGGTTTTTTTAATCCATCATCTGGGTAGCCACCCTTCAATAGAATTTGACAGATAAGTAGTAAGCTAAATTTTGGCGTAAACAGAATATTTTGTTTCAAATACCTTATTTTTAATGACGCACCCCCCTAATTTGTTCTAAATAAATAACAAAAATCCAGTAAAATTTTAGCTCATTTTATTAACGTTAACTGGGCCCCCCAAGACGTCTAAAGATTTATATGGGAAATCCCATGTATTTTTGTAAATTCAAATCTTAAAAATCTTAACTTTGGTAACTATTGATAAAAAAATTGAATTTTGGAACAAATGTTGTCACTTTTGTCATAATTATAAAAGTGTATTAGAAACAAATTTATAACAGTTATTTCCCTACTTATAGCCATTTAAACAAAAATATCTTTTTTATTTAATTCTTAATTTTAATAAATGCTGTAAATTTTTTTTAAATAAATGTTTTTAAAAATGACAACAGTTACTACATGTGTGCAGAAATTCAATTTTCTTTATCAATCATTACTAAAGTTATGAATTTTTAAAGTCAAAAAATATATGGGATTTCCCATATAAAATTTCAGACATCTTGGGGGCCGGGTTAACGTTAATAAATGAGCAAAAGTCATTACAAAGTATGTGGATGACCTGTTTGCGGTGATAAAAGCAGAAGAAGTCAATAACACTCTCGATGCTCTGAATTCTTATAACCACAAAATTAAATTCACGGTCGAAAAGGAAAAGAACAGCGAGCTTCCATATCTTGATGTACAAGTAACACAGCGAAACGAGAGACTAGTTTTCAATTGGTACAGAAAACAAACTGCTTCAGGACGTCTCCTTAATTTTCATTCAAAACAACCTAAGCAAATTATAATCAACACAGCACAAAATTATATTAACCGTGTTCTCGACATAAGCGATATTTCTCACCACCAAAAAAATAAAAACATTATTCGTGACACCCTGTTTTTCAATTCCTTCCCCTGTGCAATTGTCAACAAGCTTATTAAAAATTACCAACGAGCGGGAAAAGTAAATAAAGCTGATAATGATGTGCAACACATTACTGTAGGTACGTCAAGCTGGGTACACCACAACGGAAATTCAAAAATCTAATGTACAGGAATTAAGCGCTTTTTTGGGGCTAAT
The DNA here is from genome assembly GCA_949320155.1 of Melangyna quadrimaculata. Lineage (NCBI taxonomy): Eukaryota > Metazoa > Arthropoda > Insecta > Diptera > Syrphidae > Melangyna > Melangyna quadrimaculata. Next base: position 108,979,615 of record OX439485.1, read on the forward strand.
TTAGGTCTCCAATCCCAAAGGAGCACTTAAATCCCTTCACCCCAAAAACTTGTGGTGTACCCAGCTTGACGTCAAGCTGGGTACACCACAAGTTTTGGGGTGAAGGGATTTAAGTGCTCCTTTGGGATTGGAGACCTAAATTAGCCCCAAAAAAGCGCTTAATTCCTGCATCATTAGATTTTTGAATTTCCGTTGTGGTGTACCCAGCTTGACGCACCTAATCATTTCTGGAGTTGAGGTCTCTTGTACATTTTAATTGAATTTTATTCATTCACTCCACTTAAAACAGAAGTAATTTCAATATTTTAATATTTAAATTTCTTCATCTTCTTATTTATTTATTTCATATTTACCTATTCTTAATTGGAAAATTAATTATTGAAAACAATTATTTAAAAAAAAAAGAAATTTATTAGTTAAGCTTATTTTAACTAGATACCTATCAGTTGAAATACTTAGGTAGGAAGACCAAACAAAATAATAAAAGAGACTGGGTGCGAAATCCAGTAGTAACTTCCCATTGGTGCCCTTGAAAACCATATAGGTTCCTAAACACATTTTTGCCTTAAAAAATCGCTATGTACTGTAGGTATTTATAATAGAACAGTTTCTAGTTTTTTTTGGGAATAAGTTATAAAATTCTAAGAATCTCATGAATATTGCTTTTTTCTTAACTCCTTACTTATTCAACTTAAACTTGTCTTCTTCATTTTTCTATTTCTGTGCTCTTCATTTTGCATTGATATTCACTCACACCATCAACCCAACGGCACATTTACACCGAACACACACAAAAAACTGTAAAGAGGGCGAAAGAGAACATAAACGGACTGGAAAAATCGTTCGAGTTTTGTGGTACAAACGATTTGATCCCTACCCCTCAGTTTTCACTCCCTTCACCAACGAACAAAAGATCGGCACTGGAAAAATCGTTCAGTGTAGACCGGGACATACGAAAAACCCAATTGAGATACATACTATAATATTGCATAAAATATGAAATATCGCAACGTTACAAGACCATTCCCTCGTAGAAAAAAGTTTAACACCGTTGCCTTCATATTCATCAAAAGCAAAACCAAATAATTCAAAATTCAAATGCTAAGAAAGAAAAAAGAATAAAATACCTACGTATACCTTATACTATGTATATACTCCTATATCCATAAGCCCATAAGCGCATTTTTTTGATTTTCTTGTTTCATCCCCCTTACTATCGTCGCACAGTGTGAAATTTTCACAATCGAGCGGAACTTAAGTCAAGAAAAAAAGTTGAGCTGTCGAGTACAAAACCGATTTTGATCAGTTCTTAACATAACGGTTGATTCATTTCAGGTAGTAAAAGCTTCATGTTTCCATTATATTTTATGCAGTTAGCTGTCAAAGCCAAACACCGTATGAAAAATAAATTAAAGGCATTTTACAGCGGATGGGCTGAGCTCACTGATCTCTATAATACACTGGATAGACTGGATAGAAACTTGTGGTGTACCCAGCTTGACGCACCTACGAATATCGACAGTCAAATTGAATCTATGCAAAAAATCAGCTCCTATGGATGATCGATGTCTGAATTCGTCCACCGTTCGCAGTAATTAGTAATAAATCGTTCGGTTGTTTGATATGCTGGCAGAATTTACGAGGAATGATCGAAATTTCTGCACCGGTATCTATCAAAAATTGAAGTTTGTAATTTTTATCGCGAATGAAAAGACGGTGCGAAAAGTTTACCTCATGCATAGCCGCGTTTGAGATTTGGCGAATTAGTTTTTTGAATTTTTACTTGCGTCCGACTGATAGGTGCAGGATTGCTTCGAGTAATCCCTTGCTTTATTTCCGAATTTACGATGAAACCAGCAAATCAATTTATTTTCCTTCGATCTACTCTGCGAACGGTGACTACTTCTGGACCTGTCGCGGGAAAAACGTCTGGATGCTCTGTCAAAATTGTTTGACCTCGAAAAATCTGTTTCGAGTTGTTCTATTTTCAAAATTATTTTTTGCAGAAGCTCGGAGTCAGAAGTAGAAACATGAGGTGAATTAACTTGGGCCACGTGTGAACTAAAAACTGCTGAGAAGTGATGGAGTCTATCGGCTATAGCGAAAAGGTCGCTTTGAGTCTGGGAGTTGTCAACTGCCATGAAGGAAATGCGTATTGTCGACGGAAGTCGATTATCCAAAGTTTCATGACTAACAGCGTATTGACAAGATTGTTACCAGTTGCCAGACTTTCCATACTCCTATAAAGTTCCGATGGCTTCATGTCACCTAGTTCAACAGAGAGTCCAAACGCTTCTCCTCGCTATCTTGATTTCTCTCGAGTAAAACTTTTTTAAGGTTTTCGTATTTTTCTTGCGCGGGAGGTGAAACTAAAACGTCGGCAACCGATTCCATAGTTTGATTATTCAGTGACGCCACTAAATAATCGTATTTCGTATTACTTGCCGTGATGTTTTTTAGACGGAACTGGGTTTCGATTTGTAGAAACCATAAGTCAGGTCTATTGTTCCAAAAATGTGGAATTTTAATTTTAATTGTTGAGCAAGATTGTTAGCATTAGCAATGGGATTTGGGGGATCGGTTGGCAAAACGCCATTGCTTCCACCCGAACCTCCTGCTGCTTTGTTATCGAGAGACATTGTCAGTTTTAAAATCGAGGAAAATAAGAAAATCCGTTAAAACTACAAAACAAGCAGAAGAAAATTAAATCCGTATCGTTAAATATTACGCGGTAAACTTGTTTAATATTTGGCGTTTTTGTTTTTTGGCTCTAAATAAACCTCTGAGCAGAGGCTGAGCGATCAGAGCAGAGCTCTGAGCAGATTATGATCAGAGCCCTCAGACTTATTTATGAAACACATTTGAGCACTGAACTGTCATTTCATAGGTGTGTTACTAAAATACATTTTTGTTTACCTGATTTAGACGGGCGGCTGTCCTGGGAATCAATTTTTAATTTTTTGTATTTCTTTCGTCTGTCAAATCACTGAAAAAAGTGAAGTTGGCTCCGCTCAGCGTTTCGCTCGATTTGCTCGGTCATTTTATTCTGAGCTAATCGATTAAGCTCTGAGCTAGCTCAGATGGAAAAAAGAAACACACTTTTTGAGCTGTGATATGTCTGAGCTAAAAAAAAACATAGAATTTTTGTTTGACAGTTTCGTGATATGCTCAGAGTTAAAAAGAAAAACACCAATTATAGCGTGATGCTCGGTAGGAGATGAACGGGATTCTTAATCCACCGTAACTGGATACTACTAACCGCACAAGGTATAAAAACCGTAATAAAAATCGTGCCCACGATCAACCGAACCACGCTCTTCAGAATTACCAAAACACCGAATATTTAAAATGTTAATTTTATTGAACATTATTTGTTTCAATTTTTTTTTTTACATATTGTATTTATAAAGGAAAATTTTTAAAAAGAATATAAATTTTGTTTTTTTTTTTGTAATTTAATTTAATATTTTATTTATAAAAAAAAAAAATTTAAAAAGAATATAAATTTTTTTTTAATTTAATATATAATTTGGTTTGAATAATTCTTGTACTCAATGTACTTTTTTTTTACAAAGTTTTTGTATAACACTTTGATTTTATTTCTTGATAATGGTTGATGTACGAGCTGTTGTATCTGATGGTTGTTGGATGAGCTGTGTTGAGTTTCGTGGTGAGGTTCTAGGTGGCGCCTCAAAATTATTTTGTAGCTTAATGATGGTGGAGTAATTGATGGTGATGTTGATGGCACTAAGCTGGATGATTTTTTTTTATTTTGGCCTTGTGGTAGCTGGACGATGGTGCTGATATATGTAGGCCGTGGTGTGTATGCCTTTGTCCCTATGTACATATATATATACATACGGAATGATGATGATGTAGTCGGTGGACGATGATGGTTTATTATATTTGCTGGGGCGGTGGTGGATTTCTTTAAACTTGCTTGAGTTGATTGAGGTGTGCTTCTGGCACTACATATCCTTCTTGCTGCACGAAGTATGTCACCTCGTGTGCGCAAACCGGTGTCACTTTCGTTGGTTATCTTTTGGCGATAACGTGGTGGCTGGACTGCTGGTGCCTTTTTTTTGTGTTTGGCGAATCGTGGTGGCTAGGCGGTGGTAGGATGCTGGTGCACTTAATACTACCACCATGCGGCTCGGTGCCTATTGGTTTTCACTTTTTTATTTTTTTTTTGTGTGTCGGGGTCACCAATTTGTGCCCTCTTCTAGGCACAATATTTTAATTAAATAAAAGAGTAAACACTTGTTTTATATTTAACTATTTATTTTACTTTAAGTTAATTTTAGGTTTTAACTAGTATATAAGTTTTAATATAAATTTAAGTTATTTAAACAAGGCACGTCGCCACCATATCATACAAGTGTTAAGAGAAGACTAATAAATTTTAAATTCCAAAAAAGCAAAATGCCGGAAGTGCAATAATGCTATATAAGTAGTTGTTAAGTTGGTAGATCTTAATTTTTATATTTAAAGGTTGGTATGCCAATTAAGGTTCGGCCTGAAGGGCCAATGTGACAATTAAGGTTCGACCTGAAGGGCCAATGTAGAGGTGAATGTGCGAACACGCTACATACGTTCGTTCGGGGTACTTTTTTCGTCCACCATATCTCGAAAACCAATAAAGATATCACCCTCGGATGAATTTTATTTTACAGATAATTTTTCCATAACGTGCTATATGCTGTTTTCTTACAAATTTAATAACCCGTTTTTTTTACTACAGCAATTTACTACATCAAATATTAAAAAAATTCAACAGACACTTTTTTTAAACTAAGAAAAACAGTTGAAAAACTATTTTCGTCTCAAATATTTCAAGAACCAGAAATGATACCGAACCCAGTCTATTTTTTTTTACATATAATGACGTAGTCAACAAATGATATATTTTTTTTTTTTAATTCAGTAAACAGTTTTTTTTTAGAGCAAAAAACTGGATACAAAATTATTAAATATTCTTAACAAATGGTTTTTCAACCCAAATATTTTGAAAAACAATAATATCGATTTCAAATTTCTACCAAAAATATAAACCTATACCATCTTAATGTTGTGTAATTTTGAGATTTTTAAAACCACCCTTTAAAAAGCTAAAAATCAAAATGTTGCAAGAAAAAACTTTTCAAAAATGTTTTCATTCGAAAAATTCTTACACTCAAATTCTTAGAATTGTTTAAGCTATTTACAAAAAAAATATAAGAAAATTACTATTATAAATATCTAAAGTACAACATAAAGGTAATGTCACATTTTGCCCTGTATCTCTATATATATATTAGAGTGGGCCGAAAAAACACGTTTTTTTCGAATTTCAAATCGCAATACCGGGGAAAACTTTCGAATTGGGGAGACTAAGAGAGATTTGAAAAAATAATCAAAATCGGTTCCTATCTTCCGATCGCCCATGCGCTCTGAAGTTTGGAACATTTTTGAAAAATGGTATTTAAAAAAAAATATTTGAACTACCCCAACGTCTTAATTTTTGAATGTAATAGTTCCAGGTGGATTGTTCATGAACAAAATAATAAGTAAACAAAAGAATGGTTCAAATAATAAAAGTGTTAAAGAGAAATAAGCTATTCCAATAAGTTAACGTTAAGAAAAAAAAAGAGAAACAATAAAGAAAAAACCCGAATTTATTTCGTTTTACTCAATTGGCACAAACAAAAACAATCACACGAAAAACCAGGTAAAAACCCCTTTGAGAATCGTGCTTCTCAATCAAAAATAAATAGCACGACAGGTCTATCAATGTGCATTTCGAAAGAACAAGAGCAGGTAGAGCAGAAGCAGAATTTCATCAGTACGTATTCACGTGGCGATTCTGGAAGGTTTATTGTTGTAATTCCACTGAAAGAATCAGCGAGAGATTGGAAGTTCAGAACTTATCGTAAGTAAGTACATCATTGCGTAACTAAAAAATTCAGGGTGGTGTTTGATGCCAGCCGCAAAACAACTAGGGGTATTTCACTCAACGAGGTACAAATGTTAGAGGAAAAACTACAGAAAGACTTACATGAAATATTAAAGCGTTTTAGAAGGCATCGAATTGCTATCAATGCGGATATCAAAATGATGTTTCAGATGGTAAAGGTTGCGAAGGAACATTGGGACCTCCAAAGGATTTTTTTGGAGAGAAAACCCCAACGAAAGATTGAAGGAATATTGGCTGACGGTAATCACTTATGGTATGACACTTATGGTCGGCTCATAATGCGGTACGGGCACTGATGCAGTTTGGAAGGAGTTGGAATTTCCAAATGTGGCAAAAGCAACATTGGAAGACTTTTACATGGATGACTGCACCACAGGGGCAGATTCTCAAGAGAAGGCAATGCAACTATCGAAAGAAATTGATTATAAACTGAAGGGTGCAGGCTTTGAGCTGAGAAAATGGAAATCGAATTCTAGAGCATTAGTCAAAGACATGAATTACGAAGAGAAAGAATCAATCTTGTTTCAAGATAATGAGAAGACAAATATACGGCTCAAATGTACGATCCTAATGGATTTATAGCTCCCGTAACGATTGAAGGAAAGATACTTATTCAAGACATATGGCGTTTAAATATAGATTGGCACGAAGGTTTTTCGTTTTGTCAATACAATTAGGGATAGGATAAAGTGAAGGAAAGAGAATAAGGAAAGATATGGAAAGAGAATGAGCTATCATTTATTAAAATCGGTTAGAAATTGTAGAAGCTATTATTATTTTTACACTTTTTCTTTTTATTTTCATGTTCATGTTATCTTATGTTTTATTTTATAAAAAAAAACCATAGCTTTCACAATTTTTGACCGATTTTGATAAGTGATAGCTCATTTTATTCAACATAAAAAGGGCATCAAAATTGAATCTAAAAAAAAAAATAAATTCAGAATATTGCTTATAACGGTTCTCACATTCTATTATCACTTTTGTTATTATGTGAAAGATAGTGCTTTCTTTAAACCGGTGTGCTCACACTATGGAATAAAACAACAAAACTTTCAGAAATTAAAGTTGAAACTACAAGCTAAGTAATGCTAAAAATTTCATCTCGATATTTTTTGTCAAACATAGTGATATTATGGCCTTAAAAGTGCAATTTTCCAAAATATGGATTTTTAAAGCAGCGACATTTTATATAAAGGGTGAGAAAAATGAGTCAATTTTAGGTATTGTTTCTTTGAAAATATGTGTTCCAAGTATTTGAGAAATATTATCGCGTTAAATTAAACAGTCGGCAAACGGGATTCATATGAAAATCGAGAAACAACAGTAAAAGCACGGTTTTTAGCACCGTGATTGATACTGTTTGGCTATGATTTTGTAAATTAAAATATTTTTTTGTTTTTCAAAAACTTTAAAATGATACCTCAAACGTATTAATATCTATAAAATATCATTTCTAAAAATAAAATAAAAAACATTAAAATGATGATTTTTAAATTTTTCAAGGAAGGTAGAGGGGGAACGGTGAATGCGAAAATTAAATGCAGCTGGATTTGCTTGCATGTAGTTGGCCCACCAACTATTGAGTTGAGCAAAACTGTTAATTGCAATCATTTGTACATCGTTTGTCTACGTTTGTACAAGTTTTAGATTCGTTTGTACACTCACCGTTTTTTTTTTATATAGCCACTTCAAATAAATTTACGCAGTTTTGCCCACCAACTATAACGCTCGAAAAATCTGGAAATGCAGTTCGATAGATAATCGTTTGTCTATGTTTGTCTTTTTTTTTCGTTTGTAAACGTCCCAAATTTTTTTGAAAAAAAAAAAAAAATGTGCAACCAAATTTTTTTTTAAATTTTCAAACATATGCATTCGTTTGTCTCTTTTTTATAATGATTTTTCATCGTGTTAATTTTTTAAATTTGTATTTATTTCTATTTTTAATTAATTATTACTTTTTTTGGGACATGTAGTTGGCCCAATTAACCAAATTTCATTAAAAGTTTAAAACATATGCATTCGTTTGTCTATTTTTTATAATGATTTTTGATCGTATTAATTTTTTTAATTTGTATTTATTTCTTTTTTTAATTAATTATACAGGGTGTCCCGTAAGTAACGGATAACCCTGAAATGCCGCATAGTAGACTTTATGACCGTCCTGAAAACTGATAAAAAAAAGTTCTATCCCAACCACAAGAAAAGTTATATGCATTTTTTTGTTCAGTGCATTATTTTTTTTCTTACTTTACATTTTTGAATACCACGACTACAAGTCAATGAGTTCCATAATTTTTTTTTTTGCAGGAATATTTTACATTACTTGTGCCAACACATAAGTAGAAGAAAATTATTATAACTGTTGGACTTCTTGGAGAAAAAAATTATTTAACATTGAATTTCAATGCAAAATGTGAAAAAAAATAATTTTTGAAAAAGTTAAATCATAGCTGGTATAAAAAAAATGCATGAATACCTGAGTGGCCAACTATTTTAAAAATATGCGCGTTAAATTCAGATTTCAAAATGGTATTACTTATTATTATATCTAGAGTCAATAGCAAGTTATTGGTAAAAATCTGCAATACTAGAGTAAATTTAGCAAAAACAAAAGTTTTCAAAATTAGCACAGTAAACGTGAAAATAATACCAAGCGTTGAACATAGCAGATTTTGGATTTATTGGCTGTTTCTACGATGTTGTCCTTATGATAAATCCAAGCTTTCAACTTTTAGGGCCGAATGCATTATTGATAAAAATGTCAAAAAAGTGCAAAAAACGGTTACATTTTCGAGCTTGTTTTGAATTTTACCTGTTCTATTGGGCTTTAACAAAACCATCAAATATTTTGTTGGTTGCTATTTTTTATTTGTTATTTTCTCTAAACAAAAAGTTTTTGAGCCAGCTTTTAATCACATGATCACTTAGTTAGAAAACAAAAACAAAAATAGATAATTTTTTAATTTTTTTTTTATTTAAAGCAAATGCTCAAACTGTTTTCCACCCACTCTTATACAGGTTCTGCAGCTCCGAATAAATGAACGTCTTAGTGAACGTGCAAGGTTTTGCTCAGACATTTGTAATGCAGCTGCCTCCACACGATTTCTTAGCTCCTCTAAAGACGGCTTGCTGTATACGATTTCCTTAATGCATCCCCAATAAAAAAAATCAAGTGGATTTAGGTCTGGCGAACGGGGTGGCCATAAAATTGGTCCCAGACGTCCTATCCATCTGCCTGGATATCTGGCATTTAAATATGCCCGCACAGGCACATCATAGTGTGCTGGACAACCATCATTTTGAAGCCAATGGGATTCCTTTAGTTCTTGAGGCACTTCTTCCAGCAAGGTTGGGAGATCATTTTGGAGGAACTCAAAATAACCTTGGCCAGTTAAAATCCCCGGCAACTCAAAGGGTCCAATTATTTTCCCATTGAGAATCAAATAGTTTATTTTGAATTGGTACTGGGACATGTCTTCCCTCATGATGTTTGGGTTTTGTAGTGCCCAGAAGTGGAGATTTTGGAGATTAGTGTAGCCATCTCTTTTAAATGTCGACTCATCGCTCCAAAGAATTTTGTCAAAAAACTGCTGATCTTCTTCAATTTTCATTATCATTTGTCGACAAAAACTCATTCTCGTTTCAAAATCTTGCGGCTGGAGAGTTCGCACTTTAATTCAAAATTTAAAAAACTTACGATTTTATGCGTTCTCACTTTCTCAGGGTCTTACAATTTACTATTCAAAAAACACAACTAAAATTGAATCAGAAGACTTTTTGTTTGGAGAAAATAACAAATAAAAAATAGCAACCAACAAAATATTTGATGGGTTTGTTAAAGCCCAATAGAACAGGTAAAATTCAAAACAAGCTCGAAAATGTAAACGTTTTTTGCACTTTTTTGACATTTTTATCAATAATGCATTCGGCTCTAGAAGTTGAAAGCTTGGATTTTTCATTAGGACAACATCGTAGAAACAGCCAATAAATCAAAAATCTGCTATGTTCAACGCTTGGTATTATTTTCACGTTTACTGTGCTAATTTTGAAAACTTTTGTTTTTGCTAAATTTACTCTAGTATTGCAGATTTTTACCAATAACTTGCTATTGACTCTAGATATAATAATAAGAAATACCATTTTGAAATCTGCATTTAACGCGCATATTTTTAAAATAGTTGGCCACTCAGGTATTCATGCATTTTTTTTATACCAGCTATGATTTAACTTTTTCAAAAATTATTTGTTTTCACATTTTGCATTGAAATTCAATGTTAAATAATTTTTTTCTCTAAGAAGTCCAACAGTTATAATAATTTTCTTCTACTTATGTGTTGGCACAAGTAATGTAAAATATTCCTGCAAAAAATTATGGAACTCATTGACTTGTAGTCGTGGTATTCAAAAATGTAAAGTAAGAAAAAAAATAATGCACTGAACAAAAAAATGCATATAACTTTTCTTGTGGTTGGGATAGAACTTTTTTTTATCAGTTTTCAGGACGGTCATAAAGTCTCCTATGCGGCATTTCAGGGTTATCCATTACTTACGGGACACCCTGTATATTAATTATATGGAGCATGTAGTTGGCCCACCAACTGTAACGCTCGAAAAATCCAAAAACGCGGTTCGATAGAAAATCGTTTGTCTATGTTTGTCTTTTTTTTTCGTTTGTATACTTCCCAAATTTTTTTGACAATAATTTTTTTTTTTAACCAAATTTTATTAAAATTTTAAAACACATGCATTCGTTTGTCTCTTTTTTATTATGCTTTTTCATCGTGTCAATTTTTTTAATTTGTATTCATTTCTATTTTTAATTAATTATTACTTTTTTTTTTGGACATGCAATTGGCCCACCAACAGCATTCTCTTTTATTTGGGTATCCACAGTTTCAACTTGTATGCGAAATTGCGATAATTAAGACTTTATTCTTTTTTTTCTATTCTTTTTAAGGAGTGCCCTGCATGTAGGCTGCATTAAGAGTTAAGTTAGACCTTGAGCATTGTTTATTTAGTTAAAATAATTTAAAAAAAGCAAACAAAAATAATTCTAATTCTATAGGTACTTATTCATTAACTTGAATTTTGCCGTCGGCTTAACGCTTTTAATGAGTTTATTTTCTGTATGAAATAGAAAGTAACTATAGGTACCAATACCTATACATGCCTATTATAGATATTGAAAGGTAGTTCCAAAATTGTTGAGTACCTACCTAATAGACTAAGAGCCCAGGCCCGCCAGACATACGTCATTTTATCAAAGCTAAGATTTTTTCTGCGAACAGATGCTATGGTAGCTAAGAACAAATGGATACTAAGAATCTTCAATCCGGGTGCAATTAAGAGGTAGCGAGTGTTAAAGTTGCATACAAATGTTGCAACATTGCGTTATTTTATCAAAGCTGAATTTTTGATATGTGTTAGGGGATGGTGTCATTTAATTTATTTGACACTTTCCAGATATCTACAGTGGGACCTAACGTGAGCCAAACACTTAAAATCTGTCAAACTAATCGTGCCATTTACATAACAGAATCGAATCAAGATTTTATGTTTTCTGTGGGCAAATATTCTACAATATTTTCTTATCAGCAAGACACCTTAACTGTCAAAATAATAATTCTTTGTTACTAAAACGTGATTTTTCCGCTTGTTTTAAATGTCTGGCTGATGAATATGCTCCTCTGTAGATGCATAGCTGATGGGGAATTATTTTTAAACAGTTGCCCATAAAACATATAAATATTAGCTTTAAAACTACAGCGTAAATGGCACGATTAGTTCGACATATTTTAAGTGTCTGGCTCACGTTAGGCCCCACTGTAGATGTCTGGAAAGTGTCCAAAGTTAATGACACCATCCCCTAACACACATCAAAAATTCAGCTTTGATAAAATAACGCAATGTTGCAACATTTGTATGCAACTTTAACACTCGCTACCTCTTAATTGCACCCGGATTGAAGATTCTTAAGCCTCAACTACATAGACCTACTTTTGTACAAAAGTACAAAAGTGAGAAATAAATATCTATTCTGAAGACACCTGCTTGCAAAAAAACAATGGAGAATTATGCATGGTTGTTTAATTTACATGTCATGCTTGCTTTTCTGCAAGCATGTTTCTTTAGCGAGCATTTTAATTTCTCACTTTTGTACAAAAGTAGGTCTATGTAGTTGAGGCTTTAGTATCCATTTGTTCTTAGCTACCATAGCATCTGTTCGCATAAAAAATCTTAGCTTTGATAAAATGACGTATGTCTGGCGGCCCCGGGCTCTTAGTCTATTAGGTAGGTACTTAACAATTTTGGAACTACCTTTCAATATCTATAATAGGCATGCATAGGTATTGGTACCTATAGTAACTTTCTATTTCATACAGAAAATAAACTCATTGAAAGCGTTAAGCCGACGGAAAAATTCAAGTTAATGAATAAGTACCTATAGAATTAGAATTATTTTTGTTTGCTTTTTTTAAATTATTTTAACTGAATAATTAATACTCAAGGTGTAACTTAAGTCCTTTTAAATGCAGCCCACATGCAGGGCACTCCTTAAAAAGAACAGAAAAAAAAGAATAAAGTCTTAATTATCGCAATTTCGCATACAAGTTGAAACTGTGGATACCCAAATAAAAGAGAATGCTGTTGGTGGGCCAACTGCATGTCAAAAAAAAAGTAATAATTAATTAAAAATAGAAATGAATACAAATTAAAAAATTAACACGATGAAAAATCATAATAAAAAAGAGACAAACGAATGCATCTTTTAAAATTTTAATAAAATTTGGTTTCATTTTTTTTTTTGTCAAAAAAATTTGGGACGTAGACAAAGGAAAAAAAAATAAGACAAACGTAGAAAAACGATTTTCTATCGAACTGGGTTTTTAGATTTTTCGAGCGTCATAGTTGGTAGGCCAACTACATGTCCCAAAAAAAGTAATAATTAATTAAAATTAGAAATAAATACTAATTAAACAAATTGACACAATGAAAAAGCATAATAAAAAAGAGAGAAACTAATGCATATGTTTTAAAATTTTAATAAAATTTGGTTAAAAATATTTGTTTGTCAAAAAAATTTGGGACGTATACAAACGAAAAAAAAAAGACAAACATAGACAAACGATTATCTATCGAACTGCATTTCCAGATTTTTCGAGCGTTATAGTTGGTGGGCCAAACTCCGTAAATTTATTTGAAGTGGCTATATAAAAAAAACGGTGAGTGTACAAACGAATCTAAAACTTTTACAAACGAAGACAAACGATTGCAATTAACAGTTTTGCTCAACGCAATAGTTGGTGGGCCAACTACATGCAAGCCCTGGATTTCCATCTTTTTGAACCTAGAGATGATTCCCACAAAGTTTGAAAAAAAACAAACATGCGATGGCTTTTCGATTAGACGTTTTCATATGGAATGACTCATAGACAAGACAACAAATACATAAATAGGATAGATAGATAACTAGATGTTTATTCACATTTTCAAAAGTACAGTTACAATTTTATATACAATTCATGAATAAATAATAGGGCATGATATATAATGTCGTCTGCCTGAGGGGCAATCTCTTAAAATCTTAAAATTAAGTATGATAATAGTATTAATTTACATTTTTAATAATCTATAATATCAAGCATTATTCTCAAGTTCTATTTTGGTAAAGATACGATATTATATTTGTATCTAAATTTTATTTTTAGAATTTTAGAACAAGTTTACATGTGCATGTTAGTTAATTTTTTGGACTTTTAAATTAGTTAAATCAAATTAAGAAATTATTTTTTTTTTTGGACTTTAAGATTAGTTAAATCAAATTAGATACATTTTTGAATGACTTTTAGTTTAGTTAAAACGGAAAAATAAGAATTTTTAGTTCAGTTGATTTTTGCTCTTTTAATGAATTTGAGTGATTTTTATACGGCTTGGATCAACAACTTTCCCTGATGATTCGAGACCTATAAAATAACGCCTCCATACAGTAGCCATAAAGAATCTTTCAATTTGAACCATTCAGATAGCTAGTAACCTCTTCCGCGTGCAGAGCGCTTTTACCGAAGTGTGCCCATTTTATCTCCGTCAGCATGGGACAGATACCAATGAAATGGTATATATCTTCTCTCTTTTGTAAATTACAGAGTGTGCAGTTATCGAAACCCACGTTACGGTGCGGCATATAGTTTAGTTTGACCAGCTCTCCTCTTATTTTAAAAATAGTGCCAATCATGCTGTCGCTATGGGCAGTGCTGAAGTAGTTTTTTTCGTTGAGATTGCAGATGCATTTCGAATAAAAGTGTCTTTCGGTGCTTTTTCAATATAAAAATATCGTTCGTTCTCATCGGTGACTGCTATTACTTCGTAGAGCGATTCTTTGTATTGCACAGCATTCATTTCCCAATTTAATTTGAAACCACAGTCAGCGGCTAACAAGTTCCAGTCTTTTACGAAAAGCGATTTTTGCTGAACTGCGTACTCCATAATTATTCTCGGTAGTCTTGCCCCTCCCATATGTAGTATTCTTGCTTGCTATGAAGTCTGCATTCAGCTTCAAAATGCTTATTAACAATGACGGTAGACCTGTTTCTAGATAATACATATATTTTGGAGTATTAATCGGCAGGAAGAAGATTCTTCTTAAAAAGAAGCGCAAAAGATTTTCCACAAGTTCATATCTCTGCATTCCCCACACCTGGGCTCCATAAAACATAATCGCTTGCGCGGTAGCGTTAAAAATTATTTGCTTTATTTCAGCCGCAATGAGTCTGTTGTTAAAGATTCTATGCCAGTTGGCACATATTGCCGATTTTGCATTGTTTAATTTGAGTTTGAGATGTTTTTCTACTTTAAGGTTATGCGTTAACTCTAATCCTAGATACGAGTAAGATTTCACAACTTCTAGTATTTTACCATCATACTTCCAATGCTCATCGCTTGCCCTTCTTCGGGAGCCATTCTAAAACACAAGAACTTTCGATTTGTCTGTATTAACTTCAAGGTTCCACATTTTGCAGTATCCTTCCAACTTATTTATTATCATCTGTAGAGAGGTCGGAGACTCCACGAGAATGACAATATCGTCATACATGATGACTTTGATCCGTGTTATTGAACTCCACTTCACAGGTCAGACACTCCACCAAATCATCCAGAAAAGAGCAAAAAGTAGGGAACTGAGATTACAACCTTGTTTAACTCCTTGAGAGACGTCAATCCTTTCTGATATTTCTTTTCCATTGTAAACAAAAGCAGTTGTGTGTTGGTACAGCTTTTCAATAATACGGACAAAGTTCGTGGAGACCCCTAAGTTGTAGAGCTTATAAAATAACGCTTTTCTATTGATTGAATCAAAAGCTGCCTTGAAATCTACGAAGAAGGCGTACAGCTTCTTATTGTGATTGAGTTTCCACTGTGCCAATGATCGAAAAATAAATAAGTTGTCGATTGTGGAATATCCTTTGCGAAACCCGCTTTGCAACTCTGTTGCGAGGCAACAGGAGGGGAAGGAAAAGGAATAAGTGTGGAGGTAGGGTAAGAAAAAGGAATAGGTAGGAAATTAAAAAAAAGGAAGAGTTTGGAAAAGGATCAGAATGCTAGGTTCCGAGGGACGCAGCCTGCTTGTCGTTGCTCAGCTGAACTCGCCGGAATGGGGGGGATCTTGCCCCCGAAACCTTACCTCACCCGCAAGCAACACACTTATCAGGCCAAAAGGAGAAAATTAATCAAAAAGACTAAATAGACCATTGGCATATGATTAGGATTTCCCCAATTATTAGTCGATGACCAGCTTCTGGTCACACCATCTTCACCAAAGTTATTCAGTTACCATCGGCACACCTGAAAATTATCTCTTCAATAAATCATGATTCCTATATCCAAAACCAAAACAACAAACCGAACTTCATTTCATAAAGGCGTGAAGATTTATTGAAATTCTCACAAATTTGAATATTCGCAAAAAAAAACTAACAAAAAGCTGATTTTTAAATAAACCTATAAAATAACCGAATATTAAGATAATTATAAATATAAGTAATTTAAAAATTCCTAACGGTTCTTTTTAGGAATTTTCAAGAACAATTTAAAACAAAAATGGAAATTAAACAAAAAAAAAACAAAAGGTGACTGGAAATGTTCCCTAACATTACTATCAAAACGAAACGCGAAGAAAATACCCTTTGTGGTATTGAACGAAACGATGAAAATTGCGGATACAAAAAAAAAAACGATTCTCTCCCTACAAGGAGCTCTTTGAAGGTGTACGAAAGGAGCAAACAAATAAATACTACAGCCGATGACAGCTCAGGGAACAGGCCTCTATCACTTACAGAAAAATATTTTAAGAAAACTTAAACTTTCCCAAACAAAAGAAAATTGGAATGAGCCACAAAAATAATTTTATATAAATAAAATATTGCAAAAGAATAATACTAGTAATAAGAAAAAAAATAATAGTACCGTAACAAAAATGAATAGTATTGAATAATACTATTAAAATAATGGTACTATTGAAAAAAAAAATGTAAATTTGAATACTGAAAATATGATATTGAAAAACTAATTAATATAAAAAAAATTTAATAATAATGTTGAAAAACAAACAAAACTTATAATATAGGAGATACTGTAATATTGAAATGACTAATATTAAAAAAAAAACAATAAATTATAATATAGAAATGAATAACTTCAACGCCTTTGTTATAAATTACACAAAAATATTGAACAATATATAAAAAAAACAATTGGTCAGAAAACCCACAAAAAAAAAAACAATAACAAAAAAAAATCACAACCTTATCTTGTCTTTTCTGAACCCTTTAAAGGGCCTTCTTTCCTTTTTTCATTGTCTTGCTTTTGGTAGGTAGGGAGCACTGGCTCGATTTTTGACCTTGGATCAACCTTCGATCCAGATGGGAAGAAGGTATTTGAGCCAATATCCTAGGCTATGACTTCACCAGGATTCAAGCCTCCAAAACAATGTCAAGACAAAAAGGTTATCATCCCAGTAGGCTACGTGCTACGAGCTCTGGATCTTCAATAATGGTTGTATTAACACCAAACAAAATCGTGTGGCGGCTCAGCGCTCCGCTGGCAACCTGAGACCGCCCAAAATTAAGTTGTACAAAACCTGTACAAAATGACCACTTAGCACTGATTCTTCAACAAAAAACTTTTGCTTTCACAAAACTCACCCTATCAGATCTTGTACAGCATTCATTTGATGGATTTTTTTTATAGAGCTTATTTTATCAATTGGCAATTATCATTTTCAGAGTAAACAGTTCGCGAAGTATTTTTGGGCTATATATAAAATAGAAACAACAAAAAAATTACTTTGGCACAAAACCTAGATGATTTTACTTTCATCAAAAAAAAAAGGTAATTCATAAAAAGCTACGATAAATAAAAGAACATAATTTAAGGTCACGCACGTTTTTTTTTCTTATTCATTTTATTGGCCGAAAAATTAACCATAAAATTTAAACTCCGCGCACCACCCAACCAAAACGTTGCTCCTTCTTTAAATATCAAAAATTAAATGACATTCAAATTACGATTTCAACTTTGCCACATATGGTGAACACCGCCTATTTTTTTCTGAGGCAATTCCACTTCACATACCGTAGTTGTCATCCGATCCGTTTCATCCAATCGCAGTCTTTTCTCATTTTCCTACCAGCTGTCCATGTCTTGGTAAACAATATTCCCCTTTCACATAAATTTTATCCAACTTGGATTCCTTATCGGTGACCTTTTGGAAACATTAGAAATCCTTATACAATTCTCAGGAGCTTCGGCTACGACCTAATAGGGGGCGCTACTTGATTTTAATCCTAACATCTCACTGGGTGGATTCGAATTTTGATAAAGTACATTTTTTATTAAATTCGTCCCTACTAATAAAACGATAAAAACTACGATAAAAGTGGACCTGACCTCGTTTACACCATGGGCGAAAGAGATGCATGTCAAAACACAAGTCTCCCTTCTGTTCTCTTTTATCTATGGTATATGGTAATGGCACTTATCCCCATGGTATAAAGAATACAAGGTATGCTGGATATGAGATGATTGTTCGCCATCTTGTATTCGTGTGACGTCATTGCGAGTGATAATCGGTTTTGATTGGTAGATTTCGTTTGCGAAGGTAAATATGTATACTTTCTTTCCTTTTCTTTCCTTCTGAAAATTGAGAACCAAAGAATACCATGATTGAGAAGATTCATTCGCGATGACGTCGACCAGAACTGTCAAGCATACCTTGTTTTCCTTATACCATGACTTATCCCTACAATTATAGCGACAAATGGGTTAAGATTCTCGATCTGTATTGTTTTTGTCATTGGTCTAGGGTCAATAACCAAAATACCAAATGAAATGATGGCAGCTACACGGGTTTTGGTAAGTATTTTTATTTTTGATTTTTCTTTAGGTTTAAAATTTTCTTTTTCAGATTCTAGTCGACCGCAACAACTCACTCAGTTTGTTTTCTTCTTGTACCCAGTTGTAAAGTCGGTCATAAAGTAGAGAGTAAAATATTACCCAAAACCATTTTAAAACAATGGGATATTAATGAGATTTGGTATAAATGTTTCATTTGACATGTTTACCAAGAATAAAAAGAGTCCCCAAAAATATCTGCGGTAAAGGGGTGTTTCTTTGAAGGTGAGATGTTAGTGCGTCATTATTACCATGCAATTTATGAATAAGTTTTGAAATTTGCTAAAAGTATTAAATATGTCATGGTTCCAAGTATTAAAATGGTCCATTAAAATAACTTGATCCAAAGAGTTTTTATGAGTGTTTATGTTTGACCTGCCCTATACGGAGCAAAATGTTAGGTCTTACAAAACATTTGTATTTCGTGTAATCGAGATAGTACATATCATATATGAGTAGGTATTTTTTAACGTCGAATCTAACAAAAGGAAAACCAATATAGCACAAGCACCCTAAAAAAAGTTAGATTCCTTTGAATCAAAAATTACTGTTTTTTTCGTTAAGCAGGCCAAACATTACACCCCCAAAAAACACCCTTGGACTTTAGATATTTAAATGAACTCTTTAGATCCGTGGGTGCCAATATAAACTTAATATTTTTAGCAAATTTCATAAGTGTCAGAATTTGTTCATGGATGTTATGGTAATAATCACTCACTTGCATCTCCGTCAAAAAAACAACCTTTAACCACATTCATTTTTGTGGACTCTTGATTCTTGGTAAACATGCCAAATTAATATTGAAACATTTATACATTTGAATAAAAGGAATAAGTTTTATTGACGAACCCTTAATAAAATACTTCATTGGTGTCAGAAGTGGGATAAAACTTATTTTATCTGTGCATTCAGATTATTAATGGTGAAGATTGATAAACTAAAATAAAAAAAGGTGATTGTAAAAAGTGACACATACAAATATTACAATAGAAACAAAATGGGTAAAATTGTGAATGCATTAAATTGTGTTGAACTTAAAGCAGAACTAAACAGACGAGGTCCGTCTGCAGGAAGATTTAAGGCAACACGGTGAAAATCGACACACGTTTCTATTTGAAATTGAAATTTCGGAAGAGCAAGTAAGTACAAGCTTAGACACTACCAATATGATGGCTCAGCTGCTTGAGCGGTTTGAAGAACAACGAAATGAGCAGAAGAATGAACAAAAGAATCTTCTTAGAATCATCTTAGAAGAGCAACGCAGCGAACAAAAGAATCTGCTCGAAAAACAAGGAAAGAATCTTCTCGAACGGTTCGAAGAACAGAAACACATCCTCGAAGGTAAACTAGATTTTTTCGTGAACAAGTAAACTGCCTTTGACGAACGTGTTGAAAAACAGTTTTCATCAGTGGAAGCAAAATTCGAGAAGATCGAAGATAACATTGAGAGCATTACCAAGGAACTGGACAGAGTTCGAAAAATAAAGGTTCGAGAAAGTTCTGGCGACTGTTCAAAGAAAAAAGAAATGCATCCACCAACCTTTGTTGGACAAACTTCTTGGTCAATCTACTTGAAGCAATTTGAGGCAGCCGCAACGACAATTAGCTGGGATGACGAAGACAAGTTTATTGCCCTTAGAGGTTCTGCTGCTGAATTATTGCAAACCCTACCAGCAGACAAGAACGGCAACTTCAGTGCTCTTGTTCAGGCCATTGCAAATAGATTTGGGGATGGCCATATGCAAACAGTCTTCCACGTTCAACTCAATACCAGAGTCCAGAAAAGAGGAGAAAATCTGCAATAACTCCAAGCAGACATTGAACGGTTGGTGCATCTAGCATACCCGACTGCAGGAGATGAAATTACCAACCAGTTAGCAACAGATGCTTTTGTCTGTGAAGTGTCCGACCTCAATCTCCAGCGAGCAGTTCGAACTGCTGGAAAACACACGCTTTCTGAAGCATTAGCCTTCGCGCTCACTATGGAAGCATCAGAACAGGCTTCTTTAGGATTTCATCGGGTAAGAGAACTTGAAGTTGATTAATGTTCTTGTCAGAGAGCTGAATTCCAAAGAAGACAGCAAGAAGGACCTGCTCGATGCTGGAATTGCAACAAAACGGACATCTCCAGCGCCAGTGCAGATTGCCACCGAGAAGAGTCATCTTTCAACATTGTGGAAGCAGAAATAATACCCGCGAACAGGTAAGCAATGACATCAACGTTCCTGCTCACCCTGGTATCGATGGGCCCAGAACCACAATCCAAGTCTCGCAGACTAAACGAAACAATAAAAGTCTGACAGTAAACGCAAAATTAAATGGCAAGAGACACGTGGCTACAATTTACACCGGTGCCACAGCCTCGATTGTAAGAAAAGACTTGGTCAAGAAGACACCCAACTAACAAAATTGCTTTCGATTTCAGACATTAAAGTGTCATTCGTTTCTTTAGTGACCCAGAAATCCTTCTGATGGGAAGCAAAATCGGTATAGGAGTCAAAGGTGACATAACTGATTCATTAGACTTTCAATTAGCAATAATATCAGCGATGAACTTATGTTTCCTTAATCATATCAAATAGTGATCTACAGAAATATTAATGCAATCCTTAAAGTTATTATCTTCCGCGGGTTTCTATAATCTTTATATCTAGAGTTCGATCCCTAGGCTTACCTACTTGAATTTTTTTTTTGCACTTCTATTCTTTACTCAATTAGCACTTCTTTAGAACTCTTTTAGAATGTTCTTCATAGCAACTGAATTTCCTTCGTTAAGGTGCTGTAGGAGTTAAAAAATTCTCCTTTTTAACTCTATGGAGTACTAAAGAGGAATTAAATCAGTACAATAAACGATTATAAATAGCTTCTATGGATGAATATAGGAGTAAATTTGTTAGTTGGGCATGGCTACATAACACCAATAGCTACCGTCTGAAAACTGCGACAGATGAGGCGGCAAGAGTTCGGAGAAGTTCGTCTGAAGATCTGTTTGGAAGAACTAGAGTTTTCGCACCTATTTTTGGTAACAGACATATGTGATGAGTGCATAATTGGAATCGACTCGGTAAGCAAGTGCTGAAGTACCAAAATGTAGAGATTCCTATGGTTTATGGCAACGAAAACTCATCAGCTCTAAGAACCGTCATCAAAGAAGATTTGTGCTTGCCTGCCTCTTCGGAAGTGTTTTTTGGACGAAAATATAGGGTGATCTAGGTAGCCATCGATACCTCATGGTGGAACCAGAGTCTGAGCAATCTTCCCAAAACATCATTTTAGGGTAGACTCTAGTGGAACCAAAGGACAATATGGTACCCGTACGGATACTTCACATCAAACCGAACGAAGTCAAGCTCAGGAAAGGAGAAATAGTTGGAAAATGCGATCACAGAAACGAGCGCAGACAAATTCATGGACCCCGAAAAATTCAGCTCCATGAAAGCCAAAATTCTGAAGACATCCAATCTAAATCAACATCAGCTTAGTGTTGCTGGAAGCCTTCTTCATGAGTACGCTGATATATTTTCTTCACCGAATGGGCAGTATGGTCGAATACAACTGGTACAGCATCGAATCGACACAGGTGATGCAAGACTGATTCGACAACCAGCCAAACGAGCCGAAGTTGAAGAGATGATATCGACAATGGAAAAAGATGGGCTCATCGAAAATTCCAAAAGCCCTTGGGCATCACCAGTAGTTCTTGTCAAAAAGAACAATGGAAGCACCCGGTTTTGTGTAGACTACCGTAGGCTGAACGATGTGACAAAGAAAGACAGCTACCCTTTGCCCAGAATCAGCGATACTTTGGATGCAATGGAAGGAGCTAAATGGTTTGCGACCCTGGACTTAAAGAGTGGCTACTGGCAGGTAGAAATTCATCCAAAAGATCGCCAGAAGACAGCTTTCTCCACAGGAAATGGCATGTGGCAGTTTAAAGTTATGCCATTCGGACTGTGCAACATTCCTGCAACATTTGAGCGTCTGATGGAGTGTGTTCTACAAGGAATTACCTGCAAATCATGCCTTGTATATTTGGACGATGTCATCGTTTATGAGAAAACTTTTGACAAAAATTATAAGAACCATAAGGCCGTATTCCAGAGGCTTCGAAAAGCACACTTAAAATTAAATCCAGACAAATGTGAGCTTTTCAAGACCGAAGTTAAATATCTGGGACATATCATCTCATCCCAAGGAGTAAAGACTGATCCTGAAAAAGTTGATACTGTGAAGAATTGGCCAACACCACAGGATAAACACCAACTCCGTAGCTTTCTTGGTCCAGCCACATATTATCGGTGCTTTGTGAATGATTTTCCTGGAATCGCTAAGAGCTTTCATCAACTTACTGAAAAAGGGAAGCTGTTCAAATGGTCAAGTGAGTGCGAGAAAAGTTTTCAGGAACTCAGACTACGTTTGTGTGCTCCTGTGCTGACCTATCCGACTCCTGGAAAACCTTCCATCATCGACCCCGATGCCAGTAACGTTGAAATGGGAGCTGTACTATCGCAAGTCCATGACGGAAAAGAAAAAGTCGTCGTCTACTGCAGTTAGGTACTCTCGAGACCAGAGCGCAAATAGTGCGTCACCATAAGGGAACTTCTAGCTTTGATTTTGGCAACAAAGCACTTCCATAAGTACATCTATGGGCAGAAGTTCCTCCTTCGAACAGACCATGGTGCGCTTAATTGGCTTCTGAACTTCCAAAATCCAGAAGGTCAAGTAGCTAGGTGGATCGAGAGCTTTAGATATACGACTACCAAATGCAACATCGGAAAGGAAAGCTGCACTCAAACGCAGATGCATTGTCCCGGCGACCGTGTTAACAGGACTGTAAGCATTGCAGGCGTCAAGAAGAAAAGGAAACCGTTGCCATGCAGCGAATAAGAGCCGATCCCATTTACGGTTGGAGCAATGAAGAACTGAGGACTGCCCAACAAGAAGATACAGATATAGAGCCCATTCTTGCATGGAAGGAGCACATAGAAAAACCAGAATGGGGAGACATCTCCGATAGAAGTCCAGCTCTCAAAGCATATTGGGCACAGAAGGACTCTCTTCATGTTCAAGAAGGAGTATTAAGGCCTAAATGGGAGTCTGCAGATGGCAAGTCGTATTGTCACCCCAAATCAAGAACCCAAAACAGTGGTTGATCTGATTGTCTTCAATTGGGTGAGCAGGTTCGGTGTTCCTTTGGAATTGCACTCTGACCAAGGAAGGAACTTCGAAGCTTACATCTTCCAGGAGGTTTGCTCTCTCCTTGGCATCAAGAAGACAAGGACAACACCGCTTCATCCACAATCTGATGGAATGGTGGAACGATTCAACAGGACGCTTAAGGAACATCTGTCCAAGATTGTAGGTGACTACCAACGAGACTGGGACCGCCATATTCCATTGTTTTTGATGGCCTATCGAAGTGCGGTTCATAGTTCAACAGGACATACACCATCGGAGATCCTGTTTGGCACAACAATAAGGCTGCCTAGTGAAGTTAAATTTGGATGCCGTACTATGGAACCGGAAAACCATAAAAATAACGAGTGATAGGATGAAAACACGGTACCTGGTGTGGTTTTACAAGCCCCATCGACAAAAAGGACTGTCACCAAAACTCCAACAAAACTGGGAAGGCCCATACACCGTTGTAAAGCGAATCAATGATGTGGTTTACTGCATTCAGAGAGGGTTAAGAGGTAAGCTTAAGGTAGTTCACTGTGACCGTTTACAGCGCTATAACGGTGGTGACGGGAGTAATGGATTTAATCGGGACGATCAATCCTAAGAGGGGGCAATGTCGTGAATATGCCCATTTGTGCAAACAACGACATCTCTAATTCTTCTATAACAGAAAAAACTAGTAATGAGTTCCGTGCCATCTTTGAACAAAAGATTAACTAATGTTACCCAATACCTAAACCTCGCTATCATTATTCAATACCTAAACCACTCGCATCGTTATCCAATACCCAACCCTGGAACTGCTTTAATTTGTAATTGGTCGAAAGCTTTTGAGCTACTTGTGGAGACTTTCCAGTGAAGTATATTCCAGCACGTTCCAGAAACCCTAGAAGATTCTAGTAGCTTTTTATCGGTTATAAATACACGGCCACCAGTCCGAAGACCTCAGTTTGATTTTGGAAGTGAACGAATAAACGTCGGTGTAAAATAGTGAATTAAGAGTTGTGCTTGTTACAATAAAAGTATTGGAATTAAAGTATTTGAAGTGAAATAAAGGTGTTTTATTTTTGAAAAGTAATTGTTGTTTAGTTTGAATAAAAGGAATAAGTTTTATTGACGAACCCTTAGTAAAATACTACAGTACATTATAATTGTTTTAATTTGGTAAGCTTTTTATTTGTGAAAGCTACAAAAATAGTTGTAG
The DNA here is from genome assembly GCA_949320155.1 of Melangyna quadrimaculata. Lineage (NCBI taxonomy): Eukaryota > Metazoa > Arthropoda > Insecta > Diptera > Syrphidae > Melangyna > Melangyna quadrimaculata. The sequence goes on from OX439485.1 coordinate 109,004,403, forward strand.
ACTGTAACTTCAACCAAAAGTTCTCAAATTTGGTCATACCATACATTTTTTGCAATAACTAAAACATTATATTGTAGAGCTCTTTACTATTTTCGTACTTTTTACTTCGACAGTGATACACAAGTTTCAGCCACAGCTACCTTCACCATTACTGCCTGTCCACATTAGATTTTGAATGCTGGGCGTTAATATGTTCGTTGTGTCCATACAATGAAGAGTGAATCCTTTCAGTTCAATCTACCCATCCCTATCTCCCACCCTTGAAATCTATCTTTCACTTACACACTAAAAAATCATCATTTTAAATCCGGGAATCTTGTTTGAAAGTGGCGCATCGGTGCATTTTGGGTGGAATCTACCCATCTCTTTTTCACTCACATAAAATCTACCTGTCTTACTGCATGTACCTAGCATTAAAAATCCAAAGTGAACAGGCACTTAAAGATGGTACACATGCGAGTGACCAACGACCGACGAATGAATGAACAACTGGGATTAAAAACATTAATAAACCTAAATTCTTTACAAAATCTTGACAAAATGGAAGAATTATAATTGAGGATTATTTTATGATACTAAAATTTTCATTTTAATTGCTAAAACAAGAAAATTTGAAGAAAACAATTTGTTCGTTGCGAACAGCCGCAATTCGTTACGACCAATTTATTTTCTCAAATTTCTCATATTTAAGCAAATATAAATTCAGATTTTATAATTTTAAAATCAATCTGAAATCGAATTCTACCCTTTTGACTAGATTTTGTGCAATATTAAGGTTTATTATTTTTTTAATTCCCATTTGTTTGTTCATTCGTCGGTCGTTGGTCGCTCTCATGTAAATGGTCCTTTAGTCTTACCCTTCAAGCAAGCGAGCTCGTTTTCGGTCCGCAAACGTATCAAACAACGTATGGACGACTTCGCCTTCGGATCCAAATACGGATCGAAAAACTGCGTTTTGCGGCTCAAATTAGTATGGAAATTAGAATCACCACGGAGCCATTATGTGAATGTATTGTGAGAGAGAGAGTTTTTCAATTCAACATAGTCGGAGAACCGAAACCAAAAAAAATGAATGAATTGAGGCATACCCAACCCAAATGTATTAAAAAAGAACTTCCCATCTAGTCCAATTTCTCCATTGCCTACAAAAATAAAACAAACAGAATTTTTTCATTTCAAGTTTTTTTTTTATTTATCCTTCATAAAAGGTTTTATAGAGACTATTTCGCACTAATAAACATGACATATTTCCACAAATATAAATTTTCATTTAATAAATAGAAACTGGCATTTCTTATTGGATATTTTTTTAAAGTTTTAACAAGAAAAAAGAGATAAAAAAGCAACCGTCTTCGCCGCGATACCTACAAAACTGAACTAAAAAAAAAAGTGGTGGAAATTAAGGCAAAATGATTGTATACTTCGCCTATACTCTCTCTATTTCTCGGTGCTTAAAAAAAACACTATTGGTTCTCGTTCTTTTTACATGCGTACACAGAAAATTTGTTATTGTGTGTGAGACGCTCATTTTTTTTGGAGTCCCAAGTGAACCTAGAAATTTGGGTCCGTGATTTTGCGTGAAGGGTACCCTTCAAGCGAAATCACGGACCCGAATTTCTCGGTTCACTTTGGAATCACTTGGAAATTCAAAAAAACTGAGTGTCTCACACACATTAACAAGTTTTCTGTGAACGCATGTAAAAAAAAAGAATGAGATAATCGAGTTTTTTTTTATGCTACCAAAAATAGAGAGACAGAGAGTATAGTCATTTTGTTTTAATTTCCACCACTTTTTTTAGTTCAGTTATGTAGGTAGCGTAGCGAAGACGATTGCTTTTTTTTATCTTTTTTTTCTTGTGAAAACTTTAAGAAATTTCCAATTAAAAATACAAGTTTACTGTTTATTATATGTATGCATATGTATAGTTGTAGAAATATTTAATGTAGCTTTTTAATTGATAAATAAAAAAGTCTTGAAATGAAAAAAGTTCTGTTTTTTTTTTTTTTTTTTCTTGTAGGCAAGATGGGGCAGTTTCTTTTTTAGACAATACAATTGGGTATGCTTCGATTCATTGGCTGCGTTCGGATACGTAACCAAAGGTATCTGGATTTGTTCGTGTTGTTGTAATGCCTAAGAAAAAACCAGCTGACGACCCAAACAGCTGATGTCAAAAAGAAATCTAACGCTATCCCAAAAATGTTCCGATTTGTTTGGATTATACTAACAGCTGACATCTCACCTGTTCATTTTCTTGGATTTGTTTGCTTTGGTTACGTATCGAAAACATATCAGATTCTAACGTATCTCAGATACGTATCTGCTTACCACCCGAACGTGGCCATGTTGGAAAACCGATATGTGGCTACGAAACAAAACTTAAAGTTTGTTACAAACAAACTGTGGGGTGTAATGGCTCCGTGGTGATTCTAATTTCCATACTTATTAAATCCGATTTGGAATCGTTTTGGATCCGGTATTGGGTCCGTTTATGAACTGTTTTCGGGTCCAAAACGGACTCGCTTGCTTGAAGGGTAACCATTCCCCAATGTGATTGGGGAAGGTCGAAGATCCAAGTGAATTAGGTACCTCTTCCTATCATTACTAATTTTTTGGCAAATATCATCTTGCCTGAATCTGCTATTCGCTTTGACTAATGACTTTTTCCGACTTAATTGACTGCCTAACCTACCTGTAGCAAAAAGTTGAAGTTTTTTCAATTTAATACTGCACCATATTTTGTTTGATAACACTGGAAATTTTTTTTTTTCTGTGCGCCAAACCAACTTTGCAGTCGGATAAAAGCACATTTTTTTATTTCATCTTCATATGGCTATGAACGGGCTCGACTGTAGACTGTTTTCTTCTTTTTGACTTCGTCAATTGTACTAGCTACAATAAAGTGACCAGACCAAAAAGCCAAAATGTGGGACAAAGTAAAGAAATTCACCCGAAAATAATACAAACATATATTTTTTTTTAAATGTGGGACAATTTCAATTTTTATAAATTAGGTTGCAGAATATAAAAAAAAACACTTATTTTCTACGAAAAAAAGAGGAACAAAATCTTACCTAATAACTCTAAAAAGACAACATTATTCAATAAATTCTCGAATGATTTTAGCCACTTCAAAAAGGAAGAGTGAATACCTAGGGAAGTTAATTTATGAAGTAAGACGTTATGATTTATTCTATCGAATGGTTTCGCAAAGTCTGTGAAAATAATATCTGTTTGACACATCATTTCCATATTTGATATGATATCGTGAGCCATTAAAGCTAAGTTTGTCGCAGTTAATTTACCTGACACAAAACCATGTTGGAAAACCGATATGTGGCTACGAAACAAAACTTAAAGTTTGTTACAAAAAAACTGTGGGGTGTAATGGCTCCGTGGTGATTCTAATTTCCATACTTATTAAATCCGATTTGGAATCGTTTTGGATCCGGTATTGGGTCCCTTTATGAACTGTTTTCGGGTCCAAAACGGACTCGCTTGCTTGAAGGGTAACCATTCCCCAATGTGATTGGGGAAGGTCGAAGATCCAAGTGAATTAGGTACCTCTTCCTATCATTACCAACTACATGCAAGCCCTGGATTTCCATCTTTTGGAACCTAGAGATGATTCCCACAAAGTTTGAAAAAAAACAAACATGCGATGGCTTTTCGATTAGACGTTTTCATATGGAATGACTCATAGACAAGACAACAAATACATAAATAGGATAGATAGATAACTAGATGTTTATTCACATTTTCAAAAGTACAGTTACAATTTTATATACAATTCATGAATAAATAATAGGGCATGATATATAATGCCGTCTGCCTGAGGGGCAATCTCTTAAAATCTTAAAATTAAGTATGATAATAGTATTAATTTACATTTTTAATAATCTATAATATCAAGCATTATTCTCAAGTTCTATTTTGGTAAAGATACGATATTATATTTGTATCTAAATTTTATTTTTAGAATTTTAGAACAAGTTTACATGTGCATGTTAGTTAATTTTTTGGACTTTTAAATTAGTTAAATCAAATTAAGAAATTATTTTTTTTTTTGGACTTTAAGATTAGTTAAATCAAATTAGATACATTTTTGAATGACTTTTAGTTTAGTTAAAACGGAAAAATAAGAATTTTTAGTTCAGTTGATTTTTGCTCTTTTAATGAATTTGAGTGATTTTTATACGGCTTGGATCAACAACTTTCCCTGATGATTCGAGACCTATAAAATAACGCCTCCATACAGTAGCCATAAAGAATCTTTCAATTTGAACCATTCAGATAGCTAGTAACCTCTTCCGCGTGCAGAGCGCTTTTACCGAAGTGTGCCCATTTTATCTCCGTCAGCATGGGACAGATACCAATGAAATGGTATATATCTTCTCTCTTTTGTAAATTACAGAGTGTGCAGTTATCGAAACCCACGTTACGGTGCGGCATATAGTTTAGTTTGACCAGCTCTCCTCTTATTTTAAAAATAGTGCCAATCATGCTGTCGCTATGGGCAGTGCTGAAGTAGTTTTTTTCGTTGAGATTGCAGATGCATTTCGAATAAAAGTGTCTTTCGGTGGATGCACGAGCTTTTTCAATATAAAAATATCGTTCGTTCTCATCGGTGACTGCTATTACTTCGTAGAGCGATTCTTTGTATTGCACAGCATTCATTTCCCAATTTAATTTGAAACCACAGTCAGCGGCTAACAAGTTCCAGTCTTTTACGAAAAGCGATTTTTGCTGAACTGCGTACTCCATAATTATTCTCGGTAGTCTTGCCCCTCCCATATGTAGTATTCTTGCTTGCTATGAAGTCTGCATTCAGCTTCAAAATGCTTATTAACAATGACGGTAGACCTGTTTCTAGATAATACATATATTTTGGAGTATTAATCGGCAGGAAGAAGATTCTTCTTAAAAAGAAGCGCAAAAGATTTTCCACAAGTTCATATCTCTGCATTCCCCACACCTGGGCTCCATAAAACATAATCGCTTGCGCGGTAGCGTTAAAAATTATTTGCTTTATTTCAGCCGCAATGAGTCTGTTGTTAAAGATTCTATGCCAGTTGGCACATATTGCCGATTTTGCATTGTTTAATTTGAGTTTGAGATGTTTTTCTACTTTAAGGTTATGCGTTAACTCTAATCCTAGATACGAGTAAGATTTCACAACTTCTAGTATTTTACCATCATACTTCCAATGCTCATCGCTTGCCCTTCTTCGGGAGCCATTCTAAAACACAAGAACTTTCGATTTGTCTGTATTAACTTCAAGGTTCCACATTTTGCAGTATCCTTCCAACTTATTTATTATAATCTGTAGAGAGGTCGGAGACTCCACGAGAATGACAATATCGTCATACATGATGACTTTGATCCGTGTTATTGAACTCCACTTCACAGGTCAGACACTCCACCAAATCATCCAGAAAAGAGCAAAAAGTAGGGAACTGAGATTACAACCTTGTTTAACTCCTTGAGAGACGTCAATCCTTTCTGATATTTCTTTTCCATTGTAAACAAAAGCAGTTGTGTGTTGGTACAGCTTTTCAATAATACGGACAAAGTTCGTGGAGACCCCTAAGTTGTAGAGCTTATAAAATAACGCTTTCCTATTGATTGAATCAAAAGCTGCCTTGAAATCTACGAAGAAGGCGTACAGCTTCTTATTGTGATTGAGTTTCCACTGTGCCAATGATCGAAAAATAAATAAGTTGTCGATTGTGGAATATCCTTTGCGAAACCCGCTTTGCAACTCTGTTGCGAGGCAACAGGAGGGGAAGGAAAAGGAATAAGTGTGGAGGTAGGGTAAGAAAAAGGAATAGGTAGGAAATTAAAAAAAAGGAAGAGTTTGGAAAAGGATCAGAATGCTAGGTTCCGAGGGACGCAGCCTGCTTGTCGTTGCTCAGCTGAACTCGCCGGAATGGGGGGGATCTTGCCCCCGAAACCTTACCTCACCCGCAAGCAACACACTTATCAGGCCAAAAGGAGAAAATTAATCAAAAAGACTAAATAGACCATTGGCATATGATTAGGATTTCCCCAATTATTAGTCGATGACCAGCTTCTGGTCACACCATCTTCACCAAAGTTATTCAGCTACCATCGGCACACCTGAAAATTATCTCTTCAATAAATCATGATTCCTATATCCAAAACCAAAACAACAAACCGAACTTCATTTCATAAAGGCGTGAAGATTTATTGAAATTCTCACAAATTTAAATATTCGCAAAAAAAAACTAACAAAAAGCTGATTTTTAAATAAACCTATAAAATAACCGAATATTAAGATAATTATAAATATAAGTAATTTAAAAATTCCTAACGGTTCTTTTTAGGAATTTTCAAGAACAATTTAAAACAAAAATGGAAATTAAACAAAAAAAAACAAAAGGTGACTGGAAATGTTCCCTAACATTACTATCAAAACGAAACGCGAAGAAAATACCCTTTGTGGTATTGAACGAAACGATGAAAATTGCGGATACAAAAAAAAAAACGATTCTCTCCCTACAAGGAGCTCTTTGAAGGTGTACGAAAGGAGCAAACAAAAAAATACTACAGCCGATGACAGCTCAGGGAACAGGCCTCTATCACTTACAGAAAAATATTTTAAGAAAACTTAAACTTTCCCAAACAAAAGAAAATTGGAATGAGCCACAAAAATAATTTTATATAAATAAAATATTGCAACAAAAATGAATAGTATTGAATAATACTATTAAAAAAATGGTACTATTGAAAAAAAAATGTAAATTTGAATACTGAAAATATGATATTGAAAAACTAATTAATATAAAAAAAATTTAATAATAATGTTGAAAAACAAACAAAACTTATAATATAGGAGATACTGTAATATTGAAATGACTAATATTAAAAAAAAAACAATAAATTATAATATAGAAATGAATAACTTCAACGCCTTTGTTATAAATTACACAAAAATATTGAACAATATATAAAAAAAACAATTGGTCAGAAAACCCACAAAAAAAAAAAACAATAACAAAAAAAAATCACAACCTTATCTTGTCTTTTCTGAACCCTTTAAAGGGCCTTCTTTCCTTTTTTCATTGTCTTGCTTTTGGTAGGTAGGGAGCACTGGCTCGATTTTTGACCTTGGATCAACCTTCGATCCAGATGGGAAGAAGGTATTTGAGCCAATATCCTAGGCTATGACTTCACCAGGATTCAAGCCTCCAAAACAATGTCAAGACAAAAAGGTTATCATCCCAGTAGGCTACGTGCTACGAGCTCTGGATCTTCAATAATGGTTGTATTAACACCAAACAAAATCGTGTGGCGGCTCAGCGCTCCGCTGGCAACCTGAGACCGCCCAAAATTAAGTTGTACAAAACCTGTACAAAATGACCACTTAGCACTGATTCTTCAACAAAAAACTTTTGCTTTCACAAAACTCACCCTATCAGATCTTGTACAGCATTCATTTGATGGATTTTTTTTATAGAGCTTATTTTATCAATTGGCAATTATCATTTTCAGAGTAAACAGTTCGCGAAGTATTTTTGGGCTATATATAAAATAGAAACAACAAAAAAATTACTTTGGCACAAAACCTAGATGATTTTACTTTCATCAAAAAAAAAAGGTAATTCATAAAAAGCTACGATAAATAAAAGAACATAATTTAAGGTCACGCACGTTTTTTTTTCTTATTCATTTTATTGGCCGAAAAATTAACCATAAAATTTAAACTCCGCGCACCACCCAACCAAAACGTTGCTCCTTCTTTAAATATCAAAAATTAAATGACATTCAAATTACGATTTCAACTTTGCCACATATGGTGAACACCGCCTATTTTTTTCTGAGGCAATTCCACTTCACATACCGTAGTTGTCATCCGCTCCGTTTCATCCAATCGCAGTCTTTTCTCATTTTCCTACCAGCTGTCCATGTCTTGGTAAACAATATTCCCCTTTCACATAAATTTTATCCAACTTGGATTCCTTATCGGTGACCTTTTGGAAACATTAGAAATCCTTATACAATTCTCAGGAGCTTCGGCTACGACCTAATAGGGGGCGCTACTTGATTTTAATCCTAACATCTCACTGGGTGGATTCGAATTTTAATAAAGTACATTTTTTATTAAATTCGTCCCTACTAATAAAACGATAAAAACTACGATAAAAGTGGACCTGACCTCGTTTACACCATGGGCGAAAGAGATGCATGTCAAAACACAAGTCTCCCTTCTGTTCTCTTTTATCTATGGTATATGGTAATGGCACTTATCCCCATGGTATAAAGAATACAAGGTATGCTGGATATGAGATGATTGTTCGCCATCTTGTATTCGTGTGACGTCATTGCGAGTGATAATCGGTTTTGATTGGTAGATTTCGTTTGCGAAGGTAAATATGTATACTTTCTTTCCTTTTCTTTCCTTCTGAAAATTGAGAACCAAAGAATACCATGATTGAGAAGATTCATTCGCGATGACGTCGACCAGAACTGTCAAGCATACCTTGTTTTCCTTATACCATGACTTATCCCTACAATTATAGCGACAAATGGGTTAAGATTCTCGATCTGTATTGTTTTTGTCATTGGTCTAGGGTCAATAACCAAAATACCAAATGAAATGATGGCAGCTACACGGGTTTTGGTAAGTATTTTTATTTTTGATTTTTCTTTAGGTTTAAAATTTTCTTTTTCAGATTCTAGTCGACCGCAACAACTCACTCAGTTTGTTTTCTTCTTGTACCCAGTTGTAAAGTCGGTCATAAAGTAGAGAGTAAAATATTACCCAAAACCATTTTAAAACAATGGGATATTAATGAGATTTGGTATAAATGTTTCATTTGACATGTTTACCAAGAATAAAAAGAGTCCCCAAAAATATCTGCGGTAAAGGGGTGTTTTTTTGAAGGTGAGATGTTAGTGCGTCATTATTACCATGCAATTTATGAATAAGTTTTGAAATTTGCTAAAAGTATTAAATATGTCATGGTTCCAAGTATTTAAATGGTCCATTAAAATAACTTGATCCAAAGAGTTTTTATGAGTGTTTATGTTTGACCTGCCCTATACGGAGCAAAATGTTAGGTCTTACAAAACATTTGTATTTCGTGTAATCGAGATAGTACATATCATATATGAGTAGGTATTTTTTAACGTCGAATCTAACAAAAGGAAAACCAATATAGCACAAGCACCCTAAAAAAAGTTAGATTCCTTTGAATCAAAAATTACTGTTTTTTTCGTTAAGCAGGCCAAACATTACACCCCCAAAAAACACCCTTGGACTTTAGATATTTAAATGAACTCTTTAGATCCGTGGGTGCCAATATAAACTTAATATTTTTAGCAAATTTCATAAGTGTCAGAATTTGTTCATGGATGTTATGGTAATAATCACTCACTTGCATCTCTCCGTCAAAAAAACAACCTTTAACCACATTCATTTTTGTGGACTCTTGATTCTTGGTAAACATGCCAAATTAATATTGAAACATTTATACATTTGAATAAAAGGAATAAGTTTTATTGACGAACCCTTAATAAAATACTTCATTGGTGTCAGAAGTGGGATAAAACTTATTTTATCTGTGCATTCAGATTATTAATAGTGAAGATTGATAAAGTAAAATAAAAAAAAGGTGATTGTAAAAAGTGACACATACAAATATTACAATAGAAACAAAATGGGTAAAATTGTGAATGCATTAAATTGTGTTGAACTTAAAGCAGAACTAAACAGACGAGGTCCGTCTGCAGGAAGATTTAAGGCAACACGGTGAAAATCGATACACGTTTCTATTTGAAATTGAAATTTCGGAAGAGCAAGTAAGTACAAGCTTAGACACTACCAATATGATGGCTCAGCTGCTTGAGCGGTTTGAAGAACAACGAAATGAGCAGAAGAATGAACAAAAGAATCTTCTTAGAATCATCTTAGAAGAGCAACGCAGCGAACAAAAGAATCTGCTCGAAAAACAAGGAAAGAATCTTCTCGAACGGTTCGAAGAACAGAAACACATCCTCGAAGGTAAACTAGATTTTTTCGTGAACAAGTAAACTGCCTTTGACGAACGTGTTGAAAAACAGTTTTCATCAGTGGAAGCAAAATTCGAGAAGATCGAAGATAACATTGAGAGCATTACCAAGGAACTGGACAGAGTTCGAAAAATAAAGGTTCGAGAAAGTTCTGGCGACTGTTCAAAGAAAAAAGAAATGCATCCACCAACCTTTGTTGGACAAACTTCTTGGTCAATCTACTTGAAGCAATTTGAGGCAGCCGCAACGACAATTAGCTGGGATGACGAAGACAAGTTTATTGCCCTTAGAGGTTCTGCTGCTGAATTATTGCAAACCCTACCAGCAGACAAGAACGGCAACTTCAGTGCTCTTGTTCAGGCCATTGCAAATAGATTTGGGGATGGCCATATGCAAACAGTCTTCCACGTTCAACTCAATACCAGAGTCCAGAAAAGAGGAGAAAATCTGCAATAACTCCAAGCAGACATTGAACGGTTGGTGCATCTAGCATACCCGACTGCAGGAGATGAAATTACCAACCAGTTAGCAACAGATGCTTTTGTCTGTGAAGTGTCCGACCTCAATCTCCAGCGAGCAGTTCGAACTGCTGGAAAACGCACGCTTTCTGAAGCATTAGCCTTCGCGCTCACTATGGAAGCATCAGAACAGGCTTCTTTAGGAATTCATCGGGTAAGAGAACTTGAAGTTGATTAATGTTCTTGTCAGAGAGCTGAATTCCAAAGAAGACAGCAAGAAGGACCTGCTCGATGCTGGAATTGCAACAAAACGGACATCTCCAGCGCCAGTGCAGATTGCCACCGAGAAGAGTCATCTTTCAACATTGTGGAAGCAGAAATAATACCCGCGAACAGGTAAGCAATGACATCAACGTTCCTGCTCACCCTGGTATCGATGGGCCCAGAACCACAATCCAAGTCTCGCAGACTAAACGAAACAATAAAAGTCTGACAGTAAACGCAAAATTAAATGGCAAGAGACACGTGGCTACAATTTACACCGGTGCCACAGCCTCGATTGTAAGAAAAGACTTGGTCAAGAAGACACCCAACTAACAAAATTGCTTTCGATTTCAGACATTAAAGTGTCATTCGTTTCTTTAGTGACCCAGAAATCCTTCTGATGGGAAGCAAAATCGGTATAGGAGTCAAAGGTGACATAACTGATTCATTAGACTTTCAATTAGCAATAATATCAGCGATGAACTTATGTTTCCTTAATCATATCAAATAGTGATCTACAGAAATATTAATGCAATCCTTAAAGTTATTATCTTCCGCGGGTTTCTATAATCTTTATATCTAGAGTTCGATCCCTAGGCTTACCTACTTGAATTTTTTTTTTGCACTTCTATTCTTTACTCAATTAGCACTTCTTTAGAACTCTTTTAGAATGTTCTTCATAGCAACTGAATTTCCTTCGTTAAGGTGCTGTAGGAGTTAAAAAATTCTCCTTTTTAACTCTATGGAGTACTAAAGAGGAATTAAATCAGTACAATAAACGATTATAAATAGCTTCTATGGATGAATATAGGAGTAAATTTGTTAGTTGGGCATGGCTACATAACACCAATAGCTACCGTCTGAAAACTGCGACAGATGAGGCGGCAAGAGTTCGGAGAAGTTCGTCTGAAGATCTGTTTGGAAGAACTAGAGTTTTCGCACCTATTTTTGGTAACAGACATATGTGATGAGTGCATAATTGGAATCGACTCGGTAAGCAAGTGCTGAAGTACCAAAATGTAGAGATTCCTATGGTTTATGGCAACGAAAACTCATCAGCTCTAAGAACCGTCATCAAAGAAGATTTGTGCTTGCCTGCCTCTTCGGAAGTGTTTTTTGGACGAAAATATAGGGTGATCTAGGTAGCCATCGATACCTCATGGTGGAACCAGAGTCTGAGCAATCTTCCCAAAACATCATTTTAGGGTAGACTCTAGTGGAACCAAAGGACAATATGGTACCCGTACGGATACTTCACATCAAACCGAACGAAGTCAAGCTCAGGAAAGGAGAAATAGTTGGAAAATGCGATCACAGAAACGAGCGCAGACAAATTCATGGACCCCGAAAAATTCAGCTCCATGAAAGCCAAAATTCTGAAGACATCCAATCTAAATCAACATCAGCTTAGTGTTGCTGGAAGCCTTCTTCATGAGTACGCTGATATATTTTCTTCACCGAATGGGCAGTATGGTCGAATACAACTGGTACAGCATCGAATCGACACAGGTGATGCAAGACTGATTCGACAACCAGCCAAACGAGCCGAAGTTGAAGAGATGATATCGACAATGGAAAAAGATGGGCTCATCGAAAATTCCAAAAGCCCTTGGGCATCACCAGTAGTTCTTGTCAAAAAGAACAATGGAAGCACCCGGTTTTGTGTAGACTACCGTAGGCTGAACGATGTGACAAAGAAAGACAGCTACCCTTTGCCCAGAATCAGCGATACTTTGGATGCAATGGAAGGAGCTAAATGGTTTGCGACCCTGGACTTAAAGAGTGGCTACTGGCAGGTAGAAATTCATCCAGAAGATCGCCAGAAGACAGCTTTCTCCACAGGAAATGGCATGTGGCAGTTTAAAGTTATGCCATTCGGACTGTGCAACATTCCTGCAACATTTGAGCGTCTGATGGAGTGTGTTCTACAAGGAATTACCTGCAAATCATGCCTTGTATATTTGGACGATGTCATCGTTTATGAGAAAACTTTTGACAAAAATTATAAGAACCATAAGGCCGTATTCCAGAGGCTTCGAAAAGCACACTTAAAATTAAATCCAGACAAATGTGAGCTTTTCAAGACCGAAGTTAAATATCTGGGACATATCATCTCATCCCAAGGAGTAAAGACTGGTCCTGAAAAAGTTGATACTGTGAAGAATTGGCCAACACCACAGGATAAACACCAACTCCGTAGCTTTCTTGGTCCAGCCACATATTATCGGTGCTTTGTGAATGATTTTCCTGGAATCGCTAAGAGCTTTCATCAACTTACTGAAAAAGGGAAGCTGTTGAAATGGTCAAGTGAGTGCGAGAAAAGTTTTCAGGAACTCAGACTACGTTTGTGTGCTCCTGTGCTGACCTATCCGACTCCTGGAAAACCTTCCATCATCGACCCCGATGCCAGTAACGTTGAAATGGGAGCTGTACTATCGCAAGTCCATGACGGAAAAGAAAAAGTCGTCGTCTACTGCAGTTAGGTACTCTCGAGACCAGAGCGCAATTAGTGCGTCACCATAAGGGAACTTCTAGCTTTGATTTTGGCAACAAAGCACTTCCATAAGTACATCTATGGGCAGAAGTTCCTCCTTCGAACAGACCATGGTGCGCTTAATTGGCTTCTGAACTTCCAAAATCCAGAAGGTCAAGTAGCTAGGTGGATCGAGAGCTTTAGATATACGACTACCAAATGCAACATCGGAAAGGAAAGCTGCACTCAAACGCAGATGCATTGTCCCGGCGACCGTGTTAACAGGACTGTAAGCATTGCAGGCGTCAAGAAGAAAAGGAAACCGTTGCCATGCAGCGAATAAGAGCCGATCCCATTTACGGTTGGAGCAATGAAGAACTGAGGACTGCCCAACAAGAAGATACAGATATAGAGCCCATTCTTGCATGGAAGGAGCACATAGAAAAACCAGAATGGGGAGACATCTCCGATAGAAGTCCAGCTCTCAAAGCATATTGGGCACAGAAGGACTCTCTTCATGTTCAAGAAGGAGTATTAAGGCCTAAATGGGAGTCTGCAGATGGCAAGTCGTATTGTCACCCCAAATCAAGAACCCAAAACAGTGGTTGATCTGATTGTCTTCAATTGGGTGAGCAGGTTCGGTGTTCCTTTGGAATTGCACTCTGACCAAGGAAGGAACTTCGAAGCTTACATCTTCCAGGAGGTTTGCTCTCTCCTTGGCATCAAGAAGACAAGGACAACACCGCTTCATCCACAATCTGATGGAATGGTGGAACGATTCAACAGGACGCTTAAGGAACATCTGTCCAAGATTGTAGGTGACTACCAACGAGACTGGGACCGCCATATTCCATTGTTTTTGATGGCCTATCGAAGTGCGGTTCATAGTTCAACAGGACATACACCATCGGAGATCCTGTTTGGCACAACAATAAGGCTGCCTAGTGAAGTTAAATTTGGATGCCGTACTATGGAACCGGAAAACCATAAAAATAACGAGTGATAGGATGAAAACACGGTACCTGGTGTGGTTTTACAAGCCCCATCGACAAAAAGGACTGTCACCAAAACTCCAACAAAACTGGGAAGGCCCATACACCGTTGTAAAGCGAATCAATGATGTGGTTTACTGCATTCAGAGAGGGTTAAGAGGTAAGCTTGAGGTAGTTCACTGTGACCGTTTACAGCGCTATAACGGTGGTGACGGGAGTAATGGATTTAATCGGGACGATCAATCCTAAGAGGGGGCAATGTCGTGAATATGCCCATTTGTGCAAACAACGACATCTCTAATTCTTCTATAACAGAAAAAACTAGTAATGAGTTCCGTGCCATCTTTGAACAAAAGATTAACTAATGTTACCCAATACCTAAACCTCGCTATCATTATTCAATACCTAAACCACTCGCATCGTTATCCAATACCCAACCCTGGAACTGCTTTAATTTGTAATTGGTCGAAAGCTTTTGAGCTACTTGTGGAGACTTTCCAGTGAAGTATATTCCAGCACGTTCCAGAAACCCTAGAAGATTCTAGTAGCTTTTTATCGGTTATAAATACACGGCCACCAGTCCGAAGACCTCAGTTTGATTTTGGAAGTGAACGAATAAACGTCGGTGTAAAATAGTGAATTAAGAGTTGTGCTTGTTACAATCAAAGTATTGGAATTAAAGTATTTGAAGTGAAATAAAGGTGTTTTATTTTTGAAAAGTAATTGTTGTTTAGTTTGAATAAAAGGAATAAGTTTTATTGACGAACCCTTAGTAAAATACTACAGTACATTATAATTGTTTTAATTTGGTAAGCTTTTTATTTGTGAAAGCTACAAAAATAGTTGTAGACTGTAACTTCAACCAAAAGTTCTCAAATTTGGTCATACCATACATTTTTTGCAATAACTAAAACATTATATTGTAGAGCTCTTTACTATTTTCGTACTTTTTACTTCGACAGTGATACACAAGTTTCAGCCACAGCTACCTTCACCATTACTGCCTGTCCACATTAGATTTTGAATGCTGGGCGTTAATATGTTCGTTGTGTCCATACAATGAAGAGTGAATCCTTTCAGTTCAATCTACCCATCCCTATCTCCCACCCTTGAAATCTATCTTTCACTTACACACTAAAAAATCATCATTTTAAATCCGGGAATCTTGTTTGAAAGTGGCGCATCGGTGCATTTTGGGTGGAATATACCCATCTCTTTTTCACTCACATAAAATCTACCTGTCTTACTGCATGTACCTAGCATTAAAAATCCAAAGTGAACAGGCACTTAAAGATGGTACACATGCGAGTGACCAACGACCGACGAATGAATGAACAACTGGGATTAAAAACATTAATAAACCTAAATTCTTTACAAAATCTTGACAAAATGGAAGAATTATAATTGAGGATTATTTTATGATACTAAAATTTTCATTTTAATTGCTAAAACAAGAAAATTTGAAGAAAACAATTTGTTCGTTGCGAACAGCCGCAATTCGTTACGACCAATTTATTT
Source organism: Melangyna quadrimaculata (assembly GCA_949320155.1). Classification (NCBI taxonomy): domain Eukaryota; kingdom Metazoa; phylum Arthropoda; class Insecta; order Diptera; family Syrphidae; genus Melangyna; species Melangyna quadrimaculata. Next base: position 109,020,141 of record OX439485.1, read on the forward strand.
TCTCAAATTTCTCATATTTAAGCAAATATAAATTCAGATTTTATAATTTTAAAATCAATCTGAAATCGAATTCTACCCTTTTGACTAGATTTTGTGCAATATTAAGGTTTATTATTTTTTTAATTCCCATTTGTTTGTTCATTCGTCGGTCGTTGGTCGCTCTCATGTAAATGGTCCTTTAGTCTTACCCTTCAAGCAAGCGAGCTCGTTTTCGGTCCGCAAACGTATCAAACAACGTATGGACGACTTCGCCTTCGGATCCAAATACGGATCGAAAAACTGCGTTTTGCGGCTCAAATTAGTATGGAAATTAGAATCACCACGGAGCCATTATGTGAATGTATTGTGAGAGAGAGAGTTTTTCAATTCAACATAGTCGGAGAACCGAAACCAAAAAAAATGAATGAATTGAGGCATACCCAACCCAAATGTATTAAAAAAGAACTTCCCATCTAGTCCAATTTCTCCATTGCCTACAAAAATAAAACAAACAGAATTTTTTCATTTCAAGTTTTTTTTTTATTTATCCTTCATAAAAGGTTTTATAGAGACTATTTCGCACTAATAAACATGACATATTTCCACAAATATAAATTTTCATTTAATAAATAGAAACTGGCATTTCTTATTGGATATTTTTTTAAAGTTTTAACAAGAAAAAAGAGATAAAAAAGCAACCGTCTTCGCCGCGATACCTACAAAACTGAACTAAAAAAAAAGTGGTGGAAATTAAGGCAAAATGATTGTATACTTCGCCTATACTCTCTCTATTTCTCGGTGCTTAAAAAAAACACTATTGGTTCTCGTTCTTTTTACATGCGTACACAGAAAATTTGTTATTGTGTGTGAGACGCTCATTTTTTTTGGAGTCCCAAGTGAACCTAGAAATTTGGGTCCGTGATTTTGCGTGAAGGGTACCCTTCAAGCGAAATCACGGACCCGAATTTCTCGGTTCACTTTGGAATCACTTGGAAATTCAAAAAAACTGAGTGTCTCACACACATTAACAAGTTTTCTGTGAACGCATGTAAAAAAAAAGAATGAGATAATCGAGTTTTTTTTTATGCACCCAAAAATAGAGAGACAGAGAGTATAGTCATTTTGTTTTAATTTCCACCACTTTTTTTAGTTCAGTTATGTAGGTAGCGTAGCGAAGACGATTGCTTTTTTTTATCTTTTTTTTCTTGTGAAAACTTTAAGAAATTTCCAATTAAAAATACAAGTTTACTGTTTATTATATGTATGCATATGTATAGTTGTAGAAATATTTAATGTAGCTTTTTAATTGATAAATAAAAAAGTCTTGAAATGAAAAAAGTTCTGTTTTTTTTTTTTTTTTTTCTTGTAGGCAAGATGGGGCAGTTTCTTTTTTAGACAATACAATTGGGTATGCTTCGATTCATTGGCTGCGTTCGGATACGTAACCAAAGGTATCTGGATTTGTTCGTGTTGTTGTAATGCCTAAGAAAAAACCAGCTGACGACCCAAACAGCTGATGTCAAAAAGAAATCTAACGCTATCCCAAAAATGTTCCGATTTGTTTGGATTATACTAACAGCTGACATCTCACCTGTTCATTTTCTTGGATTTGTTTGCTTTGGTTACGTATCGAAAACATATCAGATTCTAACGTATCTCAGATACGTATCTGCTTACCACCCGAACGTGGCCATGTTGGAAAACCGATATGTGGCTACGAAACAAAACTTAAAGTTTGTTACAAACAAACTGTGGGGTGTAATGGCTCCGTGGTGATTCTAATTTCCATACTTATTAAATCCGATTTGGAATCGTTTTGGATCCGGTATTGGGTCCGTTTATGAACTGTTTTCGGGTCCAAAACGGACTCGCTTGCTTGAAGGGTAACCATTCCCCAATGTGATTGGGGAAGGTCGAAGATCCAAGTGAATTAGGTACCTCTTCCTATCATTACTAATTTTTTGGCAAATATCATCTTGCCTGAATCTGCTATTCGCTTTGACTAATGACTTTTTCCGACTTAATTGACTGCCTAACCTACCTGTAGCAAAAAGTTGAAGTTTTTTCAATTTAATACTGCACCATATTTTGTTTGATAACACTGGAAATTTTTTTTTTCTGTGCGCCAAACCAACTTTGCAGTCGGATAAAAGCACATTTTTTTATTTCATCTTCATATGGCTATGAACGGGCTCGACTGTAGACTGTTTTCTTCTTTTTGACTTCGTCAATTGTACTAGCTACAATAAAGTGACCAGACCAAAAAGCCAAAATGTGGGACAAAGTAAAGAAATTCACCCGAAAATAATACAAACATATATTTTTTTTTAAATGTGGGACAATTTCAATTTTTATAAATTAGGTTGCAGAATATAAAAAAAAACACTTATTTTCTACGAAAAAAAGAGGAACAAAATCTTACCTAATAACTCTAAAAAGACAACATTATTCAATAAATTCTCGAATGATTTTAGCCACTTCAAAAAGGAAGAGTGAATACCTAGGGAAGTTAATTTATGAAGTAAGACGTTATGATTTATTCTATCGAATGGTTTCGCAAAGTCTGTGAAAATAATATCTGTTTGACACATCATTTCCATATTTGATATGATATCGTGAGCCATTAAAGCTAAGTTTGTCGCAGTTAATTTACCTGACACAAAACCATGTTGGAAAACCGATATGTGGCTACGAAACAAAACTTAAAGTTTGTTACAAACAAACTGTGGGGTGTAATGGCTCCGTGGTGATTCTAATTTCCATACTTATTAAATCCGATTTGGAATCGTTTTGGATCCGGTATTGGGTCCCTTTATGAACTGTTTTCGGGTCCAAAACGGACTCGCTTGCTTGAAGGGTAACCATTCCCCAATGTGATTGGGGAAGGTCGAAGATCCAAGTGAATTAGGTACCTCTTCCTATCATTACTAATTTTTTGGCAAATATCATCTTGCCTGAATCTGCTATTCGCTTTGACTAATGACTTTTTCCGACTTAATTGACTGCCTAACCTACCTGTAGCAAAAAGTTGAAGTTTTCTCAATTTAATACTGCACCATATTTTGTTTGATAACACTGGAACTTTTTTTTTTGTGCGCCAAACCAACTTTGCAGTCGGATAAAAGCACATTTTTTTTTATTTCATCTTCATATGGCTATGAACGGGCTCGACTGTAGACTGTTTTCTTCTTTTCGACTTCGTCAATTGTACTAGCTACAATAAAGTGACCAGACCAAAAAGCCAAAATGTGGGACAAAGTAAAGAAATTCACCCGAAAATAATACAAACATATATTTTTTTTTAATGTGGGACAATTTCAATTTTTATAAAGTAGGTTGCAGAATATAAAAAAAAACACTTATTTTCTACGAAAAAAAGAGGATCAAAATCTTACCTAATAACTCTAAAAAGACAAAATTATTCAATAAATTCTCGTATGATTTTAGCCACTTCAAAAAGGAAGAGTGAATACCTAGGGAACTTAATTTATGAAGTAAGACGTTATGGTTTATCATATCGAATGCTTTCGCAAAATCTGTGAAAATAATATCTGTTTGACACATCATTTCCATATTTGATATGATATCGTGAGCCATTAAAGCTAAGTTTGTCGCAGTTGATTTACCTGACACAAAACCATGTTGGAAAACTGATATGTGGCTACGAAACAAAACTTAAAGTTTGTTACAAACAAGCTTCTCGAATATTTTTGGTACGGCAGGAATTTTACATATGGGCCTATAATTAATAATTTCCTGCTTTGACACCGATTTAAAAATTGGAGACAAAAACGAGATTTTCCAGCTATCAAAAAAATAGAATAAAAACAAATTATAAAAAGTGGTTCAGCTAACGCAATTGCACAATTTTTTAAAAGACAAGCAGGAATCCTATCGGGTCCTTCACTTTTATTGGCATCTAATCCAGATAGAGCCTCTTCAATTTCTTTACAACTTAGGTTAACCGAGCCAAAGTCGACAATTCTATTTATGGAAGGCATCTCTTGGATGGAAGGAGCGTCCAATGAATAAACTGATTGAAAATAATCATCGAATAAATTGCATATTTTTGGTATCTCACTAGTCGTAGTGTCGAGGTACTTTATACAACTAGGTATTCCATTTGACTTCCGCTTTGAGCTTATGAAATTCCAAAAATGCTTGCTGTTTGATTTTAAATCACTCTCAACCGATAAAAGATAGTTTCTATATAAGAATTTGTTTAAGATTTCGAACTCACGTTGCCGATTAAAATAATTTAATCGCAGTTCCATATTCTCTTTGTTAATTTTATATGATTTGTGCGCTTTATTTTTTTTATTTTTTAGATAACTCAACCTCCTGTTATACCAAGCAGGACCAGAATTAGATTTTAATTTTCTTTTAGGTACATATATATCAATTGCATCTTTTAAAATAATTATAAATTCATTATAAATATTAACCAAGTTCGATGAACTAAGAATATTATTCCAAGTTAAAGACAACAAATAATCAAACATTGCATCATAGTCTGCTTTTCGAAAATCATAAACATACTTATGAAAAGATACTTCTTTCTTTAGAAAGTGATAAAAATAAATATTTCCATCAATTGCAACATGATGAATGGAGTTATCAATGATCGAGAAGTTGGACTTGTCAAGACAAATGAGAAACTCACTGTCCACGAAAATCAAATCAAGTATCCTGTTCAGGTCATTGCTTTGATTATTAATCTGAATTAAATTATATTGGCCCAAGAAGTCTATAACAAAAGATTCTATTTCAGTTGAAACATTAAAAGGAACTAAGCATTTGTCTTCGGAGTCCAACGTCCATTCAATGTTACAAAGGTTAAAATCACCTGCAAATAAAATATGTTGCGAACTTTTAAGATTTTCCCATATTGATTTTAAGTTATTTAAATGAGCTTTTTACAAATCCAAATTACTCTTAGGAGGAATATAGCTGGCTGAAACAAATAGTTCAGATTCGCCTATTTTAACTCAAAAAACAAGTTGATCAATATCAATGTCCGAGTTGGAAGAGTTTGATTCCAAAATAATTTGACTAGATGTCAGTGAAGCACGAATTGCAACCAAAACTCCTCCACCTCTTTCCATACCTGTCACTTAATTTGTTCTATCTTTTCTAAATACATTGTAATAATTAGAAAAACATTCAGTAGTTAAATGATTATCCGTTAACCAAGTTTCAGTTAATATAATAATATCATACGTATATGAAGAAAATGATAAAAAAATATGATTTAATCTGGTCCTTAACCCACCAACATTTTGATAATAAAAAGACAAGTTTTTAAAACTACTTGATGCAAGCTTCGGCAGGGCAACAGCTGCAGTAACAACAGGAACATTTTGAAAATCGAGATTTTCATCTCTGTCAGCAGCAAACGATGTTATGTTAAATTGACTGGTAGGGGAACACACTCGTTTTTTGGATGAATAACGTATGGCTTTACTTTAACACCCCATGGCCATAACGAAGCATCACTCATTAGCTGATCAAAACAGTCTGAAGGAACACTTTATTTAAAGTTAATGTATTTAATGTCAGAAGGGGGAATGCCTTTTTTTACTAGTTTAAAGCATTTAAAGGCATTAAAAGGTATTTTAGATATAGATGCGATGTGATTGATAAGATCATCCGGAATTGTATCCACTTTAAATTTAGTAACATGCAGCCATTTAGAAGAAGTCAATGCATTTAGAGAGCTACAGCATGTCCCAACAAGTTCATGATTGTGGTTTTGTTTTGGTTTTGGTTTTCTCTGAATCTTTACCCAATTGTTTACATTGTTTACATTTGTATTGTTATTTACAAGTTCGTTAATATCAGCAGCAGGTTCAGAACCAGAGATTATGATGAGAGGCTGCACTAGATCATCTGCTTCACTCCTAATAATGGGTTTATTTACGTCATCTCTGTGACTCGTATTGGTATTACTTCCGAAAGTTTCTAATGCAGAAGAATCGTCATCAACCGAGAAATTTGGGTCCGTGATTGTGCTTGAAGGGTACCGTTCAAGCAAAATCACGGGCCCGAATTTCTCGGTTCACTTTGGAATCACTTGGAAATCCAAAAAAACTGAGGGTCTCACACACATTAACAAGTTTTCTGTGTTCGCATGTAAAAAGAAGAATGAGATAATCGAGTTTTTTGTATGCACGCAGAAATAGAGAGACAGAGAGTATGGTCATTTTGTTTTAATTTCTACCACTTTTTTTTTAGTTCAGTTTTGTAGGTAGCGTAGCGAAGACGATTATTTTTTTTTATCATTTTTTTCTTGTGAAAACTTTAAGTAATTTACAATTAAAAATACAAGTTTACTGTTTATTATATGTATGCATATGTATAGATGTGGAAATATATAATGTACCTTTTATAATTCATAAATAAAAAAGTCTTGAAATGAAAAAAATTCTGTTTTTTTTTTCTTGTAGGCAAGATGGGGAAGTTTCTTTTTAGACAATACATTTGGGTATGCCTCGATTCATTGGCCGCGTCCGGATACGTAACCAAAGGTATCTGGATTTGTTCGTGTTGTTGTAATGCCTAAGAAAAAACCAGCTGACAACCCAAACAGCTGATGTCAAAAAGAAATCTAAAGCTATCCCAAAAATGTTCGGATTTGTTTGGATTATACTAACAGTGGACATCTCATCTGTTCATTTTCTTGGTTTTTTTTTTGGTTTGGTTACGTATCCGTTCGAAAACATATCAGATTCTAACGTATCTGAGATACGTATCTGCTTACGTGGCCATTAATTTTTTTTGGAACCGTTTTGGATTCCATTAATGTTCCGTTTTCTCTTCGTAACAAAACTTAAAGTTTGTTACAAACAAGCTTCTCGAATGTTTTTGGTACGGCAGAAATTTTACATATTGGCCTATAATTAATAATTTCCTGCCTTGACACCGATTTAAAAATTGGAGACAAAAACGAGATTTTCCAGCTATCCAAAAAATAGAATAAAAACAAATTATAAAAAGTGGTTCAGCTAACGCAATTGCACAATTTTTTAAAAGACAAGCAGGAATCCTATCGGGTCCTTCACTTTTATTGGCATCTAATCCAGATAGAGCCTCTTTAATTTCTTTACAACTTAGGTTAACCGAGCCAAAGTCGACAATTCTATTCATGGAAGGCATCTCTTGGATGGAAGGAGCGTCCAATGAATAAACTGATTGAAAATAATCATCGAATAAATTGCATATTTTTGGTATCTCACTAGTCGTAGTGTCGAGGTACTTTATACAACTAGGTATTCCATTTGACTTCCGCTTTGAGCTTATGAAATTCCAAAAATGCTTGCTGTTTGATTTTAAATCACTCTCAACCGATAAAAGATAGTTTCTATATAAGAATTTGTTTAAGATTTCGAACTCACGTTGCCGATTAAAATAATTTAATCGCAGTTCCATATTCTCTTTGTTAATTTTATATGATTTGTGCGCTTTATTTTTTTTATTTTTTAGATAACTCAACCTCCTGTTACACCAAGCAGGACCAGAATTAGATTTTAATTTTCTTTTAGGTACATATATATCAATTGCATCTTTTAAAATAATTATAAATTCATTATAAATATTAACCAAGTTCGATGAACTAAGAATATTATTCCAAGTTAAAGACAACAAATAATCAAACATTGCATCATAGTCTGCTTTTCGAAAATCATAAACATACTTATGAAAAGATACTTCTTTCTTTAGAAAGTGATAAAAATAAATATTTCCATCAATTGCAACATGATGAATGGAGTTATCAATGATCGAGAAGTTGGACCTGTCAAGAAACTCACTGTCCACGAAAATCAAATCAAGTATCCTGTTCAGGTCATTGCTTTGATTATTATTCTGAATTAAATTATATTGGCCCAAGAAGTCTATAACAAAAGATTCTATTTCAGTTGAAACATTAAAAGGAACTAAGCATTTGTCTTCCAAGTCCAACGTCCATTCAATGTTACAAAGGTTAAAATCACCTGCAAATAAAATATGTTGCGAACTTTTAAGATTTTCCCATATTGATTTTAAGTTATTTAAATGAGCTTTTTACAAATCCAAATTACTCTTAGGAGGAATATAGCTGGCTGAAACAAATAGTTCTAATTCGCCTATTTTAACACAAAAAAACAAGTTGATCAATATCAATGTCCGAGTTGGAAGAGTTTGATTCCAAAATAATTTGACTACATGACAGTGAAGCACGAATTGCAACCAAAACTCCTCCACCTCTTTCCATACCTGTCACTTAATTTGTTCTATCTTTTCTAAAAACATTGTAATAATTAGAAAAACATTCAGTAGTTAAATGATTATCCGTTAACCAAGTTCCAGTTAATATAATAATATCATACGTATATGAAGAAAATGATAAAAAAATATGATTTAATCTGGTCCTTAACCCACCAACATTTTGAGCATAAAAAGACAAGTTTTTAAAACTACTTGATGCAAGCTTCGGCAGGGCAACAGCTGCAGTAACAACAGGAACATTTTGAAAATCGAGATTTTCATCTCTGTCAGCAGCAAACGATGTTATGTTAAATTGACTGGTAGGGGAACACACTCGTTTTTTGGATGAATAACGTATGGCTTTAATTTAACACCCCATGGCCATAACGAAGCATCACTCATTAGCTGATCAAAACAGTCTGAAGGAACACTTTATTTAAAGTTAATGTATTTAATGTCAGAAGGGGGAATGCCTTTTTTTACTAGTTTAAAGCATTTAAAGGCATTGAAAGGTATTTTAGATATAGATGCGATGTGATTGATAAGATCATCCGGAATTGTATCCACTTTAAATTTAGTAACATGCAGCCAATTAGAAGAAGTCAATGCATTTAGAGAGCTACAGCATGTCCCAACAAGTTCATGATTGTGGTTTTGTTTTGGTTTTGGTTTTCTCTGAATCTTTACCCAATTGCTTACATTGTTTACATTTGTATTGTTATTTACAAGTTCGTTAATATCAGCAGCAGGTTCAGAACTAGAGATTATGATGAGAGGCTGCACTAGATCATCTGCTTCACTCCTAATAATGGGTTTATTTACGTCATCTCTGTGACTCGTATTGGTATTACTTCCGAAAGTTTCTAATGCAGAAGAATCGTCATCAACCCCGAATTTCTCGGTTCACTTTGGAATCACTTGGAAATCCAAAAAAACTGAGGGTCTCACACACATTAACAAGTTTTCTGTGTTCGCATGTAAAAAGAAGAATGAGATAATCGAGTTTTTTGTATGCACGCAGAAATAGAGAGACAGAGAGTATTGACACCTGGTAAGTTGCTTTCCACGCCACCTACATCTTAAGCGCTTAAGCTTCAAAAGGCGATAGAATTATTTTCGATTTGACGTTCAATGTATTTTCCATAAGAGAAAACGAAAAAAGCGCCTGATGAAAATTAGTTATACCAAATTATTTTATATCAACGGATATCCATATTATGATTGAAATAGAACCAAAAAATGTGTAAGCTTATAAATCAACCCGAAAATATATTAAAATAGATAGCTAAAATGCTTTGCTTTGTAAATGAAAAATGTAAACAAACCACCTTTACAACCAGAAACAACAACAAAAGTACTCGATTAGAAATAGAGAAAGGCAGAGGCGTTGTCACGATTATTAAAAAAATATGTTCGTTCGTAATTGTATAAAAATCTTCTTGTGAAAAAATTGATAAAAAAAATATTTTTCAATTGGCTATTTACACATTTGTTTCTTGGTTTACAAAAGAGGCAAGGTATGAATGAAGGTCAAGCTCGATCACTCTTAATTAGTTCTATTTTTAAGAAGAGTTTACTTTAAAAGAGTGCTAACCTTTTTTTAAATGGAGGATAAAAGTTTTTTTTGCCCGAAATTACGTTAAAAAATTATTCTTAGAAAGAAACTTACGAGGTAGGATAAAACAAACGAACACAGAGAAATCAAATGATGCCCCTATAATTTATATTAACCTGCGCGTACCTAATACAAAAAAAATAAAATGAAGATTTATATCACTTAAGTGCATTATAGGTGACTCCTTTTGATAATTTGGAAAACTAATTTTCGTTGGCTTATTACATTAACTTAAGTGAGCGCTTTTGACTGTTATAATTCTATTTTTACGAAAGCAAAAGTGAACGAAATTAATAGAAAAATAGAGAACCGCAATTATTGGTGCAACACATAATTTCTTGGTACCTATTATCTTTTTTTCTTACGATCACTAAAGTGGACCTTTAACATTTCTACTTCATTCTTTACTTATAATAAAAAGGAAAATTAATGTTTTATTAAAATCCATAAGAAGCTCTAGTCCCCTAAACTACTACCTACCTACGCACATGATATCGTTCTGACTGATGCCTTGCATCCATTTTGAAAAACAACAACAAAAAAGCACGTCTGTTTACATATTTCATCTGCAAAATAAGGCAAATTAGTAATAAGTTTCGATATATTTTACGTTTGATTTGCAAACTAGCATGTTTAATTATTCTATTGCAATTATAATACAAACAACTGTTCATATAAAATTAATTTGTTAAAATAATGTTTCTATGAGCTGTTTTTGTTTTTCTCTTATGGGAAATGCATTGAACGTCAAATGGAAAAGAAATCTATCTCGTTTGTTAGTTTCATGCGCTGGCTGCAAGGTGCCGTGACTCCATGTGCCAATAGTCATTTTGTTTTAATTTCTACCACTTTTTTTTTAGTTCAGTTTTGTAGGTAGCGTAGCGAAGACGATTGTTTTTTTTTATCATTTTTTTCTTGTGAAAACTTTAATAAATTTACAATTAAAAATACGAGTTTACTGTTTATTATATGTATGCATATGTATAGTTGTGGAAATATATAATGTACCTTTTATAATTCATAAATAAAAAAGTCTTGAAATGAAAAAAATTCTGTTTTTTTTTCTTGTAGGCAAGATGGGGAAGTTTCTTTTTTAGACAATACATTTGGGTATGCCTCGATTCATTGGCCGCGTCCGGATACGTAACCAAAGGTATCTGGATTTGTTCGTGTTGTTGTAATGCCTAAGACAAAACCAGCTGACAACCCAAACAGCTGATGTCAAAAAGAAATCTAAAGCTATCCCAAAAATGTTCGGATTTGTTTGGATTATACTAACAGTGGACATCTCATCTGTTCATTTTGTTTTTTTTTTGGTTTGGTTACGTATCCGTTCGAAAACATATCAGATTCTAACGTATCTGAGATACGTATCTGCTTACGTGGCCATTAATTTTTTTTGGAACCGTTTTGGATTCCATTAAGGTTCCGTTTTCGCTGAGTATGGTGAATTGGAATACTCTCTCTCTCTCACAATACATTCACATAACGCCCCGACTCCACAGTCCTTGAACGATGTCCATAACCCAATCCTTCGTTTTGGATCCGGTACTGGGTCCCTTTATGAACTGTTTTCGGGTCCAAAACGGACTCGCTTGCTTGAAGGGTAACCATTCCCCAATGTGATTGGAAGGTCGAAGATCCAAGTGAATTAGGTACCTCTTCCTATCATTACTAATTTTTTGGCAAATATCATCTTGCCTGAATCTGCTATTCGCTTTGACTAATGACTTTTTCCGACTTAATTGACTGCCGTACCTACCTGTAGCAAAAAGTTGAAGTTTTCTCATTTTAATACTGCACCATATTTTGTTTGATAACACTGGAACTTTTTTTTTTCTGTGCGCCAAACCAACTTTGCAGTCGGATAAAAGCACATTTTTTTTATTTCATCTTCATATGGCTATGAACGGGCTCGACTGTAGACTGTTTTCTTCTTTTTGACTTCGTCAATTGTACTAGCTACAATAAAGTGACCAGACCAAAAAGACAAAGTAAAGAAATTCACCCGAAAATAATACAAACATATATTTTTTTTTAAATGTGGGACAATTTCAATTTTTATAAAGTAGGTTGCAGAATATAAAAAAAAACACTTATTTTCTACGAAAAAAAGAGGAACAAAATCTTACCTAATAACTCTAAAAAGACAACATTATTCAATAAATTCTCGTATGATTTTAGCCACTTCAAAAAGGAAGAGTGAATACCTAGGGAAGTTAATTTATGAAGTAAGACGTTATGATTTATTCTATCGAATGTTTTCGCAAAATCTTTGAAAATAATATCTGTTTGACACATCATTTCCATATTTGATATGATATCGTGAGCCATTAAAGCTAAGTTTGTCGCAGTTAATTTACCTGACACAAAACCATGTTGGAAAACCGATATGTGGCTACGAAACAAAACTTAAAGTTTGTTACAAACAAACTGTGGGGTGTAATGGCTCCGTGGTGATTTTAATTTCCATACTTATTAAATCCGATTTGGAATCGTTTTGGATCCGGTATTGGGTCCGTTTATGAACTGTTTTCGGGTCCAAAACGGACTCGCTTGCTTGAAGGGTAACCAATCCCCAAAGTGATTGGGGAAGGTCGAAGATCCAAGTGAATTAGGTACCTCTTCCTATCATTACTAATTTTTTGGCAAATATCATCTTGCCTGAATCTGCTATTCGCTTTGACTAATGACTTTTTCCGACTTAATTGACTGCCTAACCTACCTGTAGCAAAAAGTTAAAGTTTTCTCAATTTAATACTGCACCATATTTTGTTTGATAACACTGGAACTTTTTTTTCTGTGCGCTAAACCAACTTTCCAGTCGGATAAAAGCACATTTTTTTTTATTTCATCTTCATATGGCTATGAACGGGCTCGACTGTAGACTGTTTTCTTCTTTTCGACTTCGTCAATTGTACTAGCTACAATAAAGTGACCAGACCAAAAAGCCAAAATGTGGGACAAAGTAAAGAAATTCACCCGAAAATAATACAAACATATATTTTTTTTTAAATGTGGGACAATTTCAATTTTTATAAAGTAGGTTGCAGAATATAAAAAAAACACTTATTTTCTACGAAAAAAAGAGGAACAAAATCTTACCTAATAACTCTAAAAAGACAAAATTATTCAATAAATTCTCGTATGATTTTAGCCACTTCAAAAAGGAAGAGTGAATACCTAGGGAAGTTAATTTATGAAGTAAGACGTTATGGTTTATTATATCGAATGCTTTCGCAAAATCTGTGAAAATAATATCTGTTTGACACATCATTTCCATATTTGATATGATATCGTGAGCCATTAAAGCTAAGTTTGTCGCAGTTGATTTACCTGACACAAAACCATGTTGGAAAACTGATATGTGGCTACGAAACAAAACTTAAAGTTTGTTACAAACAAGCTTCTCGAATATTTTTGGTACGGCAGAAATTTTACATATTGGCCTATAATTAATAATTCCCTGCCTTGACACCGATTTAAAAATTGGAGACAAAAACGAGATTTTCCAGCTATCCAAAAAATAGAATAAAAACAAATTATAAAAAGTGGTTCAGCTAACGCAATTGCACAATTTTTTAAAAGACAAGCAGGAATCCTATCGGGTCCTTCACTTTTATTGGCATCTAATCCAGATAGAGCCTCTTCAATTTCTTTACAACTTAGGTTAACCGAGCCAAAGTCGACAATTCTATTTATGGAAGGCATCTCTTGGATGGAAGGAGCGTCCAATGAATAAACTGATTGAAAATAATCATCGAATAAATTGCATATTTTTGGTATCTCACTAGTCGTAGTGTCAAGGTACTTTATACAACTAGGTATTCCATTTGACTTCCGCTTTGAGCTTATGAAATTCCAAAAACGCTTGCTGTTTGATTTTAAATCACTCTCAACCGATAAAAGATAGTTTCTATATAAGAATTTGTTTAAGATTTCGAACTCACGTTGCCGATTAAAATAATTTAATCGCAGTTCCATATTCTCTTTGTTAATTTTATATGATTTGTGCGCTTTATTTTTTTTTATTTTTTAGATAACTCAACCTCCTGTTATACCAAGCAGGACCAGAATTAGATTTTAATTTTCTTTTAGGTACATATATATCAATTACATCTTTTAAAATAATTATAAATTCATTATAAATATTAACCAAGTTCGATGAACTAAGAATATTATTCCAAGTTAAAGACAACAAAAAATCAAACATTGCATCATAGTCTGCTTTTCGAAAATCATAAACATACTTATGAAAAGATACTTCTTTCTTTAGAAAGTGATAAAAATAAATATTTCCATCAATTGCAACATGATGAATGGAGTTATCAATGATCGAGAAGTTGGACCTGTCAAGACAAATGAGAAACTCACTGTCCACGAAAATCAAATCAAGTATCCTGTTCAGGTCATTGCTTTGATTATTATTCTGAATTAAATTATATTGGCCCAAGAAGTCTATAACAAAAGATTCTATTTCAGTTGAAACATTAAAAGGAACTAAGCATTTGTCTTCCAAGTCCAACGTCCATTCAATGTTACAAAGGTTAAAATCACCTGCAAATAAAATATGTTGCGAACTTTTAAGATTTTCCCATATTGATTTTAAGTTATTTAAATGAGCTTTTTACAAATCCAAATTACTCTTAGGAGGAATATAGCTGGCTGAAACAAATAGTTCTAATTCGCCTATTTTAACACAAAAAACAAGTTGATCAATATCAATGTCCGAGTTGGAAGAGTTTGATTCCAAAATAATTTGACTACATGACAGTGAAGCACGAATTGCAACCAAAACTCCTCCACCTCTTTCCATACCTGTCACTTAATTTGTTCTATCTTTTCTAAAAACATTGTAATAATTAGAAAAACATTCAGTAGTTAAATGATTATCCGTTAACCAAGTTCCAGTTAATATAATAATATCATACGTATATGAAGAAAATGATAAAAAAAATATGATGTAATCTGGTCCTTAACCCACCAACATTTTGATAATAAAAAGACAAGTTTTTAAAACTACTTGATGCAAGCTTCGGCAGGGCAACAGCTGCAGTAACAACAGGAACATTTTGAAAATCGAGATTTTCATCTCTGTCAGCAGCAAACGATGTTATGTTAAATTGACTGGTAGGGGAACACACTCGTTTTTTGGATGAATAACGTATGGCTTTACTTTAACACCCCATGGCCATTACGAAGCATCACTCATTAGCTGATCAAAACAGTCTGAAGGAACACTTTATTTAAAGTTAATGTATTTAATGTCAGAAGGGGGAATGCCTTTTTTTACTAGTTTAAAGCATTTAAAGGCATTGAAAGGTATTTTAGATATAGATGCGATGTGATTGATAAGATCATCCGGAATTGTATCCACTTTAAATTTAGTAACATGCAGCCATTTAGAAGAAGTCAATGCATTTAGAGAGCTACA
Source organism: Melangyna quadrimaculata (assembly GCA_949320155.1). NCBI lineage: Eukaryota > Metazoa > Arthropoda > Insecta > Diptera > Syrphidae > Melangyna > Melangyna quadrimaculata. The sequence goes on from OX439485.1 coordinate 109,035,413, forward strand.
GCATGTCCCAACAAGTTCATGATTGTGGTTTTGTTTTGGTTTTGGTTTTGGTTTTCTCTGAATCTTTACCCAATTGCTTACATTGTTTACATTTGTATTGTTATTTACAAGTTCGTTAATATCAGCAGCAGGTTCAGAACCAGAGATTATGATGAGAGGCTGCACTAGATCATCTGCTTCACTCCTAATAATGGGTTTATTTACGTCATCTCTGTGACTCGTATTGGTATTACTTCCGAAAGTTTCTAATGCAGAAGAATCGTCATCAACCGAGAAATTTGGGTCCGTGATTGTGCTTGAAGGGTACCCTTCAAGCAAAATCACGGGCCCGAATTTCCCTGTTCACTTTTGAATCACTTGGAAATCCAAAAAAACTGAGGGTCTCACACACATTAACAAGTTTTCTGTATTCGCATGTAAAAAGAAGAATGAGATAATCGAGTTTTTTGTATGCACGCAGAAATAGAGAGACAGAGAGTATAGTCATTTTGTTTTAATTTCTACCACTTTTTTTTTAGTTCAGCTTTGTAGGTAGCGTAGCGAAGACGATTGTTTTTTTTTATCATTTTTTTCTTGTGAAAACTTTAATAAATTTACAATTAAAAATACAAGTTTACTGTTTATTATATGTATGCATATGTATAGTTGTGGAAATATATAATGTACCTTTAATAATTCATAAATAAAATAGTCTTGAAATGAAAAAAATTCTGTTTTTTTTTCTTGTAGGCAAGATGGGGAAGTTTCTTTTTTAGGCAATACATTTGGGTATGCCTCGATTCATTGGCCGCGTCCGGATACGTAACCAAAGGTATCTGGATTTGTTCGTGTTGTTGTAATGCCTAAGAAAAAACCAGCTGACAACCCAAACAGCTGATGTCAAAAATAAATCTAAAGCCATCCCAAAAATGTTCGGATTTGTTTGGATTATACTAACAGTGGAAATCTCATCTGTTCATTTTCTTGGTTTTTTTTGGTTTGGTTACGTATCCGTTCGAAAACATATCAGATTCTAACGTATCTGAGATACGTATCTGCTTACGTGGCCATTAATTTTTTTTGGAACCGTTTTGGATTCTATTAATGTTCCGTTTTCGCTTCGTATGGTGAATTGGAATACTCTCTCTCTCTCACAATACATTCACATAACGCCCCGACTCCACAGGCCTTGAACGATGTCCATTATCCAATCCTTCGTTTTGGATCCGGTATTGGGTCCCTTTATGAACTGTTTTCGGGTCCAAAACGGACTCGCTTGCTTGAAGGGTAACCATTCCCCAATGTGATTGGAAGGTCGAAGATCCAAGTGAATTAGGTACCTCTTCCTATCATTACTAATTTTTTGGCAAATATCATCTTGCCTGAATCTGCTATTCGCTTTGACTAATGACTTTTTCCGACTTAATTGACTGCCTTACCTACCTGTAGCAAAAAGTTGAAGTTTTCTCATTTTAATACTGCACCATATTTTGTTTGATAACACTGGAACTTTTTTTTATCTGTGCGCCAAACCAACTTTGCAGTCGGATAAAAGCACATTTTTTTTTATTTCATCTTCATATGGCTATGAACGGGCTCGACTGTAGACTGTTTTCTTCTTTTTGACTTCGTCAATTGTACTAGCTACAATAAAGTGACCAGACCAAAAAGCCAAAATGTGGGACAAAGTAAAGAAATTCACCCGAAAATAATACAAACATATATTTTTTTTTAAATGTGGGACAATTTCAATTTTTATAAAGTAGGTTGCAGAATATAAAAAAAAACACTTATTTTCTACGAAAAAAAGAGGAACAAAATCTTACCTAATGACTCTAAAAAGACAACATTATTCAATAAATTCTCGTATGATTTTAGCCACTTCAAAAAGGAAGAGTGAATACCTAGGGAAGTTAATTTATGAAGTAAGACGTTATGATTTATTCTATCGAATGGTTTCGCAAAATCTTTGAAAATAATATCTGTTTGACACATCATTTCCATATTTGATATGATATCGTGAGCCATTAAAGCTAAGTTTGTCGCAGTTAATTTACCTGACACAAAACCATGTTGGAAAACCGATATGTGGCTACGAAACAAAACTTAAAGTTTGTTACAAACAAACTGTGGGGTGTAATGGCTCCGTGGTGATTCTAATTTCCATACTTATTAAATCCGATTTGGAATCGTTTTGGATCCGGTATTGGGTCCGTTTATGAACTGTTTTCGGGTCCAAAACGGACTCGCTTGCTTGAAGGGTAACCATTCCCCAATGTGATTGGAAGGTCGAAGATCCAAGTGAATTAGGTACCTCTTCCTATCATTACTAATTTTTTGGCAAATATCATCTTGCCTGAATCTGCTATTCGCTTTGACTAATGACTTTTTCCGACTTAATTGACTGCCTAACCTACCTGTAGCAAAAAGTTAAAGTTTTCTCAATTTAATACTGCACCATATTTTGTTTGATAACACTGGAACTTTTTTTTCTGTGCGCCAAACCAACTTTCCAGTCGGATAAAAGCACATTTTTTTTTATTTCATCTTCATATGGCTATGAACGGGCTCGACTGTAGACTGTTTTCTTCTTTTCGACTTCGTCAATTGTACTAGCTACAATAAAGTGACCAGAACAAAAAGCCAAAATGTGGGACAAAGTAAAGAAATTCACCCGAAAATAATACAAACATATATTTTTTTTTAAATGTGGGACAATTTCAATTTTTATAAAGTAGGTTGCAGAATATAAAAAAAACACTTATTTTCTACGAAAAAAAGAGGAACAAAATCTTACCTAATAACTCTAAAAAGACAAAATTATTCAATAAATTCTCGTATGATTTTAGCCACTTCAAAAAGGAAGAGTGAATACCTAGGGAAGTTAATTTATGAAGTAAGACGTTATGGTTTATTATATCGAATGCTTTCGCAAAATCTGTGAAAATAATATCTGTTTGACACATCATTTCCATATTTGATATGATATCGTGAGCCATTAAAGCTAAGTTTGTCGCAGTTGATTTACCTGACACAAAACCATGTTGGAAAACTGATATGTGGCTACGAAACAAAACTTAAAGTTTGTTACAAACTAGCTTCCCGAATATTTTTGGTACGGCAGAAATTTTACATATTGGCCTATAATTAATAATTTCCTGCCTTGACACCGATTTAAAAATTGGAGACAAAAACGAGATTTTCCAGCTATCCAAAAAATAGAATAAAAACAAATTATAAAAAGTGGTTCAGCTAACGCAATTGCACAATTTTTTAAAAGACAAGCAGGAATCCTATCGGGTCCTTCACTTTTATTGGCATCTAATCCAGATAGAGCCTCTTCAATTTCTTTACAACTTAGGTTAACCGAGCCAAAGTCGACAATTCTATTTATGGAAGGCATCTCTTGGATGGAGGGAGCGTCCAATGAATAAACTGATTGAAAATAATCATCGAATAAATTGCATATTTTTGGTATCTCACTAGTCGTAGTGTCGAGGTACTTTATACAACTAGGTATTCCATTTGACTTCCGCTTTGATAGAGCAGATAGAGCCTCTTCAATTTCTTTACAACTTAGGTTAACCGAGCCAAAGTCGACAATTCTATTTATGGAAGGCATCTCTTGGATGGAAGGAGCGTCCAATGAATAAACTGATTGAAAATAATCATCGAATAAATTGCATATTTTTGGTATCTCACTAGTCGTAGTGTCGAGGTACTTTAAACAACTAGGTATTCCATTTGACTTCCGCTTTGAGCTTATGAAATTCCAAAAATGCTTGCTGTTTGATTTTAAATCACTCTCAACCGATAAAAGATAGTTTCTTTATAAGAATTTGTTTAAGATTTCGAACTCACTGCCGATTAAAATAATTTAATCGCAGTTCCATATTCTCTTTGTTAATTTTATATGATTTGTGCGCTTTATTTTTTTTATTTTTTAGATAACTCAACCTCCTGTTATACCAAGCAGGACCAGAATTAGATTTTAATTTTCTTTTAGGTACATATATATCAATTGCATCTTTTAAAATAATTATAAATTCATTATAAATATTAACCAAGTTAAAGACAACAAATAATCAAACATTGCATCATAGTCTGCTTTTCGAAAATCATAAACATACTTATGAAAAGATACTTCTTTCTTTAGAAAGTGATAAAAATAAATATTTCCATCAATTGCAACATGATGAATGGAGTTATCAATGATCGAGAAGTTGGACCTGTCAAGACAAATGAGAAACTCACTGTCCACGAAAATCAAATCAAGTATCCTGTTCAGGTCATTGCTTTGATTATTAATCTGAATTAAATTATATTGGCCCAAGAAGTCTATAACAAAAGATTCTATTTCAGTTGAAACATTAAAAGGAACTAAGCATTTGTCTTCCAAGTCCAACGTCCATTCAATGTTACAAAGGTTAAAATCACCTGCAAATAAAATATGTTGCGAACTTTTAAGATTTTCCCATATTGATTTTAAGTTATTTAAATGAGCTTTTTACAAATCCAAATTACTCTTAGGAGGAATATAGCTGGCTGAAACAAATAGTTCAGATTCGCCTATTTTAACACAAAAAAAAAGTTGATCAATATCAATGTCCGAGTTGGAAGAGTTTGATTCCAAAATAATTTTACTACAAGACAGTGTAGCACGAATTGCAACCAAAACTCCTCCACCTCTTTCCATACCTGTCACTTAATTTGTTCTATCTTTTCTAAATACATTGTAATAATTAGAAAAACATTCAGTAGTTAAATGATTATCCGTTAACCAAGTTTCAGTTAATATAATAATATCATACGTATATGAAGAAAATGATAAAAAAATATGATTTAATCTGGTCCTTAACCCACCAACATTTTGATAATAAAAAGACAAGTTTTTAAAACTACTTGATGCAAGCTTCGGCAGGGCAACAGCTGAAGCAACAACAGGAACATTTTGAAAATCGAGATTTTTATCTCTGTCAGCAGCAAACGATGTTATGTTAAATTGACTGGTAGGGGAACACACTCGTTTTTTGGATGAATAACGTATGGCTTTACTTTAACACCCCATGGCCATAACGAAGCATCACTCATTAGCTGATCAAAACAGTCTGAAGGAACACTTAATTTAAAGTTAATGTATTTAATGTCAGAAGGGGGGATGCCTTTTTTTACTAGTTTAAAGCATTTAAAGGCATTGAAAGGTATTTTAGATATAGATGCGATGTGATTGATAAGATCATCCGGAATTGTATCCACTTTAAATTTAGTAACATGCAGCCATTTAGAAGAAGTCAATGCATTTAGAGAGCTACAGCATGTCCCAACAAGTTCATGATTGTGGTTTTGTTTTGGTTTTGGTTTTCTCTGAATCTTTACCCAATTGCTTACATTGTTTACATTTGTATTGTTATTTACAAGTTCGTTAATATCAGGTTCAGAACCAGAGATTATGATGAGAGGCTGCACTAGATCATCTGCTTCACTCCTAATAATGGGTTTATTTACGTCATCTCTGTGACTCGTATTGGTATTACTTCCGAAAGTTTCTAATGCAGAAGAATTGTCATCAACCGAGAAATTTGGGTCCGTGATTGTGCTTGAAGGGTACCTTTCAAGCAAAATCACGGGCCCGAATTTCTCGGTTCACTTTGGAATCACTTGGAAATCCAAACAAAACTGAGGGTCTCACACACAATAACAAGTTTTCTGTGTTCGCATGTAAAAAGAAGAATGAGATAATCGAGTTTTTTGTATGCACGCAGAAATAGAGAGACAGAGAGTATAGTCATTTTGTTTTAATTTCTACCACTTTTTTTTTAGTTCAGTTTTGTAGGTAGCGTAGCGAAGACGATTGTTTTTTTTTATCATTTTTTTCTTGTGAAAACTTTAAGAAATTTACAATTAAAAATACAAGTTTACTGTTTATTATATGTATGCATATGTATAGTTGTGGAAATATATAATGTACCTTTTATAATTCATAAATAAAAAAGTCTTGAAATGAAAAAAATTCTGTTTTTTTTCTTGTAGGCAAGATGGGGAAGTTTCTTTTTTAGACAATACATTTGGGTATGCCTCGATTCATTGGCCGCGTCCGGATACGTAACCAAAGGTATCTGGATTTGTTCGTGTTGTTGTTATGCCTAAGAAAAAACCAGCTGACATCCCAAACAGCTGATGTCAAAAATAAATCTAAAGCTATCCCAAAAATGTTCGGATTTGTTTGGATTATACTAACAGTGGACATCTCATCTGTTCATTTTCTTGGTGTTTTTTTGGTTTGGCTACGTATCCGTTCGAAAACATATCAGATTCTAACGTATCTGAGATATGTATCTGCTTACGTGGCCATTAATTTTTTTTGGAACCGTTTTGGATTCCATTAAGGTTCCGTTTTCGCTGAATATGGTGAATTGGAATACTCTCTCTCTCTCACAATACATTCACATAACGCCCCGACTCCACAGGCCTTCAACGATGTCCATAACCCAATCCTTCGTTTTGGATCCGGTATTGGGTCCCTTTATGAACTGTTTTCGGGTCCAAAACGGACTCGCTTGCTTGAAGGGTAACCATTCCCCAATGTGATTGGAAGGTCGAACATCCAAGTGAATTAGGTACCTCTTCCTATCATTACTAATTTTTTGACAAATATCATCTTACCTGAATCTGCTATTCGCTTTGACTAATGACTTTTTCCGACTTAATTGACTGCCTAACCTACCTGTAGCAAAAAGTTGAAGTTTTCTCAATTTAATACTGCACCATATTTTGTTTGATAACACTGGAACTTTTTTTTCTGTGCGCCAAACCAACTTTGCAGTCGGATAAAAGCACATTTTTTTTTTATTTCATCTTCATATGGCTATGAACGGGCTCGACTGTAGACTGTTTTCTTCCTTTCGACTTCGTCAATTGTACTAGCTACAATAAAGTGACCAGACCAAAAAGCCAAAATGTGGGACAAAGTAAAGAAATTCACCCGAAAATAATACAAACATATATTTTTTTTTAAATGTGGGACAATTTCAATTTTTATAAAGTAGGTTGCAGAATATAAAAAAAAACACTTATTTTCTACGAAAAAAAGAGGAACAAAATCTTACCTAATAACTCTAAAAAGACAAAATTATTCAATAAATTCTCGTATGATTTTAGCCACTTCAAAAAGGAAGAGTGAATACCTAGGGAAGTTAATTTATGAAGTAAGACGTTATGGTTTATTATATCGAATGCTTTCGCAAAATCTGTGAAAATAATATCTGTTTGACACATCATTTCCATATTTGATATGATATCGTGAGCCATTAAAGCTAAGTTTGTTGCAGTTGATTTACCTGACACAAAACCATGTTGGAAAACTGATATGTGGCTACGAAACAAAACTTAAAGTTTGTTACAAACAAGCTTCTCGAATATTTTTGGTACGGCAGAAATTTTACATATTGGCCTATAATTAATAATTTCCTGCCTTGACACCGATTTAAAAATTGGAGACAAAAACGAGATTTTCCAGCTATCCAAAAAATAGAATAAAAACAAATTATAAAAAGTGGTTCAGCTAACGCAATTGCACAATTTTTTAAAAGACAAGCAGGAATCCTATCGGGTCCTTCACTTTTATTGGCATCTAATCCAGATAGAGCCTCTTCAATTTCCTTACAACTTAGGTTAACCGAGCCAAAGTCGACAATTCTATTTATGGAAGGCATCTCTTGGATGGAAGGAGCGTCCAATGAATAAACTGATTGAAAATAATCATCGAATAAATTGCATATTTTTGGTATCTCACTAGTCGTAGTGTCGAAGTACTTTTAACAACTAGGTATTCCATTTGACTTCCGCTTTGAGCTTATGAAATTCCAAAAATGCTTGCTGTTTGATTTTAAATCACTCTCAACCGATAAAAGATAGTTTCTATATAAGAACTTGTTTAAGATATCGAACTCACGTTGCCGATTAAAATAATTTAATCGCAGTTCCATATTCTCTTTGTTAATTTTATATGATTTGTGCGCTTTATTTTTTTTATTTTTTAGATAACTCAACCTCCTGATGTTCCAAAGGGTAGTTATGTGCATTCAAGAGGACACAAGCGTCCACAGATTTTTCTTAAAACCCACCTCTGTCTACCAACTCCTACTCTCACCTCCTAGTGGTGAACATCGGGTGTCTAGTACCTCAGCTGGAGACGGGGTTTAAATCCCCGTGGAAAGCTGTTGGGGACAGCCGACGAGAGATGGGGGGAGGAGTGTTCCCACTAAGGCACTTCTCCATTCATCGAGGCGGCAGCGGACGAATTCTCTAGATGGAATCAACGGTGGCGTCTACAGTTCCAGTTAGGTTGAACTTTTTAGTGAACACCTTATATGGGCTACTACGACATATTTGTAGCTCAGGCCTATAAGGAGCGGTGTATCCGGCTCCCTACCCTTGGAGTTATACGAAGGGTCTGGTCCTCTGGGTCGGGGGTTGTGCGTCGGGGTAACTTCCCTACCACGTAAAAAAAAGTTGTTCCGAAACAACAACAAGCCTCGGATATGGATGATTTTAAAGTTGACGACCCCAGCAAACGAAACAAGGACAATGAATTTCGGATCTGCACGTGGTACGTCCTGTCCTTATACAGAACACGTGCAGCCGAACAATTAGTGGAGAACCTGGACAGGCTAAAGGCTGACGAAACAGCCATCCAGGAAGTGCGATGGGATGGAGAGGGCATACGGAGACTGAAAACGTGTGACATCTACTACGGCGGGTGCTTGAAGGAACAGGGTCAGCGGCTCTTTGGTTGTGGTTTTGTGATAAGGGGAAGACTTAGGCAAGAAGTCTTGGGCTTTCGAAGTGTAAGCGAGCGCCTGGTCACAATCCGTATCAAGGGCAAATTTAAGAACATTTCGCTGATCTGTGTTCATGCACCCCATGAAAGGAGAGATGACTCAACCAAAGAAGCATTCTACGATCTCCTGGAGACAACGTATGATATGTGCCCGAAGTACGACGTGAAGATCATTCTTGGTGACTTCAACGCAAGATTCGGAAAGGAGGGCATCTTTGGTTCGATAGTCGGAGGACACAGCCTACACGACGAAACTTCCGGCAACGGACACAGGCTGGCAGACTTTGCGGCGGGGCGAAATGTCATCATCTCAATCACCTACTTCCCACACCTCAATATACACAAGGGGACTTGGGGTCGCATGATCAAGTAACCGTCAACCAAATCGACCACGTTGCGATAGACGCGAGACATGCTTCCAGTATCTTGGACGTCCGAACGTTCCGAGGGGCCAACATTGACTCGGATCACTACCTGGTGGTAGCTAGACTACGTATACGGATATCCATAACGCGACAACGCAGAGCAGATGCTGTGAAAAGATTCGATGTCGAGAAGCTTAAATCGCAAGAGACTGCCAGAACTTTTGTAGACCACGTAACTCTTAATCTCTCAGGAGGTCCGCCACAAGCATCAAGTGCAGAGGACCAGTGGGAACACTGTCAACAAGCCATCAGAAGTGCCGCCTCTGATGTGCTGGGTTTCACTAGGCGAATACAACGAAACCCCTGTTTCGATGAAGAGTGCCGGCTAGCGCATGCAGCTAAGGACGAGGTCTACCAGGCAATGCTGCAGACCCGAACGAGAGCTGCTGAGAGAGTGGCCCGGGAGCTCTACGGGCTGAAACGAAAAGAGGAACGCCGACTTCTCAGGAGGAAAAAGAGAGAGCACGAGAAGCGGGTGGTAGAGTCTATTGAGGGTTGTAGCGGTAGGGGAGATGTTCGAAAATTTTATCAGAGGGTGAAGCGATCCACCCAAGGATTCAAGGCTAGAACGGAAGCCTGCCGAGATGAGAGTGGGAATATGGTAGTAGACACACAATCAGTGCTGAGGATCTGGAAAGAACACTTCTCTAGACTGCTTAATGGCGAAGACAGCCAAGATGCCGCTAATAGGCAGAACGCTCCATTCAACTTAGACGATGATGGCCAAGAGTTCCGTCCACCCGACCTAACCGAAGTGCGGCTGGCGATATCCAAACTTAAGTCGTACAAGGCTGCTGGTGCGGATGGCTTACAAGCCGAACTATTTAAATCAGCGGGAGATGAATTGGCATACACCAGCTCATCTGCAAAATTTGGTCGGAGGAAAGTATGCCCGATGAATGGAACCTCGGTATAGTGTGCCCCATCCATAAAAAGGGAGATGTTCTGAAATGTACCAACTACAGAGGAATTAGTCTCCTAAACGTCGCTTATAAAATCTTGTCGGCCATCCTGTGTGACCGCTTAAAACCTTTTGTCAACGATCTGATCGGCCCTTATCAGTGCGGGTTTAGGCCAGGCAAGTCAACCATCGATCAAATGTTCACACTCCGACAGATTTTAGAAAAATCCCGGGAATTCCAGATCGATACACACCACCTTTTTATCGATTTTCAAGTCGCGTATGATAGCGTGAAAAGGGACGAATTATACAGAGCCATGTCGAGTCTCGGCATCCCTGCCAAACTCGTCCGCTTGTGCAGGATGACGATGGAGAAATCTCGCTGCTCCGTCAAAATTGGTAAGAACACCACCGATTCCTTTGATGTTGAGAAAGGATTGAGGCAAGGCGACGCGTTATCATGCAACCTATTCAACATCGTTCTTGAAGCCATTGTACGCAACGCACATGTCAACTCCAGCGGTACAATCTATCAAAAGTCCGTTCAATTGCTTGCATATGCGGATGACATAGACATTGTCGGCAGAACGAAGCGAGCTGTGGCAGGGGCATTTGCGAGCATTGAATCGGAGGCGGCTAGAATGGGATTGGCGGTTAATGAGGACAAGACGAAGTATATGCTGTCATCGAGAGAGGAATCTCAACATCGTCGACTCGGGCAAAATATCACGATGGACAGATATAACTTCGAATTTGTCAAGGACTTTGTCTACCTGGGCTCCACTATTACATCGCAGAATGACATCAGTGCAGAGATCAAGCGAAGAATTACTCTTGCCAACCGCTGTTTCTTCGGTCTAAAAAGGCATTTAAGTAGTATGGCCCTCTCTCAGAGAACCAAGGAGACTTTATACAAAACCCTAATCATCCCGGTCCTGCTTTATGGGTCAGAAGCATGGACACTGAAAGATTCGGATAAAAATCTGCTAGGGTGCTTTGAGAGGAAGATTCTTCGTGTGATTTTCGGTCCGGTGTGTATCGAAGGAGTATGGAGGAGAAGATTCAACGAAGAGCTATACGGGCTATACAGCGACGTTGACCTAGTCAAAAAGCTGAAAATACATAGGCTGAGATGGCTGGGGCACGTGGAGCGTATGGACAGCAACGCACCTGCCCGACGAGTCTTCGAATCCAACCCCGATGGGGTACGCAGCAGAGGAAGAACCCGTAACAGGTGGTGCAATCAAGTGAATGATGACATCAAAGCACTCGGTGTGCGCAACTGGAAGCGGCTAGCTAGGGACAGAGCTGGCTGGAAAGGCTTGTAAGTTGAGGCCGAAGTGCATCCTGGGCTGTGATCGCCATCAAAAGTAAAGTAAGTAACCTCCTGTTATACCAAGCAGGACTAGAATTAGATTTTAATTTTCTTTTAGGTATATATATATCAATTGCATCTTTTAAAATAATTATAAATTCATTATAAATATTAACCAAGTTCGATGAACTAAGAATATTATTCCAAGTTAAAGACAACAAATAATCAAACATTGCATCATAGTCTGCTTTTCGAAAATAATAAACATACTTATGAAAAGATACTTCTTTCTTTAGAAAGTGATAAAAAGCAATATTTCCATCAATTGCAACATGATGAATGGAGTTATCAATGATCGAGAAGTTGGACCTGTCAAGACAAATGAGAAACTCACTGTCCACGAAAATCAAATCAAGCATCCTGTTCAGGTCATTGCTTTGATTATTAATCTGAATTAAATTATATTGGCCCAAGAAGTCTATAACAAAAGATTCTATTTCAGTTGAAACATTAAAAGGAACTAAGCATTTGTCTTCCAAGTCCAACGTCCATTCAATGTTACAAAGGTTAAAATCACCTGTAAATAAAATATGTTGTGAACTTTTAAGATTTTCCCATATTGATTTTAAGTTATTTAAATGAGCTTTTTACAAATCCAAATTACTCTTAGGAGGAATATAGCTGGCTGAAACAAATAGTTCAGATTCGCCTATTTTAACACAAAAAACAAGTTGATCAATATCAATGTCCGAGTTGGAAGAGTTTGATTCCAAAATAATTTGACTACATGACAGTGAAGCACGAATTGCAACCAAAACTCCTCCACCTCTTTCCATACCTGTCACTTAATTTGTTCTTTCTTTTCTAAATACATTGTAATAATTAGAAAAACATTCAGTAGTTAAATGATTATCCATTAACCAAGTTTCAGTTAATATAATAATATCATACGTTTATGAAGAAAATGATAAAAAAATATGATTTAATCTGGTCCTTAACCCACCATCATTTTGATAATAAAAAGACAAGTTTTTAAAACTACTTGATGCAAGCTTCGGCAATGCAACAGCAGCAGTAACAACAGGAACATTTTGAAAATCGAGATTTTCATCTCTGTCAGCAGCAAACGATTTTATGTTAAATTGACTGGTAGGGGAACACACTCGTTTTTTGGATGAATAACGAATGGCTTTACTTTAACACCCCAAGGCCATAACGAAGCATCACTCATGAGCTGATCAAAACAGTCTGAAGGAACACCTAATTTAAAGTTAATGGCGCAAAATTTTAAACAGCCTATTATTAAGGATTTAGTATGATACTTCTTAACATTTTACTAAATCTTTAACAGTTTACTAAAATTTTCTAAATTTTGAATACTTTTTAACTAGTATCATACTAAACTAATTTCCTTCATAAAATTCAGCTGAACACGTCCAAAAAAGTGACAGCTCGTGCAAAAAATTCACAAACACCCCTGATTTTGACAATTTTAATCGTCAAAGTGTCATATGGATTTAGTACGATACTAAAAAGTTAAAATAGCCATTTGGTGATTTTAACTTTAGTAAAATGTTAGAAGATAGTATGATGCTAAACTCGTTTAAAATTAGCAAAATACACTTTTTAATCTAGTATTATACTAAAAATGATTTAACATCGTACTAAATCGACTAAAATTTTGCGCCAATGTATTTAATGTCAGAAGGGGGAATGCCTTTTCTTACTAGTTTAAAGCATTTAAAGACATTGAAAGGTATTTCAGATGTAGATGCGATGTGATTGATAAGATCATCCGGAATTGTATCCACTTTAAATTTAGTAACATGCAGCCATTTAGAAGAAGTCAATACATTTAGAGAGCTACAGCATGTGCCAACAAGTTCATCATTGTGGTTTTGTTTTGGTTTTGGTTTTCTCTGAATCTTTACCCAATTGCTTACATTGTTTACATTTGTATTGTTCAGAAACAGAGATTATGATGAGAGGCTGCACTAGATCATCTGCTTCACTCCTAATAATGGGTTTATTTACGTCATCTCTGTGACTCGTATTGGTATTACTTCCGAAAGTTTCTAATGCAGAAGAATCGTTATCAACCGAGAAATTTGGGTCCGTGATTGTGCTTGAAGGGTACCCTTCAAACAAAATCACGGGCCCGAATTTCTCGGTTCACTTTGGAATCACTTGGAAATCCATAAAAACTGAGGGTCTCACACACATTAACAAGTTTTCTGTGTTCGCATGTAAAAAGAAGAATGAGATAATCGAGTTTTTTGTATGCACGCAGAAATAGAGAGACAGAGAGTATAGTCATTTTGTTTTAATTTCTACCACTTTTTTTTAGTTCAGTTTTGTAGGTAGCGTAGCGAAGACGATTGTTTTTCTTATCATTTTTTTCTTGTGAAAACTTTAAGAAATTTACAATTAAAAATACAAGTTTACTGTTTATTATATGTATGCATATGTATAGTTGTGGAAATATATAATGTACCTTTTATAATTCATAAATAAAAAAGTCTTGAAATGAAAAAAATTCTGTTTTTTTTCTTGTAGGCAAGATGGGGAAGTTTCTTTTTTAGACAATACATTTGGGTATGCCTCGATTCATTGGCCGCGTCCGGATACGTAACCAAAGGTATCTGGATTTGTTCGTGTTGTTGTAATGCCTAAGAAAAAACCAGCTGACAACCCAAACAGCTGATGTTAAAAAGAAATCTAAAGCTATCCCAAAAATGTTCGGATTTGTTTGGATTATACTAACAGTGGACATCTCATCTGTTCATTTTCTTGGTTTTTTTTGGTTTAGTTACGTATCCGTTCGAAAACATATCAGATTCTAACGTATCTGAGATACGTATCTGCTTACGTGGCCATTAATTTTTTTTGGAACCGTTTTGGATTCCATTAAGGTTCCGTTTTCGCTGAGTATGGTGAATTGGAATACTCTCTCTCTCTCACAATACATTCACATAACGCCCCGACTCCACAGGCCTTGAACAATGTCCATAATCCAATCTACAATCCAATCCCCAATCTGATTTGTATGGATATGTCACTGCTTGGACATGGATTTTTGCGACTCCGTGGGTTTTTTTTAGACATGTTCCATAGTCCAGCCATCGTTCATGGCCTGTGGAGTCGGGGTGTAATGGCTCCGTGGTGATTCTAATTTCCATACTTATTTAATCCGATTTGGAATCGTTTTGGATCCGGTATTGGGTCCCTTTATGAACTGTTTTCGGGTCCAAAATGGACTCGCTTGCTTGAAGGGTAACCATTCCCCAATGTGATTGGGGAAGGTCGAAGATCCAAGTGAATTAGGTACCTCTTCCTATCATTACTAATTTTTTGGCAAATATCATCTTGCCTGAATCTGCTATTCGCTTTGACTAATGACTTTTTCCGATTTAATTGACTGCCTTACCTACCTGTAGCAAAAAGTTGAAGTTTTCTCATTTTAATACTGCACCATATTTTGTTTGATAACACTGAAACTTTTTTTTTCTGTGCGCCAAACCAACTTTGCAGTCGGATAAAAGCACATTTTTTTATTTCATCTTCATATGGCTATGAACGGGCTCGACTGTAGACTGTTTTCTTCTTTTCGACTTCGTCAATTGTACTAGCTACAATAAAGTGACCAGACCAAAAAGCCAAAATGTGGGACAAAGTAAAGAAATTCACCCGAAAATAATACAAACATATATTTTTTTTTAAATGTGGGACAATTTCAATTTTTATAAAGTAGGTTGCAGAATATAAAAAAAACACTTATTTTCTACGAAAAAAAGAGGAACAAAATCTTACCTAATAACTCTAAAAAGACAAAATTATTCAATAAATTCTCGTATGATTTTAGCCACTTCAAAAAGGAAGAGTGAATACCTAGGGAAGTTAATTTATGAAGTAAGACGTTATGGTTTATTATATCGAATGCTTTCGCAAAATCTGTGAAAATAATATCTGTTTGACACATCATTTCCATATTTGATATGATATCGTGAGCCATTAAAGCTAAGTTTGTCGCAGTTAATTTACCTGACACAAAACCATGTTGGAAAACCGATATGTGGCTACAAAACAAAACTTAAAGTTTGTTACAAACTAGCTTCTCGAATATTTTTAGTACGGCAGAAATTTTACATATTGGCCCATAATTAATAATTTCCTGCCTTGACACCGATTTAAAAATTGGAGACAAAAACGAGATTTTCCAGCTATCCAAAAAATAGAATGAAAACAAATTATAAAAAGTGGTTCAGCTAACGCAATTGCAAAAAGACAAGCAGGAATCCTATCGGGTCCTTCACTTTTATTGGCATCTAATCCAGATAGAGCCTCTTCAATTTCTTTACAACTTAGGTTAACCGAGCCAAAGTCGACAATTCTATTTATGGAAGGCATCTCTTGGATGGAAGGAGCGTCCAATGAATTTTTTTTTTTTATATTCCACGCGCGCAAAAGGGGTTATGGCTACCCTTAAAATGTTTTTAACACAGCACGAGCGATTAGGTAAGTAGGAGAGGATTTAGAAGGAGATACCGATGCACATTGGTTTTGAACGTTTGCACATCGAAATGGGAGGGGAAAGTCGAGTCAGGTAAAGCATTCCACATTCGTGTGGTGCGACTGAAGAAAGAATGTCTGTACATTACAGTACGTCCGAAGTTGGGCTCGAGGGTGAACTGATGGGCATTCCTAGAAGCGCGAGTATTACGGTTGAATTTTTTAAGGGGGGGAATGCAACTGGCTATTTCACTAGAACACTGATTATAATAATAGCGATAAAATAGAGAAAGACACGAAACATTACGGCGGTGTTCGAGAGATGTAATTGTTTCTGTTATAGATCTTTCGCCTATCATTTTTAAAGCTCTCTTTTGAATTCTGTCCAACAAACTCCAGTGAGTTCTAGGAGCTCCTGCCCAAACATGAGAATTGTACTCAAGTTTTGGACGAATAAAGGCTTTGTAGATCACAGCCAGATCAGAAGGGGAAAAAAACTTCTTGCATCTACGGAGAAAACCTAAACACTTAGCAGCGTTTTTTGCGACATCAAATATGTGGTCATTCCACAAAAGGTGGTCTGTGACACACATACCGAGAACTGAGAGCTGTTCGGTTTCCTCGATGCAAGTGCCGCTCATGGATAGCGGCATTGGGGGTGGGTTTCGCTTTAACGACAGGAGACAACATTGAGTTTTAGAAGCATTAAATTCTACGCGGTTTTTGATTCCCCATTGGACAATGCTGTCGAGATCAGAATTTAATGAGCTTATCATACGCTGCCGTTCAAGTTCCACATCCGAAGGACATGGATGAAAATCTGTAAACGAATATGAGAAGCTGAGGGTACTGTCGTCAGCGAAACAGTTTAATGGATTAGAAGTTTCAGACAAAAGATCATTTATAAAAATAAGGAAGAGAGTCGGAGACAAAACGGAGCCCTGGGGCACACCAGCATTTATTTTGTGGATTTCAGACTTGAAACCGTCCAATACGACTTGTATTGAACGGTCCGAAAGGTAATTTCTAATCCAACGAAGAAGAGGTTCATCGAAACCAAATGCGCGCATTTTCGATAAGAGAGCTTGGTGCCAAACTCTATCAAACGCTTTTGAAGTATCAAGTGCAATAATCTTACTTTCTCCAAGATTGTGGTTTTGTTTTGGTTTTGGTTTTCTCTGAATCTTTACCCAATTGCTTACATTGTTTACATTTGTATTGTTATTTACAAGTTCGTTAATATCAGGTTCAGAACCAGAGATTATGATGAGAGGCTGCACTAGATCATCTGCTTCACTCCTAATAATGGGTTTATTTACGTCATCTCTGTGACTCGTATTGGTATTACTTCCGAAAGTTTCTAATGCAGAAGAATTGTCATCAACCGAGAAATTTGGGTCCGTGATTGTGCTTGAAGGGTACTTTTCAAGCAAAATCACGGGCCCGAATTTCTCGGTTCACTTTGGAATCACTTGGAAATCCAAACAAAACTGAGGGTCTCACACACAATAACAAGTTTTCTGTGTTCGCATGTAAAAAGAAGAATGAGATAATCGAGTTTTTTGTATGCACGCAGAAATAGAGAGACAGAGAGTATAGTCATTTTGTTTTAATTTCTACCACTTTTTTTTTAGTTCAGTTTTGTAGGTAGCGTAGCGAAGACGATTGTTTTTTTTTATCATTTTTTTCTTGTGAAAACTTTAAGAAATTTACAATTAAAAATACAAGTTTACTGTTTATTATATGTATGCATATGTATAGTTGTGGAAATATATAATGTACCTTTTATAATTCATAAATAAAAAAGTCTTGAAATGAAAAAAATTCTGTTTTTTTTCTTGTAGGCAAGATGGGGAAGTTTCTTTTTTAGACAATACATTTGGGTATGCCTCGATTCATTGGCCGCGTCCGGATACGTAACCAAAGGTATCTGGATTTGTTCGTGTTGTTGTTATGCCTAAGAAAAAACCAGCTGACATCCCAAACAGCTGATGTCAAAAATAAATCTAAAGCTATCCCAAAAATGTTCGGATTTGTTTGGATTATACTAACAGTGGACATCTCATCTGTTCATTTTCTTGGTGTTTTTTTGGTTTGGCTACGTATCCGTTCGAAAACATATCAGATTCTAACGTATCTGAGATATGTATCTGCTTACGTGGCCATTAATTTTTTTTGGAACCGTTTTGGATTCCATTAAGGTTCCGTTTTCGCTGAATATGGTGAATTGGAATACTCTCTCTCTCTCACAATACATTCACATAACGCCCCGACTCCACAGGCCTTCAACGATGTCCATAACCCAATCCTTCGTTTTGGATCCGGTATTGGGTCCCTTTATGAACTGTTTTCGGGTCCAAAACGGACTCGCTTGCTTGAAGGGTAACCATTCCCCAATGTGATTGGAAGGTCGAACATCCAAGTGAATTAGGTACCTCTTCCTATCATTACTAATTTTTTGACAAATATCATCTTACCTGAATCTGCTATTCGCTTTGACTAATGACTTTTTCCGACTTAATTGACTGCCTAACCTACCTGTAGCAAAAAGTTGAAGTTTTCTCAATTTAATACTGCACCATATTTTGTTTGATAACACTGGAACTTTTTTTTCTGTGCGCCAAACCAACTTTGCAGTCGGATAAAAGCACATTTTTTTTTTATTTCATCTTCATATGGCTATGAACGGGCTCGACTGTAGACTGTTTTCTTCCTTTCGACTTCGTCAATTGTACTAGCTACAATAAAGTGACCAGACCAAAAAGCCAAAATGTGGGACAAAGTAAAGAAATTCACCCGAAAATAATACAAACATATATTTTTTTTTAAATGTGGGACAATTTCAATTTTTATAAAGTAGGTTGCAGAATATAAAAAAAAACACTTATTTTCTACGAAAAAAAGAGGAACAAAATCTTACCTAATAACTCTAAAAAGACAAAATTATTCAATAAATTCTCGTATGATTTTAGCCACTTCAAAAAGGAAGAGTGAATACCTAGGGAAGTTAATTTATGAAGTAAGACGTTATGGTTTATTATATCGAATGCTTTCGCAAAATCTGTGAAAATAATATCTGTTTGACACATCATTTCCATATTTGATATGATATCGTGAGCCATTAAAGCTAAGTTTGTTGCAGTTGATTTACCTGACACAAAACCATGTTGGAAAACTGATATGTGGCTACGAAACAAAACTTAAAGTTTGTTACAAACAAGCTTCTCGAATATTTTTGGTACGGCAGAAATTTTACATATTGGCCTATAATTAATAATTTCCTGCCTTGACACCGATTTAAAAATTGGAGACAAAAACGAGATTTTCCAGCTATCCAAAAAATAGAATAAAAACAAATTATAAAAAGTGGTTCAGCTAACGCAATTGCACAATTTTTTAAAAGACAAGCAGGAATCCTATCGGGTCCTTCACTTTTATTGGCATCTAATCCAGATAGAGCCTCTTCAATTTCCTTACAACTTAGGTTAACCGAGCCAAAGTCGACAATTCTATTTATGGAAGGCATCTCTTGGATGGAAGGAGCGTCCAATGAATAAACTGATTGAAAATAATCATCGAATAAATTGCATATTTTTGGTATCTCACTAGTCGTAGTGTCGAGGTACTTTAAACAACTAGGTATTCCATTTGACTTCCGCTTTGAGCTTATGAAATTCCAAAAATGCTTGCTGTTTGATTTTAAATCACTCTCAACCGATAAAAGATAGTTTCTATATAAGAACTTGTTTAAGATATCGAACTCACGTTGCCGATTAAAATAATTTAATCGCAGTTCCATATTCTCTTTGTTAATTTTATATGATTTGTGCGCTTTATTTTTTTTATTTTTTAGATAACTCAACCTCCTGATGTTCCAAAGGGTAGTTATGTGCATTCAAGAGGACACAAGCGTCCACAGATTTTTCTTAAAACCCACCTCTGTCTACCAACTCCTACTCTCACCTCCTAGTGGTGAACATCGGGTGTCTAGTACCTCAGCTGGAGACGGGGTTTAAATCCCCGTGGAAAGCTGTTGGGGACAGCCGACGAGAGAGGGGGGGAGGAGTGTTCCCACTAAGGCACTTCTCCATTCATCGAGGCGGCAGCGGACGAATTCTCTAGATGGAATCAACGGTGGCGTCTACAGTTCCAGTTAGGTTGAACTTTTTAGTGAACACCTTATATGGGCTACTACGACATATTTGTAGCTCAGGCCTATAAGGAGCGGTGTATCCGGCTCCCTACCCTTGGAGTTATACGAAGGGTCTGGTCCTCTGGGTCGGGGGTTGTGCGTCGGGGTAACTTCCCTACCACGTAAAAAAAAGTTGTTCCGAAACAACAACAAGCCTCGGATATGGATGATTTTAAAGTTGACGACCCCAGCAAACGAAACAAGGACAATGAATTTCGGATCTGCACGTGCTACGTCCTGTCCTTATACAGAACACGTGCAGCCGAACAATTAGTGGAGAACCTGGACAGGCTAAAGGCTGACGTAACAGCCATCCAGGAAGTGCGATGGGATGGAGAGGGCATACGGAGACTGAAAACGTGTGACATCTACTACGGCGGGTGCTTGAAGGAACAGGGTCAGCGGCTCTTTGGTTGTGGTTTTGTGATAAGGGGAAGACTTAGGCAAGAAGTCTTGGGCTTTCGAAGTGTAAGCGAGCGCCTGGTCACAATCCGTATCAAGGGCAAATTTAAGAACATTTCGCTGATCTGTGTTCATGCACCCCATGAAAGGAGAGATGACTCAACCAAAGAAGCATTCTACGATCTCCTGGAGACAACGTATGATATGTGCCCGAAGTACGACGTGAAGATCATTCTTGGTGACTTCAACGCAAGATTCGGAAAGGAGGGCATCTTTGGTTCGATAGTCGGAGGACACAGCCTACACGACGAAACTTCCGGCAACGGACACAGGCTGGCAGACTTTGCGGCGGGGCGAAATGTCATCATCTCAATCACCTACTTCCCACACCTCAATATACACAAGGGGACTTGGGGGTCGCATGATCAAGTAACCGTCAACCAAATCGACCACGTTGCGATAGACGCGAGACATGCTTCCAGTATCTTGGACGTCCGAACGTTCCGAGGGGCCAACATTGACTCGGATCACTACCTGGTGGTAGCTAGACTACGTATGCGGATATCCATAACGCGACAACGCAGAGCAGATGCTGTGAAAAGATTCGATGTCGAGAAGCTTAAATCGCAAGAGACTGCCAGAACT